>CM035409.1:70394721-70469721 GCA_020310875.1 Ceratopteris richardii
TCTCTTCTCTCTCTCTTTCTCTCGCACCAAATCTTGACATCGCTACACTACAATGCTCCTAGAGACATTCTTTATGTATCGTTGCTTCTCTCTCTATCTTTCTCTCTCTCTCTCCCTGCCCCATCAAATCTTGATGTCGCTAGACTGCAATGCTCCTAGAGTCATTCTTTGTGTGTCATCACATATGCGATGATGAGCATCAATTATGCAACTGAAACCCTTTTCTTTATTGAGTGTTTCTTATGTGACATTCTGGGCTCAGGGCATCGCATAAGCAATGCAAGTTTCTTTTTTGGTTACTTAGGGCACCGCTATGCCCCTTTATTTCTTGTAGTGATTGGCTCATACTCAATTGAGAAGATCACTCCAAAATATGCATGTATGAATACATTTATGTACACATGTAGCAATTGTCAAACCCACAGATTAAGAAAAAAGTTGGCAAAAGGAAACATGAAGTATGTAATAACATATGAGAGAGAGAAACTATATACCTTAAAAAAGATTAACATGATACATTGAATAGGTTCTATCAATTGTCGTTATGTTTAGTCTTAAACTCCGCTCAGTTATGAAAGCATATAGTTAGAGTTCATTCTATTGGTATCAGTCCGATCTAAGTCCCTATCATCAAATGTATTTGAAAACAACAATTGAGATGTGTAATAGCAAATTTTTCATTTGAATGGTAATCCATATTGTCTTGTCAAAAACTAGACCTCATGTGGTCATATGATGATATCTGCACAGTCCTCTTCCATAACCTCTACTGACCATGTTTTGGGGAAGCTTATGCGAGCGTGACGCTCCTCGATCTCCTTTTTGAGGACCTCTGCTATCTCTGAAGCATCACGGATTCTATGTTTTCTTGCAGGATATGCATAATACAGATCGATATGGAAAAACTCCCTGCTGCCCATATGTATGAGAAGGTGTTTTCTGATGCGTCTGTCTTTGCAGATGGCTCAAATCCCGTTCTTCTTCGTCGTTGATGAGATCCATGTCCTCTGAGTAAACTCTATGCTCCCCTTGATCATCGTCTACTGAACGTTCCTCCTCTTCTTGCCCTTCGTGCTTCACGCATTTCCCAAATCCTTTAGCATAGTGAGCAGACGATGGAGGACGTGTGGCAACAACTCTATGAAAGGTTCGAGAAAAGAGATGTTTATGTCAGTCTGCATGTCTGGTAAAATACAAAACAAAAAGAGATGTTTATGTCAGTCTGCATGTCTGGTAAAATACAAAACAAACACAGCGTCCTATGGCTCTGATACCACACTATTTGTCAAGAGAAAAGAGTAGGTATAGCATGCACAGCAGACGAGGGAGACATAGAGACCCGCACTGATCAGAACAAAACATACATCTAGCATTTTTTATCTGGAGATACATAAAAATAACTAACTTGTATGAACATGTGTTTTTTTTTAAAGCCTTGCATAACATGCATAATAGCCATGTGTGTGATTAATCCTCGAGAGGAGAGCTTGCTCATCTGCACTAAATGTTCTCTCTCTCTCTCTCTCTCTCTCTCTCTCTCTGTGTGCCATTGTTCTGTTCATGTGAATATGCAGATTCCACATCTCTCTCTCGGAATGGGGTTTGAGAGGAATGACACAATGTAGCACTCAAAATTCACAGAATCGTTCAACTTGGAGGACCTTTTTTTCCGAGATCCTGAACCTCTCTTCTTGTGTAGAAGAGAAGTTTCAAGCTAGATATATGTAGATGCAAGTATCAATCTCGACGACTGTGTGACAGATGTACTCCATGTATAAAACATGTTTTCATGTTGACATGTATGAAATTATCAACACTAAAAAATGACTACTCTGACAAAGATCCGCCTTCTCCTCCAATAGACTTCTCCTTGATCTTCAAAACAGCATGAGTGAAAAGAACCATATAAAGAGTATGAATATTTCCTGATTAACGTTGATTAGTCCCCAAATAAAAAAGAACGTATATAAACGTGAGTCAGATTGCACAATTCAGTCTTTACTTATGTTAAAAAAATCAGCAGACAGGAAATCGCGCATATATGAGATACCTTCAACCTTGATAACCGCTGGTCGGTCTCTTTATAACCCATGCATGCAGGTCCTTCAACATCTCCCAAGGCGTCTTCTTGCTAGCTCCATCCTGTGACTTACGCTTCTGAAGTGAAAGACTAGCTCCATCCTGTGACTTACGCTTCTGAAGTGAAAGAGGACGAGACAGAAAGACGTGGTTTTCCGAGGAGGCTGTGATGCCACAAGCAGAAAGCGAGCACAATGTTTATAAAAAGAGAGCTCGTTAGAGTGGGAGAAATTTGGAAAGGAAGCCCAAATCGGTAAAGCAACAGAATCTGCTGACATTCACGGCTCTCAAGTGCCAGGCGTCATTAGCACCTCATGAGGCTTAAAAGCAGGTGTCCAGCCATAGTTTCTTTCTTCAAGGTGAGCTATTATATTTACCCTCTGCCTTTTTACTCCTACGAGGTGAATTGGGTAGCTAAATTTACATGCTTTGTGAGCTAGAAGAAGCACGAGGTGAATTGGGTAGCTAAATTTACATGCTTTGTGAGCTAGAAGAACCACGAATATGCTGTTGTAACAAGCTTTCATGTAGAAGGATATGGCAACGTAACGTTAGTGAGAGGTATTTGTTTGGAGGTAGCCAATGCATTCAATATTGGTAGAGAATAATCCGCACAATTCGTGAAGGATAGGGTTAACAATACACTACTGTTCTAAATGTTCACATTTATATCGAAGAACAAGAGTATGAGAGATTAAGGTACTAAGACATTCAAGGAGTGTTAAGTAACTTCTTAACTTTTGAGAACACCCCGGAGCAGAAAAAGATCGGAGAGATTATTTCTGAAGGTAGAATTGATTTCTGTAGTTAGAAAAAACATCCCAAGTTACACTATATAGCTGTTACATCCGATGGAAATTAATCACCATAGTCTCATGTAGATATGATCTGCCCATTGCTACAGATAATTAAACTCTCATTCTCCACATAGCAAACAGATACCAAATTCTTCATTCACAAAAGCTATGTAAGGTAGTAATGGAAACTTAGCTTCAACCCCTTCTAACTAGGGTGCAATCCCTAAATCGTTTTGAATGGTCAAGTTTCCTTGTGATAAGATTAAGAGAAAAAGATTGGAACCCTATGGAAATACATCAAAAGTGTGTGTTTAGCCACTTGCAAACAAGGAACTATGCAATGGAAGAGTAAAAACAGGAAGCACGGTGAAGGGTGAGAGGGAAACTCTGTAGTTTAGGGTCCTTGATGTATTCTTTTATACAAATGAACATTGAATAAAGGGGAGAACAAAAAGGAAAGCAGATTACATGCTTAGAATTATTAAGAGAGAGTTGAGATCAATGGATCCTAAAATCGGAGGTTTTTAATGATCTTCTCTAGGTAAGAGAGGTGATGAAAGTTCAAGCATTGTATGTATCCATATATGTAGCAGATTATTAATTCAGCCCTCCACAATTTCCCTCTTTTTGAAGGGAGCGAGGATTAGAGATTTATTAGGTAAAGCTCAATTGAGGCGATAACTCCAGAAAATGTATGTGTGGATGCAGGTATGTACGCATGTAGCAATTGTCAAATCCACAGCTTGAGAAAAAAAGCTGGAGAAAGGAAACACTAAGTATGTGTGTATGTAATCACATACTCCAGAGAGAAAATGTATACTTCAAAAGGTTTCAACATGAAACATTAAATAGGGTCTATCAATTGTCATTATCTTCACTATTGAACTCCCTTCATGAAAGTATACAGTTAGAATTCATGTCATTGATGTTAAATCTCCATTATCAAACATGTTTGGAAACAAGAATTGAGATGAGTAAAAGCAATTAAATAAATTATATTAGTTTATCTAAGACTGCTTAAATAGATGTAGAATCTATACTAAAAACAAGCATTTTAGACCAAAAAAAAGTCCGTAGATGTAAAAGCATAAAATGTATGCCCTATACATCATACCTGAAAATCAACATATCATACGTCTGTAGAGCACGTTTTTACTGGATGTAAAAGAATACACCATATGTGATGTAAAAGATAGTCAGTGCATGCAAGGTTATAAGAACAAGAACGCTTTCTTACTGCCCATCTTGAAGATGGAAGAACAACACGAATTACACCTCAATTGTAAGACGCTTGATACACGGCATGAAAATGGAGACACAAAAATATGCCAAAAATGGAGACACAATTGTACTGTATTCCCGAAGGAGAAAATGAACAGAATACCGACCATTTTTGCATGTGCCTCATACTGTATCTAGTAATAAGATATACTATTTGAGTGAGAGTATTTTTCAAACTTTGAGAGAGAATAAAATAAAATACAAGTTACATTTTAAGGGGTTTTTAGATTATATCTCATGTCACTGAAATTGATATGAGAGTGATGGCGCAATAATTGTCTTCTACACAAGGTTGCTTGCATATCATTATCTCAAGCTCAATCTTATATTGCAACAAAGTGATATTCAACCATCATACTATTAGCTTTGAAACATACCATATACTTTTATGTTGAGATATCAAGCTCGACATGTGATGATCGAGGATGACACATATCACTTTTTCATTTCTCAGACATGTATAGTGGTCATGCCGGTATATGTCTGGGATACTTTAGTCAGCTTTACTAGATTTATCTACCAAGAGTGATGACACATTTGTTTCTTGCTAGCTGACTCATTCATGGAAATTAGGTTTTTTCCTTATGTATTGTGCTTTATATATTGTACTGGTTGTATCATTGTATTAGGCCATTCTTGTATATTCTCTTTATGTAATAAAGAAGGCTATTCTTCCTTGCCTTAATCTATGTGTTCTCCTCTCTTTGTGTGTGAGAGTGTGTGAGAGCTCTCTTTCTTATCAACTTTCTCTTGCCATGGTATGAGGGCCAATGTGGTTGTAGAAAGCTTATGGAGAAGGCCGAAAATGAAGAGTACATGAGAACGCATGGAGAATGCACACTTCACAAACTAGCTCAGATCACCATGAAATTTGGTGTGAAGGTACAATGCATCAAAATATTTTTTTGGGTTATTTCGTTATGTCACTCATTTTGATCAGATTTGAGTTTTCGAGCCACCTCAACCTCCATTTCGAGCCTGCAAGTTGGGGCCCACAAAGAAAACAAGTCACAATGTGTTTTTTTGAGATTGAACTATCACGTCACAATGTGACAGTGGTGAAACAAAGGTATTGCTTCTAGTGTTTTGGTACTATTCTAAATTGCTACGAAAATGGAAAATGATGATGGAATGAGTCAACTTATGAGCAATAAGTTAGACTAGAAGAATTTTCATGCTTGGATAGTTAGAATGACAAGTTCCTTGATGGGAAAAGGCTATTGGAAGTACATTGAAGGAGAGAATGAAAACACTTTGCAGTTACCAAAGAGGAATCAGACATTGGCCAAGTTAAGAGCATATGAAGAGTGAAATCAAGGAGCACGGAAGGTAATGTATTGGTTGTCTGTTAACATACAAGATAGCAGGACACACAAAAGATATCAAAACTCTGAAAGAGACTTGGAGCAATTTGGTCACATTGTATGAGACCAATACGAAGGCATGAAAATTGCAACTCAAGAAAGAGTTGCATACATCGGAGAAAAAGAGCATGTCGATAAGTGACTGCACCTTGAAAATCAAAAGCATATGTGAGTCACTTGCATCTATTGTTCTCAATGTAGATGATGATTATAAGGTGTAAGTCTGCCTTCATGGTTTAGGAACTTCATACAAGTAGTTCAGAACTTCTATTCAGACTAGGAAAAATATTCTAAGTTTTGTTGATCAAGTGTCCATGCAAATAATTGAAGAAAAGAATCTTGATGAGGACTCAAATTCCCAAGGAAAACCTAGTTTTGAGCAGGTTTTCTACTCTAGGAGAGGAAAAGGCAGAGGTAGAGGCTTCAGAAGTGGAAGTGGATCGAATCATGTAGGAGATAGAGGATAGTTTGGAGTCAGGGGAAGCCAAAGAGGCTGTAGAAATTTTGAAAGAAATGATTTAGGTAATGATAGTAAAGGATGCTAGAATTTTGGTAAACCTGGTCACTTTGAATCATGTTATTAGCTATGGAATATTAAGTTCTTCGATTTTATTTTTTCTTTATATATGGCATGATCGTGACCTACTCGATTGCATTGTGTATTTTAAATACGAGGACTTAATATGGCTTGTGTTTTGATTTAGTGGGTGAAGGTTCATGAATGCATGGATGCATTTGGAGTTAATTATAGAGAATGATTATTTCCATATATTTTGTAAATAAAAGAATCATGTAAAACTCTAGAAAACTTTAAAATAGAAGTTGATAATAAGGATAGCTATAGAAATAAACTTTTGTAAATGAAGCTAAGGATCACTATAAAAGCAAGCAATGTTTGCATTATGGGTCTGATTTTCTAAGCACACACCCTCATTTTAGCCTTTATCTTTGAACGTAATGAAAATCTATAAATACATGCACTCTATAAACTTGAATGACATAGTCTAGGGGATGATATTGAACCGAATATTATGTACTATTTCTATCTATTGTGTGTCTTTGTTTCTATGTGTTATGTTATTCATGTTATCTCTGTGCATGCATGTCTGCAAGACCTTGCAACATAGATGTCCGAGCTAGCATATGACATTCTAGATGCATTCTAATACTTGTTCATATCATCTGTACATGTTTTGGTGCATTCTTGTTCTTAAATGACTATTCATCCACCTTTTGACAACCTAAAACAACTGTCCATCTATGTTCTAATGGCCTACAAAAACAATGGGCAAGAGCACCTACACTTGGTCACTCCATGGATTATGATAAGCTAGTAAACAAGGCATAGAAATTGGCCATGCTTGGACTTCCTTGGCAACATTGGATTCTTTAGCTCCTTGACTCCTTGGCTTTATGGATCCAAGGCTAGATTCGCACGAAGGGAAGTGTTTTATTGACCACATTGTGTATGTGAGGTCTCACTAAACCCAAAATATACTATTTACTTTTACCAAAAAAAACACTCCCTACCTTTTTACATTCTCAAGGTTCACCTTTCGTTTTTCTCTTAAGCACATATTTTCTTTCTACATTCAAGAAGAAAACTTTTCATCTATTAATGCATGGACTCTACCCACAACATGGAGGAATTTGGTGAATGACCTTTATCCAAGCTACCAATTGAGCAATAGATCAAGGAATTGTGGCACTAACTCCAAAGCCCCCACAATGAAATCAATGATCATGATGCTCTACTTCAAAGGATGCAAATTGAAGATTATAAGCTTGTTCATTTGGTGAAGAATATTATCACAACCCAAAGAGATTATATGCATTCCAACATTAGTGTGAAGAAGTTCCTATTTTCAAGATTTGATGGATGTAAGGATGTCCAATTTGTTTTATTATGATTATCTTCATTTGATGGTTTTTATTCTAACAAAGCCTACAAATAGATTAAGAAAGTCAAGCTTGCCACCAAAGGTTCTATGGATAAGGTACAAATTTGGTGGAATGTATAATGGAATAGTGTAAATCAACCAACAACATGGCCCACATTCCAAGAGAAAGTCAAATAATATTTTCTCCCTCCTCAATTTCAATTAGAGTTTATTGTTCATATATCACATTTGCATGGAGGGGGTGATATTGTCACAACATAAACTAAATACTTTAAGCAAAGTTTACTTCTTGTTCGAATGCTTGAGACAATCCTTGAAGACAATCTATAGAGAAAGTATGAAGATGGTTTGGAGATGGGGATCCAAAACCAGCTCAACAAGCTGTAGCCTATAAGTCTTGATGAAGCTATTTCTTTTGTTCATGTTGTAGAGAAAGAGTTTCAATGAATTTCATTGATTCATCTTTGATGATCACATCAGTGACAATCAATGATTAAGCCTAATTTTCCTTTAAAACACACTTTCTCTACTCCTTTCACTCCTAGTTTACCATGGCCTCCTAGTTCTAATTTTTCATCAAACCCTTAAGCCTCATCATTTCTAAATACTAGGCCTTCTAACCCATGGATCTCGAAAATGGATGCTCAAAAATAGTCCAATTGAGAGCATCTTATATGTTAAGCATGTAAATGATGTATTTCTGATCATCCTTGTATATGTTGATGACATGTTGCTCAATAGTCCTAATGATTGATGAATTTAAGGCTAATTTGCATGCATCTTTTGAGATGTCATATTTGAGGCATATGCATCATTATTTGGGCATTCAACTTTTGCAAGTTGATGGGGGAATAGCTCTGTGTCAAACAAAGAATATTGACATATAATTGCAACATTTTTCCCTTGAAGATGGAAAACCTATTGCCACTCCTATGGAAACATGTTAATGGTTGAGACTTCATTGTTGATATATATTGGTAGTGATATGTTTGAACACACTTAGGACCATCAAGGCACTTTTTTCCCTCTTTAGCAGGTTTCTTTCCCCAGTTTGTATGTATGCCTATAACTATAATGGATTACTTATCTTTGTGCATTCACTTGGTAATACATTTAGTATTATGTGTTGTGTTCGAAGCTTCTTCTTCTTCCCTGTGCTGTTTGCGTGCTTCCACATACCTCAAACTCCAACAAGTGGTATCAGAGCAAGTCGTTGCTTCATCTAGGGTGTCTTCAACACCTCTCCGGTCATAGTCTCAAAATCCCATGAAAAATGGTGAGCATACTAAGGGCAAATATTAGTTCAAAACAACTTCCGTATGTGGTGCCAAAATTGCGATCCGAGCTCATTTTGGCCCCTGAATCACTATTGTAGTGCTTGTGTAGGAAATTTTGTCCTTCTTTGTCAAACAAATATACAAGTTTGGGTTTGCCAGTACAAGTGTCTCAAATTCTTCTACAGATCTAGTAGGGCTCGACAAGGCAATTATATTCAACTTTCTAGATACATTCATTTTTCTACATCATGGTATTTTAGTTAGTGGACATAGAGCAATGATGTAGTTCATATGTTGGCTGTTGAGGATAGATTGGATGGTACTGATTTACCATTATGGGCATATATGAGGTGTCATGTATTGGTAACAAAAGGACTGTGGAATATTGTGAAGGGTGTTGAGAAATGACCTACTACAACTACAAATACACCCGTTGAAGGTGATGCCAATGGCATTGAAGATACTGATCTTCGAATTCCTTTTCATGTTGTGGTTTCTATTGCACCTATTGTTGAGCAACTTTTTTGGGATGACAAAGATGCTCAAGCACATGCATTGATAGCTTTGTCTATCAAAGATGCCATTATCCCTCACATTTTCTCTTGCAAAATAGCTAAGGATGCTTGGATACACTTACTACTTTATATCAGGCAAGAAATGGAGCTCATATTGCTTACCTCCAAAAACAGTTGGAGAGTGAGCACATGAATGAAGGAGATTCCATGGACACTTTTTTGACAAAGATCAAAGATTTGAAGTAGTAGTTGATTTTTGTTGATGAAGTCTTACCAGATAGTTCACTTGTGTACACTATTCTTGATGGTGTTCCAGATTCATATTAGAGTTTTGCTTCTACTCTTCGATTGATGATGAACGACAATCCAAATGCCTTAAAAATTAAGGAGTCGGTCTTTGTTTTATTGTAGAACATGATTCCAAGCAGAACAGGTCCATTATGTGTGTTGGAGATCACGCTTTCCTAGATAGTAAGAAGGGTAAAGGTAAATGGGGCTCATCTACTAGTAAGCAAAAATTTGCTAATTCTACACTATAGAAGAAGGATGAAAAAGGTGAGAAGAAAACAAAAAAGCTCAAACTATTTTGCAAATACTGTAAAGGAAATGATCATGTCATATAGAGTTGTCCAAAACTAGCTGCAATGGAGGCAAAGAGGAAAGAGGCTCGAATGGTTGTTGCAGAGGTCTCTACACCTAAAATAGAGTCTACTTATCTTGTGCAGAATGAAGAATGGGAGTTTACTATTGATTGGAGTTATGAACCATCTTCTCATGAACAATGTATGTCTCTAGTAGACTCAGATCTTTGGTACTTTGCTAGTGGGGCAACCAAACATATTACCTCGCAACATAGTTTCTCCAGTTCACTTGAGCCTGCCCCTATAGGGAATACAATGACATGTGACAATTCCTCTTATCTTGTAATGGGAGTTGGTAAGATCCTTCTAACTAGTGTTGATGGTAGTTCTTTTACATTGTCAGATGTTTTATATGTACCAAGTATCAATAAAAGTCTATAATGAGTTTTAGCATTAGCCAATATTGTCTTGGTTGGCAAACTTTTTGATGATAGGTGTACAATTCATGATCTTTGAAATGGTGATGTCATTATTGCTTCTAGCATTTTATGTCCTGAGTTGTAAAAGATCATACATTATGCAAAATATGTGAAGCATGTGTATTTCAAGATTCTTAGGTTCTGTCACATGCAAAGCTTTGGCATGCACGTTTTGGTCATCTGAATTATGGTAGTTTTCTACACGTATAGAAGAAATAGTGTCCTCTCTACCCAAACTTGAGGCACCCTGTAAACATGTATATGATGGCTATATTTTGGGCAAAATGCAATGTTCTTCCTTCCCAAAATATGATTTATTTTGAGCTACTCCAAAATTGTAGCTTTTTCACAATGATGTATGCGGTCCTATGCAAACACCTTGTTTTTAGAACTACTTGTCCTTCGTGGCTTTAATTGGTGACCTTTCTAGGCATGCATGGGTGTATCCATTGAAAGAAAAGTATGAAGTCTTTAGGTTCTTCAAAAAAAATTATTTTTCTCGAAATCTCTTAGCATGTAAAATGGGCATCCTCCCTTCTGATCGAGGGGGGGAATATATTCCTTCTAGTTTTAATGCATTTCTTGGTGAACCTAGAATAAAGCATTAGTGTACATTGTCATATACACCTCAACAATTTGCTAAAAGAAATAACATTTCTCTCATGGAGATGGTGAGGTGTATGGTAAAAAGGCAAGCTTTACCACATAGCTTATATTTTGAGGCTGTTATGTCTCCAGCATATGTACTTAATAGGTGTCCCAACAAAGCACTGTAGTCTATGAATCAATATGAGGCTTGACATGGTCGCAACCCATCTATTGCTCATTTACACGTTTTGGGTTGTCTGGGACATTAGTGCCTAAACAACAATGCAAGAAATTGAATGATAAAGTAGTGAAATGTATTTTTGTTGGGTATAGTTATGAAAGCAAAGGCTATCGTCTGTATCATCCATGGACTAAACACATTCTAGTTAGCCATGACGTTGTGCTTGTGGAAGATGCAATTCAAACATTACTTTCATGTACAAAGGAGACTTTTGTTAGCTCTAGAGATGTGTATGACACTTTGCTACCTCTTTTTATAGGTGTACAATCAAGTGCTCATCCGAATGAGGCAATCTCTTAGCCTTTACAAGTTTCACATATTGATACAGATCATTCCATTTTTTATGCAAAGTTACATGATGCACTTGTTATAGGGTTCATATAGAAGAGGCAAAAACTATGCCTAAATGGCTAGTGCAAACTTTATGAGATAGCAAATTAGATGCACATTTTTCATATCATACTCGTTCAGGTTCTCTTAATGTTTTTTTGCATAAGATTGCTATGCAATCACTCCCTCTAGTCTCTGTGATGAGAATGGATCTGTTTTGTTTCATGAAGCACTAAATTCAAAAAATTGGATGGCTGGTATGCAATCAAAATATGATGCTATTATGAAGAATGGTACCTCTTCTTTATGTGATTTGCCTCCTGGCAACAAGACATTGGCACTAAGTGGGTATACAAGCTGAAGTGTAAGCCTGATGGAACATTTGACAGGTATAAGGCTAGGCTTATTGCAAAAGGTTATTATCAAGAAAGAGGCATTGATTTTAATGAGACCTTTGCTCCCACATGCCAAATGACTATTGTTTGTAGGATATCTACACTTGTAGCTCATCATGGTTGGAATGTACATCAATTGGACATCAAAACCGCATTTCTAGATAGTGACCTACATGAAAAGTATATGTATTTCAACCTCATGATTTTGTGGAAAAGGGGCATGAAAACAAAGTGTGTAGGTTGAAAAAGGCATTATATGGTTTGAAGCAAGCACTAGATGCTTGGTATGAAAAGCTACATGCCTACTTGATTGCACATGGTTTTGAGAATAGTCCAACTGAGAGCACCTTATATGTTAAGCATGCAAATGATGTGCTTCTGATCATTGTTGTCTATGTTGCTGACATGTTGTTCACTTGTCCTAATGAGAAGCATATTGCTGATTTTAAGGTTGATTTGCATGCCTCTTTTGAGATTTCAGATCTGAGACATTTGCATCATTATTTGGGCATGCATTTCATGCAAGTTGATGGAGGAATAGCTTTGTGTCAAAAAAATTATTGACACATTATTGCAATGTTTTGGCCTTGAAGACTACAAACCTATTGGCACTCCTATAGAGACAGGTTTATGATTGAGTATTGATGATGTTGGCGATGCATTTAATGTTGTTCTCTATCAGCAAGAAGTCAGATGCTTGATTTACTTATGCATAACTTGGACTGATATTCATTTTGCTATCTCTCATATGAACAGGTTTATGCATTGCCCAGGTGTTAAGCATTGGTAGATAGTTAAGTGCATATTTTGCTACCTCAGTGGTACCCAGCTACTCACATTGTTTTATCCCAAGGAGTGATCATTACCACGAGATTTACATGCTTTTTATTACTCACACTAGGTTGGTTGCCATTACACTCGTGTGTCCACAAGTGGTTTTTTGCTTCATGCTTGGTAGCTCATGCATATCTTGGTTGAGCAAGAAGCAGCCTACTATAGCCACTTCTAGTGGTGAGGCTGAGTATAGGGTAGCTTTCACAGTGATTGTTGGTTATTTGTGTGTTGGCTAGTCTTCTTCCACCACCATCTTCAATGGTAATCAGAGTGCATTGGTAGTTGTGAGGAACCCTATGTTCCATGCTCACACTGATTACTTATCATTTTACATTCACTTGATAATACATTCAATATTGTGTGTTGTGTTCCAAGCTTCTTCTTCTTCTTCTTCCTTGTGTTGTTTGTGTGCTTTTGCAAGCAGCAAACTCACTATTCATGATGTCAAAGCTACATTTGATGTTATTCTCTATCTATAGTCTGTTGGATCCTCGATTTACTTATGCATAACTGTGATTGATATTCAATTTGCTATCTCACAGATGAGCAAGTTTATGCATTGCCTAAGTATCAAGCATTGGTAGGCGGTGAATCACATCTTTAGCTACTTGAGTGGTAAATCACCTTTTGGAGTGTTTTGTCCCAACGGGGGATCAATATCACCAGATTTACATGCTTTTTCTGACTCTGACTGGGCTGGTTGTTATGATACTCATATATAGTGGTTTTTGCTTCATGTTTGGTAGCTCATGCATATCTTGTCCAAGCAAGAAGCAACCTACTACCCACTTCTAGTTGTGAGGTTGATCATAGGGAAAGTTTCATAGGGATTGTTGAGTGTGGCTAATTTTGGTGTTGGTCAGTTTTCTACCACCACCATCTTCACTAACAGTCAAGGTGCATTGATAGTTGTAAGGAACCATGTGTTTCTTGCTCAAAGAAAGCACATTGAGGTGCACTATCATTATTTCAGGGAGAGGTTATCTGTTAGAGAGATCAATTTCACTTACGTGCCCATAGAGGATAATGTTGTAAACCTTTTCACAAATGCTTTGGCTAGAGAAAATTTTGAAGCTATTCATAAAGCTTTGGGCTTCATTTTTTGGATTGATCTTTTTCCACATAGCTTGGCACTTCCTTATACATGAGTGCCAGCTCCTCATTCACCACATCACTCCCATGGGGGATTTGTTGATATCTTTTGGTAGTGATGTGTGTGAACATACTTAGGACCATAAAGACACTTTCTTCCCTCTTTAGGATTCTTTTCTCCTCAGCTTGTAAATATCCCTATAACCCTAACAGGTCAATTATCTTTGGAAAGTCATGTGGTAATACATTGAGTATTGTTTTGTGCTCCAAGCTTCTTCTTCTTCTTCTTTGTGTTGTTTGTGTGCTTCTACAAAGCTCAAACTCCAACACATAATAGCACCATCATGAGACTATTGGCACTTAACTTCTGCTATTTCCATAATCATGAACTATGATCATGACAACTAAAGGGACAACAAGGTAGAGTCCTTAGATGTTTGGAGAAAAGATGTGTCTTCCATCACGCTGTTGAAAGTTTTTATATCCTTATGAGATCTTGTTTGATAGCACACTTCATCAACCTACGCATGCCTTGAATTGTCGTCTCTCATGCTACAATGATGATGATATCATGGCAATATTAATTCCTATGACTTGTGATCCTCAATCTATGTTCATTTTCTAGGATGTCATTGATTGTTCCCTATCCAAAGACTATCCTTCACTTCTGCATGGCTTGATTTTGATTGATTGATGGTTGCATGGTGTATTTACTACATGTACCCACCAATAATAATTTTCTATCAATCATTATCAATCTTGTATTGGGTAGGTGATCTTCTATATTTCATAATCATGGTGATATTCAATCCTAATCCACCCTCACCTATCTATCTATGCTTGTTGGCCTCATTATTACCTAGCTTGTATAGTCATGTTTATCATTATGACTTAGTTGTTTTGGCTGGTGAAAAAACTATGTTCACTTGTGGTTTAACTATTGGTTCAATTCGGTTATGCATAATAAATTCTACTTATTTATGGTATATCTATTTCTTCTTAGTTTATTCTACTTTGTTATGGTTAGTTTCATTCAATTCATGTGGTTCTACTTTGTTCGTTTGAGTTCGTTCTACTTAATTTCGTATATATCACCTAGTTTCAAATCTAGTTTCCCTTTTCTTTGCATTCATCCCTTATGTTTGGTATGGATAGAGATTACAACCATTAACTACCATAGAAAGTTATTTGCTCACTGAGGTCACTAATTTGTATTTTGCAAGACCCACCATGGCCCATATGCTAAAGGGATATGTCCCCAAGACTCTAAACTTTCCTACCTTCCATTTCATCTTCAAATTGAAAAATAGGAATACATTTCCCATTCAAAAGACTAGGGTCTTGAATTTTTAATCATGCCAATGCCATATTCAAATATGGAATTCTTTGAGCATTAAAAAATATTGATAGCAATCTTCTTCAAATTGCCCAATTTTAGCCATCAGGTCCTCCAAGGATTCTCTTAGAAAATAGACAATTACGGATAGGTACCCACAATTTTAGGATCATAATCTTCATTGGGGCAAAAGCCTCTAATCAAAATACCAATTTGAAAGGTGTGATCCACACTTCTACCTTCTATTTAGCCCGGTACACCCAAAGTACAAGTGGCATGTATTACTCCCACTTTCTTGTGTATTCAAGGAGGAATTTCTGCAAAATTTAGAAAACCAATTTATTATTTCTTTCAACTAATCCATTTGTAGGAGGTTAATGTGAGGTATTGAATTTATAATCTATCTAGTAATAAACTAATAACATGGACTAATTGATTGATGAAAAGCTTGCCCCAATCTATAACTAGTTCAAAAGGAAGACTATAGTGAGGAAATAGTTGCAAGTTAAGTGTTGTAGCTACATTGTTGGCATTGGAGTGTCATAGCACCAAGGCTTTTGCCCAAGGAGTGGTGTAATCTATACAAGTAAGGATAATTCTTTTCCTGAATGTTTCTAATTGTGATTGAATTAGAATAATCAAATTAAGGCCCCACTTCTAGAATAGCTCAATGGATAAGATTGGTTGTAAAAGGGAAGTGATGTGCCACTTGAGGTTCTCCAGTGTGCTAAGAGGGGTCATATTTTTGTACGTAGGCCCAAACATCATGGTGCATAGTGGACCACCATAGAGCATTTTTAAGGGTTTTCTTTAGAATAAGTTCTCTTCCAAAATTTCTATCCATGAGTCCAACATGCATTTCAATATTACTATTAGTACATAATCTTGAATGCAATGTAGCCAAACTATAGAGTCTGCTAATCCTATGCAGAATGATGAATGGGCATTTACCACTATTTCTAGTTATGAACCATCTTCTCGTGAACAATGTCTATTTGTAGTAGACTCAGATGTTTGGTATGTTGATAGTGGGGCAACCAAACATATGACCTCGCAACAGAGTTTCTTCACTTCACTCAAGCATGACCCTACAAGGAATACTATCACGAGCACCAACAACTCCTCTTATCCTATCATGGGAGTTTGTAAGATCATTTTGACTACTCTTGGTGGCAGTTCCTTTACATTGTTGGATGCTTTATTTGTGCCAGGGATCAAGAAGAATCTATTATCAATTTTAGCATTAACCAATACTGTCTTGGTTGTGAAATTTATTGATGACAAATGTACAGTTCATGATCTATCAAATGGTGATGTCATTATTGCTTCTCACATTTTACGTTGTGGGCTGTATAAGCTCATAGACTATGGAAATTTTGTGAATGATTTAGCATGTGCAGTACATGATTCTCATGCTATGTCAGATGTAAAGCTTTGGCATGCACGCTTTGGTCATTTGAATTTTGCTAGTTTGCTATGCCTATAGAAATGTGAAATGGTGTCCTCTCTATCCAAACTTGAGGCACCAGGTAAACATGTTTGTGAAGGCTATATTTTGAGAAAAATGCAGCATTCCTCATTCCCAAAAGATGGTTCAGTTTGAGCTACTCAAAAATTGCATCTTGTTCAGAGTTATGTCTCTAGTCCTATGTAGACACCCTCTTTTGGAAACTATCTTTACTTTGTGACTTTCATCGATGATTTTTCCAGGCATGCATGGTTGTATCCATTGAAAGCAAAGTCCTGAAGTGTTTATGTGCTTCAAATAGCTTCTAGTTTTGGCTGAAAATTTGTCAGCATGTAAAATGTGCACCCTCCATTCTGATCGGGGGGGAATATATGTCCTCTAACTTTAATGCATTTCTAGCTGAACATGGGATAAAACATTAGTGTATATTGCCCTATACATCTCAATAGAATGGAGTTGCTGAACAAGAAAATAGGTCATTCATCGAGATGGCAAGGTGTATGGTCAAGAGTTAGGCTCTACCACAGTTTCTAGCTTGATGATGTTATGTGTGCAGCATATGTACTTAATAGATGTCCCACTAAAGCATTGCAGTCTATCACTCCATATGAGGCTTGGAATGGTTGCAAGCCATTTCTTGCTCACCCGGATGTTTTTTGTTCTTTGGCATATGTAGCTCAAGCGTAAGCACCACCTCCTTTACTTGGCAATCCGTGGAGACATGAGAACTGGTATGAAGATCATGAGAGAGTGAAGGCACAAGTGCGTGAGTGAAAGCACAAAAGCATGCACACACATACACACACACATGCACACATAGTAAGAGCAAAGAGAGGAACAATGGAAAGCTTCTATTACAAAAGAGTTCTCTTACAAAAGCTCAAATCTACAACAAGCTAACTCTCTAACTAGCTAACCCCAAAAATGAGCACTCTAGCTCTTTTTATAGTTTTTGGACTAGTTTTGGGCCTATCCAGACCTAGTGTCTGGCGTAGTTAAAAATTAGGTTTCAGGGCTTATTTGAGGGCTCAAATGGAGTCTAAAAATTATGAAAATTGGTAGGATGATACTTCTAATACTCCTCAACCTCAAGGACTCCTCAAATCGAACAAAATGGAGCTAGAAAAATATGAAATGGTATTTACAATGGCTTTTAGTGATGAAAATCACTATTTTTATAGGGATTCCTTCTGAAAATTTGACATGTACTTCTTGGAGCTCCCTACTTGCTCCTTCTTCTTGTGTGTCCACTTCTTTGACATGTTCTTGCGCCTTGTTCCTGACCTTGAGTGCTAACACTCCCCCCCCCTCTCGAGTCTATCGTATCTGAAAGACCCTTGTTGTAGTGGTTGTTCCCTGTAGCGCTTTGAGAGGTAGTGTTCATCCTGTATGAACAAGAGCCGTGTATTGTCCAAACGTAGCAGGGCCGGTTGTCCGGTTCTTCATTTGTTACTATGAGCCTTTGCAAGGTGTAGTCCCTTAGTATGTACTTCGTCCTTGGATTCTTGCATGAAGATCTATTTGTGAGCTTTCAAAAGTTGTTAGGTGGGCAAAAGAGGTTGTGCATGTTGATTTGGAGCAGCTATTGGTGGTGGATTTCTTCATTGCTATTGTTGCTATAACCTTAATGTCCTCTGGACCTTTCAAAGATGATATTCATAGTAGTCATGCCAAGTACTCGTAGCCCATAATGAGTGATGGGTTAGTGTGTTGGTGCATGGATTGAAGAAAGTATGTGACTTGTGCACGGCCTTGTAATGTGTCCCTATGCATGCTTACTTGGAAAATGCATTGGAAGAAGAATGGTGCAAAAATTTGAGGTCTTGAGCAAAGTGCTCAAGGGTATGCTGATGCAGAGGTTTCCTAATATAGCATGGTTATGGTGTTGCCAAAGTCAGGATTCTTACCATGGTGAATGGTCGATCCATGTTTATTCCTTCGTGTTGTACACCCATCATTGTGATGGACCATAGGCTAGTCTATTGTTGTCGATGAATGCCCTTGGTGATGGTCCACTGATGAGATTCTTCGAGCACCTGGTCCTATCCTCTCTCTTCAAAGCAACATTTGCCAAATGCTGAGAATTGATTTCTTTATATTCCTTGACAAACAATGTTGCTTAACTACACCAAGCTTAGTTTCACATATTCTCTTTAGCTCATCATAAGCAGGAGTTTTCTCTCGTAGCGTCATCTCACCTAAACATTCTAGATCAAAGATCCTGGAGGACAATTCATGTCCATTCCACTCGTGCTCTTGTGCTACTTTTAAAGCTGGGATTAGGAAGTCTAATGGTAGCACAACGTTCTGTCTGAAGACCATCTGAAATGGGGTGGCATTGAGTATCATTTTGTAGGAAACTTGGTAAGCCAAAACATCATGATGAAGTTGTTTGTCCTAATCAGAGCGTTTATTATTTACCAATTTAGTCAAGACATTACATAGGATCTTTTTTGTGCTCTCCGCTTGTCCTTTAGCCTGTGGATGATAGGGGGCAAACTTCTTATGTATCACCAAGAATTCTTGGAGAATATTTTCAATGAATTCATTCAAGAAGTGTGTGCCTCTATCACTCACTAACTCTATTGGTAGTCCATATCTCGTGAACACATTCTTGAATAAGAACTTAGCCATCATTTGAGCATCATTCTTTGTTGGCTTTTACTTCTACCCACTTTGTAAGGTAATCTGTGGCTACAATAATGTACTCTACATGGGAGTTTCTAGCTGGGGGGGTTAATAGGACCAACAAAGTCTATACCCCACTTTGAAAATGCACGTCCTCCCATCATTGGCCTCAAAGGCATCTCACCTTTCCTTATTGGATATTGAGCACATTGGTATGTATCACATTTCTTCACATAAGTATGTGCATCCATATGAAGAGTGGGCCACCAAAGTCCTGAGAATAAAATGGTCTTGATTATTGGATCAGGCCCGAAGTGTCCACCTAAAACACCATTGCGTGCAGTTCCTAAGACCTTTAAATAGTCTGATTCATGAACGCACAGTCTTAAGTAACCATCTTTGTCTCTTCGATATAGGTTTTCTCCTATTAAGGCATAGTCTTGAGCCTCTTTCTCCATGCTTTGTTTCCTTGCTAGACTAGCCTCATTGGGTAATGGTCCCGATCTCATGAATTCTACCAATGGAGCACTCCAATCTGGATTTAAGGATACATGATAGAGGGTAGCATGCTCCACTGGGGGTTTCTTCTGACACATTCGACAATTCTTAATCCACTCATGTATTTCTTTGTCCATACTAGGCCAATACACTCCTAAACATTTTAGATTTTGCAAGGTTCGTTGTTTAGAATAGTGATTTTCCAGCATTACTTCATGGGCTTGTTGCAACCAACTACTATGTTCATCGTCCTCAACACAAAAAGCTAGTAGACCCTCTGTATCTTATTTGTACATACTTCCTACCAATATTTGATAATTTTGTGATCTTACAATTTCATCTTTGTTTGTTGTCACATTCTTATTTGCGGGTCCGAAGGTTAGGACATGTACGAACTTATTTTCCCATTTAGGAACAACTTCTAAATTGAACAGATAAGCGTCAAGTAGTTCATCAGACACTCCTTGCAGTGACTCTCCTGAAGTGATGCGAGAAAGGTGATCCGCCTTGAGGTGGGTCCTACCTTTCTTGACAACAACTTCAAAGTCGTACTCCATTAGTAAGAGGAACCATCTTACTAAGCGTCTTGTATTGCAAGGTTTATTGACCAGATATAATAAGGCTTGGTGATCAATGAAAAACTTGAACTTATTGGCCAATAAATAGTGCCTAAACTTTTTTATAGCATATACCATGTCTAAGCCTTCTCTTTCAATTGTTGTATAGTTTCCTTCAGCTACATTTAGCTGTTTGCTAGCGTATGCTATGGGTAAATCTAAATTTCCTTCACCTTTGGGTTGTGCTAGTACACATCCTTTTGCATGATTGGATGCATCTACATGGACAATGAATGGTTTATTCCAATCAAGAGTGGTCAGTATTGGTGCTGTGCACAAACGTCTCTTTAGCTCATTGAAGGAGTTTTCACACTCACCATTCCACTCAAAATTTGTCAAGAGGGCATAAAGAGGTTTAGCTATGATCGCATACATGTGGATAAATGGGCAATAATGTCCACATTGGCCCATAAAGGCTTGGACCTATTTAACATTCCTTGGTCTCGACAACTCTGCTATGGCTCTTACTTTGTCGTCATGTGTTGATATTCCGTTCCTCGAAACAATATGACCTAAGATCTTACCTTACCATGAATACACACTTTTTTGGGTAAAAAAAAACTCGATATTCTCTACATTTGTTGAAGATTTGTCTGAGCTCAAGGGTGTGGTATTTTCTTTCTTGGGAATGAGCACATAAATCATCCACATATACTTCTAAGCTCTTTCACAAGAACTCTTTGAAGACATGACACATGAGCCTTTGGAATGTTGCAGATGCATTGGTGAGACCAAATGGCATCACACGAAATGCAAAAATTCCCCACTCTATGGTGAAAGATGTTTTGTGTTGATCTTCTGGGGCAATGGCTACTTGATTGTAACCTAAAAATCCATCAAGAAAGCTATGAACTTCCTTTCCTGCAACACGCTCCAATAAATGTTCAGTGATTGGAAGCGGATAGCTATCTCTAATTGTAGCAGCATTAATGTTTTTAAGGTTAATACACACTTGCAACTTTCCATTCTTCTTGGGCACCACTACAATGGAGGACACCGATTGAGTATGCTCAATCTCATAGATAAATCCAGCTTCAATCAGCTTGTCGATTTCTTCTTTTATCTTTGTAGCATAAGTGTCATTATAATTGTCGGATTTCTGTTTGGTGGGTTTGGTGTCAACAGTCATGGGGATCGTATGAGAGCAAATTTTTGGATCTACTCCCTTCAAGTCTCTATAGTGCCATGCAAGCACGTCCCTATATTCCCTTAATAAAGCTAGAAGCTCTATTTCTTCTTTTGCACTTAAGTCTTCTCCTATGTACGTACATCGCTCTTCGTTCCCTTCAATGGTCAAAACAATCTTTTTGGTCTTTTCTTTATTATCATATGCTTCTCCTCTGCTGGCCTCTCTCTTAGGAATTCGTATGAAAATTTTTCGGTCTTCAACTTTATATTTCTTGAAATTCTTTGGTACTTCAAACAATGAATCCTCCTCTTCTTGTTTCATTGCTTTTCTTTTCTTTTTCTTTTGACTACCCTCACTTCCATCCTTTGAATTTACCATTTTAATGTTTGTGAAAGGTTCTTCTTCTTTTTGGTTAAAGACTCCTACATCTTCTAAATAGTGCTTTTTCAAGTTAAAGCAACTATCCATCACAATGGAATCTAGATCGTCATCATTCTCTTCTTCTTCTATAACTTCACTAGGGTCAGACTCTTCTAGCACAGGTTGACACATGAACACTGAAATATCATAACCCTCCTCATCACAATGAGGTGTCCACTGTTCCTCATTGACAACAATGTCCATGGTGGCTAAGATTTCTGGCCAGCCATGAGGCTCAAATTCCTCATCTAGAAAGATCATCGGTGTGTAGGTTGGGTCTCTAACTGGTCTATCTCTTGGTGAAGTTCCTTCTTCTCTTGCCTTTAAGCATTTTTCCTCTTCCTCTGCGACTTTGCACATCCACAATTGAGTATCTTCATGCATCCAGGATGGATCAGGTGAACTTTCAGAATGCACAAGATTGAATCTTCTTGCACTTTGTGGATAGGATTCCATTGTAGGGGTGGTACATCTATGAAGGTATAATCTTTTGGATTGTCCTTGGTGGTGGTGCCTAAGTGCTATAAGTACAAGGAGTTTGTTCTCCAATCTTGTACTATTTGCAGTTGTCATAGGAAGGATCTTCGTTGGATCATCTCATAGAGATTATTTTTACCAAAGTCACATATAGCAAGGTGTGTTCAAACTCTACACTACAAGTGGTTAGAGTTATCCCTTCTAACAATCCTAGAGGTCTTTCAACATGGCCATCAGCCATTTGAAGCTTCATTATAGTTGGTCTTAATGTAGGTTTGCCCCATTGCTTCCACAAGGAGGTGGTTGTAATCACAACGCCAACACCTGAATCTGCTTTGGTTGTGTAACCTTTGTAGGTGATTGGAAGATAAGTATTACCTTCTTCACCTTCACTCATGTCTCCTATTTTGTCGAGAGGTGTCTCTAGAACTTTTTGCTTAAAGCTGCTTTTGGCATATTGGAATCAAGTTATGGAATTTGATTCACCACATGTCTCCATAGCTCTAGTTTTACTTTGAGTAGCTCTTCTATGGTGAGATGACACTGAACCTTAGTGTCCTTCATGACATCAATGCTCCTTGGAACCACTGAGTCTTCATGTCTTACCAATATTGTGGGAGCTCTGATTGGAAGAGACTCAGATTTCCATGGGCCTGTGAATTGTGGCAACTATTGCAAAGAAGTAGATTCAAAAACTAATCTTTCATCTTCTTGTTTCTCTACTTGGTCTTCGTAAATAGATGCAATGTCTTAGGGAAACTGATCATGAAGGTCATCAATTTCAGGAATAGGAGGGGAATTATCCTCCTCCTTGGCCCATTTCTCTTCTTGTATTTCCAGCAAGAACTCTTGAGAGGACTACTGAATTGAAAGAGGTGTTCCATCATCGATGGAATCAAGAACATAAGCTCCCATTGGTGGTGAGATTTCTCTTCCAATAATTGGTTGAGCCTGTGTAGGTAAAGAAACATGCGACATGTTTACCAATTGCTCTAATATTTCTAGTAAGCCCTGGAAATGCAAATGCAGTTTGATAGAGTTTTTTTGATTGAATGATTGACTGGTCTCGAGCATAGCCTGAGCTAGTTCTACCATTTTCATGCACATTTTTGTTCATTCAATCTCTAAATATGCTCTAGGGTAACTCTTCTCTAGGTTTCCAGCTATTGGCCCTTCTTAAAGTCAAGTGTGGTAGGCCTTGAACATCATGTCCACGCCTTTTGGGGTTGGATCTGCAAGAAGAGACCCTAGTTGTGGTCTATTTACAATGGGTGGTGGGGTGCGATGAGGTGGTGTGGACGGAGTTTCAACATGTGAGGGACTTTGAGATGCAATGTCTTCTACTTTTGTTTTCACTTCTTTCAAGCTTTCTTCTAGTTTTGATAACTTTTTATTCCACTTTTGATTGGCCTTCTTCCTGGTATCCTTCCATTTTCTTGTTTTCCTTTTACTAGGATCTTCGGAATCACTTGACTTTGATTGTTCAATTGGCTTATCTTGTTTTAAGGCTTGTGCCCTGGTGAGTACCTATATAGGAGTCACATTACTACTACTTGAACTTGAATCCACCACTTAGCCTACCACATTAATCGGTGTAACCTTGGGTACAGTAGAGGAGTTCCTTGGACAATCTTTGTGGAGATGGTCTTTGCCACACTCAAGAAAAAAGGCTTGTATTGTGATGGACTGTCCTTGACCCTTACTTGTCTCAATTGGGGTCTTGGGTTTGGATTCGTATACATAACATTGGAGTATTCTAGCTCCCAATTTTGTTCCATAGGTGGTGCCTCATATTGATACGAGTAAATCTCATTATTCTCTGGTGACTCTATGTAATAAGCTCGTGGAATATCTTCATGGGTGTAGTCAGAGCTCTGAGCATGAGGGTCATTTTCTGAGACTAATGGGGTCATTGGTACCAATGCTCTATTTGGATTCTCCTCTGCCACTGCATACTTAACTGGAATCAGGTGGGCAAGAGCTGGCAGTTGGTTTCCTAGGACTGGTTGTGGCCTATATGGTGCTTGATATTGTTGTTGGTACTGAGGTTGATATTGTTGTTGTGGCCTATAATAATGCTATTGGTATTGGTTCTAGTACCTACCCTGTGAATAAGGTTGTTGATAATTATGTTTAACAGCCTGCCTATCGTAGGGACAATCTTGAGCCGTATAGTTTGTGTATTTTCTCTCAATACTACAATATGAAGCATTAGGATTTCCTTGGGGTTGAGTCATCATCGGGCAAACATTAGCCATGTGGTCCCCTCCACAGTTGTAACACTGCTTCAATGAGGTGACCCTTGGTGCTTGTCTATTTTGGACTCCTAGTTTCTTGGCAACCTGCTCAGCTATCTCATCTATTTCCGTTGAGATTCTCAAAGTATGACTAGTAGAACTATCATAATCCTTATAGAGTTTGGACAATCCTAACTCCTCACCCAAGTTATCTTCTATGTCAATGCACATCCACACACAATCTTCTATGGATCTAGGCTCTTTCAGGTACACATATTCTGTTTGAACTGTCTTCCTGCAAGTCGCACTATTTCTTGGGGTCTCTGCTTGAAGCTATGGATCAAGGATGATGTATTATGCCTGATGCAACTCTTGGAGAACTCTACAATGAATGCTTCTAGCAGTTGACCTATACTCTGGTAGTTGTGACTGTTGAAGGCTAAAACCAAGCTAACATGGTACCCGTGAGGGTCAAACCAAATGCCTCGAACTGGGTGAACAAGTCCTTGACCTGTTCATCGCTTAACACTTGTTTGAACTCAGCCACATGGTCATAGGGATCTCCTGACCCATCAAAGTAGTTTTTCATTGTCTTGACCACTTGAGGGGGTCTATGGGTCCTTAGGTACTCTCGGGATCTAGGCAATGGAAAATCGTATTCATCTCTTTGATGCATATGTGCTTGTTGTCTCTCTCTTTCACATCTTTCACCTTCAAATCTTGATCTCTCTCTGGCCACATTGTGCGCAAAACTTACCTCAGGTCTCTCTCTAGCTCTTTCCCTCTGGTTTTCATGAGCATGGGATGATCCTACTCCTTGGAGGCCATGGGAAACACTAGAGCCTGGTGGAAAAAAAATCAAGTCTCCTTGCCAAGTGTATGCATGCCTATCATGCTCTGTTACTAAGAACATTTTTTCCAATGTATGATCTAGATAGACAACCTTGCCTGGTGGCTCGGGATCTTTGAACTCATAGATTATGACTCCACCTATTTTGCTAGGTTGATCTGGCTTGAATCTCCAAAATGCTTCTTGTGTTTCTCTATTCAGATATAGTTCTATGTTTTTATTGTCTTCAGGAATCCACTCTAGAGTGATTACTCTAGTCAAGACTGACTTACCTCTGGGAGTCTTGGGTTCTCGTTCTGGGTGTCCTTGTCCTAGGTCTCCTATCTCCTTCTCTGGAATGATATTTTCCAGCTCATATGTCCTCTTTGGTAGGCTGGTGACCACACACATGGTTCCTTCCTTATCAATGTATGAACCCTCTTCAAATTTGACCAATCGGTGTTCAAGTCCAAAAGGCTGAACAGGATTCTTGAGTTGGACCACAGATCGCCTTAGACCATCCTCATAGATGTGTGCACCTAATTGGTTGGTCGTGATATACTCCAGTTGTGTTTTATAGGGACCTTCTGGTGTTTGTAAATAGGCAGCTCCTGAGGTACGTGCGGGTCTCTCCATGCTAAAAGACATTTTTGAGTCACTTGTTTTTGAACTTAATGTCTAGGGATAACCACTAAGTTGTTGAGCCCAAGACTTAGCTGTATGGTTGACACTAGCCTCAAAAGATCTAATGCTTTGTCTATCGTTGCCTAGGTGTCTACCAGATCTCAGGTTCATAAGCTTTGTCTTCTAGTCCCAAAATTCCGCTTGGTATTGCTCAAAATCCTTTGGAGGTCCCCTAGTTTCTCAACCCCACCTGAAGGTCAACTTCAAATTAATCTATCTCAAAATAAATTCATTATTCTTAGAAAAAACAGTTGAGCCCTTGTAGAATTCAAAATGAGCTTTCACACTCTAGAGCTCAAAAAATGGATTTTGGATGAAAAGTTATGTCAAATCAGGCTTCTGGGGTCAAAACAGGCAAACAAGACGTCTTAGAGAATCGTGATTTTTTGCAAATCAAGCAACCAGGAAGTTGTGTTTTTTTACCAGAGAATGACGATTCTCTCAAAATCCACTCCAAAAAATCACAATTTTCTCAAAATCTCCAAGCAAAAAATCACGAATTTCTCAAATCTCTAAGTCTAGGAAATCGTGACTTTCTCAAAAATGCCTAAATCCAGAGAATTGTGATTTTCTCAAAAATGCCTAAGTCTAGAGAATTTTGAATTTCTAGTAGAGAATCACGACTTTCTTCCAGGAAATAGCACAGTCCAGAAAATTGTGAATTTCTAGAAGAGAATCGTGAATTTCTTGAACACACAGTCAAGGAAGTCGCGACTTTCTCAAACATGCCTAAATCAAAAAAATCATGATTCTCTCAAAAATGCCTAAGTCCAAAGAATCGTGAATTTCTAGCACAGAATCACAACTTTCTTACAGGAAATAGCACAAAGTCTAGGAAATTGCAAATTTCTAGCAGATAATTGCAAATTTCTTGAAAGCACAAAATCTAGGAAATCTCGACTTTCTTCCAAGAAATCGTGAATTTCTCAAAATGCACTAAGTCTAGGGAATCGTGAATATCTAGCAGGGAATCTTGACTTTCTTCCAGAGAATCACGATGTTGGAAGCAGCCAGAGGCACAGACGACACGGAAGCATGTAACGACGGAGCAGTGAGCCAGTGGAATCTTTTTTCAAAGAATCATGTTCTAAAAATACTTTTCAAAAACCTCCAACAGTGATTTTTATCACTATTGTAACATATGTAACATAGAAAGCCCCATTTTGTAATCCATAGCTCCATTTTGTGCAAGCCGAGGAGTCCTCAAGCTTGAGGAGCTTAGGTAGAATGCGCGTACCAATTTTCGTTATTTTTAGATACCGTTTACCCTTCCAAATAGCAGCTAGGACCTAATTTTCAACTATGCCGGTCACTAGATGTGAAACCGGTCAAAACTAGTCTAGAAACTATAAAAAGAGCTAGAGAGCTCATTTTTGAGGTTGGTTAGTGTTGGCTAGTGTGAGCTTAGAGTTCTTTTGAGCTTGTAATAGTGTTCTTGAGTAATAGAGTTGAATTCTCACCTTCCATTGTGTCTTGCTTGTCTCTTCGTAGTGTGTGTGTATGTGTGTGTGCATTTCTATGCTTCTCACCTTCACTCTCACTTCATCTCACATTCACGATCTTCATATCACTCCTATCTCTTCCGCGGATTGACAATTAAGGAGGTGAAGCTTCTTAACGTGGTTCTCATCATTGTGCTAGAGCAACACCAAATTTGGCACCGTTGCCGGGGATCGAGTCTAGGACGAATGTGTGATGGTAAGAGTATAGCAAGAAGTGGCGTTGGAAGGTAAAAATTTGAGTTTTTGTTGTTGTTTTTACTTAGTTTTTGTTGTTTTTCACCTCCCCCACACTCCATCTTCATCACCGTATCATCATCTTCATCTCCAAAAAAATCAGAAAATTCACCATATCCACCCATTCTCCTCATTTCCCCTCATTTGTGCATGCGAGAGAGTGAGAGAGAGCTTTTGTGCTTGTGTGTGCTTTTGTTTTCTTGAGTTTTCTTGCAGGTACAGTGCTCCAGTGCATCAGGAAAGCTTGGAAAAGGTAAAAACTTCAGTTTCTGTCAGAAATTTCCGACTGTGTCAGACCATCACGATGGTCTGCAAAGTTCGGATTTTGACGAAGGCGAGTTCACCACCGTGTAGGCGACCCCTGCGTGTGTAGGAATCCATAGCTGCATCTCAAAAAATCATACTTTGGTGGACCATCGCGATGGTCTCAGACCATCGCGATTGTGTCACACCATCGCGATAGGCTCACGCCATCGCGACGGTTCGGCCGGACCATCGCGACGGCTCGGCCGGACCATCACGACGGTTAACGCCATCGCGACGGTCTCACGCCATCGCGACGGTTCATTTGGACCATCGCGACGGTTCGCGGACCATCGCGACTGTTCGGTTGACCCCACACCATCGCGATTGGCTCACGCCATCGCGCCGACGGCGCCACGTGGCAAGCTAGACCATCGCGACGGCTCGCACCTCACGCCATCGCGACGACACCCTTACACCATCGCAACAACTCAAATTTTGGACCATTGCGATTGGCTCATGCCATCGCGCCCAGACCATCGCGATTGGCTCAAGCCATCGCATCTGTGACCATCGCGACGGTTCACTTTGGACAATCGCGATTGTTCACGTTGACCGTTGACTGACGCCATCGCGATTGTCCGCCTGATCGAGCCATCGCGATTGTCCACTTTCACGCCATCGCGATTGTCCACTTTCACGCCATCGCGACGGTTCACCCTCACGCCATCGCGACGGTCCCAGACCATCGCGATCGTCTCAGACCATCGCGATTGTGCACCCCCATCGCAAATTTTAGGGTTTCATTTTTTGGCCAATTTTGGGGCTATTTTTGGGAAATTTTTGGGTGATTAGACTCATAGGAGACCCCTTAGCTCATATTTGGAGAAAAACCTGTTTGTCAGTTTTTACCCCCCACGGCCTGAACAGTCATAAATTTTTCATCCGAAGTCCGTTTTTTGAGCTTAATAGCTCGTTAGAAAGCTCTTTACGAGTACTACGTGACCTCAACTGTTTTTTTCTTAAAGGATACGTCTATTTTTAGACAAGATATTTTGAGGTTGACCTAGTTTGGGACTAGGAAGCCAGGGGGCAAACATTGAAAAGTTGGGCAAAAGGGAAGGGACTTAAAAGGTTTATATACTCAAGTGCTTGATCATCCAACTGTGAATTGGTCTAATATTGGATTTTTCCAGGTCTAGCAAGGGCAATCAAAGGCAACCAAAGCAAGGCAGTGAAGGGCATAAAGCTTGGGAAGCGCGGCTTCTTGGGCATCAGAGCAACCAGAAAAGCTGACTCGAGGTTGGAAGATTACTCAACCCCCTCAGTCAATTCTTAGCTTAGGCTAAATGGTAGTGTTGTGGATTAACGACGATAGGAACGCCTCAAGTTCAAGATATTTAATTCTTTCAAGTCTAAGACTACAAGTAAAGGTGTGTGACCCGAAAACCTAAAGGAAAGAACATAAGTCTGACGGAACGGGAACTCAAAGTACCACAGAAAGTCGAATTCCTGACGCATACATTAGGACAAGAATCTAAAGAAATCTAAAAAGAATCAAGAAAGTAATAACAAAGAATCATTGACGATATGAGAGTGTACTGAGTGTGCAAGGAAGAAAATTAATGAACCTTAGATCGGGCAAACATATAGGTAAGTCAGACCGACGAAGCCTTAGATCATCAGAGGCAAGTGTAAGAACTACTGCACGATCGTGGGCTCAACAATTGAACACTAGTTATCCCTACGAGAGCTCAGATACTAGTGAATCAGAAATGGCATTTAGCACAGAAAGACCAGAAGGAGGGTCGAATGTAGCCTATTTAGAAAAACCAGAAGGACCCTATAGAACACAACTAGAGTTTCTCCAAACCAACCGATTAGGTGCTCGCATCTATGAGGATGGTTTGCGAAGGCAAGTGGTGCAAATGCACAACCCCGATCAACCCATTGGATTGGAACGTCCAGTGGTGAAATTCGAGAGAGACGCGTACATAGACAAAGAAGGAACAATGTACATCTTAAGTACTCAGCCAAACAACACCAATGAGTTTGGCGTGATTCAGCCAGAGACGGAAACTAAATCTCAAGGAAAAGAACCATTAGAAGAGCCTAGAAAACCTAGAGGGAAATCTGTACTGACACGAGTACTAATCCCGGATTGGATCCCTCAAGATAACAGAAGCATAGAGTTGTTTGTAAATAAAGAAACTGATGAAGCCTTTTGGAGATACAAGACCGAAATACTTAGTGAAGTAGGAATCATCACGATATACGAGTTCAAGGACCCGGATACACCTGGAAAGGTTGTATACCTAGATGAGACTTCAGAAAGAGTCTTTGTGGTGCTTGACCACGCTAAAAACACATACACATGGAGAGGTGAATTGGTATTCCCTCCATCTAGAACGAACATGAATACAAGTCAACAAGGGGCAGGAACATCATCAGCCCATGGAAATCAAAGAGAGAAAAATAAAGAAAGACCCGAAGTAAGCTTCACTCATCCCGTAGGGAGAGATAGAACAACCACAGACACTAATAGAGCGGATAGACAAAGAGATCATGGAATACCAGGTGGTAGAGATGATTTTTCTCTACCCAGACCATGTGAACACACAAGAATATTGAGACCCACACAGTTAGTGAAATCAATGAAGAATTACTTTGATGGGACAGGAGATCCCTATGACCATGTTGCAGAATTCAAGCAAGTACTAAGAGCCGAACAAGTTGAAGACATGTTCACGCAATACAACGCATTTGGGCTAACGTTAAAGAATACCGCTTTAACTTGGTTCCAACCTTTGCAACAAAGGCAATTTAGAGACATCCATCACTTTTTAGAGTCATTCATCACCGAATTCTCTAAAAGTGGGATTAGACATGACACGTCTTCGTTGATTCATAGCTTTAAACAGACCCCTCAGGAAACCGTAAGACTGGCAGGACGTAGGTTTAGACAATATGTTGAATGATGTCCAATGCAAGAGCTACCCTCACAAGCCAAGCAAGTGTCATTGTTTTTAGACGGCTTGTTGAGCTCTAAACTACGCTCCTACGTGTACCTAAAAGAACCCAGAATGCTAGAGCAATGTGTGAGAATTTGTATAGACATTGAGGACAACTTAGGAGACAAGTTGGAACTCTCAAAGGTCTATAAGGACTCAGACTGTTCATCTCTAGCATCCACAAAATTGTCTAGCTCAATAGAAGACCTTGCAGAAAAAGTGGCCCAGAAACTAGGAGTTTCTAGCAAACCTAGGGTGCTAATGAACAAGCGTTGTTACACCTGTGGTGGTGACCATATGGCAAATGTGTGTCCCAATACAACACAACCTCAAGCCAACCCTAGTGGCCAATATTGTACAATTGAAAGAAGATACACGAATCATACGGCTCAGGACTGCCCATACAACAAACAGACCGTGAGACAGAACTACCCGCAAGCATACCCGCAGCCAGGTAGGTATCAAGGCCAATACAATGCTCAGCCTTATTACTATAGGCCTCCTCAGAACTACCCATACCAGGCTCAACAGAGACCTCAACCTGTCTTAGCTCAGCAGCCACCCCCACCAGCAAATGTCATCTCAGTCAAATACGCTGCTGCAGAAGAGAATCTAAGTAGGGCCTTAGTGCCTTCTTCACCTTTGATCACAGAAAGTGACCCGAACTCAAACAGTTTTGACTCTACGCATGTAGATAGTCCACCCGCATATTACACAGAGTCACCAGAACACGTAGAAACCTATCATTATGATAGTCCACCAGTGGAACCTAGTTGGGAGCCCGACTATGCTAATGTGATGTACACAAACCCAAATCCGCGACCCCAATTGAGACAACAAAGACCACAGGGCCCTAGAGGACCATGCTTTAGGTGCCAAGGAGATCATTTCATAAAGGATTGTCCACATCCTCCGATATCAGGACAGTCACAGTACTATAACATCCAAGGCTTTTGTGCTGATTGTGGCAAAGAGCACATAATCAAAGATTGTCCTAAAAATCCAGTTAACGCTTCGAATGTGACACCGATCAATGTGATAGGTATTGTAAATAACGCAGATGGATCCAACCCTACATACATGCCTATCCAAGTTATAACCAGAGCCTAGGCGCTCTTACAGAACCAACAGTTTAATCAAGGGAAAGAAGCCGGAACTAGTGAAGTTGCAGAATCTAGCAGTAAAAAGACAAAATCTTGGAAAGATTCTAGAGAAAGAATAAAGAGAAAGTGGAGTAAAAAGATAACGGAGTTGGAAGGAAGTTTAAAGGAATCTAGAGCCAAAATCCAAGATTTGACTTCACAGGAATTGAATCAAGAGAATCCAGCTCAGAAATCAGGATCAGTTTTAGCGGAACCCATACCAGAAAATCTAGACATGATGTTTCGTGCATATCAGGCTAGATTAAAAGAGGGACCTCAGGTAGCTGAAATGAGCAAAAACTACCCTCGAGCTGATCTAGAAATTGAGAGAACTAAACTTTGCATGAAGATGGTAGAATTAGCACAAGCTTTGTTTGAAGCCTCTAGATATCTTAATTGGAATAACATGGCAAAACCGGAATTACATTTTCAAGGACTAATGGAGAGGCTAGAATATTTGATTGATAGCAAAGAGAAAAAGGATCATCCTAAGAACCCTATTGTCCCAGAGACACAGGAAAGGAATGCACCATCCCTGTCTCAAGTACCCAACTCAGAAAGTCAAGACAATTTGTCTTCCATACATAAATATTCACATGAATTTTTGAGAGGAATACAAGAAGAGAAATGGAGAAAGGAACAAGGAACCCATCCTCCTATTCAAGAAATAGACGACTTGCAAGAACAATTTCCCCAAGACATTCCCTCTATATACGATGATGTAGAGGAAGAACAACTGAGTGAACACACAGGATTTGAATCTAATTCTTTACAGGAATTACCTCAGTTCACAGGACCTTGGGAAGCAAAGTCTATTAGTATGAGAGCACCCACGATAATAGTGAGGAATGAAGAATCAGTAATCCCTAGAAACACAGAAGTGATCAAGAACACTAAAGTACAATGTAATCTCACTCTAGAGGAGTTGTTGAAGGTAAAACCAGAATTGTGGAAACATGTAGCAAATCAATTCCCGGAGCTTGGTACTACTCCCTCACAAATAGGATCACAAAATAAGGTACCAGAGATACCCGTAGAAAAGGTTGGAGATGTAAGCGAAGGAGAGGAAGGTAACACTTATCTTCCGATAACCCATCAGGGCTACACCACGAAAGCCATCTTAGATTCAGGAGCTGGAGTAGCCATAGCTACCACCGCTTTATGGAAACGTTGGGGTAAGCCAGCATTAAGACCCACCAGGATGAAGCTACAAATGGCTGATGGACACATAGAAAAACCATTAGGCTTACTAGAAGGCATATCTCTCACCACTTGTGGTGTAGAATTTGAGCATACCTTTGCCATTTGTGACTTTGCAAAAAATCATGCATATGAGATGATATTGGGACGACCATTCATGCGTCAGTTGCAAATTGTACAAGATTGGGGAACCAATTCTTTGTACTTGCAACATTTAGGAGTGACTACCAAAGTCAATCTTAAAGACTATTCACATAGAGACGTACCCCCAATACAATGGAATACCATCCATAAGACACCAGTAGAAACAGAATCCGTGCACTCATTAGAATCAAACCCTTCTTGGTTGCATGAGGATACTCATTTATGGATGTGTAAAGTAGCCAAACAAGAGGAAGAAAGATTAGAAGCAAGGACCTTAGGTGCAGAACAACATCCACGAACCCTTCAAGATCCAGCTTACGCACCTATAGTATTCCCTGACGAAGAGTTTGAACCCCATGGTTGGGCAGAAATCCTAGCAACCATGGATGTAGCCATCAATGAAGAACAATGGACATCAATTATCATGGACTCTCCATTTGCATCAGAGGAAGAATATTTTTTCGAAGTAGAGACTCACCCTCAGAGACACGAGGAAATTACGAATGAGGTGAGGTTAGCCACAGAAGTGACTACTAAGAGTAAAGGCAAGAAAAGAAAGAAGAAAGAAACCATGTCAGAAAAAGAAGAATCTTTATTTGAAGTACCCGAGAATTTCAAGAAATATGAAATCGAAGATAGAAGAATCATGGTACGAATGCCTAATAGAAAAGCGAATGACGGACAAGTATATGATAACCGAGAGAAAACCAAGAAAATAATAGTTGCTATCGAAGGAGAAGAAGAAAAATGTACATACATAGGGCATGATTTGACAACTGAAGAAGAAGAAGAGCTAGTTGCCCTATTGCGCGAATATAGAGATGTTTTTGCTTGGAGTTACAAAGATTTGAAAGGAGTAGATCCAGATATATGTTCTCATAGAATCCCTATGACTCCAGATGCAAAACCTACGAAACAGAAACCGTACACGTACAATGATAACTATGCTGCGAAGATTAAAGAGGAGATAGATCGATTGATAGAAGCAGGATTCATTTACGAAATTGAGCATACCGAATGGGTATCCCCCATTGTGGTTGTGCCCAAGAAGAATGGAAAATTGCGTGTGTGTATTAACCTTAAAAAAGTTAATGCTGCCACGATTAGAGACAGTTATCCTCTTCCTATCAAGGAACATCTATTGGAAAGAGTTGCGGGCAAGGAAGTTTACAGCTTTCTTGATGGATTTTCAGGCTATAATCAAGTAGCCATTGCTCCAGAGGACCAACACAAGACGGCATTTGCCACTGAATCGGGCATATTTGCATTTCGTGTGATGCCATTTGGCTTAACAAATGCACCCGCCACTTTCCGACGACTCATGTGTCATGTTTTTAAGGAATTCTTACGCACGAGTTTGGAAGTTTTTGTCGATGACTTATGTGCTCATTCAAATGTAAGACAGATGCATATCCCAGAGTTAAGGCAAATATTTGACAAATGTCGAGAATATCAGGTTTGTTTGAACCCAAAAAAATGCGTTTTCATGGTCAGACAAGGCAAAATTCTAGGACACATTGTGTCAAAAAATGGAATCTCTACGGATGAAGAAAAGGTGAAAGTAATTGCAAAATTACCTAGACCAACTAATGTGAAAGAGGTACAAGCATTTATGGGCCATTGCGGATATTATAGGAGATTCATACACATGTATGCAATCATAGCCAAGCCTTTGTACTCTCTTTTAACCAACTTTGAATGGACATATGAATGTGAAAATTCATTCAATGAACTTAAACGACGCTTGTGCTCAGCACCTATATTGACTACACCAGATTGGAGTAAGCCATTCCATGTACATGTGGATGCATCCAATTACGCCATAGGATGTGTGTTAGCACAACCCACGAGTGAAGGTAACATAGATCTCCCCATAGCTTACGCGAGCAGACAATTGAACGCAGCAGAAAGAAATTACACCACGACGGAACGAGAAGGATTAGGGATGATCTACGCAGTAAAGAAGTTTAGGCACTACTTGTTGGCCAACAAATTCAAGTTCTTTACAGATCATCAAGCCCTATTGTACTTAGTCAACAAGCCATGTAACACAGGACGACTAATACGTTGGTTTCTATTACTCATGGAGTATGATTTTGAAGTCGTAGTCAGGAAAGAAAAGACACATCTTAGAGCTGACCACCTTTCAAGATTAACCTCAGGAGAAGCTCCTCAAGGAGTAGCGGATGATCTACCAGATGCATACTTGTTTAACCTTGAGATAGCGCCAGAATGGGCTAAGCCTATAGTCCCTATTCTCACATATGGGCCCAAGAATCCTAAGATAAAGATCAAAGAAGGAGAGATTACCAAGTCGTAGAGCTACCAAATAATGGCAGGAAGCATATATAAACAGGATAATCAAAAGATTCTTGCTTGTTGTGTGGATGAATCAGAACATGCGAATTGGTTGCAATTAGCACATGTAGGTGCACTAAAGCAACATCATTCAAAACATCGAACATTACACTCTGCATAGACTAGGAGTATATTGGCCTACGATGGAAGCAAATGTCTACAGGTTGTGTAAGGAATGCAATGTTTGTTGTGAAAGACCGCCAGTAGAGCATGCTACACTATATCATGTGTCTCTCACACCAGACTGGAGTGAACAATTAGTGACATACTTGAGGACGAACACATTCCCTCAAGGAATGACCTTAGCGCGACAACGTAGTCTAGAGCAGGAAGCTCAAGATTATTCACTTATTGGTGATAACCTATACAAAAGAGGATGAGATGGATATCTAAGACAATGTGTTCATGAGAGCGATTATTTGAGCATACTAGAGACTGCACACCAAGGTGTTGCAGGAGGTCATTTTGGACCCGATAGGATAATCAAAGCCATCCTCTTTGCAGGATTATGGTGGCCCACTCTTCACATGGATGCTCATACCTATGTTAAGAGATGTGATGTGTGCCAAAGAACTCAATTTCCTACTCGCAGAGATGAAATGCCATTGAAACCCATGATGGGCGGACGTGCATTTTCAAAGTGGGGTATAGACTTTGTAGGACCCATTAACCCCCCTGCAAAAGGTACACATGCGGAATACATTATTGTTGCCACAGATTATCTTACGAAATGGGTAGAGGCAAAAGCCACGAAAAAGAATGATGCACACACAACTGCAAAATTCTTATTTGAGAATGTCTTTACAAGATATGGACTGCCTATAGAGTTACTGAGCGATCGAGGCACTCACTTTCTAAACCAAGTCATTGAATATTTGTTACAGGATTTTATGGTGATTCACAAGAAATCTGCACCATATCATCCTCAGGCCAATGGTCAGGCTGAAAGCACTAATAAGATCCTTTGTAACGTACTGACGAAAGTCGTGAACAACAAACGTTCAGATTGGGACAAACAGTTACACCACGCTGTTTGGGCATATCGAGTGGCCTACAAGACCGTACTCAATGCAACTCCCTTTCAGATGGTTTTTGGTCAGAATGCAGTGCTTCCATTGGACTTCTTGATACCGACCCTTAAGGTTGCACAAGAACATTAGTGGACCGGCCATGAATTATCAACAAGAATAATGGACTTGGAACGATTAGGAGAAACCAGGCTAAAGGCAGCAGCAGGAATATACGCAGCAAAGAAATGACAGAAAGCATATTTTGATGCACATGTGAAAGATAAAGGCTTAAAAGAAGGAGATTTAGTTCTAGTATATACGCTGAAGCAACACGCATGTAAGTTAGAAAAGCGAGGTTATGGACCTATGATCATTAACAGACTCTCAACAAGTGGAGCAGTACAATTAGCCACTCTAGAAGGAGATGTAATGCCTAATTATATTAGTGGCTGTAGAGTCAAGCTATATCAGGAACCTCTTACTGAGGATATGCTTAGACGACTCACGTTGGCAAAGAAGCGTAAGGAGGAAGAAAATAGAATACGAGCGGAAGCTCAGGCAGAAGCAATAGAACGCATTAAACGCATGAAGTTAAGAAGACAAGGACTAGGGAGAGAACATTATAACCATCTGGAAACTACACCCAGATATCCCATGGCCATGTGTCAAGTAAAGTCAACCACTCATCCTAGTATAGTGGACAGGAGACCATTCATTACAGTCAGGCTAGAGCACGGCAACCCTTGCCAAGAGCTCAGGGCTTTAATTGACTCAGGTGCTGCGACTAGTGCGATTAGATGGTCCCACTATAAGGATTCAGGAATAGAAATGCGGCCAATTGAGGCATACCTCATAGGGCTAGGAGGCATGTAAACCCCTTGCATGGGTGAGGTGGACCTTCCTATCCTCATTAAGGATGTGACTATGACAGCGAAGCTACTAGTGTGCCATGATGACGACCTGATAGAACCCCTAATCCTTGGCCAAGATTGGCTATACGATCACTCAGTGGACCTAAATCTTAGACAAGGCTCCTTACAGATTGGAACCTTAGAACAGAAGCGAGTGATACCGCTTGACTTCCCTAATTACATTCCGATTGAGGTTTGTAACCCTAGACCCTATGAAACGCATGCGAAGGAAGACCGGAAGATCTTGGGTCAGACCAGTCACGTTACGTCTACACCAACCCACTTGGGCTTGGCTAGGGACAATTGTCAATCAGAAGGACGACAGGAGATCTTCCCTGGGGCTTCCTGCAAACTAGAAGGGGCAGCTACCCAACCGCTAGGGCAGATGAACACAATCAGCGGTCAGGTGGGTTGCATCAGCAGCCAAATGAGCACAATACCCTGCGGTGCTCATCCTTCCAAACTTGTTGCGGACTGACCTAGATTAAAGATAAAGAACGAATCACTTCCTAATGGGCAGGTCACGCAAGTGTTGGATCTCCCTTCTTTTCCAAAGCAGAGTGTCCAAAGGACCTCTCAAACCCAACCACGAAGGAGTGAACCCCAACAGAGGAACCCAAACCGACGACAACACCAGACAAGGCAAGGAAAGCAGTAGTATCAACATCACAGAACAAGTGGCACGAGACAAATATGGGTGCCAAAAGGACAGCAACCACAGGCTATCGGCAACACTGCAGACGAGAACAGGACAAAGTTTCAACAGGCAGAGTCAGCATCCAAAGTCCCCTTGATCTTCTTCTACAAGTACCAATACTCGACAGATTTGGATCGCCAAGAAATACCTTATCCATAGACCCACACCCATGCAGATTTGGGTACCCAAACAATGTATTATAGCCCAACCCTCAAGCCATGTAATATATACCCCTCAGAAATCTTTCCATCCCTCAATACCACCAACCTCGATACCACTTTTTGTCCCTCAGCAAAAACATACCACCCACTCCAAGACTCTTAGGAAATGGATACCTAAACGTATCCAAACGTCTTCTTGTACCCCATTATCTAACAATTCTCCCACCCCGTTTAAACTCCACCCTTGTAATAATTCACCCTCAACCAAACCTTGTATAAATTCATACACCCAAACCCCACCTCATGCATAATAAAAGCTCATCAAGAATTGTAGGCATAATCTGAACCATGTAGGTGTCTAGAGACCTGCATTAGCTCTGCAAAAAGATCATTGCATCAATCACTTCACGACACTTGGCTACACGGGTTACACATCGGTTATGGAAAAGGATTGCGGTCTCACCTTAATGGGATCATAATTAATTTCCATACTAATGTGTTAATCTTTTGTAGCAGATCTTTTCTATTAGCTCGTCAGTCATCATGCAAACCGAAGCAGGACCATCAGAAGCTGGCCCAAGCACACCAATGGCCAATATTGGAGAATTACTCGTTGAATCTTATCCTACGATGCAACCACCAGAGTTTCAAGGTTTTCCAGGACCCATGCCAATCGATGATCCTCCTAGAGGATATACTGAGAAGATTCATCGTAATTCTCATTGGTTTCAAGGCCTAGCAGGACCATTAGCAGACGCTGATTTTATATTTGAGGCCAATTTGGCATTTGATCTTTGCACATGGACCAAGTACCAGTTCTTGTCAAGAGAATTTGAAGGACTATAGAATACACAAGATCTAACGCAGGTTTGGGCACGAGCAGGATTTACAGAGTATTTTAGCGACCCTCTGCCTAAACCCGATTTTTATAGATGTTTTTACTTGGTAACCACCTTAACAGCTTCAGAAAACAAGGATCTACCTGGCACATTCATGTTACCATCCTTGGTAAATGATCCTCCATTCAGAAGGTTTTATTTGTCTAAAGATTTAATTCGCGCAGCTCTGAGAATACATGGAACACACACTCCGATGGAGAGAGAACGGCTAGTCCCAGAGCAGATGAAACGTGGTGACGTTACTAAGTGGGAAGATATTTCAGCCATAACCCCTGAGCTTTCCAAGCCATTACAGATATGCATGCAGCACTTTGCTTTCCCAGCTCAGGATCGTTTTACCATGCCCCACAAAAGAATCTGGTTTGGTCTATACGTAGCATGTACTGGACCGCAAACGGTTGATCTCGCCAGCTGGATAATTGATCAACTCTATTTGGCACAACATAGGTGGGAGCGAAAGAAGGTAATCAATGGGTGCTGCGCCCTCACCAGGATCATATATATGTGCTTGGCGTATGACCTACCAATTGAGCGTGCCATGACCAGTGAGGAACTGAAAGCATTTAAAGGCACCACTAGGAAGGCTAGAAAGTCTAGCAAAGGCAGAGCCAGAAAGCGGATGAGAGGTACTATCCCGTGCCTACAAGTCCCAAAATCACCCTTGCCACAACCATCTCCAGAGCAGTCACCAACAGCAGCCACTCCCACGGTACCACCAATTCGTATACGGTTATCAAGACCAGTTACGCCGGAGGGCACCACCAGTACTGTTGCACCCCAAGCAGCCACAACCACAGAACCTATCACCACAGCAGCTGAACTTCCCACCACTATTGGTGCGGAAGCTTTCTCTTTTCCAATACCCCATTTAGAAGCAGGACAAGCAGAGCCACTGGACCAAACTTTTGATTTTGAGATGCCCGATGCATTCTCCAATGAGTTCCAGTTTTCAGAAGGACAATTGTTTTCTCAAGAATTTGAAAGGCCTAGCTACCCTACCACACCCAGGGATCAGCCACAAGGACAGATCGTGTCCAGCTCTGATGACGAAAGAACAGCAACCGATGACGATGAAGGAGACGACGAAGCTAGCCAGGGAACACATGAATCCCAAGAGCATGCACAGACAGATGGCCAAGGCCAACAAACAGACACACATGGCGATACAAGTACCCATGAAGATGAAACTTACGAGGCAGCAGCTTACACACTAGCTATCAAGAAGCTGTATAGAACTATGGAAAAAGTTTGGGCACGCAAAAAGCTGACAGAGGAAGAGAGTCAAACAATAATAGAACAAGAACTTGTCACAGGCGGATTCGAAGACGCATACATCAAAGGATTCAGAGAGTTAGTCAAATCAGTAGGCTCCAACGAAGCACTCAGGTACTTACAAAGAAAGCCACTACCACAGTTTGACCCCCGCAGAGTACGACTACTTTCAAAGCCCGACGAATACATTCGTGTACCAACAGGAGCACAGTCTTCTGAACAAGCCAGGGAGGCACGCCTCGTCCCCGAAAGTTCGTTGGCTGTAGAAACCATCTTTGTAGATTCCCCATCCCGCGCTACAGTTGTACAAACCTCAGTAGTCACTGAAGTACCGACCACCCCAACAGCTCCTCTCTCACCACCCGTCCATCCAGCCTCCCCTCTTCACCCTCCTTCCCCCAGACCAACATCTTCATTCGCCGGTGATGTTGCAGAAATTGTCTTTACGACCACTCATCCCACAATTCCTGCACCCATCAGCCCTAGTCTACCCCCTCCCACACCCACCTTTCTATCCAACCCATTCCTTCATCAATCTTTTCCATCTTTCCCCACAACTCCAAGACCCCTTTTCCCATTCCCACCGCCATTAACCATCTCCCCCGTCTCACCTCCCCAACCCACTGTAACCCCTCTTTCCCCTTTCCACCAAGCTTCTCCAGCCAGCCCCCCTGTAAATTACCCCTCAACCTTTGTAAATCCCGTATTTACACCAGCACGAGCACCCACGATCACACCCATATTCACGGTCACCGCACTAGATACGTCCACTGACATGGACATCTCACCACCCACAGCACCATCACTCACTTCACTCACGGCACAAACATTTTTAAGCACATCATAATTTTCAACAATCACTACATCATCCACCTTCCCTCCCCCATTCCCCATTCCCGTTGCATCTACACCAACTACATCTTCATTTAGCACCTCATTAATACTATCACCCACTGTAGATAATGCATTCCGACAGATGTTCATGTGTATGACGCAAGTAAGAGATGAGTTCACATCTCTTGGTAATAATTATCAGCAGCTGCAGAGGACAACCAATGACTTACAGTCGCAGCTTAATTTATTGTCTATTGAGAATGCCTCACTGAACACCCGCTACCAGGAATTACGCGAGGCTTATCACAAATTGGAACTAGAAAGCGAAGAAAAGACCAAGGAAGCAACTGCTGACCTGGATAACTTATTAAGAGCCTAGACAGTCCGCAATGCAACGCTAACACGAAACATGGGCTTACTACGAAGACACCTAGCAGCCGCCAAGGAAGAAAATCAGCGCTTACAGGATCAGAACCGAGAAAACTTAGAAGCAGCGCTCGACCACCCAAACCAACCACTCAGTCCTACCAGGTTCAAAGCCATTCCTTCAGACTCGATGAGGATGCTGCTAGACGATCATGTAAGATTACTAGATGAATACGACCGCATGAACGAGGAGTTACAGAAACTCAAAGAAGATCACAAATTACTCCAGTTACGAGAACCGGCACACCAAGACGTACCAGCACCTGTGGACCCCTCTCCTGACGTCTTAGAGGAACTCAACGCATTACGGGCCCAGGTATGGAACCTTGAATCAAGGATTGCAGTATATGAAGCACCACCAAGGCCAGATTCCCCACCTGAGCTCCAGCTGAGGAAGAAACGGTCACCATTCCGGTAGAGGAAACGTTTGAAGAGGCATACGAGCCACAACCCATCCCAGGCGGACGCATCACGGCCGAAGGTCAGATGACGTACGAACTTCCGACCCCCGCGTGGATGAAGACTATTGAGGAACTTGGGACAACGCACTCACCTAGAGTAGAGGCACAATTACATGCCATGGCGATGATAGAAGAAAGAATTTTACAATCTCCATTCTTTGCTCATTTGGCCCCGCGACGATACATATCTGGGCATGAGCTACAGTATAAACCGTATTTCATGTTAATGGCCGAATACCAGTTAGCCATTGAGAAAGAGACAGGTAAGAAACCATCGCATGCAACTCAATTCGAGGCGGATGATTTGCCACTAGATGCACAACAAGGAAGGATCTATCAGCCAGAGTGGCGAAAAGATTTACTACAGTAGTATCCAGAGATGATGAGTACATGGGTAAAGGCACCTTTGCATTTGAAGTATAACCCGTGTTGGGGACCAGTACCACGACGCCGCTCCTGGACTGCCTTTGCTATTAAGGTACAAAACAATAAGCAGTGCCAAGACTGGTTGAATTACCCCTATTTTAAGCCACCCATTGAGTTACCAACTGTAGGCTACATGATGGCTACAATTCGCCACTGGCTCCCTAGACTAAAGCATATGGATGATATAGCGGCGCATATGACTGTCAAAATCTTTGACATGATGCAAATGATTTTTAAAGTCTTCCGACGCGTCAAGGCACCACATGTCAACACCCTGGGCTTTGAGCATGGCAATTTCGATCTGGTATATGATATGAGTACAACGCCATCGCTACGGGTGTGTTATGCCTGGCACTATAGAATAAAGTACCTACCGGCGTGCTACAAGCAGACATTCAAAGAGATGTTCACAATCGGCTTCTGGGAATACCATTCAGAGGTATTCATAAGCAGGCCTACACATTTATTACAATTATTTGCCTGTGAACGAATGGTCTATTCCACACACTATCAGCTCCCGCCACCGGAAGAACCGCAACCAATCGACTGGGAGAAACTCGAGGCAGATCTGGCCTGAGGCATTCGTATCTCCGAGCACACCCTCGCTCAAGACCTCCTACAGAACTATATCCGGCAGACCTCACAACAAGGTTCTGTCAGGGACGACAGAAGCGAGAGGGAGGGGGGTGTTGGAGGCAGCCAGAGGCACAGACGACACGGAAGCATGTAACGACGGAGCAGTGAGCCAGTGGAATCGTTTTTCAAAGAATCATGTTCTAAAAATACTTTTCAAAAACCTCCAACAGTGATTTTTATCACTATTGTAACATATATAACATAGAAAACCCCATTTTGTAATCCATAGCTCCATTTTGTGCAAGCCGAGGAGTCCTCGAGCTTGAGGAGCTTAGGTAGAATGCGCGTACCAATTTTCGTTATTTTTAGATACCGTTTACCCTTCCAAATAGCAGCTAGGACCTAATTTTTAACTATGCCGGTCACTAGATGTGAAACCGGTCAAAACTAGTCTAGAAACTATAAAAAGAGCTAGAGAGCTCATTTTTGAGGTTGGTTAGTGTTGGCTAGTGTGAGTTTAGAGTTCTTTTGAGCTTGTAATAGTGTTCTTGAGTAATAGAGTTGAATTCTCACCTTCCATTGTGTCTTGCTTGTCTCTTCGTAGTGTGTGTGTATGTGTGTGTGCATTTCTATGCTTCTCACCTTCATTCTCACTTCATCTCACATTCACGATCTTCATATCACTCCTATCTCTTCCGCGGATTGATAATTAAGGAGGTGAAGCTTCTTAACGTGGTTCTCACCATTGTGCTAGAGCAACACACGATTTTCTCAACACTTCTAGAGAATCACAACTTTCTCACTTCCTGAGAATCGTGATTTTCTAAAAAAATTTTAGGTGAGAAAAAAATTTGAATTTTCTAGAGAATTGCGATTTTCTGAGAAAGTCACGATTTTCTAAGTTTTTAGGCGAGAATTTCAAATTTTTGCATCGAGCCCCAAATGTGCAAAAAATTGTGAAAAACACAAGTGCATGCACTGACAAGCACTTCCTACTCTTTCTTACACTCCCTCACATGAGAAATGATGTGAAAATGGTGAAAATGCACTAAAAACGAAACAAATCTATGAAGATGAAGATGGATGAAGATGGTGATGATGATGATGATGATGATGATGATGATGAAGATGAAGATGAAAAATCAGAAACTGACTATTTTTTAACCTTCCAACATTGCAAATCCACGATCTTACCATCACAATGCTCGTCCTTGAAGGTCTCTCCCTAGCAACAGTGCCAAAATTTGGTGTAACTCAAGCGTAAGCACCACCTCCTTTACTTGTCAATTTGCGGAGACATGAGGACTAGTATGAAGACCATGAGCGAGTGAAGGCACAAGTGTGTGAGTGAAAGCACACAAGAATGCACACACATACACACTATGCACACACGGTAAGAGCAAAGAGAGGAACAATGGAAAGCTTCTATTACAAAAGAGTTCTCTTACAAAAGCTCGGATCTACAACAAGCTCACTCTCTAACCAGCTAACCCCAAAAATGAGATCTCTAGCTATTTTTATAGTTTTTGGACTAGTTTTGGCCCTTTCTAGACCTAGTCTTTGGCCTAGTTAAAAATTAGGTTCCAGGGCTTATTTGAGGGCTCAAACGGAGTCTAAAAATTATGAAAATTGGTAGGATGATACTTATAATACTCCTCAAGCTCAAGGACTCCTCGGCTTGAACAAAATGGAATTACAAAAATATGAAATGGTATTTACAATGGCTTTTAATGATGAAAATCACTATTTTTATAGGGATTCCTTCTGAAAATTTGACATGTACTTCTTGGAGCTCCTTACTTACTCCTTCTTCTTGTGTGTCCACTTCTTTGACATGTTCTTGTGCCTCGTTCCTGACCTTGGGTGCTAATAGCATATGCATTAGTGCTTGAACAACAACACAACAAATTGGATGATAAAGCAATGAAATGTATTTTTGTTGGATATAGTTCTGAAAGCAAAGGCTATCATGTGTATCATTCAGAGACTAAATGCATTTTGCTTAGCCATGATGTTGTTTTTGTGGAAGATGCTATTCGGCCATTACTTTCATGTACTAAGGAGACGTCTGTTAGCTCCAAAGATATGTATGATACTTTGCTGCCTCTTTTTATAGGTGGACAGTCTAGTGCTGGTCCTAATGAGGCAACTTCTCAACCTTTATAGGTTTCATGTGATGATGCAGATCATTCCATTTCTGATGTAGATCTACATGATGTACTTGTTGACGAGAGAGCTGATATTGAGGAGGCAAAAACTATGCTAAAATGGCTAGTGTAAAATTTGCATGACAACCAATTAGATGCACCTTTGTCATATCGTACTCATTCAGGCTCTCATATTTCCTCTTTTGCATTAGATTGATATGCTATGGCTAGATGAGAATGAGCCTGTTTTGTTCGATGAAGCACAGAATTCTAAAAATTGGATGGCTGTTATGCAATCAAGATATGATGCTATCATAAAATGGTACCTAGTCTTTATGTGACTTACCTCCTAGCAAGAAGGCCATTGGCACCAAGTGGGTATACAAGCTGAAGCGTAAGCCTGATGCAACAGTTGAAAGGTATAAGGCTAGGCTTTTTGCAAAGGGTTATGCATAGGAAAGAGGCATTGATTTTGATGAGACCTTTGCACCTACGTGCCGAATGACTACAGTTCGTAGCATCTGTGCACATATGGTCTGGAGTGAGCACCACATGCTTGGTATGAAAAGCTACATGCCTATCTAATTGCACATGGTTTTGAGAGCAGTCCAACTAAGAGAACCTTGTATGTTAAGCATGCTAATGATGTGCTTCTAATCATTGGTGTGTATGTTGATCACATGTTGCTCACTGGTCCTCATGAGAAGCATATTGCTGATTTTAAGGTTGATCTACATGCCTCATTTGAGATGTTTTATTTGAGGCATTTGCATCATTATCTCTGCATTCAATTTATGCAAGTTGATGGCAAAATAGCTTTGTGTCAAACGAAATATATTGACATATTATTGCAGCATTTTGGCCTTGAAGACTGTAAACCTATTGCCACTCCTATGGAGATAGGTTTAGGATTGAGTCTTCATGATGCTGGAGGATGTTGTTCTTATCAGTAGGTTGTTTGATGCTTGATTTACATATGCATTACTCAGCTAGATATTCAGTTTTCTATGTCATAGATGAGAAGGTTTATGCATTGCCCATGTGTCAAGCATTGGTAGGCAGTTATGCACATCTTTTGCTACATGAATGGTACCCGACTACTTGGATTGTTTTATGCCAAGGGGGGATCACTACCGCCATATTTAAATGTTTTTTCTGACTCTCAGTGGGTTGGTTGTTATGACACTCGTGTGTTCACTAGTGGCTTTTGCTTCATGCTTGGTAACTCATGCATATCTTGGTTGAGTAAGAAGTAGCCTATTGTGGCCACTTCTAGTTGTGAGGCTGAGTATAGGGCGACTTTCATAGCGAATGTTGAGTGTGTGTGGCACAGATGCCTTATGTTTGATATGGGTGTCGGTCTGTCTTCTACCACCACCATCTTCACTGACAGTCAAAGCGCATTGGTAGTTGCGAGGAACCCTATGTTCCATGCTCGCACTAAGCACATTGAGGTGCACTATCATTATGTCACAGAGAGGTTCTCTATTGGAGAGATCAGTTTGGCATATGTGCCCACACAAGAGAACATTGCAGACCTTTTCACAAAAGCTCTACCTAGGGAGAAATTTGACGCTTTCCACAAAGCTTTGGGCTTACTTCCTTTTGTGGATTGATTCCACATAGCTTGGTGCTTCCTTATACATGAGTGCCAGCTCCTTGTTCACCGCATCACTCCCAGGGGAGGATTTGTTGATATATTTAGGTAGTGATGTGTGTGAACACACTAGGACCATCAAGGCACTTTTTTCAATCGTTAGAAGGTTTTTTTTTACCCGATGTATATATATATGCCAATTGCCCTAACGGGCTATTTATCTTTGTACATTCTAGTGTTAATACATTTGGTATTGTGTGTTGTGCTCCAAGATTCTTCTTCTTTTTCCTTGTGTTGTTCGTGTGCTTCCCCAGACCTCAAACTCCATTATGAGGAAGGAAATCAAGGTGGAACAAGGTACCATTGAGGAGGTGTTGCATGTTGATAGAAAGTTGCCCCTTCCTTCTACCCTATTGGAAGCTTGAGTGCAAGGTGTTCACAAGAGCAAGCTACCGAAGAGGGTGGAGGTCTAGTACAGAGAAGGTTGCAGATTGCACAATAACTTTTAATATCTTGTATACTTGTGTGTATATGCTTTTTGGGTTTAAGGACCCTCTACAGAGAACATTTTGTCTTATTCTAGATGCATGCATTGTATTTTTCATTGTAATCAAGATACAAAAGCTTTTGGTGCAAGTGATTTACTTCTTCTTCTTCTTCATCTCCTACAAATACTCAAGTCCCTTTTTGCTAAAGATACCTAAACAAAATTTGGCACCTGGTGGGACCATAAGGAGTCTTGAGCATAGAAGAACCAATATTTCCAAGTGGAGATGAAGTGCAAAGGTATGGACAGTGCTAGATTGAGAGGTAATTTTTCTTTTACTTAGAACTCTCTTAGCCTCAGAAGGAGAATGATCAACTCATGATTGCAACTAGGTCTTAGAGTTTGAAGGTCCCTTGCAAAGCAAGAAGAAGAAAAAATATTTGAAGGTCAATGAGCCCTCTCTTATCAACATGTTTAGTAAGAAATATGGTGATTGAGGTAGACCTAGAAACTCTATTTTCGAGGTTATCAAATTTCCCTCGTTGAGATGATTAGTGCAAGAAGACCCCGATGAACATATTAGAAGATTTTTGGCCTTATGCAAGACAGTGGGACTAATGGGAAGGGAAGCTTCATTTTTAATTCTTTTCCCAACAACATTGGAAGGGTTATCAGATAAATGGTTTAGTCAATTTGGAGATAATCATTTTACTACATGGGACTTAATGGAGGATGCTTTTAAGACACAGTTCCAACAAGGGAATATAGCAGAAATTATTATTGAAGAATTAGAGAACTTAAGATTAGGTACTCGGGAAACATTTCTAGAATTTGTCACGAGAGAAAAATCCCTCATGGTTTTGAGGTTGTAGATGGTGAGACTAAGGTGGATGTTCAAGCATTCTAGGACGAGATTGATGAGGCCAAGGAGATTTTGGAAGAGATTTGGAATGAATGCATTGCTCATTGGGTTTGCATCAGGCAAGTGTCATATAAATATGAGTAGATAGGCTCTCAACAGACTCTATGGGTTCAAGTCTATTGTTCATGCTAGTGCTAGGGTGTTGGATGGCAGTTGTAATATAATTTGTACAAGTATTTTACCTAGGTTTTTTCTTCTTTGTAATACCTAATAGTGACTACATAGTTTGAAGAGTTACTATAAAAATCACAAAGGATTTCTCTATAGGATGTGTCTATAATCTTCAAGAGTCTATAGATACGTTCAATTTTAAGAACTAATTAGCCTCACAATTCTATTTATCATATGAAAGTTCTAAAGTTGTACCTATTGGGGAGATATCAAGCTCAACATGTGATGATTGAGTATGACACATACCACTTTTTCATCTCTCTTATATGTATAGGTTACACTGAGAGCTATACCAAATTTATCTACCAAGAGTGATGGAAAATTTATTTTCTTTCCAACTCACTCATTCATGAACATTGGTGTTTTCTTTATGTAATATCCTTTATATATTAAACTCGTTGTATTGTTGCATTATGTCTTTCTCGTATCTTTATGTAATAAAAGAAGAAGAAGAAGAAGAAGAAGAAGATCATTCTTATTTGCCTCAATCTATGTGTGCTCCTCTCTTTGTACGTGAAAGTGTGTGAGAGCTCTTTTCCTAACCTGCTTTCTCTTGACATGGTACTAGATCCACTCTGGCTATAGAGAGCTCATAGAGAAGGCTGACAATGAAGAGTATGTGAGAAGGCATGGAGAATGTGTGCCTCAAAAATCATCTCAGATTGCTACAAAATTTTGTATGAAGCTAGACAACATTAAAATAGTTTTGAGAGTTGTCCCTTTAGGTCACTTGTTTTGCATAGATTTCAGTTTTGAAGCCATCTCATCCTCCATTTTGATCCCACAAGGTGGGGCCCATGGGAAAGTAGCGTATTTTGTAAAACTATAACTTTTATTCTATTTAACATCTCTCAAATATTCCAGATCTAGAATTTCAAGCAATTGCATATACTATTGATACATCATAAAACTATGTTCATAGAGTGCACGGGGGAAGATTGTACCTAATACTATGTACTCTCTCATCTACTATGCAACCCTGTTTATTGTGTGTTTTCATGCTTTGTGCTCTCTATGTACACATGTCCATAAGATCCTATAATAGGAGGATTGTGATTCCACAAATGAATTGGCGATGTAGTTTTTGGTTTTAGGCCCTCACCAAGGTCAATGGTCATAGAGAAATGCAAGTTTTTTGTTTTTTTAGAGTTTGGAAGGTTGTTTCCTAATCAAATGCAATCCTTTCCTAAATTCTAAACCCTAATCTTCTCCTAAAGCTTGCTACACACACACACTCGGTGTATGCGAAACGAGTGCAAGTGATCAATGACTTGCCAGGATGATGAATTGCCTCTTCACTTACACTATCTTCACAAAAACACTCTAACCATCACATGTAAGAAACTTGATGAGGCCCTTGTTCTCGATAATGGTGCCAAAATTGTGTGTGTGAGACTCAGAAGGTCCATGCAAAAGTGACAGGCGAGACTAGCTACCTCTCACATGTCCTACAAGTGCACATAGTGGTGGTCTGATACACACACATTACATTAACGAATCAAGAGTATGACCTAGTTAAGTGCAGAGAAGCACATGCTCTTAGTGATGTTTAACATGTGAATAGGTCAAGTAGTGCATGCATTAGTGATCTTCTACCTCACACAACACCTTCTACATGTGGGTGTGTGTTGTGATACTTGGTGCAACAAGGTAAACTAAATCGTCGATTTCTCCTAGCTCCAGTACCCAAATATGATCAGTAGGGGGTTGATTTCGAATCTCTCAATGAGACACATCTATCGAAACTAGATTTGCTTTGATAGAACTTTTTTGCAGTTAGCTACATCCAAAAAACGAAGTGTTGGAAATCACCTACTTACATCAAATGACTCCCTATGGTTCACACACACATGATAACAGTGGAAAAAGGTGGGGTAGGGGTACAAAACACATTCAAGCACACATTACATGCCTTATGCATGCAAGGAGCTCATGAAGAAGAAGATACACAAGTAAGAAGGAGTGACAAATTTCAAAAGTTAGTCTTGCATTATGGCAAAACTCTTTTATAATTGTGTCACAAAGTGGCTTATATGCGTGTGGTTTTGATTTGGTCCTTTGACACTAGCAACTAACACTTTTCTAGAAATTCCCAAAGAAACTACTATTCTACAAGAATTTTCCTACAATCTTGAGGGGACATGCATCTAGAGGAATACTCTAGTGCATTTACAAGGACTCCATAAGTTCAGTGATGTGATATATAAGTTTAATAACTCTTCTCTATGGAAGAATCAAATTTGTGATGTCTTAGTAGAAAGAAGATAGTGGAAGCTGATTGATGTAAAGGGGAGCCTCCTAGCTCCTTGTAGCATGAATTATCTTTTATGGATGTCATTGCAATGTGTCTTTGTACCTGTCTATGTAGACCTGCAAAAAAACACCCACAAAGTGAAGTGTTAAATGTTCACTACATTGTGTATGTCATGTCTTAGTTAACCTAAAATATACTATTTAATTTTACCAAAAAAACACTCTACCTTTTTACGTTCTCAAGCTTGACTTTTCGTTTTTCTCTTAAGCATATATTTTATTTCTACATTCAATAAGTAATTTTTACATCTATCAATGCATGGACTCTACCCACATGGAGGACTTTGGTGTCCAAGCTACTGATTGAACAATAGATTGAGGCCATGTGATAGGAACTCCAAAACCCCCCACAATCAAATCAAGGAATGTGATGCTCTACTTTCATGAATGCAAATTGAAGAGTATAAACTTTTTCATGTGGTGAAGACTATTATCACAACCCAAAGGGATGACATGCATTTCCCAGATTGATGCAAGAATTTCCTATTTTCAATACTTGATGGGTGTAAGGATAATCAATTTGTTTTATTATGGTTATCTTCATGCGATGATTTTTATTATAACAAAAACTACGAATAGATTAAGAAGGTGAAGTTTTCCATCAAAGATTCTATGCATAAGGTAGAAATTTGATGGAATATATTACGAAATAGTGCAAATCAACCAACAACATGGCACACATTCCAAAAGAATGTCAAAGAATATTTTCTCGTCCTCAATTTGTCTCAAAGCTTATCATTTATATCACGTTTGCATAGAGGGATAACATATACTGAGTACTTTTGGCAATGATTACTTCTTGTTCAAATAGCCTCATCATTTCAAATACGAAGCCTTCTAACCCATGAACCTTGACAATGGATGCTCAACGCATTAAACAATCCACACACAACCTATTGAAATGGATGCTTTGTGGGATTTGGGGGGTCTCGTGGGCACTAGTCCCCTTCTCTTGTACTTTTCTTTATTTAATTCAAGTCTGGGAGAGTTGGCTAATGCCGAACTTCCTTTATATTAAAAAACAATTCTGGCAAACGTAGGCACACAAAAGCAAAGTGAAGACTACATCCATGAAACCAATCACAATGCAAGTCCACAATGTTGAAACAATTCAAGAGGAAGATCATCTTACTTGGACAAAGGAAGCATTAGAAAAGCATCTAGCTAAGCTTGGGTAACAAAATTCCATTTCATTCCTTACTTTGCATGTAGGAAACATTTAATGACTATAATGTTATTATTTTGCATGATGATTGGAGCGTGCATGATTTTATTTGACATTCATTAGTGCACAAATTAATCTTGATTTTTCCATACAATTAATTCAGATTTTTTGGAAAATAGGTTTAACATAACAAGTGAAATGCATGATGTTAAGATTTGTATCGGTCTATATGTGGATGCACAAACATTTTGGATCTCTCCTTTAAAGTCTTATGATGTTATACTTGTTATTATTTCCATTATCATTATAACCAATGCATTTATTATCATATACATACCTTTATGTTTGAATTTAAAGGATGATGTGTTTCTTTGTTTGAAATGCATGATTTTAAACCATTCCCTTTGATTACTCATACTCAAATTAAACATCATTTTGGAAAGGTTATAGTTCATGTATCATTTTTGTACATAACTATTGGGGGATTCTTTAGCAAAAAGGGACTTGAGTATTCTAGGAGAAGAAGAAGAAGAAGTACATAACTTGCACCAAAAGCTTTTGCATCTTGATTACAATGAAAAATAAGATGGGTGTGCCTAAAATAAGACAAAGTCTTCTCTATGCACAATGCTTAAACCCAAAAAGCACACTCACAAGTATACAAGATACCAAAAGTTCTTGTCCAATCAACCTTCTCTATATCGGACATCCACCCTCTCCTGTAGCTTGCTCTTGTGCACACCTTGCACTCAAGCATCTAATAGGGTAGGAGGAAGGGGCCACTTCTTGTTGATGTGCAATAGCTCCTCAATGGTACCTTGTTCCACCTTGATTTCCTTCCTCAATGGTTCTCTGCACACTCGCTCTCTACACACTTGATCACCTTCCTTGCACACTTGTCTCTCTCTTGGCTCTTCATGTCACACTGATTCGATGTGTATCTTGCTCTTCTCTCCTAGTGTCGACTCTGCTCTCTGTTGCTTAGTCTAACTCCAAGAATGTTAAGGCCTTGTCGATTACACTTATATACGTTACTTATAACTGATAGTGTATGTTGGTGCTCACTTTGATGCCCTAAGAATCACTTAGTGTCTAAAGGCAATCACTCCCTATTTTGTCTTGTAGTGACTTTAGAAGAAAAACAAAATTTCAAATGGGGGGCCATACATACACTATTGCATATTGCTTCCTCTTCATATGAATTCACTTTTGGTCTTCAATTCTTCAAAATGTGTGCATAAGGGAGGGTTCACATGAACCTTTCAAAACAATTAAAACCCTTGAAAACCTCTCACAAAGACAATCTCCAACTTGCATTCAAGTTTTCCTGCAAAACCATTGTGATAATTTGTTTTTGCACTATCTTTGCACCCTAGTTCTCGATGATTTGTGTACCACTTTGAACTTTTGCACCACCATTGCATCACTCACAAAGTCATCATTTTGATGATTGACCCGCTTCACCATTGAACATTTTGACCTTTGAATAGCTTCTCTATTGATTGCTTTGACCTTTGACTAGTTTGACCTTAGGCTAGCTCAATAGTTGCCCACCACCTAATGGACTCTCTATCTCAAAGAGCTAACAACCAAACCATGCACAGAGAGGGGTCACCTTGACACCCATTGTGCAAAACCATGAAAATGACATTTGATGAGCTACCAAGTCCACCAGGAGCAGGAAAGAACAATCACAAGGGACTAACCACAACTAGATACTAGCTCATTTGAAGAAGAAGCTAGATAATGGAGGGTAGGAAGGAAACCATAGGGAGTTGTAGCTCAGTGATGAGTAGCACCTCCTTTAATGTCAATCCGGGAAGACGTGAGGATGGTATGAAGACCTCGAGCAAGTGGCGGCACAAGTGCGTGAGTGAGAAGCACACAAGCATGCACACACATACACACACACGCGCACACAAGGTAAGACAAAGAGTGAGAATCAATGGAGCTTTTTAGATTACTTTCAAAATGCTCTTACAAGTTCGTTTCAATTACAATCTACCCTCAAAAATGAGCTCTCTAGCTCTTTTTATAGTTTTTGACTAGCTTTTGGCCCTGTCCAGACCTAGTGTCCGGCCTAGTTAAAAATTAGGTTCCAGGGCTTATTTGAGGGCTCAAACGAAGTCTAAAAATTATGAAATTTGGTACGATGGTACTTCTAATACTCCTCAAGCTCGAGGACTCCTCGGCTTGCACAAAATGGAGTCTAATCTACCAAAAACGGGATTTACAATGTTTGTGAAGTGATTAAAATCACTTGGGTTGTACATAATCTATGGGAAAAAATGATCTGGCCTTGTTGCCGTATTGTGCATGACTCCTTTATTGCTTTGTATGCCAACACTCCCCCCTTCCTAGCGTCTGTCGCCCCTGACAGACCTTTGTTCCCTCGGGTGGTCGATGTAGTATTGGATGACATTGGTGGCCAGTTCATGTTCTCCTATCCTTAAGCCTCTTGCTAGATCGGCTTCCAATGCCTCCCAATTTATTGCACCGGGGGTCTCTGGTTGCGGGGTGGTGTAGTACTCTGAATACATTGCTTGTTCACAAGCAAACAGTTGAAGCAGATGTGTCGGCTTTGGCGCGAAAATCTCCGAGTGGTACTCCCAGAACCCGGATCTGAACATTTCTTCGAAGGTCTGTTTGTAGCAGGCGGGGAGGTATTTGATGCGTGCATGCCAAGCGTAAGCCACACGGATACTGGGGGTGGTGCTCATGTCATACACCAAGTCGTAATTTCCATTGCTAAACCCCGGAAGGCGTACCTGTGGTGCGGCTGCATTTCTAAAGGTCTTCAGCACCACTTGCATCATATCTAAGATTTTAAGCATCATTTGCGCTGCTACATCTTGCATGGGCTTCAAGCGCGGCATCCAGTGGCGAATGGTCCCCATCATATATGCTACCGATGGTGGTCCTTGTGGTGGCGCGATGTACGGGTAGTTCAGCCATTCCTTGCATTGCGCATTGTTCTGTACCTTGATATTAAATGCCTTCCACGACCTGCGGCGGGGGATTGGACCGTAGCATGGGTTGTACAGGAGGTGCAGCGGCGCGCTGTTCCATGTGCGTAGCATTTCTGGATAAGTCTCTAAAAGTTTCTGCCGCCATGTTGGTTGACGAATCTTGCCTTTTCGCACCTCTGGAGGAAGGTCTTCGGGTTGAAATTGGGTCGCAAAAGTAGGAATCTGACCCGTGACTCTTTGTATTTCAGCGTTATAATCAGCCAGGAGAATGTAATATGGCCTGTACTGGAGTTCCGATGAGAGGATCAGGCGTCTCGATGACAAGTTCTTGAAGTAATCTGATTGTAAAACAGTCTCCTCTATGACCCTCATAGCCTGATTTTGCACTACAGTGCGCTCTTCATGCGAGGTCCCTATTTCCTCCACTTGTCGTAACCATGGCGGCCGTGGTGCCTCGAACGTGTCCTGCGCTTCTTCTGTTTGTTGGCCTCCTGGGAATGGTTGCGGATCATATTCTTCATCAAACGTTTGTTCCACAGGAATTTGCACAACTTCTTCGTCCGTGGGAGCCTCCGGAGGGGAAGATGGCCTCTCATATTGTAGTAGGCGTGTCTGCAATTCAGTTACCTGTTGCTGGAGATCTTTTATGGCCTCTGCGTCGGAGGGAAGCGAAGCTGCAGAGGGGGTGGTTGGAGGGGCAGCTGTTGGGCCTTGTTGGTGTTCCTGCTTCAGTTGTCCTAGCTCCTCCGATAGCTTATCATGTGCTTCGAGTAGCATGGCATAATCTTCCAATATAATCTTGATGTTATCGGGGGTCACTGCTTGAAACTTAGATGGGCTGATGGGTGCCCCCGGTGTGCTCTCAATAGCTGCTTCCAGGTTCTCTTGATTTTGTAATTGCAGGCGTCTATTCTCTTCCTGCGCAGCCGCAAGATGGCGTTTAAGTAGCGCCATATTGCGCTGAAGTTTTGAGTTGCGTTCCAGTTGTGTCCGTAGGTGACCTTCTACCACCTGCACTGCTTCCTGATCTACGTTCTGTAGCTGTACTTCCAATATATTGTGGGCTTCTTGTAGGGTGTGGAACTGTGTGTGGAGGCGAGTGTTCTCCTCCTCTAGTACCGCAAGGCGGAGCTGTAGTGTCGCTGAGTGCTCTTGCAGGCGTGCGTTTTGTTGCTGAAGCTGAATGTAATCTGTTCTTAAATTTGATATACAAGCCAACATGGTGTCCAATGCATTACCTATAGATGAGTGGGGGGTGTTTACCGTGGAAGATGCATGGGAAGGGAATTGGGGAAGGGAGACAGTGAATGATGTGTCTACGAAAGTTGTGTGTGTGGGTGTAATTGGTGGAGGGGGAATGGGAGGAGGTGAACCCGTGGGTGGAGGTGCCGTGGGTGGTGAAATGTCCATTCCTTCAGGAGTGGGTGTTAGTGTGGGACCTGCCATATACACTGGTATGGTAGGTGGTGTGTGTGTGGAAGTGGTGAATAGATGTGAAGTGGGGTGAGGAGCTGAAAAGACAGGGAATGGTTGAGGGCCTGGTTGAAAAGCCCTAGCAAAGATGTCCTGGAGGGATTGTAGAAATGGAGAGAGGGATATCGGGGGTTGGGGTCGTAAAGTTGAGGAGGGCTGAAAGGGTTGCGTGGTAGCAGGGAAGCCCATGAATGTGGATCTAGGGTCAGGATGACCCGTGGCTGAGGGCGTTGGGGATGGTTGCCCTAGGGCAGGGTCTAGGAGGGGTTCGGCGGATTGTGTAGTGTTGGGGTTGCCTTCGAAGATAGGATTATCAGTGGTAGAGAATAGGGTGGCACTGGAGATCGGAGTACGGAAGATGAAGGTGGGGTCGGTGGGTTGATTAGTCGATGTGGTTTCTACTGTTTCTCCTCTAGGAGGTGATGGCGGGGGAGTAGGTGGTAGTGGTTCGGTGGACTCCTCATGGGTGGCTGGGTGCTGTTGGCTAGCAGTCTGGGAGGTTGTTCTGATAGTTTCAGGTGTAGTAGTCGGCTCTTCTGCAACTGTAACGGGAATTTGTATATTTTTACCTGGGCGAGGTCGTGTCTGGAACCTTCGTGGGTCATATTGAACTGAAGGCCTCTGAATGGCAGTGCGCACAGCTTCTACAACTCCATATGTTTCTGCCATTAATAAGAGACCTTCCCTGTACTCTGAGTCAACTCCCGCTTCTTCCAACAACTGAGTCATAAGTACTCTGCTGCTCTGTTCAGTGAGTAATTGCTGCGATCGTACTCTTTCCATAATCTGATACAGCCTTCGGAGTTCTGCTGTATATGCTGGGGCTTCAGTGGTCTCTTCTTCATACGCTTCTTCTTCTTCCGGGTGTCCGTGTTGTTGACTTTGCTGAGCGTCACTCCAATGGACATGTCTACCGTCTGTAGACCTTCGTCTTCTTCGTGAGGATGTGCCCTGCTCCTCTGCCTCTGAATAAAACTCCACATCAGAGAATTGTGTGCTTTGTAGGAATGCTTCGAAATCCTGGGGGTCCAGTCCTTCAGCCTCTCCAGTGGCAGCAAATTCGAATTCAGGTGTAACAGGAGGAGCCGATGGGGTAGGTTGCGCCGTAGTGTCAGATTCCGACCTGGGTATCCTAATGGTGAAGGGGGGTACAGTGCCCTCTCTTAATGGTGATGCCTCAGGAGTAGTCAGGACTTCCCTTGTTTGGACACAAGGGATCGCGCCCCTCATGCGCTTGGACTGATGTGTGGATGTCTTGAGCCTTTTAAACATTTGTAATTGTGCACAAGTTAAGGCACGCTCAATGGGGACATCATATGCCAAGCATCGATAAATGATGCGTGTGAGTGCGCAGCATCCGTTCACCACTAATTTCCTAGATGCCCGTTTGTTTGCTTCATACAACTGATCTATAATCCACACTGGTAGCTTAATAGGTAATGCACCTGCTGCCGCCAAGTAGAGAGCAAACCAGATCTTCTTGTGTGGTTGCGTGAATCGGTCTTGACCGGGGAAGGCGAAGTGTTGCATGCACATTCGGAGAGGGATGGACACATTTGGGGTGAGTGCTGCCATGTCTTTCAGCTTCACTACTTTCCTGTCCTTCATGTTGGTGGGAACGAGAGCATCTTTTTCTGAGGGTACATGCGTGCCATGCATATTTAAAGCATCACTTACCAACTCCACAGTAAGCTCAAACCTCTTCAACTCGTTGTTGCCCAGCAATGAGGGGAGAACAAATGATCCGGGTTGGTCCTTATCTTCATGAGCTTGTAATGTAGAGACCAGATAGTAACATCGGAGGAGGTCGGGTTTAGGTAGTGGGGCTTCAAAATATTCCGCCAACCCTGCTCGTTGCCATATGATCTGGAGGTCTTCGGTGTTCTGTAAAGTCTCGAACTCCTTGGAGAAAAATTGGAATCGCACCCATGATCTGTCATACTCGCATTTAGACTCCCAGATATACTTGGCCTCACCTAATGGACCGGGCATGCCATTGAACCAATGAGAATTCGCATGAACTCTTTCCGTGATGCCTGTAGGTGGATCCGGCACCGGGAGTTGCTGAAGGTGTTGCATCTCCACTGGTCGTTCAGTCGGAGGCACGTCCACAGGTAGGCTATCCACATCAATTCCTGCAGTAAGTATCCCTGCTTGTGAGCCCGAACCTGTCGCTTCTGCCATTTCTCTTCTTGCTTTCTGATTCTGTGAGAATATAGAATCATGTGTTAACATCGTAATGGACAAAATAAATCAGTTATTGTCCCCGTTACACCATTAACATGAGGTAGATGGTGAGTTAGTGGTTAGTAAGTGCACGAAGACAGTGAGTGTAGTTAACGTTTGTGTATTCCTAGGAGACTAATGCCGTTAGTAAGTGGGGTGAATTTACAAATCTGGGTCGGGGGGCTTATTACAGATCTTAGACTGCCAAATGCAGTGGATGGGCTTCGCTTTCGGTTTTGTAGAGACACCAGAGAGCTGTGTCGGTGTCGCTGTTTGGGAGTGGGGCCTTTTAGGGACCCACTTATAAGTGATTACATGCATGCTCCTGGGTCTTGGTGTGTTCCTAAGTGTTGAGCACGAGGAAATTCTGGTTGTACTCATAGTTGGGTGATGCTGCATAGGTTGTGGCCTTGGCGTAACTACTTGTGCCCTCAAGCAAGCCTTAGGCACCCAAATTTGTCTAGATTGTGGGCTTGCCTTCATCGACTTCTTGGGCACCCAAATAGATTTTACTTTAGCAGAAGAATTTCTGAAAGACTTCTTTTTAGCGTTGTGTTGTTGGTTACTAATAAGAAGCCTTGTCCGTGTAGTTGACGGTGGTGCAGCTGGTCGTTCGCCTTTCTGCACCCACACCTGGTTGAGTTTCTGGGGCATTCTGCTGCGCAGGTACTTTTGATCTCGGACATAGGTAGTACTATGCCTCTTCTGCTTGTGATCCGCCTTTGGTTGCTGCCTCCCTCGGGCCTTTGGAAAAGAAGGGAGATCCGTTGTATCCCTGACTCCTTGTTTGTAAATGTCATTCCTCTGCAATACAGGGTTTTGAACAAGAACAGCATGGTCATCTTCATGTGTACCCCTGGAAGGACCAGGAGTCTGTGCCTTTCCTAGTTCCTTGAGTGTTCCATTGTCTAATTCTACTGTAACTCGACTATGATTGACCCAAACCTGGAGAAGTCCGCTTCTTAGGTTTAAGTTAATTGCTTGGTCATAGATCCAATCTTGACCCAAGACTAGAGGTTCAGTGAGATCTTCATCTTGACACACCAGTACTTTAACTGTCATTGCCTCATCATGAATGTAAAGGGGAAGTTCCGCCTCGCCCATGCAAGGGGTTTCCACTCCCCCCAATCCTATAAGATATGCTTCCACAGGATTGACAGTCAATTGTAATTCTTGGCAGTACGACAATTTAACAGCACTAGTGGCTGCTCCTGAGTCAATCAAGGCTCTTACGGTCCTTGCACTCTTTCCATGTCCTATATCTAAGGTTACGAAAGGACGTCTATCAATTATCCTATGCGAGCTTGTTCCCGCGACTTCACACATGGCCATAGGAAATCCTTGGTCTGCATAGTCATTCGCTCCAGGCTGATCTCTACCTTGCCTTCGTAATTTCATCCTTCTGATGCGTTCTAAAGCTTCAGCTTGAGCTTCTTCTCGAACTCGCTTTTCTTCCTCTTTGCGTTTTTTAGCAGTGTTGAGTCGACTGAGCATTTCCTCCGTGAGGGGTTCTTGATACAACTTGACTCTGCATCCGCTAATATAGTTTGGGAGAACATCACCCTCTAACGTGGCTAGTTGTACTGCTCCGCTCGTGGAGATCCTATTGATGATCATAGGTCCGTAGCCTCTCTTTTCTAGCTTCCTCGCGTGTTGTTTTAGTGTATAGACTAAAACTAAATCTCCTGCTTTCAAGCCCTTATCCTTCACATGGGCATCAAAATATGCCTTCTGTCTCTTCTTGGCTGCATATATTCCTGCAGCGGCTCTCAGTCTTGTTTCCCCTAATCGTTCAAGGTCAAAGATCCTAGAGGAGAGCTCATGACCTGTCCATTCGTGCTCTTGTGCTACTTTCAATGTAGGGATCAAGAAGTCCAAAGGTAACACAGCGTTTTGACCGAATACCATTTGAAAGGGGGTGGCTTGGAGTACCGTTTTGTAGGCAACTCGGTATGCCCAAACAGCATGGTGTAGCTGTTTGTCCCAATCAGAGCGTTTAGTGTTCACTAATTTCGTCAGTACATTGCATAAAATCTTATTAGTGCTCTCAGCTTGTCCATTAGCTTGAGGGTGATAAGGGGCAGACTTCTTGTGTATTACCAAGAATTCTTGGAGTAGATTTTCAATCACTTCGTTCAAGAAATGAGTGCCTCTATCACTCACAAGCTCTATGGGTAGCCCATATCTCGTGAATACATTCTCAAACAAGAATTTGGCAGTTGTTTGAGCATCGTTCTTGGTTGTAGCTTTTACCTCAACCCACTTGGTGAGATAATCTGTTGCCACAATGATGTATTCCGCATGAGAACCCTTAGCTGGGGGATTAATAGGACCTACGAAGTCTATTCCCCACTTAGAGAATGCACGTCCACCCATCATAGGTTTCAGTGGCATCTCATCTTTGCGTATAGGATACTGAGTCCTCTGACAGACATCACACCGTTTCACATAGGTATGTGCATCCATGTGAAGGGTAGGCCACCAGAAGCCCGCAAATAATATCGCCTTGATCACCCGATCTGGTCCAAAGTGTCCTCCTGCTACACCTTGGTGAGCAGTTTCCAAGATCTTAAGATATTCACTCTCATGGACACACAGTCTCAGGTAACCATCCTTACCGCGTTTGTATAGATTATCACCAATGAGTGAGTAATCCAAGGCTTCTTGTTCTAAACTCCTTTTCCTAGCCAGAGTCATGTCTGGAGGGAATGTGTTTGTCCTCAGGAATGATACTAGTGGTTCGCTCCAATCTGGCACAATGGATACTTGATAAAGAGTGGCATGTTCCACTGGTGGTTTAGTGCAACAGATTGGGCATTCCTTGCACAACTTTTGGACATCAGCTTCCATAGTTGGCCAATGTACTCCGAGTCTCCTTAGAGTCTGTAACGTTCGTTGCTTTGAATGGTGTTGCTCTAGTGCACCTACATGTGCTAATTGCAACCATTTAGAGTACTCATCCTCTTCTACGCAACAAGCCAAGATCCCTTGATCTGTGTGCTTGTACATGCTTCCTGCCATGATATGGTACTTTTGGGCTTTTACGATCTCTCTATTCCGTGTGTTCACCACTGGATGATTAGGCCCGTATGTCAATACTGGTACTATTGGCTTGGCCCACTGCGGTATAACTTCCAAATTAAACAAGTAAGCATCAGGAAGGTCATCTGACACTCCTTGTGGGGCTTCTCCCGATGTGAGCCTAGAGAGATGATCGGCTCTCAAATGAGTCCTACCTTTCCTTACCACAACCTCAAATTCGTATTCCATTAGCAAGAGAAACCATCTTACTAATCTACCTGTATTGCATGGCTTGTTTACTAGGTACAACAATGCCTGATGATCAGTAAAAAATTTAAACTTATTTGCAAGCAAATAGTGTCTAAATTTCTTAACTGCATACACCATGCCTAATCCTTCGCGCTCTGTAGTGGTGTAATTCCGTTCAGCCGCATTCAATTGTCTACTGGCATAGGCAATTGGAAGATCCATATTACCTTCACCAGTAGGTTGTGCGAGCACACATCCAATAGCATAATTGGATGCATCAACATGAACATGGAATGGCTTATTCCAATCTGGTGTGGTCAAGATTGGTGCTGAACACAATCTTCGTTTAAGCTCTTGGAAGGAATTCTCACATTCATCCGTCCACTCAAAGTTTGTCAAAAGTCCGTACATGGGCTTTGCAATGACAGCATACATGTGTATGAATCGTCGATAATAACCACAATGCCCCATGAAAGCTTGTACTTCCTTGACATTCTTTGGCCTAGGTAGCTCTGCTATGGCTCTCACTTTTTCTTCATCGGTAGATATGCCATTCTTTGACACTATATGTCCTAGGATCTTGCCTTGCCTGACCATGAAAACGCACTTTTCTGGGTTCAGGCAGACTTGGTATTCTCTACATTTGTCAAAGATTTGTCTGAGTTCAGGAATATGAGTTTGTCTAATGTTGGAATGGGCACAAAGATCATCAACATAGACTTCTAAACTCTTCCTCAGGAACTCCTTAAACACATGGCACATCAGCCTCTGGAAGGTAGCTGGTGCATTGGTAAGCCCAAATGGCATTACTCTAAAAGCAAAAATGCCCCATTCTGTGGCAAAGGCTGTCTTATGCTGATCCTCTGGAGCTATGGCTACTTGATTGTAGCCAGAAAATCCATCAAGGAAGCTGTACACTTCCTTGCCTGCCACTCTTTCTAAGAGATGTTCTGTGATGGGAAGCGGATAGTTATCTCGAATCGTGGCGGCATTAACCTTTTTCAAGTTAATGCACACACGCAGTTTGCCATTCTTTTTGGGCACCACTACAATGGGGGATACCCATTCAGTGTGCTCAATTTCATAGATAAATCCAGCTTCGACCAATCTATCTATCTCTTCTTTGATCTTAGCTGCGTAATTATCGTTATATGTATAAGGCTTTTGCTTAGAGGGTTTAGCATCTGAAGTCATGGGGATGGTGTGCGAGCATATGTCTGGGTCAACCCCTTTCAAATCCTTGTAACTCCAAGCGAATACATCTCTGTATTCTCTTAGCAAGGCAATCAATTCGTGCTCTTCTTCTTCTGTCAGGTCATGGCCTATATGCGTGCATCTCTCCTCTCCTTCTTCTAGGGCCACTACGATTTTCTTGGTAGTTTCTTTGTTATCATAGGCCTCTCCTGATTGTGCCTCTCGTTTAGGCATTCTTATCATGACTCTCCTGTCATCTATCTCATACTTCTTAAAATTTTCGGGGACCTCAAACAAAGATTCTTCCTCTTCTGGTGAGACTTCTTTCTTCTTTCGTTTCTTTCCTTCTTCCTTCGGGGTCATATGTGTTGCTAATCTTACATCATTTGTAACCTCTCCATGCCTCTGGGGTTGAAATTCCACTTCATGGAAATATTCTTCATCTGATGCAAATGGTGGGTCCATAATGATTGACTCTAGATCGGAGTCACTTGCATCCTCAAATGCATCAGGGCTAGGTTCGCATTCTTCTAGGACTGCCTCTCCCATGATTGGTTCTATGGAGAAGACTGAAATATCATAGCCATCCTCATCACAGTGAGGTGTCCATTGTTCTTCGTTGATGGCTACGTCCATTGTTGCTAAGATTTCTGCCCAACCGTGAGGTTCAAATTCTTCGTCTGGAAAAACTACAGGTGCATAGGCTGGGTCTTGGATTGATCTATGGGTTTCTTTCGCACCTACCTCTCTGGCCTTTTCTCTCTTCTCTTCCTCTACTGCTACCTTGCACATCCATAAGTGGGTGTCTTCATGCATCCATGAGGATCCAGATTCTATGGAATGCACAGATTCTGTGTCATCTTTAGCTCTATGGATGGGATTCCACTGGATAGGAGGGACATCTCTATGAGAATAATCCTTGAGATTGACTTTGGTCGTAACACCCAAGTGTTGTAAATACAAGGAGTTGGTTCCCCAATCCTGTACCACTTGCAACTGTCGCATAAATGGTCTTCCTAAAATCATCTCATAAGCATGATTTTTGCTGAAGTCACATATAGCAAAGCTATGCTCAAACTCAACACCACAAGTGGTGAGAGTTATTCCTTCCAGCAATCCTAGGGGTCTCTCTATGTGACCATCGGCCATTTGCAATTTCATTCTCGTCGGCCTGAGTGCCGGCTTGCCCCAACGCTTCCAAAGGGAAGTAGTGGCAATTGCAACTCCTGCACCTGAGTCTAAAATTGCCTTGGTGGTGTACTCTTGGTAGGTGATGGGAAGATAGGTGTTCCCTTCTTCGCCTTCACACATATCCCCTATCTTATCCAAGGGAATTTCTGGCACTGTCCTATGGGATCCTACCTGGGAACGAGGTTTTGCTATCTCTGGTACTTGTTTGGCTACATGTTTCCATAATTCAGGTCTAACCTTGAGTAGCTCTTCTAACTTGAGATTACATTGCACGTTAGTGTTCTTCACTACCTCTGTGTTCCTAGGTATGACTGAGTCGTCGTTCCTTACTATGACTGTGGGTGCTCTCATACATGTGGACTTTGCTTCCCAAGGGCCTGTGAAGTGGGGTAGCTCTTGTATGGAATTCGACTCAAAGTCTAATCTCTCGTGAGACTGAACACTCTCTTGCTCCCCGTAAATAGATGGGATGTCTTGTGGGAATTGGTCGTGTGCATCATCCACAAGTTCAAAAGGAGGGGCGACCTCGCTTTCGTTATCCCATTTGTCTTCTTGAATCTCTCGTAGGAAGTCTGGTGCAAACCGATTCATAGAAGAAGAAGTGTCTGGCTCCGTAGAATTGGGCGCATAAGCAACCTGTGAAGGAGGGCTGATTCTATTGTTGATTCTCTCCTCGTTCTCGCAAATGGCTGGAGCACAAGCTTCTTGGGTAGGATTACTTATTCTATTACTTTTCCGAACAGGCTCACACATCCCCTGAGAAGGAATGGAGGCAACCTGTGGAGGTACTTGAGCTTTCGAGGGAGGCTCATCTGCCTTTTGGGGGGGGAGATAAGCTTCTTGAGGAGGCCCACGGGCTTCCTGAAGAGGCTGGCTCACCCGTTCTCTTGCCCTTTCCTTTCTTTGAGGGGTAGGTCCCTTTTCTGGCTGTGCTATTGGCCTCTCTATTCTTTCTAAGGAGGGGAAGTTGTCCGGGTTAGGGGCCTTGGCCACATACACTTCTGATTGGGAATGATTCCTGTTTTTGCTTGCTTTTTCTTGGTCTTGATTTTTTTCTTCCTTGTCAGATCTTGCAATTATCCTCTCTAACTTCTCTAGGAATCCATCCAAGTGTAATTGCGTTTTGGCTGAGCCTGAGTAGTTGAAAAGGCGACTGGCTTCAAACATAGTCTGAGCCAATGCAACCATTTTCGCGCATAGTTTTGTTCTTTCTATCTCTAGGTCAGCTCTAGGATAGCACTTGTCATGATCCGTGACGTTTGGCCCTTCTTGGATTCTGGCCTGATATGCCTTAAGCATCATGTCTATGTCTTCGGGAGTGGGATCAGCTAATACTGATCCTGTTTGGGGTGGCGGGTGGGTTACGTGGGCTGTCTTAGAGGGTGAAGGGATGGAGGGTGATGGGGATGGTAGCGGTGGGAATGTGTGAGAGTGCGGTTGAGACGTGATCTCTATGATTTTAGCCTTGGTTTCTCGTAGACTTTCCTCAAGTTCACTCATCTTCTTTGCCCATTGCCTTTTCATGCGTTCGCGGCTATCTTTCCAAGCTCTTGTTCTCTTTTTATTTTGGCTCTCAGTATCGCTAGCATCTAGGCTCTTTTCCTGGCCTACCCCTTGGTTTTGCTGCAATGCCTGAGCCCTAGTGACTACCTGCACTGGTGCAGTGGAAGTGACACTTCCTGAGGAGTCTACCACTAACCCAACAACGTTGATAGGGGTGATTTTAGGCATGCTATTGGGGTTCTTAGGGCAATCTCGTAAGAGATGCTCTTTTCCGCAGTCTTGGCAAAAGCCTTGGATAGTCACGGACTGAGGTTGTGTGGGCGGAGGCAAGGGACAATCACGAATGAAGTGATCCCCCTGACATCGGTAGCATGGTCCTCTAGGAATTGGTGGTCGTACCTGTCTCGGTTGAGGCCTAGAATTGGGGTTTGCATACATGACGTTCGTGTAATCTGACTCCCAACTAGGTTCGTTTGGCTCTTCACCATAGTAGGACTCACCATGCTCAGGAGACTGCATGTAGTAGGCCTGGGGGCTATCAACATGGGTAGAATCAAAGCTATGATCACTTGGGTCATTTTCAGAGATCAAGGGTGTTACTGGGACTATAGCTCTATTCAGGTTCTCTTCTGCAGCAGTATACTTTACCGGGATCACATTAGCTGGGGCTGGGGGTTGTTGTGCTAGCACAGGCTGAGGCCTTTGTTGGTTTTGATATTGAGGTTGGAAATTTTGTTGTGGCCTGCCATATGGTTGTGGAGGGTACTGGTTCTGGTATCTGCCTTGTTGGTAGGGCTGAGGGTAGGGTTGCCTAACCGCCTGCTTGTTGTATGGGCAATCTTGTGCGGTGTGGTTGGTGTATCTCCGTTCTATGGTGCAGTACTGGCTACTAGGATTCACTTGGGGTTGAGCCATAATGGGACAGACATTCGCCATGTGGTCACCACCGCATGTATAGCATCTTTTCACTGGGGCAAACCTTGGGATTTGTTTGCTAGTTACTCCTAATTTCTGGGCCACTTTCTCTGCGAGTTCCTCAATTGATGTGGATTGCATGGAAGAGTGACTAGATGCACTGTCTGAATCTTTGTAAATTTTGGACAGCTCTAGCTCTTCTCCTAGGTTATCTTCAATGTCAATGCATATACGTACACACTCCTCTATGGTCCTAGGGTCTTTCAGATACACGTAGGATCTCAATTTTGGACTCAGTAGTCCATCAAGGAATAAGGCTACTTGTTTAGCAGATGTGGGTAGCTCCGAAATAGGGCACCTTTCAAGATATTGTCTAAATCTTCTTCCTGCAAGCCTCACAGTCTCTTGAGGGGTTTGCTTGAAGCTGTGAATCAGTGAGGAGGTGTTGTGTCTTATGCCACTCTTGGAGAACTCTACAATGAATGCCTCTAGGAGTTGGTCTATGCTCCTGAACTGACGCTCATCTAATGGCTGAAACCATGTAAGTGCCGTGTTCCTAAGGGTTAGACCGAAGGCATTGTACTGTGTGAACAGATCTTCCACTTGTTCAGCTCTCAAGACTTGCTTGAACTCTGCCACATGATCATAGGGATCTCCTGTGCCGTCAAAGTAATTCTTCATGGACTTAACTAGCTGGGTGGGTCTCAAAGTTCTTGTGTGCTCTCTAGGCCTCGGCAGAGGGAATCCATCTACATTTCTTTGGTTCCTGTGGGCTCTATGCATCTCAGGTTCTACCCTATTCGTCTCTGTTCTCGTTCTTTCTCTACCTACTGGGTTGGCAAAACTTACTTCTGGTCTATCTCTACTTCTGTCTCTTTGCGTACCATGAGCTTGGGAAGTTCCAGCCCCAGGGTGACCATAGGATACATTTGATCTTGGTTGGGGGAAAATAAATTCACCCTTCCAAGTGTAAGCATGCCTATCATTTTCTGTCACCACAAAGATCCGTGCTGAAGCATGATCTAGGTAGGTCACTCTGCCTGGGCTATCCGGATCCTTAAACTCATAGATCATGATTGTTCCTATATCAATTGGGTGATCCGGTTTATACCTCCAAAAGGCTTCGTCCGTTTCTCGATTGAGAAGCAAATCTATGCACTTGTTATCTTGGGGGACCCATTCAGGCGTGATAATCCTAGTGAGAACAGATTTACCTCGAGGGGTTCTAGGTTCCACTCCCATGTTTCCTTGTTCCAAGTCACCTAAGTCCGCTTCTGAAATTACATTTCCAAATTCATCTGTCCTATCTGGATGACTGGTGACTACGTATATGGTTCCTTCCTTGTCCAGGTATGCACCGTTTTCAAATTTGACAGCTGGGTGCTCTAGTCCTATGGATTGGTCAGGGTTTTTAATCTGGACCACAGATCTTCCTAGGCCATCCTCATAGATGCTAGCACCTAATCGGTTGGTTCTAAGGTATTCCAACTGTGTTTTGTAAGGGCCTTCTACCCTGTACAAATAAGGCACACCTGAACTTCCCGTAGGTCTGTCCATGCCTTGAGACATCTCTGACTCACTGGTATCAGAGCTAGGGTAATGAGAGTGGCGACTCAACTGCTGGGCCCAAGACCTTGCAGTGTGGTTGACACTAGCCTCTGAAGACCTAAGGCTTTGTCTTTCTCTTGCTAGGTGTCGTCCTGATCTAAGGTTCATATGCCTAACTGATTAGCCCAATTTTTTTCCAGAGTACAACCTCGTTGCCGATCAATTGGTACCAGTCACTTGATTCTTTTTAGTTATTCCTCGTGTTTAAAGTCTTGTCTGCTATTACGTCGTCAGGAATACTTGAATGTTCTTCGTACTCTCAGGTTGATCGTTCCACGTTAGGTTCTTTCCTTTATGTTGTCGACAGTACAGAGATTAAGTTTTTAGCTTGAACTTGAGTTTTTAGGTAGTCTTCAACTTGATAGTGGCCTATCGTCGCCCTGACTTACTCCTACTTCTAATCGCTCTTAGCCTAGGCTAGGAATTGACGAAGAGGAGTTGAGAATATTCCGACCTTTCTTGCCGAACCTTGCTCTTTAGTGCTCGAGAAGTTGATTCTCAAGCGTGTGCCACACCCTTGTTTGGATACTCTCAATTGCTCCTCAATAGGCCTGCATAAATCTCAAGATTAGCTCCAAGTAGGCCTTTCAATTGACAGACAATTTATTCCAGACACTTTTTTAATGACCCTTATTCCCCCTTTTGCATCGTTAGAAATTTACTCTAGAGCTCCCTTGATGTTCCTACCCCTCAGTGTGTCAACTTCCAAATATCCTATCTGAAAATCAACGCGTTATTCTTATAAAAAACAGTTGAGGGCGTGTAGTATATGTCACGAGCTTTCCGACAAGCCCTAGAGCTCAGAAAATGGATTTCGTATGAAAAAGTTATGACCGTTCAGGGTTTAGGGGGTTAAATAGACAAACAGATACTATCAGGGATTTTAATGCATTTTCTAAGGCCTTTGTAAGTAGATGAGTACATGAAAGTGCAAATATGCCCAAAATTTAGCCTAAATTTACCAAAAATTCACCCTTAATTTTTGCCGAAAATGCCTGTCTATCGCGATAGACGGTGTCTGTCGCGATAGACACAATCTATCGTGGGGGCTGTCTGTCGCGATAGACGGTGTCTGTCGCGATAGACACAATCTATCGTGGGGGCTGTCTGTCACGATAGACGGTGTCTGTCGCGATAGACGGTGTCTGTCGCGATAGACGGTGTCTATCGTGGATTTCTGTCTGTCGCGATAGACGGTGTCTGTCGCGATAGACGCTATCTGTCGTGGGTCTCTGTCTGTCGCGATAGACGGTGTCTGTCGCGATAGACGCTATCTGTCGTGGGTCTCTGTCTGTCGCGATAGACGGTGTCTGTCGCGATAGACGGTGTCTATCGTGGATTTCTGTCTGTCGCGATAGACGGTGTCTGTCGCGATAGACGGTGTCTATCGTGGATTTCTGTCTGTCGCGATAGACGGTGTCTGTCGCGATAGACGCTATCTGTCGTGGGTCTCTGTCTGTCGCGATAGACGGTGTCTGTCGCGATAGACGCTATCTGTCGTGGGTCTCTGTCTGTCGCGATAGACGGTGTCTGTCGCGATAGACGGTGTCTATCGTGGATTTCTGTCTGTCGCGATAGACGGTGTCTGTCGCGATAGACGGTGTCTGTCGCGATAGACGGTGTCTGTCGCGATAGACAGTGTCTGTCGCGATAGACTGAAAAAATGCAAATTTTTGAAAAACTTCTAGTGATCTAGAGTGCCCACAAGGTGTAGGTTACAGTGGTAATCATGCATTCACAAAATGTTAAGATTTTCTGTCTGTCGCGATAGACAGAGACTGTCGTCCCGGGACCTGTGCAGAGCCTGTCGTACCTGCGCACACTGCTGGGGATGATGGTACAGCAAAAAACCTGCAAAATAGCTCAGAAAACATGCAAAAACAGCACATGCAAGTTCGCTCTCTCGCTCTCTCTCACAAGTGAAATGAGGGAAATGAGGTGGAGGCGGGGATATAGTCAAAAAACTGAAATTTTCGCGATGATGGAGATGGACGTGGGAGATGGTGATGATGATGATGGTGAAGAAAGTAAAAGAAAATCGATGAGAGTGAAGAAAATACCTACAACTCCAACGCGTCAACTCTACGTCTTACCATCACACGCTCGTCCTCAAAGCTCGATCCCCGGCAACGGCGCCAAAATTTGGTGTAGCTCAGTGATGAGTAGCACCTCCTTTAATGTCAATCCGGGAAGACGTGAGGATGGTATGAAGACCTCGAGCAAGTGGCGGCACAAGTGCGTGAGTGAGAAGCACACAAGCATGCACACACATACACACACACGCGCACACAAGGTAAGACAAAGAGTGAGAATCAATGGAGCTTTTTAGATTACTTTCAAAATGCTCTTACAAGTTCGTTTCAATTACAATCTACCCTCAAAAATGAGCTCTCTAGCTCTTTTTATAGTTTTTGACTAGCTTTTGGCCCTGTCCAGACCTAGTGTCCGGCCTAGTTAAAAATTAGGTTCCAGGGCTTATTTGAGGGCTCAAACGAAGTCTAAAAATTATGAAATTTGGTACGATGGTACTTCTAATACTCCTCAAGCTCGAGGACTCCTCGGCTTGCACAAAATGGAGTCTAATCTACCAAAAACGGGATTTACAATGTTTGTGAAGTGATTAAAATCACTTGGGTTGTACATAATCTATGGGAAAAAATGATCTGGCCTTGTTGCCGTATTGTGCATGACTCCTTTATTGCTTTGTATGCCAACAGGAGTGCTAAAGGGCTAAGAAGGGTAGGGCACCGGGTTTAGGGCAGGGTTGATGTCTAAAGGGAGGGGTAGGCAGTATGAGTTGGGGCTGGAGATAGGGGAAAAATGCCAAAACATGGAAGATACAATTGATTCATATGGAAAAATGTGAAACATGTGGGAAATTTTGGAGGAAATAGACCATGTGGACCATGTGTGGGATAAAAAGCACATGATAAATGTGTACAAAACATGGTTTTTTTTTACCAAAAGTAGGAGAAAAGCATGGATTTTGGTAAAAATAATGCAAAAATTGAGTCTACGAGTGGCAACAAACATGAAATTGACCCCAAGCTTGAAAAAAATGGCCACTTGAGGTGCAATCTAGAGCCAAAAGTATGTAACCAACAAAAGAAAAAAAATTTACCACACCATAGGATAAAACTTTATCCTATGGTGGGTGGGGGAAGAGGGAGAAGAGAAGAGAGAGAGAGAGTAGAAAGAGGTAGAGAGATGGTAGAGAGAGGGTGAGAAAAGTAGAGAGAAGGTAGAGAGAAGATGAGAGAAATAGAAAAAAGATAGAGAGAGGTAGAGAGAAGTGTAGAGGGATAGAGAGAGAAGATAGAGAGAGGTAGAAAGAGAAGATAGAGAGAGGTAGAGAGAGAGAAGTTTTTTGGAATAAAGAAAGAAATCAAAGAGGGCCGCTTTTTTTAATAGAAAAATACCTAAAAATTAGGTAAATATCCAAAAAGAGCCAAAAAAATAAAAAAATCATAAAAATTTATCAAAAAATTTCAACACCCTCTAAACAGGTTGGCACACTCAACACCAGAGAGCCTCCTTTCTTTTCTTCTATTTTATCAAGAAAAATAGCATTGAAAAAGATAAAATTCTAAAAAATTTCTAAAACTTCCTAAAAAATTTCCAACAAGGTGTTCATGAGTTGGGCTATAAAATAGATTCCAAATAGCATGAGAAATGTATAGAAAATGCATGAAAATTGATAAAACTAAGCAAAAAAAATGAAACAAGAAGGCTATGTACAACCTTGACAGCTTTTGCACGTGCTAGGTGACCTAGAGAGCTTTACTTTTGCTAATTATAGGCCTTGAGCTAGATATGATGACTAATGGAAGCTCTTTGCCCTCCACAGTCTCTAAGTGTATGGCACTCCATTTCGATTGCCTTCCTTTCGGGCACACTAACCATGGGATAGGACCACCTTGAATCCTCCATAGGAATAATATTTCGAGCATACTCCATCTTTTGTATCTCTATTTTAGCTAATTTTTTATCTAATTTAAAAAATTTCCATCTTATTGTTCCAGCTTCTTTAGCCAATGGAATCCTATGTTTCCAAAGACATGTAGGTACTCCTTCCACATTCTTGTAATGCCTTGCACTCACTGCCATAAAAATTATCATAAAAGATGATATTCATGCCATTATCCATAACCAAGTGGCCATTGATATAAGATTATTATATATAGCTACCCATAAGCTTGGGATCATAATTTTGATTGGGGCGATAACCTCCTGTCAATACACCAATTTTAAAGGAGTGAATCCCACTACTACCTAGTATGTAGCCTAGTATGCCCAAAGTGCAAGTGACATGTATTGCTCCCACTTTCTCATGTATTCGAGGAGGAATTTATGAAAAAATCAGAAAATAAATTTATTTGTGCTTTCAACTAATTGATTTATGATTAATTGAGTAATAAACTATAATAGCGTGGACTGATTGATTGATGAAAAGAGTTCCCCCATATATAACTAGTTCCAAAGGAAGACCATAGCGAGAAAATAGTTGCAAGGTAAGTGTTGTAGCTATATTATTGGCATTGGAGTTTCATAGCATCCACACTTCTGACCAACAAGTGTATAATCTATGCAACTAAGGATGATTTTTTTCCCAAAGGTTTTTAATGTTGATACAATAATAAAATCAAGAACCCATTTCTAGACTAAGTCATGAGGCAAGAATGGTTATAAAGGGAATTGATGTGCAACCTCAGGTTCTCTGGTATGCTCTGAGGGGTCACGTTTCTGTACATATGCCCAAACATCACACTACATAGTGGGCCACCATGGAGCATTTCAAAGGATTTTCTTTAGAATACATTCTATTCCAAAATGTTTATCAACAACTTGAGCATGGGCTTCCATTATTTATGAGTACATCATCTGGTATGCAATGCAACAAGACATTGGTGAGATCACAATAATATAACTGATCAAGAATCAAAGTAAATGAGTGAATACAAAGAACTAATTTTTTTCTACTAGATGCAAATAGGGTTGAAGGCTTATATGGATTTGAAAGGAAAACTACCATTTATTCATACCAAGTAGTGGGACCTGAATCATGATCAGAGTACGAAATAGCATTGAAAAGATCGACATCAAGAAATTCATCATCCACACATTACATTGGCTCCTTGGAACCAAGGCGAGATAAATAATTTTCTACAACTCTTACATGGGAAATGCGGGGTCTATTCCTTGACTAAGTACAATAGTGCTAAATGATCTTCATGAAAAACAAACTTTTTATCCTAGTAATTAATATCAAAATTTCTTGGTGCAATTAATAATTTTGAGACATTCTCTCTCCATAACTAAGTTATTCTCTTTTGCAAGAGATAATCTATAATTGACATAATAAACATCGTGTAATCATACACGACCTGCCTTTTTCATTAAAACACCACCAATGGAATTATCGAACACATCCACAAATACATGAAAAGGTACGTTCTAGTCCAACGCTTATAAAACAATAGCATGAATAAGCAAGGTTTTTATATGCCAGATTTTGAAATCACACTCACGATTCTAGTGAGATTTTAGCAAGCAGTCTCCTTGCTTCCTTATCGCATTTTCTCATTATTTTGCTCCTCACAATTCTATTTGTAGTAGATTGTAGAGCATTGTTTGGTCTCTCATCATAGTAATTTTTATTGACTTAAAGCTTCATTTAGTCTTTCATACAGTTCCCCAAAGTGAACCAAAGTTTCAAGTTCTTGTACTACGTGAATTGTGAGAGATTGCCAAGTTTGTGAAGCTATATCTGTGAACATAGGCAGAGAGGTGCAAACAGGTAGCCTATCATGTAGTGCATGATTCTCAAAGTTGGAACATCTACTTAACTTTCAAAAAAACCTTCTTTGATAGCTCTTGAAGTCTAGTTTTAGTATCCAAAGGTTCATATTAATTCTTTGTACACGTACAGAGAAAAGTCCAAAACAATGAGCATATGTAACATCTCATGGGCCTATTGGAGAGTGGCCATCTTTCATTCTAGCATTGGGGTGTTGGAATCATCTCCTATTAGTAGTTTCAAAGCATTTTGCAGGCTTTGGAGACATCAACAGGCATCCTATTGAAGATGTGGAGGGATGAAGCCAACTCTTGGAAGCAGAAGGAGGACTTATCAAAGCAACAAGACATCAAATGGGGGCTACACCAATGAGGACCTAAACTAGTCAATGATTAGCAAGGAGGAATCTTCAAAAGGTAACATCCACACTTTCTAAAGCATAGGAACACTTGAGGAGAAGCTTTAGGA
>CM035409.1:70482221-70492221 GCA_020310875.1 Ceratopteris richardii
GAACCAAGACCTAGGTTGGATGAGAATCCAACCAATGACCAGAGAAGGGCCTTTAGGGAATGGAATGAAGAAGACAAGAGGGTTATCTTTATCCTTTCCCAACACATTAGCAATAGCATGATCGGCCATATCCAAGACTTGGATTCAAGCATGAAGGTATGGGAGACACTTGAGAGGCTTTATTCAACAAGCACCAAAGCAAGGAAGATCCAACTCAAGAATGAGCTCAACAACCTTAGGAAGAGCTCAGGGAGTAGCATAAATGACTACATACTTAAGGTCAAGGAGTTATCAGATGCATTGGGATCCATTGGAAGCCACGTAGACGATGACGATCTTGTGGCTTATACTCTCAATGGTTTGAGAGATGATGAGAAGTGGAAACCCTTTACCACTTCAGTATATGTAAGGGATAATCTTCCCGATTTTGAGCAATTGGTTGCTCTCATGGTCACCGAAGAAATGAACATAGGTGGAAGTTCAACTAAAAGCAAGGATGCACAAGTTTTCTATGCAGGTAATCAAAGGGACAAAGGAAGACGAGGACAAAGAAGGGGCAAAGGAAGGTTTGGAGGAAGGCAAGGCCACTCAAGCAATCAAGGACATGACCAAGGCACCTCATCACAAAGAGGGAGAGGAAGAACAAGAGGAAGAGGAGGACGACATCAACAAAACAGGAATCAAGATGGCGAAGGATGTTACATATGTGGCAAGTTTGGCCACTATGCTAGAGATTGCTACCAAGGAGGAAACCAAAGGATCTATAATCAAGGTTCTTCATACAAAGGCCAAGGTAATTATGCTTCTACGAGTTCAGAAAATGAAAATCTCTTGATGATGCACATGAATGGGAATTCAAGCAAAGTAGATAACACTTGGTATATTGATAGTGGATGTAGCAACCATATGAGTTGCAATTCTTCTTGGTTTACTAATTTACATGTTCCCAAAGGTAAAGGACATGTAGAAACAGGTGATGATACAGCCCATGAGATCTCCCATGTTGGAGATGTAGCTTTGGATGACAAGGAGGAAGGAAGATGTCTCAAGGATGTCTTGCATGTACCTACTATCACAAAGAACTTGGTGTCGGTTGGGCAAATGGTTGAAAGAGGTTATCAAGTAAGGTTCAACAAAGGTGGATGCTTTGTGGAGAACCCTAAGCAAGGTTACAAGGTCATAGCAAGAGGAAAGAAGCAAGGGAGACTCTTCACTTTGGAGGTAAATTCTCATTCCACTCAACATGTCTACTTCACATATGGAAACAAGAGGATTTCGGAGTTGGACTTGTGGCACAAGAGGATAGCTCACATCAACATACAAAGAATGAAGGAAATGCAATTCAAGAGGCTGGTTGAAGGTCTTCCCAACTTCCAAGGACAAGGTATGAAGCATTTATGTGAATCTTGTCAACTAGGGAAGCAAGCAAGACTTCCATTCAAGAAGAGTGGCTACATAAGCCAACATCCATTGGAGTTGATACATACAGATGTGTGGGGGCCAACCAAAGAGCAATCCATTGGAGGTAACAAGTACTTTGTCACTTTTATAGATGATTGCTCAAGGATGGTTTGGGTTTATTTCATCAAAAACAAATCAGATGTGTTTACATGTTTCAAAGCATTCGAGGCAATGGTAGAGAAGGAAACAGGTACATATATCAAGAAGCTAAGGTCCGATGGAGGGGGAGAATATTTCTCAAATGAGTTTTATGATTTTTTAATGGATCAAGGCATCAAGAGGCAAGTAACATGCAGGTACACACCCCAACAAAATGGAGTAGCAGAGAGAAAGAATAGATACATTGCCGAGATCGCTAGAGCAATACTTAATGAGAGGAATGTACCTAACATGTTTTGGAGTGATGCAGCAAATACCGCCGTGTATCTTATGAATAGGGCTTCTACCTCAGGGATCCATGGATTGACACCATATCAAGCCTATTATGGTAAGAAACCTGTGATGGAGAGTGTTAATCTCCAAAAGAACTACCTACTCTTGAATTTAGAACACCTCTATATCAAGAGTAAGTCAAAACCTTCACCAAATTAGAGGTCCAATCTCCAAATTATCAAAAGTTAAGAAATTCTGTGAAGAAGATAAAACACAGAAAGTCTGCTGCACAATTTCTTCTCATTGACCTATCAAACATGTAAAGTTTTCTATGAAATTTTGTATGGAGTGTCGCCTAGAGATTGCGCACCTCCTCCAAGTTAAAGTTCTTCAAAAGGTTTAGTATAACTTGAGAAATCAACTTCAAAAGTTATCTATGTCTGAATCTGCACTTCTGAGAAGTCGATTTAGACACCCCTAACTTCTTAACTTCAATTCTCTCAGTACAAAACCCGTTTAAGCAAATGCTTCTAGCCACGAGTAGATTACCTTCCAACTTAAAGATTAAGTGCTTGCTTGCACAAAACTTTAAACTATGGAGTGAGAAATGATCAAAAGATTAAAATCAAAATTTGCGCCTGTTTCAGAGAACTGTGAACACTCAACACATATGAATGTTCCTACTAACAATTCTCCTAGTCTGTTTGCAATTAGACTCTGAAATTCAGGTCACAGACTCATTAACTAACAACTTAGATATCCTCAAAAGGATTTTACAATTGATCAAACACAAACGGAGTAGACACGGAAAGATCGGGTGCAATATTTCTTCATTTACTCAGAAAGTTACAGTTGAGTGATGAGAGGAAACTCAACTAACTTTTCACATGTCTCATGACATCTATCTTCCTCATTCTTGACTTCTGTCTATCCGTACATAAGCTCTCATATCACGCCTTGACATTTTCAAGGTATTTATAGATAAATTTGTACAAGTCTATGACTAATCAAAGATCTAAGTGAACTATGTACATATGTCTACATTCCTCACATACTCTACATGTATCTTCCTTCCAAGCTTCAAGAATTGATCTCATCCTTCATTCTTTAGTCTTCAAACATTCAATTGGTGATTGATCTGCACCAACAGCTCCCCCTCAATCATCAATTGAGGTTTCTCCTTTCTTCTTTATACCTACCATGTCTTTAAATTTCTGTAGCTTTGGTCCATCCAAGCTCTTTGTAAGCATATCAGCTATCTGATCTTTTGTTGAAGTATGTATGACTTCAATCTCCTTATCCATCATTTTCTCTCTTAGAAAGTGATACTGAATCTCAATGTGTTTGGTCCTGGCATGAAAAATAGGATTAGCAGCTAAATACAATGAACTCATGTTATCTCCATATATAATTGGTACCCCATGCACAATGTCAAAACTTTTCATCAAAGTCTTGAGCCAAATCACTTTCTTTGCAGCTTCAACCATGCCTTTGTACTCTGCTTCTGTAGAAGACAAAGCAACTGTATGTTGCTTCTTGGAACACCATGAGATAAGTTTATCTCCCACATAACACATGTATCCAAAAGTTGACCTTCTATCATCTGGATTACCTGCCCAATCTGCATCACTATAAATTTTGATATTTGTATCTGAGGTAAACCCATAATACAAACCTTCATTGAGTGTACCCTTAATGTACCTCAACACTCTTTGACCTGCAATCCAATGTTCTTTCCTTGGGCAATGCATGAATTGAGACAAAATCCCTACTGCATATGATAAATCAGGTCTAGTTAAAGTAGCATAGATAAGACTACCAACTAAACTCTGATATTGTCTCATGTCCTTGAATTCTTCACCTCCAAACTTACTCAATTTGTGATTCACCTCCATTGGTGTAGGTGCTACCCTGCAATCATCCATTTTAAACTTGATTAACAAGTTCTTCAAATACCTTTCTTGGGTCACAAATACTCCATGTTGAGTATATGTAATCTCCATGCCCAAGAAGTATGACAAGTCTCCCAAGTCACTTATTTTGAACTCCGTTTCCATTTGCTTCTTGAGTCTTTGTATTCCTTCTTCATCTGTACCTGTAAGGATTATATCATCAACATATATGCACATGTATATGAAACCATTATCACTTGCTTTGACAAGCAAGCTACTATGTGCTTTAGACACCTGAAATCCAAGTTCTTTCAAGAACTTTACAAGTCTATAGTTCCATGCCCTTGGGGCCTGCTTCAAGCCATACAAAGCTCTCTTGAGCTTGCACACATGATCTGGATACTTTTTATCTCTGAACCCTTGAGGTTGCTCCATGAACACATCATCTGAAATATAACCATTTAAAAATGCATTTTTCACATCAAGTTGACATAACTTCCAACCTTTACATGCAGCAATAGCTATAAGTGTCCTGATGGTTGTCATCTTTGCCACATGACTATAAGTCTCATCATAGTCAACACCATAAGTCTGAGCAAACCCTTTGACAACAAGTCTAGCTTTGTATCTAGACAAACTTCCATCTGCAAATCTCTTGGTCTTGTAAACCCACTTGCATCCAATGATTTTCTTACTATTTGGTTTTGGAACCAAATCCCATGTTTGATTCTCCAATAGTGCATCAAATTCTTCCTGCATAGCTTTCTCCCATTTTTCCTTACCTTTTGCCTCTTCATATGTAGAAGGGTCTTCATCTGTTTTCATCATATAAGCATAGTCTTTTGTGGCCAAAAAAGAAGTATCATAACTATACCTTGTAGGTTGCCACTTATTCCTTGTAGACCTCCTAAGCTCTCCACTTCTTGAGGTTTCTGGTTCTTCATATTCAGGATCAAATCTTGGTGTTTCTTCCACTTCAACCTGCACTTCATTATTCTCTTGTTCATCAAAAATTTGAACCTTTGATTTACCTTTCCTTTGGGTCACTTCTTCTTCATCTCCTGTATTGATATTGATTGTTCCTGCATACCAAGTGCTTTGCTCATCAAATGTAACATCTTTAGAAACCATGAATTGTTTTGTAGATGGACTCCACAATCTATAGCCCATCTGCTTATCATCATAAACAATGAAAACATATTTTTCAGCTTTAGGCTCCAACTTGTGCCTTAATTGTGATGGCACATATGCATATGCCACACATCCAAAAACTCTGCAATGATCCAAGGTAGGTCTCTTACCCCACCAAGCCTCATATGGTGTCATACCCTGCAAGGCTTTACATGGTAACCTATTGACCAAATAAGTGGCTGTATTTACAGCCTTAGCCCACGAATAATTAGGGCAATTTTTCTCCTTCATCATGGATCTTGCAAACTCAACAAGTGTTCTATTTCTCCTTTCTGCTACACCATTTTTTTGAGGAGAGTACCTGCAAGTAACTTCCCTTTTTATACCTGCATTCCATAAGTAATCACTGAACTCATTAGAGAAATACTCTCCCCCTCCATCTGACCTTAACCTCTTCAACTTATGACCTGTAATTCTTTCTGCATATGCATGATAGTGTTTGAATGTATTAAACACTTCTGACTTATCTTTGATCACATAGATAGTGATCCATCTAGTAGCATCATCAACATAAATCACATAATACCTTGACCCATTTATACTAAAATTGTTTGATGGTCCCCACACATCTGTATGTACCAATTCAAGCTTCTCTGAGTGCATAAAACCATGCTTGGAGTAGGAAAGCTTATGAGCCTTACCTAATTGACATGCCTCACATTTGTATGTCATATGTTGACCTGCAACATTAGGCAATCCAAGCACTGAACCATTATTAATCATGTCTTTGATACCTCTTTCATTGAAATGTCCAAGCCTCTTGTGCCAAAGATCCAACTCAGAGATCTTATGTCCTCCATATGTGAACATAGCATGACCAATATTGCCTTGAATCTTCAATGTAAATAATCTTCCTTCCTTTTTTCCTGAAACAATCTATTTATACCCTTGGCTAGGGTCTTCCACATATACTCCATCATTAGTGAACCTTACTTCATATCCCTTTTCAACAATTTGTCCTACACTTATCAAATTCTTAGGAATTGTAGGAACATACAAGACCTTACTCAATAAGGTGCTACCATCCTTGGCCTTCACTGATCCAATTGACTTCACATTATGCTTTGTGTTGTCACCTGTTTGAACAACATGATTGAAAATCTTATTTTCTAAATCAGTCATCAAAGATATATTACCACTCAGGTGATTGCTACACCCTGAGTCAATGTAGAAGATTCTTTGATCTTCACTCTGCCTTTCACAAGTTGCATTCATTATCAATGTTGAATCCTCCTTTTGATCTGAAGCATAATTGTAGTAGGTGTTGTTGTATTGTTGACTTTGGAATCCTCTACCTGCATTTCTTCCAAAGTAATTCCTACCACCTCTGCCTCTGAAATTACCTCTTTGACTTCTGCCACCTCTTCCTCTTGAGTTATAATTTTGATTGTATCCACCATTACTCTGATTATTATGCCAACAATCATTAGCTAAGTGATTTGTCTTACCACAAATCTAGCAATCTTTGCCTCCATCTTTGTTATTCCTGCCTCTTCCTCTACCTTTGCCACCTCCTCTTCCTCTTAGGAAGTTGGCTTGACTAGTTGTACCTTCATCTTCACCTGCTTGTTGCTTTCCTTTGCTATTCTTCTTCTTGTCCTTTGAGTACATTGCATGACCTGCACTCTTGTCACCATCTCCTTTAACATCCTGCTCAAATGTTAGCATATGACCTAGCAACTGATTTAAATCAGGAGTGAAATGATCAAGTGATAATTCTGTAGATAAAATGAATGGCTTCCACTTGTCCTCACCTGTCAAACCTGTAAGGATTTGCCTTACCAATTTATCCTCCTCAATGTCTTCATCAACAGCTCCTAATGCATCTGCAATGTCTTTCATCCTTGTCACATAGTCTGAAATAGATTGAGAGGCCTTCTTCTTGAAGGTTGTAAATTCTGCCCATAAGGATGCCTTCCTTGACTTTGTATTATTCTGGAAATGCTCCTCCAAAGCATTCCAAATATCAGTTGCACTTTCAAGACCTCGAATATGAGGTAACAAGTAATCATTGACTCCCATATAGATAATACTCCTAGCTTGAGCATCTTTCTTCATCCAATTTTTCAAATCTGCTAACTCTTCCCTAGTTGGAACACTAGGATCTCTAAACTGTGGCTTCTCTTCTTCTCCTGTGATATAGGCTATTAAATCTTTGCTCATAAGATGAGCTTCCATCCTCATTGACCATGCAGGATAGTTTTCCCTATCCAATTTCTCTATCTGTAGAGAATCTCCCATCTTGTGTCCACCTGTGTATTGAAATCTTCAAGCTTTATGAACAATATATGTACCTTTACTTCGAATTAGACTCCTTTTGTCCTTGATGTCGTAAGGTCTCCTCCTCAAGCTTTGCCTTCAAACTTTCACCTTTTAGTTCTTCAATTGTTGATTTCTTGAATCTACAGCAGTCGGGACCCTCCTTTCCTTGATTTGATGTCTCCTGCTCTGATACCACTGATGGAGAGTGTTAATCTCCAAAAGAACAACCTACTCTTGAATTTAGAACACCTCTATATCAAGAGTAAGTCAAAACCTTCACCAAATTAGAGGTCCAATCTCCAAATTATCAAAAGTTAAGAAATTCTGTGAAGAAGATAAAACACAGAAAGTCTGCTGCACAATTTCTTCTCATTGACCTATCAAACATGTAAAGTTTTCTATGAAATTTTGTATGGAGTGTCGCCTAGAGATTGCGCACCTCCTCCAAGTTAAAGTTCTTCAAAAGGTTTAGTATAACTTGAGAAATCAACTTCAAAAGTTATCTATGTCTGAATCTGCACTTCTGAGAAGTCGATTTAGACACCCCTAACTTCTTAACTTCAATTCTCTCAGTACAAAACCCGTTTAAGCAAATGCTTCTAGCCACGAGTAGATTACCTTCCAACTTAAAGATTAAGTGCTTGCTTGCACAAAACGTTAAACTATGGAGTGAGAAATGATCAAAAGATTAAAATCAAAATTTGCGCCTGTTTCAGAGAACTGTGAACACTCAACACATATGAATGTTCCTACTAACAATTCTCCTAGTCTGTTTGCAATTAGACTCTGAAATTCAGGTCACAGACTCATTAACTAACAACTTAGATATCCTCAAAAGGATTTTACAATTGATCAAACACAGACAGAGCAGACACGGAAAGATCGGGCGCAATATTTCTTCATTTACTCAGAAAGTTACAATTGAGTGATGAGAGGAAACTCAACTAACTTTTCACATGTCTCATGACATCTATCTTCCTCATTCTTGACTTCTATCTATCCATACATAAGCTCTCATATCAAGCCTCGACATTTTCAAGGTATTTATAGATAAATTTGTACAAGTCTATGACTAATCAAAGATCTAAGTGAACTATGTACATATGTGTACATTCCTCACATACTCTGAATGTATCTTCCTTCCAAGCTTCAAGAATTGATCTCATACTTCATTCTTTAGTCTTCAAACATTCAATTGGTGATTGATCTGCACCAACAACCTGATCTTTCCCACTTGAAGATATTTGGACGTACTTGTTATGTACATGTGCCAAGTGAATTGAGGCACAAGCTACAACCAAAGGCAGAAAAGTGTGTGTTTCTAGGATATTCAAATGATCATAAAGGTTACAGGTGCTTCAACCCAAACACAAAGGACTTGAGGATATCAAGGGATGTAGCATTTGATGAGCTACTCCCTTGGTATAAGAAGTATGATTGTATGCAGGACTATGAAGAAGAAAAGCATGGACATGATGAAGAACAAATCGACCTAGAGCTAAGCGGCCCAAGGTGTTCCATCAATGAAGATAGTTCAAGCATGAACTCACCATGGAGGGGGAGATCTTCATCAAGCTATGAAGCACAATCAATCAACAAAGGCAAAGCAACATTGGTGGAGTTGGATGAAGAAGGTAATGAAGTTGAAGATGATGAAGGACACATGATGGAGAAAGAAGCCATGTCAAAGAAAGAGATCAAGTTCCCAAGGCAAAGGAGGTTTATTCCTCCAAAAGGTGAAGAAAGGAAGTCTTCTAGAGTTAAGTATCCAACTCAAAGGTTTACTTATGATTCATACATGGCAACTCATTATGCATATATGAACAAAGTAGTAGAAGATCATGAGCCTGATTGCTATGAAGATACAAGCAGGTACACCGAATGGAAAGAGGCAATGCAAGAAGAGATCGACGCACTTGAGGAGAATCAAACATGGACTCTAGTGCCCAAGAAGGATAACATGAAGGTAATAGGTAATAAGTGGGTGTATAAAGTAAAGAGGAATTCAGATGGATCTATTTCTAGGTTCAAAGCAAGATTGGTGGCCAAGGGTTTTGCACAAACCTATGGAGTGGACTTTGAAGAGACATTCAGCCCCGTGGCAAAGATGTGCACCATTAGGACACTCATTGCAATGGCTGCTAGCAAAGGATGGAAGCTTTTCCAATTGGATATCAAGAATGCCTTTCTCAATGGAGACTTGGAAGAAGAGGTATACATGGAGCAACCACTAGGTTTTGTTCATAAAGAGTTTCCACATCATGTTTGTAGGTTGAAGAAGGCACTTTATGGCCTAAAGCAAGCTCCAAGGGCTTGGAACCAAAGATTTGTGGACTATTTGATCAAATGTGGTTACAATCAATGCAAGGCGGATCCATCTCTCTTCATCAAACAAAGAGGAGAACTTGTGGTCTACATGTGTGTGTATGTAGATGATCTTATCATTACAGGTAATGATACAAAGAGCATTGAGGAGATCAAGGCAAAGCTTGGAAAGGAGTTTAGGATCTCTGATCTTGGAGATCTTAGGTATTTTCTTGGCATTGAAGTTGTATACAAAGGAGAAGGTATTATGCTCATACAAAGGAAGTATATTCTAGACCTACTTGAGAGGTTTGGGATGCTACATTGCAAGCCTATTTCAAATCCCATGGAAGTTAATGTAAAGCTAAGCTCCATTGATGGAGAGCCATTAGAGGATGTAACCTTGTATCGATCTATTGTAGGATCTTTCAATTATGCCACAATAACTAGGCCCGACATAGCATATGGAGTTGGAGTGTTATCACAATTTATGCATAGTCCAAGGACTACACACTTGC
>CM035409.1:70497221-70549721 GCA_020310875.1 Ceratopteris richardii
GTGATTGATCTGCACCAACAGCTCCCCCTCAATCATCAATTGAGGTTTCTCCTTTCTTCTTTATACCTGCCATGTCTTTAAACTTCTGTAGCTTTGGTCCATCCAAGCTCTTTGTAAGCATATCAGCTATCTGATCCTTTGTTGAAGTATGTATGACCTCAATCTCCTTATCCATCACTTTCTCTCTTAGAAAGTGATACTAAATCTCAATGTGTTTGGTCCTGGCATGAAAAATAGGATTAGCAGCTAAATACAATGAACTCATGTTATCTCCATATATAATTGGTACCCCATGCACAATGTCAAAACTCTTCATCAAAGTCTTGAGCCAAATCACTTCCTTTGCAGCTTCAACCATGCCTTTGTACTCTGCTTCTGTAGAAGACAAAGCAACTGTATGTTGCTTCTTGGAACACCATGAGATAAGTTTATCTCCCACATAACACATATATCCAAAAGTTGACCTTCTATCATCTGGATTACTTGCCCAATCTGCATCACTATAAATTTTGATATTTGTATCTGAGGTAAACCCATAATACATACCTTCATTGAGTGTACCCTTAATGTACCTCAACACTCTTTGACCTGCAATCCAATGTTCTTTCCTTGGGCAATGCATGAATTGAGACAAAACCCCTACTGCATATGATAAATCAGGTCTAGTTAAAGTAGCATAGATAAGACTACCAACTAAACTCTGATATTGTCTCATGTCCTTGAATTCTTCACCTCCAAACTTACTCAATTTGTGATTCACCTCCATTGGTGTAGGTGCTACCCTGCAATCATCCATTTTAAACTTGATTAACAAGTTCTTCAAATACCTTTCTTGGGTCACAAATACTCCATGTTGAGTATATGTAATCTCCATGCCCAAGAAGTATGACAAGTCTCCCAAGTCACTTATCTTGAACTCCTTTTCCATTTGCTTCTTGAGTCTTTGTATTCCTTCTTCATCTATACCTGTAAGGATTATATCATCAACATATATGCACATGTATATGAAGCCATTATCACTTGCTTTGACAAGCAAGCTACTATCTGCTTTAGACACCTGAAATCCAAGTTCTTTCAAGAACTTTACAAGTCTATAGTTCCATGCCCTTGGGGCCTGCTTCAAGCCATACAAAGCTCTCTTGAGCTTGCACACATGATCTGGATACTTTTTATCTCTGAACCCTTGAGGTTGCTCCATGAACACATCATCTGAAATATAACCATTCAAAAAAGCATTTTTCACATCAAGTTGACATAACTTCCAACCTTTACATGCAGCAATAGCTATAAGTGTCCTGATGGTTGTCATCTTTGCCACAGGACTATAAGTCTCATCATAGTCAACACCATAAGTCTGAGCAAACCCTTTGACAACAAGTCTAGCTTTGTATCTAGACACACTTCCATCTGCAAACCTCTTGGTCTTGTAAACCCATTTGCATCCAATGATTTTCTGACTATTTGGTTTTGGAACCAAATCCCATGTTTGATTCTCCAATAGTGCATCATATTCTTCCTGCATAGCTTTCTCCCATTTTTCCTTACCTTTTGCCTCTTCATATGTAGAAGGGTCTTCATCTGTTTTCATCATATAAGCATAGTCTTTTGTGGCCAAAAATGAAGTATCATAGCTATACCTTGTAGGTTGCCATTTATTCCTTGTAGACCTCCTAAGCTCTCCACTTCTTGAGGTTTCTGGTTCTTCATATTCAGGATCAAATCTTGGGGTTTCTTCCACTTCAACCTGCACTTCATTATTCTCTTGTTCATCAAATATTTGAACCTTTGATTTACCTTTCCTTTGACTCACTTCTTCTTCATCTCCTGTATTGATATTGATTGTACCTGCATACCAAGTGCTTTGCTCATCAAATGTAACATCTTTAGAAACCATAAATTCTTTTGTAGATGGACTCCACAATCTATAGCCCATCTGCTTATCATCATAACCAATGAAAACATATTTTTCAGCTTTAGGCTCAAACTTGTGCCTTAATTGTGATGGCACATATGCATATGCCACACATCCAAAAAATCTGCAATGATCCAAGGTAGGTCTCTTACCCCACCAAGCCTCCTATGGTGTCATACCCTGCAAGGCTTTACATGGTAACCTATTGACCAAATAAGTGGCTGTATTTACAACCTCAGCCCACAAATAATTAGGGCAATTTTTCTCCTTCATCATGGATCTTGCAAACTCAACAAGTGTTCTATTTCTCCTTTCTGCTACACCATTTTGTTGAGGAGAGTACCTGCAAGTAACTTCCCTTTTTATACCTGCATTGTTGGTGCAAGCAAGCCTTAACACTTGGTTTTGTTGTGTGCTTTTGAAGACCCAACATAAAGCTTGGACTATTGAAACCTTGGAAAACATAAAAGATTGGACCCTTGGATGATACATTCACAAGATTCAATAATCATATGAACCTAGTCTTATTGATTCTTACTTTTACCTCATGTAAAAGTCCATGTGACTTTATCAACATTGTAATCATACCTACTAGACTAGAGTCGTGGAAAAGTTAGATGATCTAGTTGAGGGAATATCTCCCTAAGTCTAGTGGAGAGAATCAAGGGAGCTTTAATTTGAATTCAAATTCAAATTCATTTAAAAACCTCTATAAAAACCAATGTAAAAGTCGCGGGTTAAGTTACACTCTTCCCGAGGCTAATTCAAGAAAATTTGTGAGTGTGTGAGAGCTACTACCTAGCCTACACCTCAGAGTACCATTGTGCATTACATCTCTTGCCAATGGGAATGTACATTTGATAGTATCAATACATATACTCATAGTTCTTTACTCTGTGTTTTCTCTGAGTGACTATCTCCAAGTCTGTCAACTTCAACAGGGCATATCTCAAGATCCACTGAACCAAATTTGATGATCAAGGGCTCATTGGAACCAGCTTAAAGCATTATACAACACTACAAAGTTTCAAGTCAATCTATTCAGCCAATTGGGAGAAATCGCTGTCGAAGTGATCACTGGTATATTTCTGTGTGATTCCTAAAAAGTCGGGGGTGTCCCTGATTTTGCTAAACATCATGCTCAGTGTATAGTTTGTCATTTGGAGTTATTTAACTTGCTAATGATAGCTTGTTAAGTTAATTTAATACTCCCAGAAGGAATTAGATCAATTGTAAGTGTGCTGGACACACTGAGCTTAGGACTGAGCAGGTGTCATTACAGGAATAGCAAGTTTTTGGACTTATGAAGGTTCAAACTTATCTGTTTTGATTTGATCATTACTCAATCACTTTGTAAAGCACATATATAGTTTCTTGGTGTCATTTGGAAGCTCAAGGAGTCTCCAAACCATATCTGAAGAGAAAAGAGGGCAGGTGTGAAGCAGGTCTAGCAGCACCAACTTGATCTTTTGATTGTATCCAGCCATCACATCCAACAGTGGTATCAGAGCAAACAAGGTAATCATGGGTGATGGTTTCCCTTCCTTTATTGACAAATTGGATAGGAATAACTACCAGGCATGGTCATTAAGAATGAAGACTTATCTACAAGGGAGAAGCTTGTATGGATACATATCAGGAGATGAGGAGTTGCCCTCTTTCAAAACCAGAGGCCTACCTACAAAGGATGAGCATGAGAGACTAAATCAATGGTGTGCTAAAGATGCTTTTGTTGGAAGTGAGGTAGGCCCTTAGGCTCATGTCACAGGTCCATGGTTCCATAGTTCCAGTTATGTACAACATTAATTCCAGCAATCTTCCATATTGACAAAACATGAACATATCACAACTTAATCATACAAATGATGAGACAAAGATAGAGAAAGAATAGACGACATGTGTAAGGTGTTACGTAAGCCATCGCTTACTCATAGTATCATATATACCAATGTTCAATGTACAATGTGGGAGCAAAACTCTCAACCACTCTATGTGATGAGAAATAGATGCATGAGTGAATGTACAATGTAACAAACATATTCAGATGTGTGGGCAGTAATCTGAATATACATGAGATGTATGACCTTATAGGTTATAGAAGAGTGAATATGAGTGACTGAATGAGGAAGGATCAGTGTGAACGGAAATCCTCAAACTCATTTGAACACACCTTCTCAAACACCTCATAAAATATGCATAAAGCATATACGTACTGTTTCTCTTGTACCTATGCCGAATAGGACTCCTCCTGATATGAACGCCACAGCCTCCATAAACTTCAAGTAGTACCTGTGTGCATAAAGAGAATATGTACCTGAATACTTAACATAAGATGTGAATCTTATGTTAAACTCCATCTAATGTCTTTGAAGTAGCCCGACATCTTCTTGTAGAAGACAATCTTCAACCTAACATCTTCGTGTAGAAGATGATCTTCAAAATCATGTAGATGGTCCCATCCAATGTCTTTGAAGTAGCCAGACATCTTCTTGTAGAAGACAATCTTCAAATACATCATGTAGATGGGCGATCCTCACCATCAAGCTGCTAATGACGAAGTCTTCTTGCCATGAACAAGAGATAACCTCCTCTCCATGAGGTAGAGTGTGAGCACACCCTTCATCTTCTCCAAGAAGAATCACCAAGAAGAACTCCATAGCTGCTCCTCAACATGCTTCAAGTTAGCACCATGGCTGCCCCATGTGCTATAAGAAACACCACCTCTACTGAGGTCCAAGCTCTAGAAAGCTTGTGTTGATCCTAGGTGAAGGATGATTACAATGAGCCCAAGGTGCTTCTTATATAGTAGTTTGTGTACTTGAAAAGCACCCCTCCAAAAGCAATCGCTTCTAATAAAGCACCAATTTTGAAACGCCGTCCGTCGCCTTTATTCTTCGCGTTCGCATGTGTTTTGCTTTTATTGAGTTGAAAAGCATGTTATCAAAAGGATTGTATATCTCCGTGTTACGGTCGCGGGATTTGAACCCAGGCGGGTGGGATAAGAGGACGATGCCTTATCCACTGCGCCCGTCGATATTTGATGTAGGAGGGAGTGCTATCACAGCTATACATTCTTTGTCCGCCCGTCGGTTCCTCAAGAAAACTTGAGTAAAATGGACCAAGAGGATATCTTTAGAGATTTTATACTTGTTGTATTCTCTGAGCAAGAATGACAAGCTTTGACCACTTTCCAACCAATGAGACATTGTTTTCCAACAATCCCCCCTGCAATGTCACAATGGTACAATCTGGACTGGAGCTGCAAACTGTCAAAGTTGCAAACAACCACAAGCTTCAAGCTTGTACTCCCGCACTTCAAAACTTGTTCTTCAAAAAACATCTTCAAAATTGAATTTAACTTTCCTTCAAAAAACTTGAACTTGCTGAATATGAACCATAATACTTGAGAAAATATGCAAACTAGATATCCAATAGTGTACTCATCAAGCAATCACTGCTTGACAACTGTAGCATGAACTGTCTCTGAACCTGCTATCTCCTGTCTTCAAGAACCTGAAAACATACACTAGGATCCATATATTTGCATTTACCTTCCAAAAGGATTTCTCAACGTACTTCTGTTGTGTCATGTAAATACACTAAAAATCAAGAACTGAATCCTGGAACCTGTGACTGTCAACTCACAACGTAGTGTATTATGAACACTGCTGGTTCATCTCTGACTGTACTCAAGTCATGTCAAAAAATCTATGATGTCATCATGTCTTCATCCTTTAAATCCTTCATACCTCTTTCCTTTAGAACTTGGTATAAACATATATGTGCGCACTTCTGAAATATACCTTTTTGAAATATCAAGCTTCTCTTCAAATAGAACTCTGGAACCTTCTCCTGAACAGGAACATCCTAACAGGAACTTTCTCCAAATATTCTTCTTCTTCCTTCTTCTTTCAAAGCTGGAACATAAAGAGAACTTGACAAAGGAAATATAGGAATACCTGAAATAGGAATACCTGTAGGTATGACTCTGCATTCTTTCACATATGGCTTGAAAATAATTCTTCATGTTTCATCACCCCCTGGATGACTTAACACTAGTATCCAGTATTCTTCAAATATATCAGACTTTATGAAATGTGGAACGTCTTCCTTCTTTCAATAAATCTGATATTTAGTGATCAATACTTGTATCTGAAACAAAAGTTTTAGGATCCATATTTTTCTGTAACATAACAAGTATCTTCTTTTTCTCTGCAACACAAATCTGATAGAATCTGAATCTTTGACTTACTTTTTCCAATGCTAAGAACCTTATCAAACAAAGGATAGACAATTGAATCATAAATACTCAAGATCATACAAGATCTATCCAAGATCAATGATCTCTCCTGTGTAGAATCTGCTCTTATCAAACCTTCATGTTTGAATGTTTGATTTGCTACCTGAATGTCTCCAAGTGTCCATGCTTCTCAAAAAGTTGTAAAACTTTTCTTCAAACAAATCCTTTCCAAGAATCTGCAATTCTTACTTGAAACATAAGTGGACAAACTTCTCACCTTGAGAACTCCAAAAGCTGCAAGTTGATACTTCATAACTTTCATATTTTACCCGGGTGAAATGTGATAGTACCTGCTTGACTTTCTTTTGGCTAACTCCACTTTTCAATCAAGTGATAGGATATGATGGAACACATTTTTGAATACAAACATGTATCCAAAAATCAAGACAATCACTGAAAGTAGATTCTTCAACTGACTGGTACATCAACAAGTCTGAATTTTCTGAAGTTTCTGAAAGTACTGAATATGAGGTAACCTTTTCCAAACATAAAACCTCAACGCAAGTCTTCAACATCTGCTACAAAAAACTCTTTTACCTCAAGAGTTAGATAAAGAAGAAATATACTTCTCTGCAACTTGTCATATATCAAGTAGCTCTGTATTGACATTCCAAGAATTCTTTGAGGGAACATATAAGCTGCCTGCTTAAAAGCTTCAACTAACTCATACACATATGAGTGCTTTTGTTTCTCTCAATGCAATTCTTTGTCAAATCTACTAAATCATGACCAAGTGTAATGCAAAACAAGAAACTGCTTCTTCTTTAAACAAGATGTTCTCGTAGACTTGTCTTTGGATGTAGAGGAAAAATAGGAAAAGTATATGGAAAATATATGAGAAAAGGAAGCCTTACTTTTCTTTTGGAAATGATGGACTTTCTTCTTCTGCATCTTTCTTCCACCTGATGATGTTAACATCTTCAAACTTCACTTCCATACCTTTTGTTCTCTTCATCTTGAAGTAGCAAACACTCTTGACCTCTTCAAATGAACTTTTCTCTTCCTCGAATGCTTAGAGTAAGAGATAAAACAAACATGGTATATAAATGGAAGTGAATATAGAAACATGTTTTACCATCTCCTCATATCTCTGAATCAAAATGTTGTTTCAAATGTCTGAAACGACTAAATTCACCAATCGTTGTCTGAATGATGAATTGCCCTTCTAGAGTTACCTTCTCTAGATACATTTGTACCTTGATATCCAACCAACTTACAGTAGAAAATTGGCTGAAAAAACTCATCTCATCTCTGCGCTTGTCTTCTTAGATGAACTTTCTTGCCATGAAAGAGATTTCTCAAAACTCTCTAGAAAAACCTCTAGATACCTGTTTTGATGTAGCCTTTAACTTTCAAATAATGAAAGTGTATAAAAGCATTCCTTGAAATTCTTCAAATCTCTTCATAACTGCTCTTCTAAGATATGACCTGCAAATGATAATCTGATAGTAGAAACTGATACCTGTGATTTGATGTTGATCTGATTTCTTCATCTTCTCTAAACCATTGTTCTTCCTTGAATTTGAAGTAGTCTTCTCTTCATCAAGTCTGGGTCTTCAAACAATACTTTTGTAAAGTATTTGCATACTCTTCAAAAATATTCGGCTGCTAACAGATCATCAACTTCATACTCCACACTGATGAATGTAACTGAAGTGTCTAATTCTCAAATCTCTACTCATCTAGATTAAGTGTGTATGTCAAATGTCAAATGTTAGAAGATGCTTTTAAATCATATGTTGTAAATCTGGAATTCTAGGAACCTGGAATATGAATGAGCCTTAATGCATTGATGCCAAAGATCTAAAGTTCTGTAACCAAAACCTTAGTGCTCTGATACCAAATGTTGGAAGTGAGGTAGGCCCTTAGGCTCATGTCACAGGTCCATGGTTCCATAGTTCCAGTTATGTACAACATTAATTCCAGCAATCTTCCATATTGACAAAACATGAACATATCACAACTTAATCATACAAATGATGAGACAAAGATAGAGAAAGAATAGACGACATGTGTAAGGTGTTACGTAAGCCATCGCTTACTCATAGTATCATATATACCAATGTTCAATGTACAATGTGGGAGCAAAACTCTCAACCACTCTATGTGATGAGAAATAGATGCATGAGTGAATGTACAATGTAACAAACATATTCAGATGTGTGGGCAGTAATCTGAATATACATGAGATGTATGACCTTATAGGTTATAGAAGAGTGAATATGAGTGACTGAATGAGGAAGGATCAGTGTGAACGGAAATCCTCAAACTCATTTGAACACACCTTCTCAAACACCTCATAAAATATGCATAAAGCATATACGTACTGTTTCTCTTGTACCTATGCCGAATAGGACTCCTCCTGATATGAACGCCACAGCCTCCATAAACTTCAAGTAGTACCTGTGTGCATAAAGAGAATATGTACCTGAATACTTAACATAAGATGTGAATCTTATGTTAAACTCCATCTAATGTCTTTGAAGTAGCCCGACATCTTCTTGTAGAAGACAATCTTCAACCTAACATCTTCGTGTAGAAGATGATCTTCAAAATCATGTAGATGGTCCCATCCAATGTCTTTGAAGTAGCCAGACATCTTCTTGTAGAAGACAATCTTCAAATACATCATGTAGATGGGCGATCCTCACCATCAAGCTGCTAATGACGAAGTCTTCTTGCCATGAACAAGAGATAACCTCCTCTCCATGAGGTAGAGTGTGAGCACACCCTTCATCTTCTCCAAGAAGAATCACCAAGAAGAACTCCATAGCTGCTCCTCAACATGCTTCAAGTTAGCACCATGGCTGCCCCATGTGCTATAAGAAACACCACCTCTACTGAGGTCCAAGCTCTAGAAAGCTTGTGTTGATCCTAGGTGAAGGATGATTACAATGAGCCCAAGGTGCTTCTTATATAGTAGTTTGTGTACTTGAAAAGCACCCCTCCAAAAGCAATCGCTTCTAATAAAGCACCAATTTTGAAACGCCGTCCGTCGCCTTTATTCTTCGCGTTCGCATGTGTTTTGCTTTTATTGAGTTGAAAAGCATGTTATCAAAAGGATTGTATATCTCCGTGTTACGGTCGCGGGATTTGAACCCAGGCGGGTGGGATAAGAGGACGATGCCTTATCCACTGTGCCCGTCGATATTTGATGTAGGAGGGAGTGCTATCACAGCTATACATTCTTTGTCCGCCCGTCGGTTCCTCAAGAAAACTTGAGTAAAATGGACCAAGAGGATATCTTTAGAGATTTTATACTTGTTGTATTCTCTGAGCAAGAATGACAAGCTTTGACCACTTTCCAACCAATGAGACATTGTTTTCCAACAGCTTTAGCAAGGTCATATCTTCTAAACTCTATCTCTGATTTCCTTCTACCTCATGTTAGGAACTGTAAGACTTCCCAAGAGACTTGGGAGACCTTGGCAACATACTTCTCATCAAGCACAAGGGCCAGAAAGAATCAGCTATGGATTGAGTTTACAACTCTTAGGAAGCAATCAAAACAATGTGTTTCAGATTTTGTCACCAAAGTCAAAGATATAGCAGATCAACTTGCAAGTGTTGGAGAAGAGATTGAAGAAGAGCAAATTGTTAGACAAGTGATCAATGGACTCAAAGCAGATGACAAGTGGGAGAGCTTTACCACTGCAATGGACTTGTACATGGACATTCAAGCACCTGATCTAACAACTTTGATTGGACAACTCTTTACACATGAAGCCAAGATCACAAAGAATGGAGAGCAATCAAAAGGTAACAATCCCTCTGCCCTATATACAGATAAGAAGTCTAAAGATAAGGGTAAAAGCAAGAAGGTTGATGATGAAGGATCCACCTCCCAAGCAAACTATGCAGGGAGAGGTAGATCATCTAGAGGTAGGGGCAGAGGAGGTAAGTCAGGTAGGGGGAGACCCTATAATCAATCTCCATGCAATATTTGTGGCTTGTCTAATCATACTACAGATGAATGCTACAAAAACTACAAGAACCAAAGAGGAAGAGGTCACCAAAGAGGAGGATACTCCCAAGGCAGAGGCAGGTTCAATCAATCTCAAGGCTACCATGGCTACAACAATAATTACAACAACAACTACAACAATAGCTACAATCACAATGGCAATTATCAAGGAGGATACAGGAACAGAAAGGATTACAACAATTATGCAGAAGATCAAGATGATTCCTTGTTGATTATGAACATGACATCTAAATCAGGTATCAATGATGATCATTTGTTCTATATTGACTCAGGTTGCTCTAACCATGTAGCTGGGAATGTTGCCTTACTCTCTGATTTGGAAGAACCTAAAGGCAAGCATCAAGTGCAGACAGGTGATGACACTAAACACTCAGTGGTTAAAGTAGGTAATGTCAAAACAAGTGATGGTAATCAGAATTTGCTAAGCAGAGTATTGTATGTTCCAACAATCACCAAGAATCTGATGAGTGTAGGTCAGATTGTTGAAAAAGGTCTACAGGTCAGGTTCACTCAACATGGTGCATTTGTGGAGGATCCAAGACATGGATTCAGAAGGATAGCCAAGGGAGAGAAGTCAGGTAGATTGTTTACCTTTGAACTTGAGGATACTAAAAGTATTGCCTTGTACAACTATAGGGACCAAACCCTATCAGAATTGGAGATGTGGCACAAGAGATTGGGTCACATTGGAGAGAGAACCATAAAGCAGATGAGCAGAGATCAATGTGTGCTTGGGATACCTAATGTTTCCAAGCAACACATGATATACAAGTGTGGGGCTTGTCAATTTGGTAAGTCACACAGGTTGCCATATACTAAGAAAGGATTTATGCATGAAGATTACTTGGAATTGGTGCATACAGATGTGTGGGGACCAAGCAAGGAGCCATCCATATCTGGATCAAGGTACTATGTATCTTTTATAGATGATTATAGCAGATGGACTGTCTTGTACTTCATGAAACATAAAGATGAAGTATTTAATTGCTTCAAAAGGTATCTTGCATTAGTAGAGAATCAAACAGGTAGACATTTGAAGAGGTTAAGGTCTGATGGTGGTGGAGAATACTTCTCCAATGACTTTGAAGAGTTCTTGCAGGAAAGAGGCATCAAGAGGGAGATTACCACAAGGTACTCACCTGAACAAAATGGGGTAGCTGAAAGAAGAAATAGAATCATTGTGGAGACAGCTAGGTCTATGCTTAATGAGAAGAAACTACCAAATTATCTTTGGGCAGAGAGTGTATCTACTGCCACATACTTGATCAACAGGTTGCCATCAAAGACACTTGATGGAATGACACCCTATGAGGCTTGGCATGGTAAGAGACCATCTCTGGATCATTGCAAGATTTTTGGGTGTGTTGCATATGTGCATATTCCCTCACAGGTAAGGGGAAAGCTAGACCCTAAGGCTGAAAAGTGTATCTTTATTGGTTATGATTTGAATCAGAAAGGATACAGGTTCTATAACCCCTCAAACAAAGGCTTCAAGGTAAGCAGAGATGTCATCTTTGATGAAAATGATTCATGGTATGATAATGAGTGCAGGAAAGTGAGTTTACCTTATGATATGGAAGAAGACTTTCCAAAGCTTGTCAGACAAGAACCAACTCAGAATGAGGATACAAGTTCAGATGATGAAGACACCATCAACATTGAAGAATTCAAAGCTTGGAAATCCAAAGGGAAGATGAAGATGAAGCAACTTGAAGACAATCCAGAATCCTCAACTCAAGCTATGAGGAGATCTTCAAGGGAAAAGAAGAAACCTATTAGGTATGGATATGATACTTCACTTGTAACCAAGCATTCTGTATATCTTGCAAAGGACATCTTAAGTGAAGAACCAGGTACATTTGAGGAAGCTATTACTAAATCAGAATGGAAGGAAGCAATGGATGAAGAAATGGAGGCTCTCAAGGAGAGTGATACTTGGGACTTGGTACCCAAGAAGGACTCCATGAAGGTCATAGGATCCAGATGGATCTACAAACTCAAAAGGAACTCAGATGGTTCAATAAGCAGGTACAAAGCTAGGTTGGTAGCCAAGGGTTTTGCACAAACCCAAGGCATTGATTATGAGGAGACATTTTCTCCTGTGGCAAAGATGCCAACTATCAGAATTATGGTGAGTGTAGCTGCATCCAAGAATTGGAACATGTACCAATTGGATGTGAAGAATGCATTCTTGAATGGATGGATATCTGAAGAGGTCTACATGTCACAACCACCTGGCTATGAGGATCCCAATAAGGTAAATCATGTTTGCAAATTGAAAAAGGCTCTGTATGGATTGAAGCAGGCACCTAGAGCATGGAACTATAGGTTGACAACCTATCTCTTGGATCAAGGATTTGTGATGAGTAAAGCAGATACTTCATTGTTTATAAAGAAGAACAATTCAGAGGTAATATACTTGTGTGTCTATGTTGATGACATCATTATTACAGGAAATGATGTTCAAGGAATTAGACACATCAAAGGTCAAATGATGAAGGAATTCAAGATCAATGATCTTGGATTATTGAAGTACTTCCTAGGACTTGAATTGGTATACACAACTTCAGGTATATTCATTACTCAGAAGAAGTACATTCAGGACATGGTCAAGAAGTTTAATTTGCAGGAAGCTAAAGTTTCAAACATTCCTATGGAGGTCAATCACAAACTCAGTGCACATGAAGGAGAAGAACTCAAGGATATTACAGGTTACCAAAGTTTGGTAGGTAGTCTCAATTATGCTACCTTAACTAGGATTGATATCTCATATGGTGTGAGTGTACTTAGCCAATTTATGCATAAACCAAGAGTACCACATTTGGAGGCAGCTAAGAAGATAGTAAAGTATCTAAAGGGAACACAAAATCATGGTTTGTATTACCCATATTCATCAGATATTGACATCAAGGTATACTCAGATGCAGATTGGGCAGGATGCAAGGATGACAGGAGGAGTACATCTGGTTACATATGCTTTGCAGGTGATAAACCAATTTCTTGGTCATCCAAGAAACAACCTACAGTAGCTCTATCATCTACTGAGGCAGAGTACAGAGGGCTAGCCAATGCCACTCAAGAAGCAATATGGTTAAAGTTACTCTATTCAGAATTGGGCCTATACACAAGGCCACCTATCATATTTGGTGATAATACAAGTTCACTTCATCTAGCTGCTAATCCTGTGTATCATGCTAGGACAAAACACATAGAGGTGCATTACCACTATGTGAGGGAGAAATTACTTAGCAAGGAAATCCAATTGTCATATGTGTCCACTAATATTCAATGTGCAGATTTGCTTACAAAAGCTCTGGATGGGAGCAAGCTATGCAAGTTTAAATCCATGATTGGATTACAGGATATCATTGAAGACTAAATATGAAGACTCAAGCAAGTGTTTGGCTTGAGGGGGAGCTGTTGGTGCAAGCAAGCCTTAACACTTGGTTTTGTTGTGTGCTTTTGAAGACCCAACATAAAGCTTGGACTATTGAAACCTTGGAAAACATAAAAGATTGGACCCTTGGATGATACATTCACAAGATTCAATAATCATATGAACCTAGTCTTATTGATTCTTACTTTTACCTCATGTAAAAGTCCATGTGACTTTATCAACATTGTAATCATACCTACTAGACTAGAGTCGTGGAAAAGTTAGATGATCTAGTTGAGGGAATATCTCCCTAAGTCTAGTGGAGAGAATCAAGGGAGCTTTAATTTGAATTCAAATTCAAATTCATTTAAAAACCTCTATAAAAACCAATGTAAAAGTCGCGGGTTAAGTTACACTCTTCCCGAGGCTAATTCAAGAAAATTTGTGAGTGTGTGAGAGCTACTACCTAGCCTACACCTCAGAGTACCATTGTGCATTACATCTCTTGCCAATGGGAATGTACATTTGATAGTATCAATACATATACTCATAGTTCTTTACTCTGTGTTTTCTCTGAGTGACTATCTCCAAGTCTGTCAACTTCAACAGGGCATATCTCAAGATCCACTGAACCAAATTTGATGATCAAGGGCTCATTGGAACCAGCTTAAAGCATTCTACAACACTACAAAGTTTCAAGTCAATCTATTCAGCCAATTGGGAGAAATCGCTGTCGCAGTGATCACTGGTATATTTCTGTGTGATTCCTAAAAAGTCGGGGGTGTCCTTGATTTTGCTAAACATCATGCTCAGTGTATAGTTTGTCATTTGGAGTTATTTAACTTGCTAATGATAGCTTGTTAAGTTAATTTAATACTCCCAGAAGGAATTAGATCAATTGTAAGTGTGCTGGACACACTGAGCTTAGGACTGAGCAGGTGTCATTACAGGAATAGCAAGTTTTTGGACTTATGAAGGTTCAAACTTATCTGTTTTGATTTGATCATTACTCAATCACTTTGTAAAGCACATATATAGTTTCTTGGTGTCATTTGGAAGCTCAAGGAGTCTCCAAACCATATCTGAAGAGAAAAGAGGGCAGGTGTGAAGCAGGTCTAGCAGCACCAACTTGATCTTTTGATTGTATCCAGCCATCACATCCAACAGTGGGGAGAGTACCTGCAAGTAACTTCCCTTTTTATACCTGCATTCCATAAGTAATCACTGAACTCATTAGAGAAATACTCTCCCCCTCCATCTGACCTTAATCTCTTCAACTTATGACCTGGAATTCTTTCTGCATATGCATGATTGTGTTTGAATGTATTAAACACTTCTGACTTATCTTTGATCACATAGATAGTGATCCATCTAGTAGCATCATCAACATAAATCACATAATACCTTGACCCATTTATACTGAAATCCTTTGATGGTCCCCACACATCTGTGTGTACCAATTCAAGCTTCTCTAAGTACATAAAACCATGCTTGGAGTAAGAATTCTTATGAGCCTTACCTAATTGACATGCCTCACATTTGTATGTCATATGTTGACCTGCAACATTAGGCAATCCAAGCACTGAACCATTGTTAATCATATCTTTAATACCTCTTTCATTGAAATGTCCAAGCCTCTTGTGCCAAACATCTAACTCAGAGATCTTATGTCCTCCATATGTGAACATAGCATGACCAATATTGCCTTGAATCTTCAATGTAAATAATCTTCCTTCCTTTTTCCCTGAAACAATCTGTTTATACCCTTGGCTAGGGTCTTCCACATATACTCCATCATTAGTGAACCTTACTTCATATCCCTTTTCAACAATTTGTCCTACACTTATCAAATTCTTAGGAATTGTAGGAACATACAAGACCTTACTCAATAAGGTGCTACCATCCTTGGCCTTAACTGATCCAATTGACTTCAGATTGTGCTTTGTGTTGTCACCTGTTTGAACAATATGATTAAAAACATTATTCTCCAAATCAGTCATCAAAGATATATTACCACTCAGGTGATTGCTACACCCTGAGTCAATGTAGAAAACTCTTTGATCTTCACTCTGCCTTTCACAAGTTGCATTCATTATCAATGTTGAATCCTCCTTTTGATCTGAAGCATAATTGTAGTAGGTGTTGTTATATTGTTGACTTTGGAATCCTCTACCTGCATTTCTTCCAAAGTAACTCCTACCACCTCTGCCTCTGAAATTACCTCTTTGACTTCTGCCACCTCTTCCTCTTGAGTTATAATTTTGATTGTATCCACCATTACTCTGATTATTATGCCAACAATCATTAGCTAAGTGATTTTTCTTGCCACAAATCCAGCAGGCTTTGCCTCCATCTTTGTTATTCCTGCCTCTTCCTCTACCTTTGCCACCTCCTCTTCCTCTTAGGAAGTTGGCTTGACTAGTTGTACCTTCATCTTCACCTGCTTGTTGCTTTCCTTTGCTATTCTTCTTCTTGTCCTTTGAGTACATTGCATGACCTGCACTCTTGTCACCATCTCCTTTAACATCCTGCTCAAATGTTAGCATATGACCTAGCAACTGATTTAAATCAAGAGTGAAATGATCAAGTGATAACTCTATAGACAAAATGAATGGCTTCCATTTCTCATCACCTCTCAAACCTGTAAGAATTTGCCTTACCAATTTATCCTCCTCAATGTCTTCATCAACAGCTCCTAATGCATCTGCAATGTCTTTCATCCTTGTCACATAGTCTGAAATAGATTGAGAAGCCTTCTTCTTGAAGGTTGTAAACTCTGCCCATAAGGATGCCTTCCTTGACTTTGTAGTATTCTGGAAATGCTCCTCCAAAGCATTCCAAATATCAGTTGCACTTTCAAGACCTCGAATATGAGGTAACAAGTAATCATTGACTCCCATATAGATAATGCTCCTAGCTTGAGCATCTTTCTTCATCCAATTTTTCAAATCTGCTAACTCTTCCCTAGTTGGAACACTAGGATCTCTGAACTATGGCTTTTCTTCTTCTCCTATGATGTAGGCTATTAAATCTTTGCTCATAAGATGAGCTTCCATCCTCATTGACCATGCAGGATAGTTTTCCCTATCCAATTTCTCTATCTGTAGAGAATCTCCCATCTTGTGTCTACCTGTGTATTGAAATCTTCAAGCTTTATAAAGAATATATGTACCTTTACTTCGAATTAGACTCCTTTTGTCCTTCTTGATGTTGTATGGTCTCCTCCTCAAGCTTTGCCTTCAAACTTTCACCTTTTAGTTCTTCAATTGTTGAATTTCTTGAATCTGCAGGAGTCGGGACCCTCCTTTCCTTGATTTGATGTCTCCTGCTCTGATACCACTGATGGAGAGTGTTAATCTCCAAAAGAACAACCTACTCTTGAATTTAGAACACCTCTATATCAAGAGTAAGTCAAAACCTTCACCAAATTAGAGGTCCAATCTCCAAATTATCAAAAATTAAGAAATTCTGTGAAGAAGGTAAAACACAGAAAGTCTGTTGCACAATTTCTTCTCATTGACCTATCAAACATGTAAAGTTTTCTATGAAATTTTGTATGGAGTGTCGCCTAGAGATTGCGCACCTCCTCCAAGTTAAAGTTCTTCAAAAGGTTTAGTATAGCTTGAGAAATCAACTTCACAAGTTACCTATGTCTGAATCTGCACTTCTGAGAAGTCGATTTAGACACCCCTAACTTCTTAACTTCAATTCTCTCAGTACAAAACCCGTTTAAGCAAATGCTTCTAGCCACGAGTAGATTACCTTCCAACTTAAAGATTAAGTGCTTGCTTGCACAAAACTTTAAACTATGGAGTGAGAACTAACCAAAAGATTAAGATCGAGATTTGTGCCTGTTTCAGAGAACTGTGAACACTCAACACATATGAATGTTCCTACTAACAATTCTCCTAGCTTGTTTGCAATTAGACTATGAAACTCAGGTCACAGACTCATTAACTACCAACTTAGATATCCTCAAAAGGATTTTACAATTGATCAAACACAGACGGAGCAGACACGAAAAGATCGGGTGCAATATTTCTTCATTTACTCAGAAAGTTACAGTTGAGTGATGAGAGAAAACTCAACTAACTTTTTCATGTCTCATGACATCTCTCTTCCTCTTTCTTGACTTCTATCTATTCTTACATATGCTCTCATATCACGCCTCGACATTTTCAAGGTATTTATAGATAAATTTGTACAAGTCTATGACTAATCAAAGATCTAAGTGAACTATGTACATATGTGTACATTCCTCATATATTCTGAATGTATCCTTCTTCCAAGCTTCAAGAATTGATCTCATCCTTCATTCTTTAGTCTTCAAACATTCAATTGGTGATTGATCTGCACCAACAGCTCCCCCTCAATCATCAATTGAGGTTTCTCCTTTCTTCTTTATACCTGCCATGTCTTTAAACTTCTGTAGCTTTGGTCCATCCAAGCTCTTTGTAAGCATATCAGCTATCTGATCCTTTGTTGAAGTATGTATGACTTCAATCTCCTTATCCATCACTTTCTCTCTTAGAAAGTGATACTGAATCTCAATGTGTTTGGTCCTGGCATGAAAAACAGGATTAGCAGCTAAATACAATGAACTCATGTTATCTCCATATATAATTGGTACCCCATGCACAATGTCAAAACTCTTCATCAAAGTCTTGAGCCAAATCACTTCCTTTGCAGCTTCAACCATGCCTTTGTACTCTGCTTCTGTAGAAGACAAAGCAACTGTATGTTGCTTCTTGGAACACCATGAGATAAGTTTATCTCCCACATAACACATATATCCAAAAGTTGACCTTCTATCATCTGGATTACCTGCCCAATCTACATCACTATAAATTTTGATATTTGTATCTGAGGTAAACCCATAATACAAACCTTCATTGAGTGTACCCTTAATGTACCTCAACACTCTTTGACCTGCAATCCAATGTTCTTTCCTTGGGCAATGCATGAATTGAGACAAAACCCCTACTGCATATGATAAATCAGGTCTAGTTAAAGCAGCATAGATAAGACTACCAACTAAACTCTGATATTGTCTCATGTCCTTGAATTCTTCACCTCCAAACTTACTCAATTTGTGATTCACCTCCATTGGTGTAGGTGCTACCCTGCAATCATCCATTTTAAACTTGATTAACAAGTTCTTCAAATACCTTTCTTGGGTCACAAATACTCCATGTTGAGTATATGTAATCTCCATGCCCAAGAAGTATGACAAGTCTCCCAAGTCACTTATCTTGAACTCCTTTTCCATTTGCTTCTTGAGTCTTTGTATTCCTTCTTCATCTGTACCTGTAAGGATTATATCATCAACATATATGCACATGTATATGAAGCCATTATCACTTGCTTTGACAAGCAAGCTACTATCTGCTTTAGACACCTGAAATCCAAGTTCTTTCAAGAACTTTACAAGTCTATAGTTCCATGCCCTTGGGGCCTGCTTCAAGCCATACAAAGCTCTCTTGAGCTTGCACACATGATCTGGATACTTTTTATCTCTGAACCCTTGAGGTTGCTCCATGAACACATCATCTGAAATATAACCATTCAAAAAAGCATTTTTCACATCATGTTGACATAACTTCCAACCTTTACATGCAGCAATAGCTATAAGTGTCCTGATGGTTGTCATATTTGCCACAGGACTATAAGTCTCATCATAGTCAACACCATAAGTCTGAGCAAACCCTTTGACAACAAGTCTAGCTTTGTATCTAGACACACTTCCATCTGCAAACCTCTTGGTCTTGTAAACCCATTTGCATCCAATGATTTTGTGACTATTTGGTTTTGGAACCAAATCCCATGTTTGATTCTCCAATAGTGCATCATATTCTTCCTGCATAGCTTTCTCCTATTTTTCCTTACCTTTTGCCTCTTCATATGTAGAAGGGTCTTCATCTGTTTTCATCATATAAGCATAGTCTTTTGTGGCCAAAAATGAAGTATCATAGCTATACCTTGTAGGTTGCCATTTATTCCTTGTAGACCTCCTAAGCTCTCCACTTCTTGAGGTTTTTGGTTCTTCATATTCAGGATCAAATCTTGGGGTTTCTTCCACTTCAACCTGCACTTCATTATTCTCTTGTTCATCAAATATTTGAACCTTTGATTTACCTTTCCTTTGACTCACTTCTTCTTCATCTCCTGTATTGATATTGATTGTACCTGCATACCAAGTGCTTTGCTCATCAAATGTAAAATCTTTAGAAACCATAAATTGTTTTGTAGATGGACTCCACAATCTATAGCCCATCTGCTTATCATCATAACCAATGAAAACATATTTTTCAGCTTTAGGCTCAAACTTGTGCCTTAATTGTGATGGCACATATGCATATGCCACACATCCAAAAACTCTACAAGGATCCAAGGTAGGTCTCTTACCCCACCAAGCCTCATATGGTGTCATACCTTGCAAGGCTTTACATGGTAACCTATTGACCAAATAAGTGGCTGTATTTACAGCCTCAGCCCACAAATAATTAGGGCAATTTTTCTCCTTCATCATGGATCTTGCAAACTCAACAAGTGTTCTATTTCTCCTTTCTGCTACACCATTTTGTTGAGGAGAGTACCTGCAAGTAACTTCCCTTTTTATACCTGCATTCCATAAGTAATCACTGAACTCATTAGAGAAATACTCTCCCCCTCCATCTGACCTTAATCTCTTCAACTTATGACCTGTAATTCTTTCTGCATATGCATGATAGTGTTTGAATGTATTAAACACTTCTGACTTATCTTTGATCACATAGATAGTGATCCATCTAGTAGCATCATCAACATAAATCACATAATACCTTGACCCATTTATACCGAAATCCTTTGATGGTCCCCACACATCTGTGTGTACCAATTCAAGCTTCTCTGAGTACATAAAACCATGCTTGGAGTAAGAATTCTTATGAGCCTTACCTAATTGACATGCCTCACATTTGTATGTCATATGTTGACCTGCAACATTAGGCAATCCAAGCACTGAACCATTGTTAATAATATCTTTAATACCTCTTTCATTGAAATGTCCAAGCCTCTTGTGCCAAAGATCTAACTCAGAGATCTTATGTCCTCCATATGTGAACATAGCATGACCAATATTGCCTTGAATCTTCAATGTAAATAATCTTCCTTCCTTTTTCCCTGAAACAATCTGTTTATACCCTTGGCTAGGGTCTTCCACATATACTCCATCATTAGTGAACCTTACTTCATATCCCTTTTCAACAATTTGTCCTACACTTATCAAATTCTTGGGAATTGTAGGAACATACAAGACCTTACTCAATAAGGTGCTACCATCCTTGGCCTTCACTGATCCAATTGACTTCACATTGTGCTTTGTGTTGTCACGTGTTTGAACAATATGATTAAAAACATTATTCTCCAAATCAGTCATCAAAGATATATTACCACTCAGGTGATTGCTACACCCTGAGTCAATGTAGAAAACTCTTTGATCTTCACTCTGCCTTTCACAAGTTGCATTCATTATCAATGTTGAATCCTCCTTTTGATCTGAAGCATAATTGTAGTAGGTGTTGTTATATTGTTGACTTTGGAATCCTCTACCTGCATTTCTTCCAAAGTAACTCCTACCACCTCTGCCTCTGAAATTACCTCTTGGACTTCTGCCACCTCTTCCTCTTGAGTTATAATTTTGATTGTATCCACCATTACTCTGATTATTATGCCAACAATCATTAGCTAAGTGATTTGTCTTGCCACAAATCCAGCAGGCTTTGCCTCCATCTTTGTTATTCCTGCCTTTTCCTCTACCTTTGCCACCTCCTCTTCCTCTTAGGAAGTTGGCTTGACTAGTTGTACCTTCATCTTCACCTACTTGTTGCTTTCCTTTGCTATTCTTCTTCTTGTCCTTTGAGTACATTGCATGACCTGCACTCTTGTCACCATCTCCTTTAACATCCTGCTCAAATGTTAGCATATGACCTAGCAACTGATTTAAATCAGGAGTGAAATGATCAAGTGATAGCTCTGTAGACAAAATGAATGGCTTCCATTTGTCATCACCTCTCAAACCTGTAAGAATTTGCCTTACCAATTTATCCTCCTCAATGTCTTCATCAACAGCTCCTAATGCATCTGCAATGTCTTTCATCTTTGTCACATAGTCTGAAATAGATTGAGAAGCCTTCTTCTTGAAGTTTGTAAACTCTGCCCATAAGGATGCCTTCCTTGACTTTGTAGTATTCTGGAAATGCTCCTCCAAAGCATTCTAAATATCAGTTGCACTTTCAAGACCTCAAATATGAGGTAACAAGTAATCATTGACTCCCATATAGATAATGCTCCTAGCTTGAGCATCTTTCTTCATCCAATTTTTCAAATCTGCTAACTCTTCCCTAGTTGGAACACTAGGATCTCTGAACTGTGGCTTTTCTTCTTCTCCTGTGATGTAGGCTATTAAATCTTTGCTCATAAGATGAGCTTCCATCCTCATTGACCATGCAGGATAGTTTTCCCTATCCAATTTCTCTATCTGTAGAGAATCTCCCATCTTGTGTCTACCTGTGTATTGAAATCTTCAAGCTTTATGAACAATATATGTACCTTTACTTCGAATTAGACTCCTTTTGTCCTTCTTGATGTCGTATGGTCTCCTCCTCAAGCTTTGCCTTCAAACTTTCACCTTTTAGTTCTTCAATTGTTGAATTTCTTGAATCTGCAGCAGTCGGGACCCTCCTTTCCTTGATTTGATGTCTCCTGCTCTGATACCACTGATGGAGAGTGTTAATCTCCAAAAGAACAACCTACTCTTGAATTTAGAACACCTCTATATCAAGAGTAAGTCAAAACCTTCACCAAATTAGAGATCCAATCTCCAAATTATCAAAAATTAAGAAATTCTGTGAAGAAGGTAAAACACAGAAAGTCTGCTGCACAATTTCTTCTCATTGACCTATCAAACATGTAAAGTTTTCTATGAAATTTTGTATGGAGTGTCGCCTAGAGATTGTGCACCTCCTCCAAGTTAAAGTTCTTCAAAAGGTTTAGTATAACTTGAGAAATCAACTTCACAAGTTACCTATGTTTGAATCTGCACTTCTTAGAAGTCGATTTAGACACCCCTAACTTCTTAACTTCAATTCTCTCAGTACAAAACCCGTTTAAGCAAATGCTTCTAGCGACGAGTAGATTACCTTCCAACTTAAAGATTAAGTGCTTGCTTGCACAAAACTTTAAACTACGGAGTGAGAACTAACCAAAAGATTAAGATCTAGATTTGCGCCTGTTTCAGAGAACTGTGAACACTCAACACATATGAATGTTCCTACTAACAATTCTCCTAGCCTCTTTGCAATTAGACTATGAAACTCAGGTCACAGACTCATTAACTACCAACTTAGATATCCTCAAAAGGATTTTACAATTGATCAAACATAGACGGAGCAGACACGAAAAGATCGGGCGCAATATTTCTTCATTTACTCAGAAAGTTAGAGTTGAGTGATGAGAGAAAACTCAACTAACTTTTTCATGTCTCATGACATCTCTCTTCCTCTTTCTTGACTTCTATCTATTCTTACATATGCTCTCATATCACGCCTTGACATTTTCAAGGTATTTATAGAGATTTGTACAAGTCTATGACTAATCAAAGATCTAAGTGAACTATGTACATATGTGTACATTCCTCATATATTCTGAATGTATCCTTCTTCCAAGCTTCAAGAATTGATCTCATCCTTCATTCTTTAGTCTTCAAACATTCAATTGGTGATTGATCTGCACCAACATCTACATCTTGTAATAATTGTTCGAAATCTTCATTCGTGAGTTCTTCCAAAGGTGCACCACTAGGAAACGGTGTTGCGTCTTGGAAGTCGGAGTGTGAATGGTCGGACTCTTCGGGGTGGAGGGGTGGCGTCTGGTGTTAGAGTGGCTCCACGTGGTTGAGCACATGGGACTTGGACAGTGCCTCTCATTTTCTTAGAAGGGGTTCCAGTGGATGTCCTGCCTCTAAACTGCTCTACATGATTCCACATTAGGGCCCGTTGAATAGGAATGTCATAAGCCAAACACCTATAAATGATTCTCGTCAACCTGTTTCCGCGGCCATCGTTTGTGAGCTAGGTGTATCTGATCAATTATCCAGTGGGGTAAGTTGATGGTGAGGCTCTGTGTCTCTGCCAGATACAAACTAAACCAAATCTTTTTGGGCGGCATGGTGAATCTATCTTGTGCAGGAAAAGCAAAGTGTTTCATGCACATGCGAAGGTGTATTGCAATATTAGGCGTCATGGACACCATGTCCTTGAGTTTGGTGAGGCTTTTATTCTTCATGTAATCCGGTACTAGGGTTTCCTTCTCTGTAGGAATATGCATTCCGCGCATATCTAGAGCCTCTCTCACCAAGTTGTTTGATAGCCTGAACCTCTTGAGCTCATTCCCCTTTGTCAGAGATGGAATCACAAATGAGCTTGCACCTTTTGGGTTCTGGTTTGGAGTCAAGGTGTTGATGAGATAGTAGCATCGCATGAAGTCAGGCTTTGGGAGCCGTGCACTGAAATATGCATCCAATCCTGCCTTTTCCCATATCGAACGTAGACCTTCTGCATTTTGTAACTTCTCGAATTCTCTTGTAAAGAAATGGTATTTGCCTTGCTTCCCATTGAAGTCCAACTCTGATTCCCATAGGTATATTCCCTCACCCAAGGGTCCTGCCACTTCAGTAAACCAGTGGGAAGTCTTTCCTACGGGCATGGTGTGGCCACTGGGAGGGTCCGCAATAAGTATGATTTTGATGGCCCGCAATTCTTCTAGCCTTTCATTTGTCTCAGGCAAAATGGGTAAACTGTCTAAGTCCACCACTTGCTGGCTTGTTTCTGTTTGAGAGCTAGTTCCTGCTGCCTCAGCCATGTTGAAAACTTCGCAGCTGGTTCTATGAGAATATATGAATACATGTTAACATTGCAATGCACACAAAAATGACACTCTGTCCCCTGTTACAACATTAACCTAAGGTTCGAGAGAGGTTAGGGGGTTAGTAAGTGCTCGGTGCTTGTGTGTGTAGTTAGGAATTGGGTAGACCTAAGAGCTAAGCGGAATGATGTGGTGTGAGAGTGAAGTAGTTAGTAGGTGGACATGGATTTACAATTGGGTCCGGGGGTTTATTACAAGTTTTAGGTTGCCAAATGCAACGGATAGGTTTTGATTTTGACTTTGTGGGGGCTCTGGAGAGTGTGATAGGGTTTTTACTTGAAAAATGGGGCTTTTTAGGGACACATTTACCAGTGATTCTACTTGTGCTCCTGGAAGAATACGTGTTAGTGCGTGATGTGTAAGACTGGGCCTCAGATGTGCGCGTGAGTGAAACATGTTGAATAGGGTTTGGCCTTGGTGTAGCTATTTGAGCCCGCAAGCAAGCCTTAGGCACCCAGATTTGTCGTGATTGTGGGCTGGCCTTCATTGACTTCTTGGGTACCCAAATAGACTTCACTTTCACAGAAGAATTTATGAAGGACTTCTTATTAGTGTTGCGTTGTTGATTACTAATAAGAGGTTTTGGCCGTGGTGTTGGCCTGGTCGGAACAGGGTGTTCGCCTTTTCGCCTCCATACTTGTTTCCTCGGCTGAAACAATCTGCTTTGCTCCTTTTTTTGGCCTCCCGTATAGGTAGTGTTTTGCTTCTTCTGTATTCAATCTGCCTTTGGTTGCTGCATCCCTCTGGCCTTTGGAACAGAAGGGAGTGCCTTCTTATCCCTGGCTCCGTTGTTGAGATTAGCCTCTTTCTGCATCATACAGTTTTGGACAAAAATAGCATTGTCAACTTCATGTGCGCCCCTGGAAGGACCAGGAGTTTGTGCCTTGCCTAGTTCCTTGAGTGCCTCATTTTCCAATTCAACTGTAATTCGGCTATGATCTACCCATACCTGAAGAAGTCCACTTCTTAGGTTGAGGTTGACTGCATGATCATAGATCCAGTCCTGACCCAAGACAAGAGGTTCAGTGAGGTCCTCATCTTGACATACTAGTACTTTAACTGTCATTGCCTCATCATGAATATAGAGGGGAAGTTCCACCTCGCCCATGCAAGGGGTTTCCACACCTCCCAATCCTATGAGATACGCTTCAATAGGATTGACAGTTAACTGCAACTCTTGACAGTAAGACAATTTAACAGCACTAGTGGCTGCACCTGAGTCAATCAAGGCTCTTAGAGTCCTTGCACCCTTTCCTTGTCCTATATCTAAGGTCATAAAAGGACGTCGATCAATTATCCTATGGGAGCTGATACCTGAAACTTCACACATAGCCACGTGATATCCTTGATCTGCATATGCATCTTGCCTAGGGTGCTCTCTACCTTGTCTTCTTAATTTCATTCTCCGTATGCGCTCTAAGGCCTCTACCTGTGCTTCTTCTCGAATTTGTTTTTCCTCCTCTTTACGTTGCTTAGCAGTATTGAGTCGACTTAGCATTTCCTCCGTGAGGGGTTCCTGATACAACTTGACTCTGCATCCGCTAATATAGTTTGGGAGAACATCACCCTCTAAAGTGGCTAGTTGTACTGCTCCACTCGTGGAGATCCTATTGATGATCATAGGTCCGTAGCCTCTCTTTTCTAGCTTCCTTGCGTGTTGTTTCAATGTGTAGACTAAAACTAGATCTCCTACTTTCAAGCCCTTATCCTTCACATGGGCATCAAAGTATGCCTTCTGTCTCTTCTTAGCTGCATATATCCCTGCAGCTGCTCTCAGTCTTGTTTCTCCTAATCGTTCAAGATCAAAAAGTCTAGAGGAGAGTTCATGACCCGTCCATTCGTGCTCTTGTGCTACTTTCAATGTAGGTATTAAGAAGTCCAAAGGTAGCACGGTGTTTTGGCCAAATACCATCTGAAAGGGGGTGGCTTGGAGTACCGTTTTGTATGCGACTCGGTATGCCCAAACAGCATGGTGTAGCTGTTTGTCCCAATCAGAGCGTTTATTGTTTACTAATTTCGTCAGTACATTGCATAAGATCTTATTGGTGCTTTCAGCCTGGCCATTAGCTTGAGGGTGATAGGGGGCAGACTTCTTATGTACTACCAAAAATTCTTGGAGCAGATTTTCAATAACTTCATTCAAGAAGTGAGTGCCTCTATCGCTAACTAGCTCTATGGGTAGCCCGTATCTAGTGAATACATTCTCAAATAAGAACTTAGCAGTAGTCTGAGCATCGTTCTTTGTCGTAGCTTTTACCTCTACCCACTTTGTGAGATAATCCGTGGCCACAATGATATATTCAGCATGTGAACCCTTGGCTGGGGGATTAATAGGACCTACGAAGTCTATTCCCCACTTAGAGAATGCACGTCCACCCATCATAGGTTTCAGTGGCATCTCATCTTTGCGTATAGGGTACTGAGTTCATTGACACACATCACACCGTTTCACATAGGTATGTGCATCCATGTGAAGGGTTGGCCACTAGAAGCCCGCAAATAGTATTGCTTTGATCACCCGATCTGGTCCAAAGTGTCCTCCTGCTACACCTTGGTGAGCAGTTTCCAAGATCTTGAGATATTCACTTTCATGGACACATAGTCTCAGGTAACCATCTTTACCACGTTTGTATAGATTATCACCAATGAGTGAGTAATCCTGGGCTTCTTGTTCTAAACTCCTTTTCCTAACCAGAGTCATGTCTGGAGGGAATGTTTTCGTCCTCAGGAAGGATACTAGTGGTTCACTCCAATCCGGCACTATGGACACTTGATAAAGAGTGGCATGTTCCACAGGTGGTTTATGTTGGTGCATGACAATCATCAATTGAAGGATTATGGAGAGATGAAGTCAAGGAGTCAAGAAGAGAACAAATTCAGATGGTTGAAGGAAGGGCATATTCAGAAAATCCAAAGACATGTACACATATGTATATTAGCTGACTTATACCTTTGTCTAGTCATACACTTGTATATATTCATCTATAAATATGTTGGAAAATGTCGGGCAAATAGAGCAGGAGAAGATTAGAGAATAGTGAGAGAGAAATTAGTGTCATTAGACACATGAAGAGTGAGTGAATTGTCCATCCTCACTTAGATGTAAGTTTTCTGAGAAATAGAAAAATTTTGCGCCCGATATTTTGCTGTCTGCTCCTTCTGTGTTTAATCTTTTGAAGAATCCTTTTGCACGTATCTAATTCCATAGCTAATCTATCTATGGCTAGAATTTGAGAGATTAATTTCAATCAAGCTGTGAGAATTTTGTTTAGGAACATTCATATGTGAAGATGTTCTGAGAGTCGAAAAATCTGGCGCACATTTCATCTTCAAAGAAATGGTCAGTGCTCAGTCCACAGTGTAAAGTTTTACACAAGTGAGGGCTCAAAATCTAAGTTGGAAGGTAAGCTATCTATGGCTAGAAGATCTTGATCAAACGGGTTCAGAGTTGGGAGAACCAGTGCTAAGAAGTTGCAGGTGTCAAAGTCGCCATTGCAGAGAAGCACTTTCACACATAGGTAAAGTGTTTCACACATTTCTCAGTGTGTACTTAATCTTTTTAAGAGATTTAACTTGGCAAAGTTGCACAACCTTAAGGCGAAGTGTTGTGCAAAGTTTTATCAAAAACTTTACAGGATTGATTAGTCAATGAGTGACTAATCTGCAGCAGACTTTTCTGAAGAAACTGAATTTTTCAGAATAATTAATTTTCTGATAATTTGGTGAAGATTCTCTAAATTAGGTGGAGTCTAAAGTTGATCTTGATATAGAGGTGATCTAAATTCAAGGTCAACTTGTTCTTTTGGAGATTAACACTCTCCATCAGTGGTATCAGAGCAGGTTGTGTCAAAATTGAAGTGAAAAAGACTCCGACTATTGCAGAAGTACAAATCTTTATATTTTGAAGGTGCAGAAGGGTAAAGGTTGAAGAAAGATTGAAGGAAGACATACAAAGAGCATCAAAAGGATCAGAAGGAGCAACATTCGAAGTAAAGGTACATTCATTATCTGTAAAGGTTAAAGTTTTGAGACTACAGGTGAAGCAAGGATGGGAGATAGTCTCCAAATTGAAAAGTTGGATAGAGAGAACTATCCTGCTTGGTCTATGAGGATGGAAGCTCACCTTATGAGCAAAGATCTGATAGGATACATCACAGGAGATGAAGAAAAGCCAGAATTCAGAGATCCTAGTGTTCCAACTAGGGAGGAGCTTGCAGATTTGAAGAATTGGATGAAGAAGGATGCTCAAGCAAGAAGCATCATCTACATGGCAGTCAATGACTATTTGCTTCCTCACATTAGAGGACTTGAAAGTGCATGTGACATTTGGAATGCTTTGGAAGAGCATTTCCAAAATACAACCAAATCAAGGAAGGCTTCACTATGGGCAGAATTTACTACCTTCAAGAAGAAGGCCTCACAATCAATCTCTGATTATGTGACAAAGATGAAGGACATTGCAGATTCTTTAGGTGCAGTTGATGAAGATATTGAAGAAGACAAATTGGTAAGACAAATACTTACAGGGCTAAGAGGAGATGAGAAGTGGAAGCCTTTCATTTTATCTACAGAACTTTCATTAGATCACTTTACTCCTGATTTGAATCAATTGTTAGGTCATATGCTAACTTTTGAGAATGATGTCAAAGGAGATGTTGATAAGAGTGCAGGTCATGCAATGTATTCTAAAGACAAGAAGAAAGCCAACAAAGGGAAGCAACAATCAGGTGAAGAAGAAGGTACATCAAACCAAGCAAACTTCATAAGAGGAAGAGGAAATGGCAGAAGTAGAGGAAGAGGCAGAAACAACAAAGATAATGCAAGAGCTTGTTGGATATGTGGTAAGACCAATCATCTATCTTATGATTGTTGGCATAATAATCAAAACAATGGTAATTATCAGAACTTTAATCAAAGAGCAAGAGGTGGTAGATTTCAGAGAGGAAACTTCAGAGGTAGAGGTGGTAGGAATTCTTTTGGAAGAGGTGGTGGAAGAAACTTCCAAAATCAATCCTATAATAATACCTACTACAACTATGCATCAGATCAGAAGGAGGACTCGACTCTCATTATGAATACATGTGAAACCTCACATGAGGACATGAGAGTGTTCTACATTGATTCAGGATGTAGTAACCATTTAAGTGGAAATATTGCTTTGATGACTGACCTAGATCATAATGCAATTAATCATACAGTTCAGACAGGTGATAATACAAAGCATAAGGTAAAGTCAATTGGTTCAGTTAAAGCTAAGGATGGGAGCACTCTTCTGAGTAAGGTACTTTATGTTCCCACAATTCCAAAGAATTTGATCAGTGTAGGTCAAATTGTGGAAAAAGGTTATGAGGTAAGGTTTACCAATGATGGAGTTTATGTGGAAGACCCTAGTCAAGGGTATAAACAAGTTATTGCAGGAAAGAAAGAAGGAAGGCTCTTCACATTGAAGGTACAAGGAAATGTTGGACATGCTATGTTCACATATGGAGAGCAGAAAGTGTCAGAATTGGATCTTTGGCACAAAAGACTTGGACACTTTAATGAAAGAGGTATCAAAGAAATGATTAACAATGATTCAGTGCTTGGATTGCCTAACATTGCAGGTCAACACATGACATACAGATGTGAGGCATGTCAATTAGGTAAGGCTCATAAGCAATCCTACTCTAAGCATGGGTTTATGTATTCAGAAAGACTTGAATTGGTGCATACAGATGTGTGGGGTCCTTCAAAGGATTTTAGTATAAATGGTTCAAGATATTATGTCATATATGTTGATGATGCTACCAGGTGGATCACAATTTATGTGATTAAGGAAAAGTCAGAAGTGTTTAATACATTTAAACACTATCATGCATATGCAGAAAGGATTACAGGTCAAAAATTGAAGAGACTAAGGTCAGATGGAGGGGGAGAGTATTTTTCAAATGAGTTCAATGATTATTTGTGGAATGCAGGTATAAAGAGAGAAGTTACTTGCAGGTACTCTCCTCAACAAAATGGGGTAGCAGAAAGAAGAAATAGGACTCTTGTTGAGTTTGCAAGGTCCATGATGAAAGAGAAGAATTGCCCAAATTATTTGTGGGCTGAGGCTGTAAATACAGCTACATATTTGGTTAATAGATTGCCTTGTAAAGCTTTGCAGGGTATGACACCATATGAAGCTTGGTGGGGTAAGAAACCTACCTTGGATCATTGCAGAATATTTGGATGCTTGGCATATGCATATGTGCCATCTCAATTGAGGCATAAGTTGGAGCCTAAGGCAGAAAAGTATGTATTCATTGGTTATGATGATAAGCAAATGGGGTACAGGTTGTGGAGTCCATCCACAAAGCAATTTATTGTATCGAAGGATGTTACATTTGATGAGCAAGGTACTTGGTATGCAGGTAAATATAATGTACATGCAGATGATGAAGAAGTTGTGGATCAAAAGAAAGGTAAAGCAAAGATTCAATTACTTGATGAAAGTGAGAGTAATGAAGTGCAGATTGAAGTTGAAGAGAGGCCAAGGTTTGATCCAGAATGTGATGAACCAGAGACCTCAAGAAGTGCAAAAGTTAGGAGGTCATCTAGGCACAAATGGCAACCTATAAGGTATAGCTATGACAGTTCATTCTTAACTACTAAAGATTATGCTTATTTGGTAAAAGCAGATGAAGACCCTTCTACATATGAAGAGGCCAAAGGGAAGAAGAATTGGGAAGATGCTATGCAAGAGGAGTATGATGCATTAATAGAGAATCAGACTTGGGATTTGGTTCCTAAACCTAATAGTCAGAAGATCATTGGATGTAAGTGGGTTTACAAGACTAAAAGATTTGCAGATGGAAGTGTGTCTAGGTACAAAGCTAGACTTGTTGTGAAAGGGTATGCACAGACATATGGAGTGGACTATGATGAGACTTATAGTCCTGTGGCAAAGATGACAACCATCAGGACACTCATAGCAATTGCTGCTTGTAAAGGTTGGAAGTTGTCTCAATTAGATGTTAAAAATGCCTTCTTGAATGGTTACATTTCAGATGAAGTCTACATGGAGCAACCAGATGGGTTCAAAGATCAAGTGAGTCCAAATTATGTGTGTAAGCTCAAGAGAGCTTTGTATGGGTTGAAGCAAGCCCCAAGGGCTTGGAATTACAGGCTTGTAAAATTCTTAAATGATCTTGGATTTCAAGCATCAAAGGCAGATAGTAGCTTGCTAGTCAAAGCAAGTGAAGATGGGTTCATTTATGTTTGTATTTATGTTGATGACATAATACTTACAGGAACAGATGATAAGGGAATACAAATGATCAAGAAGCAGATGGAGAAAGAGTTCAAAATCAGTGATTTAGGGAACCTATCATTCTTCTTGGGAATGGAGATCTCTTATACTCAACATGGAGTATATGTGACCCAAGAAAGGTATCTTAAAAATTTGCTAACCAAATTTAAAATGGAAGATTGCAGGGTTGCACCTACACCTTTGGAAGTGAACCATAAATTGTCTAGGTTTGGAGGAGAAGAGTTCAGAGATATGAAACTCTATCAAAGTTTGGTTGGTAGCTTGATTTATGCTACATTGACAAGGCCTGACTTGTCATATGCAGTTGGTGTGGTTTCACAATTCATGCATTGTCCTAGAAAGGAACATTGGATTGCAGGACAAAGAGTACTTAGGTACATCAAGGGTACACTCAGAGAAGGGTTGTACTATGGGTTTACTTCAGATACAAGAATCAAGATATATAGTGATGCAGATTGGGTAGGTAATGTGGATGATAGAAGATCAACACATGGATACTTGTGCTATGTAGGAGACAAATTGATTTCATGGTGTTCCAAGAAGCAACATACAGTTGCTTTGTCATCCACAGAGGCAGAATATAAAGGTATGGTGGAAGCTGCAAAAGAGGTAATATGGCTAAAGACACTTATGAAGGTTTTTGATGTGATTCAGAGTACTCCTATTATTTGTGGAGACAATATGAGTTCATTATACTTGGCAGCTAATCCTGTATTTCATGCTAGAACTAAGCATATTGAAATACAGTATCATTTTCTGAGAGAGAAGGTCATTGAGAAGGAGATTGAAGTCATACACACTCCCACAAAAGATCAAGTTGCAGATATGATGACAAAAAGTTTAGATGGACCAAAACTACAAAGATTCAAGGATATGGCAGGAATCAAGAAGATAGAGAAGAACCTCAATTAATGATTGAGGGGGAGCTGTTGGTGCATGACAATCATCAATTGAAGGATTATGGAGAGATGAAGTCAAGGAGTCAAGAAGAGAACAAATTCAGATGGTTGAAGGAAGGGCATATTCAGAAAATCCAAAGACATGTACACATATGTATATTAGCTGACTTATACCTTTGTCTAGTCATACACTTGTATATATTCATCTATAAATATGTTGGAAAATGTCGGGCAAATAGAGCAGGAGAAGATTAGAGAATAGTGAGAGAGAAATTAGACACATGAAGAGTGAGTGAATTGTCCATCCTCACTTAGATGTAAGTTTTCTGAGAAATAGAAAATTTTTGCGCCCGATATTTTGCTGTCTGCTCCTTCTGTGTTTAATCTTTTGAAGAATCCTTTTGCACGTATCTAAGTCCATAGCTAATCTATCTATGGCTAGAATTTGAGAGATTAATTTCAATCAGGCTGTGAGAATTTTGTTTAGGAACATTCATATGTGAAGATGTTCTGAGAGTCGAAAAATCTGGCGCACATTTCATCTTCAAAGAAATGGTCAGTGCTCAGTCCACAGTGTAAAGTTTTACACAAGTGAGGGCTCAAAATCTAAGTTGGAAGGTAAGCTATCTATGGCTAGAAGATCTTGATCAAACGGGTTCAGAGTTGGGAGAACCAGTGCTAAGAAGTTGCAGGTGTCAAAGTCGCCATTGCAGAGAAGCACTTTCAGACATAGGTAAAGTGTTTCACACATTTCTCAGTGTGTACTTAATCTTTTTAAGAGATTTAACTTGGCAAAGTTGCACAACCTTAAGGCGAAGTGTTGTGCAAAGTTTTATCAAAAACTTTACAGGATTGATTAGTCAATGAGTGACTAATCTGCAGCAGACTTTTCTGAAGAAACTGAATTTTTCAGAATAATTAATTTTCTGATAATTTGGTGAAGATTCTCTAAATTAGGTGGAGTCTAAAGTTGATCTTGATATAGAGGTGATCTAAATTCAAGGTCAACTTGTTCTTTTGGAGATTAACACTCTCCATCAGTTTAGTGCAACAGATTGGGCATTCCTTGCATAACTTTTGGATATCAGCCTCCATAGTAGGCCAATGCACTCCGAGTCTCCTTAGTGTCTGTAGGGTTCGTTGTTTTGAGTAGTGTTGTTCTAATGCACCTACATGTGCTAATTGCAACCATTTAGCGTACTCATCCTCTTCCACACAGCATGCCAAGATCCCTTGATCTGTGTGCTTGTACATACTTCCAGCCATGATGTGGTACTTTTGGGCTTTTACTACCTCTCTATCCTGCGTGTTTATTACTGGGTGGTTAGGTCCGTATGTCAACACTGGTACCAATGGCTTAGCCCACTGCGGCACCACTTCCAAATTAAACAAGTAAGCATCAGGAAGGTCATCTAACACTCCTTGTGGGGCTTCTCCCGATGTGAGCCTAGAAAGGTGATCTGCTCTCAAATGAGTCTTCCCTTTCCTTACCACAACCTCAAAATCATATTCCATTAGCAAGAGAAACCATCTTAATAATCTACCTGTGTTGCATGGCTTGTTTACCAAGTATAGTAGAGCTTGATGATCAGTAAAAACTTTAAACTTATTTGCAAGCAAATAATGTCTAAACTTTTTAACCGCATACACCATGCCTAAGCCTTCTCTCTCAGTGGTGGTGTAATTTCGTTCAGCTGCATTCAATTGTCTACTAGCGTAGGCAATTGGAAGATCCATATTACCTTCACCAGTAGGTTGCGCGAGTACACACCCAATAGCATAATTGGATGCATCCACATGAACATGGAAAGGCTTATTCCAATCTGGTGTGGTTAAGATTGGTGCTGAACATAATCGCCGTTTAAGCTCATTGAAGGAATTCTCACATTCATCAGTCCACTCAAAGTTTGTCAGAAGTCCGTACATGGGCTTTGCTATGACGGCATACATGTGTATAAACCGTCGGTAATAACCACAATGCCCCATGAAAGCTTGTACTTCCTTGACATTCCTTGGCCTAGGTAGCTCTACTATGGCTCTCACTTTCTCTTCATCAGTGGATATGCCATTCTTTGACACTATGTGTCCTAGAATCTTGCCTTGCCTGACCATAAAAACGCACTTTTCTGGGTTCAGGCAGACTTGATATTCTCTACATTTGTCAAAGATTCGTTTGAGTTCAGGAATATGGGTTTGTCTAATGTTGGAATGAGCACAAAGATCATCAACATAGACTTCTGAATTCTTCCTCAGGAACTCCTTAAATACATGGCACATCAGCCTTTGGAAGGTAGCTGGTGCATTGGTAAGCCCAAATGGCATTACACGAAAGGCAAATATACCCCACTCAGTGGCAAAAGCAATCTTATGCTGGTCTTCTGGAGCTATGGCTACTTGATTGTAGCCCGAAAATCCATCAAGGAAGCTGTACACTTCCTTGCCCGCTACTCTTTCTAAGAGATGTTCTGTGATGGGAAGCGGATAATTATCTTGAATTGTGGCTGCATTAACCTTCTTTAAGTTAATGCACACACGCAGCTTTCCATTTTTCTTGGGCACCACTACGATGGGGGATACCCACTCAGTGTGCTAAATTTCATAGATGAATCCATCTTCGACCAGTCTATCTATCTCCTCTTTGATCTTAGCAGCATAATTATCATTATATGTGTATGGCTTTTGCTTGGAAGGTTTGGCATCCGAGGTCATGGGGATAGTGTGTGAGCAGATGTCTGGATCAACACCCTTCAAATCCTTGTAACTCCAAGCGAATACATCTCTGTATTCTCTTAGCAAGGCTATCAATTCTTGCTCTTCTTCTTCCGTCAGGTCATGTCCTATGTAAGTGCATCTCTCTTCTCCCTCTTCCATGGCTACCACAATTTTCTTTGTGGTTTCTTTGTTATCATAGGCCTCTCCTGTCGTCTATAGCATACTTCTTAAAATTTTTCGGGACCTCAAACAAAGATTCTTCCTCTTCTGGGGAGACTTGTCTCTTCTTTCGTTTCTTTCCTTCTTCCTTCGGGGTCACATGTGTGGCTAATCTTACATCATTTGTAAGCTCTCCATGCCTCTGGGGTTGAAATTCTACTTCATGGAAGTATTCTTCATCTGATGCAAAAGGTGGATCCATAATGATTGACTCTAGATCGGAGTCGTTCGCATCCTCAATTGCATCAGGGTTAGGTTCACACTCTTCTAACACTGCCTCTCCCATGATTGGATCTATGGAGAAGACTGAAATGTCATAGCCATCTTCATCACAGTGAGGTGTCCATTGTTCTTCATTGATGGCTACATCCATTGTTGCTAGGATTTCTGCCCAGCCGTGGGGTTCAAATTCCTCGTCCGGAAATACTACAGGTGCATAGGCTGGGTCTTGAATGGGTCTATGTGTTTCTTTTGCACCTACCTCTCTGGCTTTTTCTCTCTTCTCTTCTTCTACTGCTACTTTGCACATCCATAAGTGGGTGTCTTCATGCATCCATAAGGATCCTGACCCTATGGAATGCACCGATTCTGTATCATCTTTGGCTCTATGGATGGGATTCCATTGGATGGGAGGGACATCTCTATGAGAGTAATCTTTGAGATTCACTTTGGTCGTAACACCTAAGTGTTGCAAATACAAGGAGTTGGTTCCCCAATCCTGTACCACTTGCAACTGTCGCATAAATGGTCTTCCCAAAATCATCTCATAGGCATGGTTCTTGCTAAAATCACATATAGCAAATGTGTGCTCGAACTCAACACCACATGTGGTGAGAGTTATTCCTTCTAACAGCCCTAAGGGTCGCTCTATGTGACCATCGGCCATTTGCAATTTCATTCTCGTTGGCTTGAGTGCTGGCTTGCCCCAACGCTTCCATAGGGAAGTGGTGGCAATTGCAACTCCTGCACCTGAGTCCAAAATTGCCTTGGTGGTGTACTCCTGGTAGGTAATGGGAAGATAGGTGTTCCCTTCTTCACCTTCACACATATCTCCTATCTTATCCAAGGGTATCTCTGGCACTGTCCTCTGGGATCCTACCTGGGAACGAGGTTTTGTTATCTCTGGTACTTGTTTGGCTACGTGTTTCCATAGCTCTGGCCTTACTTTGAGTAGCTCTTCTAAGGTGAGGTTGCATTGTACTTTAGTGTTTTTCACTACCTCTGTGTTCCTAGGTATGAGTGAGTCCTCATTCCGTACCATGACCGTGGGTGCTCTCATACAAGTAGACTTAGCTTCCCATGGGCCTGTGAAGTGGGGTAATTCTTGTAAAGAATTAGACTCAAAGTCTAGTCTTTCTTGAGAGTGGGTGCTCTCCTGCTCCTCATAAATGGATGGGATGTCTTGTGGGAATTGGTCGTGTGCATCATCCACAAGTTCAATGGGAGGAGGGACTTCACTTTCCTTAGCCCATTTGTCTTCTTGAATCTCTCCTAGGAATTCTGGTGTGAACCGATTCATAGAAGATGATGTGTCTGGCTCCGTAGAGTTAGGCACATAGGCTTCAGGCACATAGGCTTCCTGAGCAGGAATGCTTAATCTTTCACTTGCCTTGTCCTTGTGTTGAGAGGCGGGTTCCTTTTCTGATTGTGCAATCAGCTTCTCTATTCTTTCTAACAGTCCATCAAAGTGTAACTGTGTCTTCGCTGAACTAGAGATGTTAAATAGGCGACTGGCTTCAAACATGGTCTGAGCCAACTCCACCATCTTAACACAAATTTTGGTTCGTTCTAGCTCTAGTTCTGCTCTTGGGTAACACTTTTCATGATCGGTTATGTTTGGCCCTTCTTGGATTCTGGCCTGATATGCTTTAAGCATCATATTAAGGTCTTCGGGAGTGGGATCTGCTAGGACTGATCCTACTCTAGGGGGTGGTGGAATTAGTTGAGGCGGGTTGGAAGGTGGAGGGTCGGATGGAGTTGGGAATGGTGGAGGTGGGGTAGTGTGAGAGGGAGTTTGAGATGTGAGTTCAGTTATCCTGGCCTTTGTTTCTCTGAGGCTTTCCTCGAGTTCACTCATCTTTTTTGCCCATTGTCTTTTCATTCTTTCACGGCTATCTCTCCAAGCTCTAGTCCTCTTCTTTGTCGTGCTCTATGTTTCACTAACATCTGGGCTCTTTTCCTGGCCTACCCCTTGATTTTGCTGCAATGCTTGAGCTCTAGTGACTACCTGTATGGGTGCAGTGGAAGTGACACTTCCTGTGGAATCTACCACTAACCCAATAACGTTAATAGGAGTGATTTTTGGCATATTATTAGGATTCTTAGGGCACTCTCGTAAGAGATGATCCTTTCCACACTCTTGGCAAAAGCCCTGAATCGTCACTGACTAGGGTTGTGTAGGTGGAGGCAAGGGACAATCACGAATGAGATGATCTCCCTGACATCTGTAGCATGGTCCTCTAGGGAATGGGGGTCTTACCTACCTAGGTTGAGGTCTAGGGTTGGGGTTTGCATACATGACGTTTGTGTAATCTGACTCCCAACTAGGTTCATTTGGCTCTTCACTATAGTAGGACTCACCATGTTCAGGAGATTGCATGTAGTAAGCCTGGGGACTATCAACATGTGTAGAATCGAAGCTATGGTCACTGGGATCACTTTCTGAAAGCACTGGTGTTACAGGGACTATAGCTCTATTCAGGTTTTCTTCTGCAGCAGCATACTTTACAGGGATCATGTTGGATGGAGCTGGAGGTTGTTGGGCTAACACAGGCTGAGGCCTTTGCTGGGCTTGATATTGTGGTTGGTAGGTTTGTTGAGGCCTCGCATACTGCTGTGGTGGATATTGGTTCTGATATCTTCCTTCTTGAGGGTATGGCTGAGGGTAGGTTTGCCTAACAGCTTGCTTATTGTATGGGCAGTCTTGTGCTGTGTGATTTGTGTATCTCCGTTCTATGGTACAGTATTGGCTACTCGGATTTACTTGGGGTTGAGCCGTAATGGGAGAGACATTCGCCATGTGGTCGCCACCACAAGTATAGCATCTTTTCACAGGGGCAAACCTTGGGATTTGTTTGCTAGTGACACCTAACTTCTGAGCTACTTTCTTTGCAAGTTCCTCAATTGATGTGGATTGCGTGGAAGAGAGGTTAGAGGCACTATCTGAATCTTTGTATATCTTGGAAAGCTCTAACTCCTCCCCTAGGTTATCCTCAATGTCAATGCACATGCGTACACACTCTTCTATGGTCCTAGGGTCCTTCAAGTACACATAAGATCTCAATTTGGTACTTAGCAATCCATCCAAGAATAAAGCCACTTGCTTAGCTGGTGTGGGTAGCTCCGAAATAGGGCATCTTTCTAAGTATTGCCTAAATCTTCTTCCTGCAAGTCTCACGGTTTCTTGAGGGGTTTGCTTGAAGCTGTGAATCAGCGAGGAGGTATTATGTCTTATGCCACTCTTAGAGAATTCAATAATGAAAGCCTCTAGGAGTTGGTCTATGCTCCTGAACTGCCTCTCATTTAGTGGTTGAAACCATGTCAGGGCAGTGTTCCTAAGGGTTAGACCAAAGGCATTGTACTGCGTGAATAGATCCTCCACTTGTTCAGCTCTCAAGACTTTCCTAAACTCAGCCACATGATCGTATGGATCTCCAGTGCCATCGAAGTAGTTCTTCATGGACTTAACTAGCTGAGTCGGTCTCAAAGTCCTTGTGTGCTCTCTAGGTCGTGGTAGAGGGAACGCATCCGCATTTCTTTGATTCCTGTGAGCTCTATGTATCTCAGGTTCCACCCTATTTGTCTCCACTCTCGTTCTTTCTCTGCCCCCTGGGTTGAAAAAGCTTACTTCTGGTCTATCTCTACTTCTGTCTCTTTGAATTCCATGAGCTTGGGATGTTCCAGCTCCAGGGTGACCATAGGACACATTTGATCTTGGTTGGGGGAAAATAATTTCACCTTTCCAAGTGTAAGCATGCCTATCATTTTCTGTCACCCCAAAGATCCGCTCTGAAGTGTGATCTAAGTAGGTCACTCTGCCTGGGCTATCAGGATCCTTAAACTCATAGATCATGATTGTTCCTATATCAATTGGTCGATCAGATTTATACCTCCAAAAGGCTTCGTCACTCTCTCGATTGAGGAGCAAATCTATGCTCTTATTATCCTGGGAATCCACTCTGGTGTGATAATCCTAGTGAGAACCGATTTGCCTCGAGGGGTTCTAGGTTCTGTACCCATGTTTCCTTGCTCTAGGTCACCTAAGTCCGCTTTTGGGATCACATTTCCAAATTCGTCCGTCCTATCTGGGTGACTAGTGACTACGTATATGGTTCCTTCTTTGTCCAAGTATGCTCCGTTTTCAAACTTGACAGCTGGGTGCTCTAATCCTATGGATTGGTAAGGGTTTTTAATCTGGACCACAGATCTTCCTAGGCCGTCCTCATAGATGCTAGCACCTAATCGGTTGTTCCTAAGGTATTCTAGTTGCGTCTTGTACGGGCCTTCTACCCTGTGCAAGTATGGCACTCCTGAACTTCTCGTAGGTCTGTCCATGCCTTGAGACATCTCTGATTCACTAGTCTCAGAGCTAGGGTAGTATGAGTGGTGGCTCAACTGCTGGGCCCAAGACCTAGCAGTGTGGTTGACACTAGCCTCTGAAGACCTAAGACTTTGTCTATCTCTCCCTAGATGTCGCCCTGATCTAAGGTTCATAAGTTTAAATGAATAGCCCAAATTTGCCCAAGTACAACCTCGTTGCTGAGTTCTTTTGTATCAATCACTTGATTCTTTTTTAATCAATTATCATGTTTACGCTCTAGTCAGAAATCACGTCGTCAGGAATATTTGAGTTAATTTTTCGCACTGTAAGTTGATCGTTCCACGTTAGATTCTTTCCTTTAAGGTTATCGCATCACGAAGAGATTATGTTTAATCTTGAACTTGAGTGCATAGGTAGTCTTTAACTTGATTGATGCCTATCGTTGCCCTGACTTACTCCTATCACTAGTCGTTCTTAGCCTAAGCTAGGAATTGTAAGAGGGGGTTGAAAGTTTCCAACCTTTTGTTTCCTGCTTGGTTGCCCTTGAATGCCGAGGAAGTGTGTTCCCAAGCCTGCACTTACACTTGCTTACAACGCCTTTCGATGCTCTCAATAGATCTGTAAGAGTTCTGTTAAAGGTATAATCGCTTATTATAACTTCAACCGTTAACTGCCTACCGCAGCCGTTAATTACTAGTTTAAAACAACAATCCTTCAGAGACTCCAGAATCTGGTTCCACACCTGCGTACCAGATATTTCCGAGTCTCTCTTTCTCTGTACTCAATCTTACCGCAAAATAAACTGACTCTAACCATGTGGGTCCTTGGGAGTGGTAGGGGTCTGTTGACATAGGCCCTGTACTATTTTCCCAACTCCTCACTCAACCGTAGTTATGGTTTTCACGTCTTAGCTCAGTTTTGCTCCTGAACAACTTCAACTAGACCAACGTACTGGACTCAGAGCTCCCAGACTGTTCCTGCCATAGTAGTTGAGCAGTAGTCCGAGATGACAGTCCCATACTTTTAGTAACTTAACAAGATCATAACACACAATTCTTCTTGTCAGTTCACAGACTTACCGTGTATCTACCTTCAACCCATAATATTTACTGACCGCAAGACGTGTCGCAACATTATTACCATTCTACGCGTACTTAGACATTACCGGCATTACCTTTGAACACAGACTATAATACCGACTCAGTCACTTACAGAGAATCATAGCAACTCATGTCTATTCTTCACGCTTACCTATTCCACCGAAGAAATAGCAGATAGACAACACACTAACACTTTACGCATAATCAAAGATATCTTCACTCGTTATCGAACAGAATCTCAAAATCGCAGTACCGACTCGTAACACCGCAGTGTATCACGCATATGCAGTCAAACGATTACACAGATAAGGCGCACAGAACAGGACAGAGCCAAGATACTCTACTCGTTAACACCTACTTACACACAGTAGAAGAGTTAATCCCAAATCAGGGCTCTCACAATACATTCGCAACTCCCAAAAACGGGGGCTCCTTCTCTCGTGCCTCTGCCGTTCTTTTCATTGCTTTAAATAGAATTTTATTACAAGGTTTGCGCGAATCTTTCTTTACCGCGTACTTCCAGAAGGGTTCTTTCTACATTAAAAACCTCTGTCTAAGTACAATTGTCCTTTGTTCGGCGGCCGTCTAACACTGGCACGCACGGTGGACTCGAACCCGCAAGTTCCTATGGTTCGGATACTAGACCTTCTAAGTACATACTTCGGGCGAGCCTAAATGTTCGGGTAATTTTCTTTTTGAGGGTTTCTAACATTTGCACTAAGGTGGTAGGTTCTAATAATTGGGCGTTGGTTCTGACTGCACTGAGGGCTATGGCTTGATTTAACAAAATTTCGGCTTGGGTTTGAAGAAAAGCCTCCTGGAGATAAAATTCGTTGGCTAATGCCGCATCTCGGGCTGTCGTTATTTCAGTCAGTTTGGTCTGCATCTCTCTGATACACTCCTTCTGGTTGCGTATTTGGTTGTCTTGGCGTTCAAATTGTTGTGTTTGGAAATTGAGAGTTTTCTTATACGCATCGCGTTCTCTGCGGGCGTTGGCGATATCTTTTTGGTATTGGCCTTCCCGTAGTAATTGTTGTTTGAGAATACGGTTGACCGTGTCGGCACATTCTTCGGCTCGCCGTAATTGCTCTTGAACGTGGTCGGCTTCTTTCTGTTGGTCCTGCATCTTCTGGGTGGTTTCTTGTAATTGAAGTTTCGTGTCTGCGATCAATTCTTCGAGAGATACGTTGATATCTTCTTGTTCTTGAAGGGCGGCCTTCAGTGTTCGAATTTCCTCATGTGCGTCGTGTATGAGTTGGTCTTTGGCAGCTAGCTGGTCCAGGGCTGCATCTCGTTGTTGTACTAGCGTCTGTTCTGTCGAAAATCGTGCTTGGAGTTCTGCTAGCTGTGTCCGGAGTTGATGATTCTCGGTCTTTACGGCATTAACTTCTTCCTGGAGGGGGGCGATGTCGGCTTCCAGGGTGTCTACCTTGTGCTGGTATTCGAGTTTCAGGTGGTCCGTGGCTGCCGTAAACTGGGCGGGCAGCTGGTGTGATAACTGGATGAGGAACTACCCCATGGCGGCAAGTTCCGAGAATGCGTTATGTGGCGGTGGTGGTGGAGGATGACGAGGTTGAGAGGATGTGTCGGTGAGTAGTTGCTGGGAGTTTGGCGGAGAGTAGTTAGGGGAGGAAAAGGAGGTGGCGAGTGTTTGTTGTATGGTGTCTGTCTGGTTGATGGCGTCGATGAGTTGATCCAGTGCTTTGGTGGCCGATTCCTGTTCATCCTGGTGCTGCTCAGATTCTTTTTCTATGGACACTATTTCAGTCTCTGCTTGATCCTGCTGGTCTGGTTGCTCCGTCGATGTTTCGTTGTGTGTGGCGGTGTCGTGGTATGTTTCCTCTTCGTCGTCTGGCTTGGTCTCCTGATCTTTTCCGGCGGATCCTTGGACTTCACTTTCCGAGGAGCTGATCCGAATTCGCTTGGTACGGAAGAGCTGATTAATCTCTTCGTCTTCTTCTTCAGTGTCCTCGATTGGTTGTGTGGATTCTTCGTGTCGAAGTGCGGGGCCTGCGGGTGGGGGTTGTGCGGCGAGAATGGTTGGGAAGAGGAAGGAGATGATGTGTGGAAGGCGAGAGCGGGGGGTAGAACCCTTTTGGAGCTGTTTTACGATAGCTACACATTCTTTATGGATTCTAAGGAAAAAGTAAGAGGCAAAATTTACAGGTTCGCGGGCGGCTAAATCTAAGGCGGAGTAGAAGGGGCGAGAGATGCCATATGTTCGTTTTTGCAGGTTTGAGGATGGCTACAAGGAACTGTAGGGCGGATCGCTCGGGTTCTGGGCGGCATAGAATGGCGTATTCGTTTGATGAGGAGCGGGGAAAGAATTTGGTCATACGGGCGAAAGGGATGGTAGGGCCATTTTCGCGGCCTTGCGGGGTGAGGCGGTAGGCGTCGGCAAAGGCTTGGAAGGTGATGATGGATCTATGTGGGAGGGAAAGGAAGACCCACTGTCGTTCGGTGGTGGGGCTTTGGGCAATGGCTTGGATGATCTGTGCGGAGAAGGGATGGGTTTCCACTGAGTGCCAAGGCAACTCAGCGAAGTTGGCCAACCCTCTGCATCGCAGGTATTCGCCTACGTCTGTAGGGATACCTTCGCGGAAAGAAGCGTAGTTGGCTAGCGCTTCCATGGCGTTCACAATGCACACTTATAGAAAACACAGAATACTGAGATAACACACACAATCACGAAAACACAATAGCGGTTTTTTGGCGCAACTGAGGGGGTTAAATATGGAGAACACGGTGTGGGGGTGAGTATCATTGTGTGGTGCGGGAATGATACGGTTTGCATGCTAGCGTGCGTACTGAGTGACCGGTAGGGAGGGGCGGCTGGTAACATAAAGATTTGTACAAAAGACGGCTAAAAGCAAAACATAAAAATTTATACAAAACGTGGCTCGTCGCCGAATAATTAAGGCGTACTGGTAGTGGGATAATACGGCCGCAGCTTTGATCCATTAATTACTTTTGGAAGTGGAATTTCGGTCAACGTAGTCAACCGAAAAGTTGTCGGACCTACTTGTGCTGAGATCTTGAAAGGGCCGAACCATCGTAGTTTGAATTTTCCTGCTGCTCTGTCCGATTTTGCGTTATAGAAGAGTACAAGCTGTCCTACCGAAAAGATTGGCGTCTTCAAATATCGATCGTGTGTCTTAGCTTGCCTTAGTTGAACTTCGCGCATAGTTAAAAAACTAAGCCATCGGTGCTCATCAAGTTCTCTGAGTGCGTCCATTCGTGCTGTTAGTGAAGATTCCGGTAGCATCTTCTGAGTGATTGCTACCCGCAAACTTGGGATGACTACTTCCATGGGAGCGATTGCTTCTAAGCCATAAGCTAGCTTGAAAGGTGTCAAGCATGTTGTTACTTTATATGTAGTTCGGTATGCCCATAATACTGCAGGTAGTAGTTGATGCCATCTTTCCGGTGCTTCCATGATCAATTTCCGGAGGATGTTTAACAGTGATTTGTTTGTACAATTCAGCCAATCCATTGGCACGTGGATAATAAGGAGAGCTAAATTTATGTGTGACTTGGAAGGACTGTGTGAGTGCCTTCATTAAATTGTTTACGAAATGAGTGCCTTGATCTAAGACAATTTCCAGTGGTAAACCAAATCGTGGGAAGACATCCGTGAGTAGACATTTTGCTACCGTAACTGCTGTAGCAGACCGCAAAGCCCAAGCTTCTGCCCATCTAGTTGCGTAATCTGTGCAAGTCAGTATGTATCGATTGTTACTGGATACTGCTGGAGGTGTAATTGGCCCGATAAAATCTAAACCCCATTTCTGAAAAGGTTCTAATGGTAAGATGGGTTGCAGGGGAAAAAAATGCCGTTGTAAAGGCTGACCAGCTCTTTGGCAAGCATCGCATTGTTTAACAAACTGTGAGATATCTCTGTACATAGTTGGCCACCAGAGTCCTCCTTGCAGAATTTTCCGGTGAGTTAAGTCTGCTGCAAAATGGCCACCGGGAGGAATTGAGTGAGCCAAAGTGATAACTGAGTTAACTTCATGTGGTGGAATACAGCGAAGTAGGATTCCGGTATGATCTGTATAATATAGTTCTCCAGCAATTAACCGAAATCGGCGGCTAAAAACTGCGATTTTTCTTCGAACCGCCTTGGCAGTCTCAGCTGGAAAGCGTCCTTCGGTGAGAAAAGTTAGAATCTGATCATAGTATGTAGGTGGTGTTTGTAAGTTGGGCGTCTCATCAGGTAGTGGTTCAGCATTATAAATCGCAGGAGTCGTGTCATCTATTCCTACCGGAGCTTCACCGGAATCTAGGCGTGATAAGAAATCTGCTAAGGCATGTGCATTTTCGGGTCGGTGAATGACATCATAGTCGAATTCCTGTAAAAGTAGCACCCATCGTGCTAATCGTCCTCCTAAGTGTTGCTGTCTTACTAGATAAACAAGGGCAGCATGATCCACATGAAAGGTAGATTTCCGGCCTAGTAGATAATGTCTGAACTTTTTGATTGAGTAAATCAATCCTAGACATTCTCTTTCAGTGGTGGAATAGTTCTTTTCTGCCGGTGCCAGTCTTCTACTGGCGTAATAAACAGGTCGAAACCACTTATCTGTTTGCTGCATCAGAATACTGCCGATTGCAATATCTGAAGCGTCAACAAAAACGTGGAACGGATTGTCCCAGTCCGGTGGTTGTAAAATTGGAGCTTGCGTTAGGAGATACTTGAGTCGATCAAATGTAGTTTGACATTCTTCAGTCCATTCAAACTGTCTGGGAGTCTTTGTGATTAGCCTGTTCAGGGGTACTGCTAGGTGAGCAAGCCACCGCAAGTGTCTGCCATGCCACCGTATTTGTCCCATAAAGCGCATTACTTCTTTCGGAGTCGTGGGTATTGGGGCTTCTAAAATCGCCGAAATCTTATCTGGGTCCACTCGGATACCTTGGGCAGATACAATATGCCCAAGTAGTTTGCCACATGAAACCGCAAACACGGATTTGTTGGGATTAAGGCAGAGTCTATATTCTCGACACTTCTGAAAACAGCATCGTAAGTGAAACAAATGTGCTATCATCTTCCCAAAGATTGAGAAGTCGTCGAGATATACTTGCATGAAAGAGGTGAGGTAAGGAGAAAATATCTCCTGCATACATCTTTGAAACGTGCTTGGTGCATTTCTTAATCCGAACCACATTACTGTGCAGGCAAAGACACCCCAATTGGTAATGAAGGCAGTTTTTGGTATATCTTCTTCAGCCATTCTAACCTGGTTGTACCCGCTGTATCCATCTAAAAATGAATACATTTCATGACCTGCGACTCTATCAAGCATAGTATCCAAAAAGGGGATCGGGAAAGGATCTGGTACTGTTGCTGCATTTAATTTCCGGTAATCCACACAAATTCGTAACTGCTTGTTTTTCTTTGGCACGATCACGATGGGTGAGATCCATTCAGCGTGTTCTACTAGTACAATGAATCCGACTTTTAATAGTCTATCAAGTTCGGCTTTTACCTGTGATGCATAATGGGGGTTCATTCTGTAGCTGGGTTGTCTTTTTGGTTTCACTTCCGGTTTCAACATGACCCTGTGTTGATAGATGCGCGGATCTAATCCTTTCATGTCTTTGTAATCCCATGCAAAGACGTCTGCGAATTCGCGAAGAAGTTTAATCAAATCCTCCTTAAATGTTTCCGGTAAGTTCTGCCTCATCTTCGCAGGTCGTGGGTGGTCTCTATCTCCTAGATTATACGTGATCAGCTGGTCTTCTGGGACATAAAATTGTTGAGGTTTTTCTGTATCATCTGTTGGCGTGAACAGTGGTTGTAATTCGTCGTCATGGGTTGAGGAAGTATCTTCCTGGACCGACTTTCCGGTGATAGCTACTACTGTACATACTGACGTGTTCCAGTTATCTATGACGGATTGTAGGTCAACAGTTCCTAGAGACATTAAATCGGCATTACTCTTCAGAAATTGCTCTTCTTCATCATCTGACAGTCCATCTAACATATGAACTGGTTCAGCAAAGTACGGTCTGGCATGAGGTTCGCAAGATTGCATAGCATCTAGTTTCACCACATATTTACGATGGGCATCCTTGAATGTAAGCTCTTGTGCAGACCAGTCCTGTATTACCTTCGCATGCTTCAGCCAAGGTCGGCCGAAAAGAAGATTGTAATCCAAAGTGGATTCGGGTAGATCTAGTATGACAAAAGTCATCTTGAAAGTTGTACCTTATAGAGTGATGGGTACATTCCGCACAAGTCCTACAGGATGGACTCTCGATTGATCCGCCATTCGAACAAAGAATTGAACTGGTTCAATTTCGGTCCAGCCTAGCTTTTTGCATAACGCTGCGGTCGCAATGTTTACGCCTGAGCCTCCATCAATTAATACCTGCGTGATCATCTGGTTCTTATACCATACTGTGATCAAGGGCACTGCGTGATCAATCGCAGCATCAGGTTCCGGTTGAACTGCGGCTGTTGTCGGAATGCAAGAAGGTACTGGGCTGAATTGTTGCTGAACCTGTTGTCGGATCTCGGGCACTAAGGCCAGAAGTTGGCCTAGAGGCAGCGTGATGGATGCTTTCGACAAAATTTCCCAGGCCTGTTGAGCTTGATTGTCTTGTTCTTTTGGACTTGAAGTTTCTACTAACGCAGAAGTGTCTGCTGTTGTCTCTAATGATGATGATGGCTCTACTGATGCATCCTTTTGTGTTGTTTCGTCCTTTGATGAAGAAGCCTGAGTCACCGGAATAGGTTCTGGGAACACTGGTGGTTCTGTTGTGGTCCAGTGACTAGCTTTGTTATACATCCTTCGTTGTTCTTGTATCCCTGGTTCAAAGATTTCTGCTGCCGGCTGAAGTTGTTTACCGGAACGCGTCTGGACTGTAGCAGTCTGTGTCTCGATCGGTGTAATTTTTACCATGTTGGCCATTGGATTTTGGCATTCCTTCTTTCTTTGATCATACTCCATTGCGTCTTTACAAAACCTTCTAATGTGGCCGAATTCGCCACAGAAATGACAGCGTGGAGGTGGTAACTCAGGGTTTTCCGGTGGTGGTCCATTCTGCCATCGGTTGGCATTATAAGTGTTGTTTCTCTGTCCTCGGTAGTTCCGATATCCTTGTTGTTGATTGTTTCTCAGTTGCGGAGGCACATAGTGATTTACTGGTTGGCCATGTTCTTGGATGACTGCATTGACGGTTGCTGTCCCTTGTATTCTAGCGTTGTAGACACAGTTTCCGGTGGTGTGCCCGGTAGTGTTGCAGATAGCGCAAAACACTTGGTTCAGTGCACAGTTGGCACTTGTATGCCCCGAAATTTTTGCATGTGGTGCAGTATACTTGCCTGGTGATATCTTCAGCCATATTTTTGTTTGTTTTTAACCATTCCAAGTCTTCTGAAAATCCACCAACCTTGGATTCTAGCTGTAGAGCCATTGCAATGACGGCATCCAAGGTCATAGCTCCGACACATCTTATGATCATGATCTGCATCAGTTGTGGGGTTAATCCATTGATAAACCATTGAGAGATGACATCATCGGGTAGATTAGCGTGAGCCTGTGGTATCTGCCGTAAATGTGTTCTAAAGAGGGTAGCGTACTCCTGGACGGTCTGATTTACCTTCTGTCTGTTGTTCTGTAGATACTCAAAGATTTCAGCAGGATTCTTCTTTAGTCTGAATCGCTGTAAAAAGGCGTCTCGTACTGCATCGTAAGTACCGAAATGATTGATATCATATTCCGTGAGCCATCTCGCCGCTTCATTGATCAGTGTAGATTGAAAAACAATGGCTTTATACGCCTGATCTGGTGGATGGTTAAGAACTGCATAACTTATCTCGAAAGTTCGTACGTGGGCGTCTGTGTCGTCTCCTGGGAATCCACCGAATTTCGTGTAGGTTACTCCTGTTGGAGGCGGCCTTGGCGGTCCTAGCTGTTGTTGTTGATGTTGTTGTTGTTGGTGTTGCCCGCTCATTGTGAAGGGTTCAGGGTTTCCTTCTGTATCTCGGGATTGATCGGGTGAACTATCGGGACTTGTATCGTCGGATGGTGCGTGTTCTGGTGTGCTGTTTCGACTTAGGATGCTTCGGATCTCTGTTTCGAACAGCTTTCCTTCCTTCTGGATGTCTAATATTCGAAATCTTTCTTCCAAACACGAAGGTTGAGCTGATGATTTCGCAAAAAAGGCTAAACCTTTGCCAGTGATCGGTGATTCTATCACCGGAATCTCACCGGAACGAACCGAACTTGGGCCAGAATGCCCTGTTTTGCTACTTTTGCCAAATTTTCCTAACGTATTTCTGACCGTGGATAACTCTAAATTTTTATCTGATATTGTTAAACTAGGTTCCAACGGCGTTTTGATAGAGTCTGGACTTGCTATATCTTCGATAGGCTGGGTCGAAGTAGCATCAGAATGTATCGAAGGCGTTGACCGTTCTACCGGATTATGACCGGAATCAGTTGTAACGTTTCCACTTTTCTTGACCACTTGGTCAGATCTAGTTATGCCTGCTTCTCCCGAGGCTATCTTTTGTGATTTTCGTGCTTCAATCTGACGATTCTTAGGATATGTTTCGCCCGATCGAGTGACCGGCATGTATCATTGCCCAGTGATACTATCTGAACAGTTTGCAACAATCTGGATCTGTTGCTACTGTCAGTGAAGCAAATGTTGCTGGATGTTTACTTCTTACAAACCGTTAGCACTCTAATGCCACTGTCTCACAAGTGACTCATAATCAAATGCTACTTTACCACAGGCAACGGGCCAGAGAACTGGCAAGCGGATGCCACTTTCCCACAGACGGCGCCAAATGTTAAAGGTATAATCGCTTATTATAACTTCAACCGTTAACTGCCTACCGCAGCCGTTAATTACTAGTTTAAAACAACAATCCTTCAGAGACTCCAGAATCTGGTTCCACACCTGCGTACCAGATATTTCCGAGTCTCTCTTTCTCTGTACTCAATCTTACCGCAAAATAAACTGACTCTAACCATGTGGGTCCTTGGGAGTGGTAGGGGTCTGTTGACAGAGGCCCTGTACTATTTTCCCAACTCCTCACTCAACCGTAGTTATGGTTTTCACGTCTTAGCTCAGTTTTGCTCCTGAACAACTTCAACTAGACCAACGTACTGGACTCAGAGCTCCCAGACTGTTCCTGCCATAGTAGTTGAGCAGTAGTCCGAGATGACAGTCCCATACTTTTAGTAACTTAACAAGATCATAACACACAATTCTTCTTGTCAGTTCACAGACTTACCGTGTATCTACCTTCAACCCATAATATTTACTGACCGCAAGACGTGTCGCAACATTATTACCATTCTATGCGTACTTAGACATTACCGGCATTACCTTTGAACACAGACTATAATACCGACTCAGTCACTTACAGAGAATCATAGCAACTCATGTCTATTCTTCACGCTTACCTATTCCACCGAAGAAATAGCAGATAGACAACACACTAACACTTTACGCATAATCAAAGATATCTTCACTCGTTATCGAACAGAATCTCAAAATCGCAGTACCGACTCGTAACACCGTAGTGTATCACGCATACGCAGTCAAACGATTACACAGATAAGGCGCGCAGAACAGGACAGAGCCAAGATACTCTACTCGTTAACACCTACTTACACACAGTAGAAGAGTTAATCCTAAATCAGGGCTCTCACAATACATTCGCAACTCCCAAAAACGGGGGCTCCTTCTCTCGTGCCTCTGCCGTTCTTTTCATTGCTTTAAATAGAATTTTATTACAAGGTTTGCGCGAATCTTTCTTTACCGCGTACTTCCAGAAGGGTTCTTTCTACATTAAAAACCTCTGTCTAAGTACAATTGTCCTTTGTTCGGCGGCCGTCTAACAGTTCCAAAGTTAGCTTTAAGATTTAAATTCCAAAGACAGAACCAATGATTCTCATTCCTGTAGCACAAATACTAATTTGCATAGTGATTTTTAGGAAAACAATTCTTAAGACCCCTGACTTTGATCCCCCTGGGTATGGTCAACTTCACAATACCCTAGCTGAAAATCAACGCATTATCTTTAACAAAAATAGTTGAAGGCGTGTAGTATATGCCACGAGCTTTCCAACAAGCCCTAGAGCTCAAAAAATGGATTTCGTATGAAAAAGTTATGACCGTTCAGGGTTCTAGGGTTAAGACAGGGTTCAAACAGGATCACTGTGCAATAGGTTTTCCCCAAGTTGTTTTCCTAAGGCCTCCTTATGTGCTCTAGAGTAAAAGGTTCATGCCCAAAATTAGCCCAACTCTTCAAATTAAAAACCCTAAAAAATTGGCTAAAATTGGCTGTCAATCACGATGGACAGGGCAATCAATCGCGACTGACAGGCAGGGAGTCAATCGCGATGGACAGGCAGGCAGTCAATCGCGATGGACAGACAGGCAGTCAATCGCGACGGACAGGAGTCAATCGCGATGGACAGACAGGCAGTCAATCGCGACGGATAGGTAGTCAATCGCGATGGACAGAGCTGTCAATCGCGATGGACAGGCAGTCAATCGCGATGGACAGAGCTGTCAATCGCGATGGACAGAGCTGTCAATCGTGATGGATTGAAATTTCGCAAAATTTTCAAAAATTTTCAAAAATTTTTGTGGAAATGTGGTGTGCAGGGTGTCTAGTCCACTGTGGTGCACTCAGATTTACCAAAAGGTGAAAATTTTTGTCAATCGCGATCGACAGAAATCGGCGACTGCGAGACAGTTCTGCACATTTCGGTACCTGCGCGACGTGCTAGAGGGGATGATGATGCTGAAACCTGCAAGAAACTCCAAAAGCATGCAGAAAATAGCACACAACAGTTCGCTCTCTCGCTCTCTCTCACAAATGAAATGAGGGAAACGAAAGGAGGAAGGGGATATAGTAAAAAACTGAAATTTTTGCGATGATGGAGATGGAGATCGGATATGGTGATGATGATGATGGTGATGATGGTGGTGAGGTAAGAAAAGAGAAATAAGAAGAGTGAAGAAATTACCTACAACGCCAACATCTCAATTCTACGTCTTACCATCACACGCTCGTCCTCAAAGCTCGATCCCCGGCAACGGCGCCAAAATTTGGTGTAGCTCAATGATGAGTAGCACCTCCTTTAATGTCAATCCGGGAAGACGTGAGGATGGTATGAAGACCTCGAGCAAGTGAAGGCACAAGTGCGTGAGTGAGAAGCACACAAGCATGCACA
>CM035409.1:70554721-70574721 GCA_020310875.1 Ceratopteris richardii
ACCATGGAGATTTAGGGTCTCCAACTATCTTATGGGCAAGGGCCTTTGGGGGTTGATTAGTGGAAGTGAACCAAGACCTAGGTTGGATGAGAATCCAACCAATGACCAGAGAAGGGCCTTTAGGGAATGGAATGAAAGAGACAAGAGGGTTATCTTTATTCTTTCCCAACACATTAGCAATAGCATGATCGGCCATATCCAAGACCTGGATTCAAGCATGAAGGTATGGGAGACACTTGAAAGGCTTTATTCAACAAGCACCAAAGCAAGGAAGATCCAACTCAAGAATGAGCTCAACAACCTTAGGAAGATCTCAGGGAGTAGCATAAATGACTACATACTTAAGGTCAAGGAGTTATCAGATGCATTGGGATCCATTGGAAGCCACGTAGACGATGACGATCTTGTGGCTTATACTCTCAATGGTTTGAGAGATGATGAGAAGTGGAAACCCTTTACCACTTCATTTTATGTAAGGGATAATCTTCCCGATTTTGAGCAATTGGTTGCTCTCATGGTCACCGAAGAAATGAACATAGGTGGAAGTTCAACTAAAAGCAAAGATGCACAAGTTTTCTATGCAGGTAATCAAAGGGGCAAAGGAAGACAAGGACAAGGAAGGGGCAAAGGAAGGTTTGGAGGAAGGCAAGGACACTCAAGAAATCAAGGACATGACCAAGGCACCTCATCACAAAGAGGGAGAGTGTTGGCATACAAAGCAACAGAGGAGTCATGCACAATACGGCAACAAGGCTAGATCATTTTTTCCCATGGATTATGTACAACTCAAGTGATTTTAATCACTACACAAACATTGTAAATCCCGTTTTTGGTAGAATAGACTCCATTTTGTGCAAGCCGAGGAGCCTCGAGCTTGAGGAGTATTAGAAGTACCATCGTACCAAATTTCATAATTTTTAGACTTCGTTTGAGCCCTCAAATAAGCCTTGGAACCTAATTTTTAACTAGGCCGGACACTAGGTCTGGACAGGGCCAAAGCTAGTCAAAAACTATAAAAAGAGCTAGAGAGCTCATTTTTGAGGTTAGATTGTAATTGAAACGAACTTGTAAGAGCTTGTGAAAGTAATCTAAAGCACTCCATTGATTCTCTCTCTTTGTCTTGCCGTGTGTGCGCGTGTGTGTGTATGTGTGTGCATGCTTATGTGCTTCTCACTCACGCACTTGTGTCGCCACTTGCTCGAGGTCTTCATACCATCCTCACGTCTTCCCGGATTGACATTAAAGGAGGTGCTACTCATCACTGAGCTACACCAAATTTTGGCGCCGTTGCCGGGGAACGAACTTTGAGGACGAGCGTGTGATGGTAAGACGTAGAGTTGACGCGTTGGAGTCGTAGGTATTTTCTTCACTCTCATCGGTTTTCTTTTACTTTCTTCACCATCTTCATCATCATCATCACCATCTCCCACGTCCATCTCCATCATCGCGGAAATTTCAGTTTTTTGACTATATCCCCATCTCCACCTCATTTCCCTCATTTCACTTGTGAGAGAGAGCGAGAGAGCGAATTTGCATGCGCTGTTTTTTGCATGTTTCTTGAGCTATTTTGCAGGTTTTTTGCTGTACCATCATCCCCAGCAGTGTGCGCAGGTACGACAGGCTCTGCACAGGTCCCGGGACGACAACCTCTGTCTATCGCGACAGACACTGTCTATCGCGACAGACAGAAAATCTTAACATTTTGTGAATGCATGATTAGCACTGTAACCTACACCTTGAGGGCACTCTAGACCACTAGAAGTTTTTCAAAAATTTGCGTTTTTTCAGTCTATCGCGACAGACACCGTCTATCGCGACAGACACTGTCTATCGCGACAGACAGCGTCTATCGCGACAGACAGAATTTCACGACAGATAGCGTCTATCGCGACAGACAGAATTTCACGACAGATAGCGTCTATCGCGACAGACACCGTCTATCGCGACAGACAGAAATCCGCGACAGATACCCTCTATCGCGACAGATACCCTCTATCGCGACAGACACCGTCTATCGCGACAGACAGAATTTCACGACAGACACCGTCTATCGCGACAGACACCGTCTATCGCGATAGACAGAATTTCACGACAGATAGCGTCTATCGCGACAGACACCGTCTATCGCGACAGACAGAAATCCGCGACAGATACCGTCTATCACGACAGACACCGTCTATCGCGACAGACAGAATTTTCACGACAGATAGCGTCTATCACGACAGACACCGTCTATCGCGACAGACAGAATTTCACGACAGATAGCGTCTATCGCGACAGACACCGTCTATCGCGACAGACAGAATTTCGCGACAGATAGCGTCTATCGCGACAGACACCGTCTATCGCGACAGACAGCCCCCACGATAGATTGTGTCTATCGCGACAGACACCGTCTATCGCGATAGACGGGCATTTTCGGCAAAAAATTAAGGAGTGAATTTTTGGAAATTTAGGCTAAATTTTGGGCATATTTGCACTTTCATGTACTCATATACTTACGAAGGCCTTAGAAAATGCATTAAAACCCCCGAAAGGTTCTGTCTGTCTAGTAACCCCCTAAACCCTGAACGGTCATAACTTTTGCATACGAAATCCATTTCCTGAGCTCTAGGGCTTGTCGGAAAACTCGTGACGTATACTATACACCCTCAACTGTTTTTTATAAGAATAACGCGTTGAATTTCAGATAGGATAATTGGAAGTGACACACAGAAGGGTAGAAGCACCAAGGGAGCTCTAGAGGAAATTTCTAGCAATACAAAAGGGGGAACAAGGGTCATTAAAAAAGTGTCGGAAATAAATTGTCTGTCAATTGAAAGGTCTACTTGGAGCTAATCTTGGGATTTATGCAGGCCTATTGAGAAGCAATTGAGAGTATCCAAGCAAGGGTGTTGCGCACGCTTGAGAATCAACTTCTCGAGCACTAAAGAGCAAGGTTCGGCAAGAAAGGTCGGAATATTCTCAACTCCTCTTCGTCAATTCCTAGCTTAGGCTAAGAACGATTAGAAGTAGGAGTAAGTCAGGGCGACGATAGGCCACTATCAAGTTGAAGACTACCTAAAAACTCAAGTTCAAGCTAAAAACTTAATCTCTGTACTGTCGACAACATAAGGGAAAGAACCTAACGTGGGACGATCAACCTGAAAGTACGAAGAACATTCAAGTATTGCTGACGACGAAATATCAGATAAGACCTTAAACACGAGAAATAACTAAAAAGAATCAAGTGACTGGTACCAATTGATCGGCAACGAGGTTGTACTCTGGGCAAAGAATTGGGCTACTTAGATAGGCATATGAACCTTAGATCAGGACGACACCTAGCAAGAGAGAGACAAAGCCTTAGGTCTTCAGAGGCTAGTGTCAATCACACTGCAAGGTCTTGGGCTCAACAGTTGAGTCACCACTCTCATTACCCTAGCTCTGATACCAGTGAATCAGAGATGTCTCAAGGCATGGACAGACCTACGGGAAGTTCAGGGGTGCCTTACTTGTACAGGGTAGAAGGCCCTTACAAAACACAGTTGGAATACCTTAGGACCAACCGATTAGGTGCTAGCATCTATGAGGACGGCCTAGGAAGATCCGTGGTCCAGATTAAAAACCCTGACCAATCCATAGGACTAGAGCACCCAGCTGTCAAGTTTGAAAATGGTGCATACCTGGACAAGGAAGGAACCATATACGTAGTCACCAGTCATCCAGATAGGACAGATGAATTTGGAAATGTAATTTCAGAAGCGGACTTAGGTGACTTGGAACAAGGAAACATGGGAGTGGAACCTAGAACCCCTCGAGGTAAATCAGTTCTCACTAGGATTATCACGCCTGAGTGGGTCCCCCAAGATAACAAGTGCATAGATCTGCTTCTCAATCGAGAAACGGACGAAGCCTTTTGGAGGTATAAACCGGATCACCCAATTGATATAGGAACAATCATGATCTATGAGTTTAAGGATCCGGATAGCCCAGGTAGAGTGACCTACTTAGACCACACTTCGGAGAGGATCTTTGTGGTGACAGAAAATGATAGGCATGCTTACACTTGGAAGGGCGAATTCATTTTCCCCCAACCAAGATCAAATGTATCCTATGGTCACCCTGGAGCTGGAACATCCCAGGCTCATGGTATGCAAAGAGACAGAAGTAAAGATAGACCAGAAGTAAGTTTTGCCAATCCAGTGGGCAGAGAAAGAACGAGGACAGAGACGAATAGGGTAGAACCTGAGATGCATAGAGCCCACAGAAACCAAAGAAATGTAGATGGATTCCCTCTGCCGAGGCCTAGAGAGCACACAAGAACTTTGAGACCCACCCAGCTAGTTAAGTCCATGAAGAATTACTTTGATGGCACAGGAGATCCCTATGATCATGTGGCGGAGTTCAAACAAGTCTTGAGAGCTGAACAAGTGGAAGATCTGTTCACGCAGTACAATGCCTTCGGTCTAACCCTTAGGAACACAGCACTTACATGGTTTCAGCCATTGGATGAGCGCCAGTTCAGGAGCATAGACCAACTCCTAGAAGCATTTATTATTGAATTCTCCAAGAGTGGCATAAGACACAATACCTCCTCACTGATTCACAGCTTCAAGCAAACCCCTCAAGAGACTGTCAGATTGGCTGGAAGAAGATTTAGACAATATCTTGAAAGGTGCCCTATTTCGGAGCTACCCACATCTGCTAAACAAGTAGCCTTATTCCTTGACGGATTGTTGAGTCCAAAATTGAGATCCTACGTGTATCTGAAAGACCCTAGGACTATAGAAGAGTGTGTACGTATGTGCATTGACATTGAAGATAACCTAGGATAAGAGCTAGAGCTGTCCAAAATTTACAAAGATTCAGATAGTGCATCTAGTCAATCTTCCACACAAGCCACATCAATTGAGGAACTTGCCGAAAAAGTAGCTCAGAAATTAGGTGTAACTAGCAAACAAATCCCAAGGTTTGCCCCTGTGAAAAGATGCTATACATGCGGTGGTGACCATATGGCGAATGTCTGCCCTATTATGGCTCAACCCCAAGTAAACCCTAGTAGCCAGTACTGCACCATAGAACGGAGATACACCAACCACACCGCACAAGATTGCCCATACAACAAGCAGGCGGTTAGGCAACCCTACCCTCAGCCCTACCAACAAGGCAGGTACCAGAACCAGTACCCTCCACAACCATATGGCAGGCCACAACAAAATTTCCAACCTCAATATCAAAACCAACAAAGGCCTCAGCCTGTGCTAGCACAACAACCCCCAGCCCCAGCTAATGTGATTCCGGTAAAGTATACTGCTGCAGAAGAGAACCTGAATAGAGCTATAGTCCCTGTAACATCCTTGCTTTCTGAAAGTGACCCGAGTGACCATAGCTTTGATTCTACACATGTTGATAGCCCCCAGGCCTACTACATGCAGTCTCCTGAGCATGGTGAGTCCTATTATAGCGAAGAGACAAACGAACCTAGTTGGGAGTCAGATTACACAAACGTCATGTATGCAAACCCCAACCCCAGGCCTCAATCTAGGCAGGTAAGACCTCCATTCCCAAGAGGACCGTGCTACAGATGCCAAGGAGATCACCTCATTCGTGATTGTCCCTTGCCTCCACCTACACAACCCCAGTCAGTGACGATCCAAGGCTTCTGCCAAGATTGTGGAAAAGAGCATCTCTTACGAGATTGCCCAAAGAACCCCAATAATATGCCAAAAATCACGCCCATCAATGTTATCGAGTTAGTGGTAGATTCCCGCGGAAGTGTTACTTCCACTGCACCCGTACAGGTAGTCACGAGAGCTCAAGCAGTGAAGCAAAACCAAGGGGTAGGCAAGGAAAAGAGCCCAGACACTAGCGATACTGAGAGCCAAAATAAAAAGAGAACAAGAGCTTGGAGAGATAGCCGCGAACGCATGAAAAGGCAATGGGCAAAGAAGATGAGTGAACTTGAGGAAAGTCTACGAGAAACCAAGGCTAAAATCATAGAGATCACATCTCAACCGCACTCTCACACATTCCCACCGCTACCATCCCCATCACTCTCCATCCCTCCACCCTCTAAGACACCCCACGTAACCCACCCACCACCCCAAACAGGATCAGTATTAGCTGATCCCACTCCCGAAGACATAGACATGATGCTTATGGCATATCAGGCCAGAATCCAAGAAGGGCCAAACGTCACGGATCATGACAAGTGCTATCCTAGAGCTGACCTAGAGATAGAAAGAACCAAACTGTGCGCAAAAATGGTCGCACTGGCTCATACTATGTTTGAAGCCAGTCGCCTTTTCAATTACTCGGGCTCAGCCAAAACGCAATTACACTTGGATGGATTCCTAGAGAAATTAGAGAGAATAATTGCAAGATCTGCCAAGGACGAAAAAAATCAAGAGAGAGAGAAATCAAGCAAAAACATGAACCATTACCCATCGGAAGTTTATGCGGCCAATTCCACTAAACCAGACAACTTCCCCTCCTTAGAAGGAATAGAGAGGCTAATTGCACAGTCAGAAAAGGAACCTACCCCTCAAAGAAAGGAAAGGGCAAGAGAACGGATAAGCCAACCTCTTCAGGAAGCCCATGTGCCTCCTCAAGAAGCTTATTTTCCCCCCCAAAAGGCACATGAGCCTCCCTCGAAAGCTTGCGTACCTCCACAGTCTGCCTACATTCCTTCTCAGGGAGTGTATGAGCCTGCTCGGAAGAGTAATAGAATGAGCAATCCTCCCCAAGAAGCTTGTGCTCCAGCCATTTATGAGAGCAAGGAGAGAGCCAACGGAAGAATAAGCCCTCCTTCCCAGGTTGCTTATGCGCCTAATTCTACTGAGCCAGACACTTCTTCTTCTATGAATCGGTTTGCACCAGACTTCCTACGAGAGATTCAAGAAGACAAATGGGATAACGAAAGTGAAGTCGCCCCTCCCTTTGAACTTGTGGATGATGCACACGACCAATTCCCACAAGACATCCCATCCATTTACGGGGAACATGAGAGTACTCAGTCTCATGAGAGATTGGACTTTGAGTCTAATTCCATATAGGAGCTACCCCACTTCACAGGTCCATGGGAAGCAAAGTCCACATGTATGAGAGCACCCACAGTCATGGTAAGGAACGACGACTCAGTCATACCTAGGAACACAGAGGTAGTGAAGAACACTAACGTGCAGTGTAATCTCAAGTTAGAAGAGCTACTCAAGGTTAGACCGGAATTATGGAAACATGTAGCCAAACAAGTGCCAGAGATAGCAAAATCTCGTTCCCAGGTAGGATCCCATAGGACAGTGCCAGAAATCCCCTTGGATAAGATAGGAGATATGTGTGAAGGTGAAGAAGGGAACACCTATCTTCCCATCACCTACCAGGAATACACCACCAAGGCAATTTTGGACTCAGGTGCAGGAGTTGCAATTGCCACCACCTTCTTATGGAAACGTTGGGACAGGCCAGCACTCAGACCAACGAGGATGAAATTGCAGATGGCCGATGGTCATATTGAGAAACCCTTAGGATTGCTAGAAGGAATAACTCTCACCACTTGTGGTGTTGAGTTTGAGCATAGTCTTGCTATATGTGACTTTAGCAAAAATCATGCCTATGAGATGATTTTGGGAAGACCATTCATGCGACAGTTGCAAGTGGTACAGGATTGGGGAACCAATTCTTTGTATCTTCAACACTTGGGTGTTACAACAAAAGTCAATCTCAAGGATTTTTCTCACAGAGATGTCCCTCCTATCCAATGGAATCCCATCCATAGAGCCAAAGATGACACAGAATCGGTGCATTCCATAGGGTCTGGATCCTCATGGATGCATGAAGACACCCACTTATGGATGTGCAAGGTAGCAGTAGAAGAAGAGAAGAGAGAGAAAGCCAGAGAGGTAGGTGCGAAAGAAACCCATAGATCAATCCAAGACCCAGCCTATGCACCTGTAGTTTTTCCAGACGAAGAATTTGAACCTCACGGTTGGGCAGAAATCTTAGCAACAATGGACGTAGCCATCAACGAGGAACAATGGACACCTCACTGTGATGAGGATGGCTATGATATTTCAGTCTTCTCCATAGAGCCAATCATGGGAGAGGCAGTTCTAGAAGAATGCGAACATAGCCCTGATGCATTTGAGGATGCAAGTGACTCCGATCTAGAGTCAATCATTATGGACCCACCATTTGCATCAGATGAAGAATACTTCCATGAGGTAGAATGTCAAACCCAGAGGCATGGAGAGCTGACAAATGACGTAAGATTAGCAACACATGTGAGCCCAACGGAAGAAGGAAAGAAACGAAAGAAGAGAGAAGTCTCACCAGAAGAGGAAGAATCTTTGTTTGAGGTCCCGGAAAATTTTAAGAAGTATGAGATAGATGACAGGAGAGTCATGATAAGAATGCCTAAACGAGAGGCACAATCAGGAGAGGCCTATGATAACAAAGAAACGACCAAGAAAATTGTAGTGGCTCTAGAAGAAGGAGAGGAGAGATGTACGTACATAGGTCATGACCTAACAGCGGAAGAGGAGCATGCGTTGATAGCCTTGCTAAGAGAATACCGAGATGTATTCGCTTGGAGCTATAAGGATTTGAAAGGTGTTGACCCGGATATATGCTCACACACTATCCCCATGACCTCAGATGCCAAACCCTCTAAGCAAAAGCCTTATACATATAACGATAATTACGCTGCTAAGATCAAAGAAGAGATAGATAGATTGGTTGAAGCTGGATTTATCTATGAAATTGAGCACACTGAATGGGTATCCCCCATCGTAGTGGTGCCCAAGAAGAATGGCAAGCTGCGTGTGTGCATTAACTTGAAAAAGGTTAATGCAGCCACAATTCGAGATAACTATCCGCTTCCCATCACAGAACATCTCTTAGAAAGAGTGGCAGGCAAGGAAGTGTACAGCTTCCTTGATGGATTTTCTGGCTACAATCAAGTAGCCATAGCTCCAGAGGATCAGCATAAGACAGCCTTTGCCACAGAATGGGGCATTTTTGCTTTTAGAGTAATGCCATTTGGGCTTACCAATGCACCAGCTACCTTCCAGAGGCTGATGTGCCATGTGTTTAAGGAGTTCCTGAGGAAGAGTTTAGAAGTCTATGTTGATGATCTTTGTGCTCATTCCAACATTAGACAAACCCATATCCCTGAACTCAGACAAATCTTTGACAAATGTAGAGAATATCAAGTCTGCCTGAACCCACAAAAGTGCGTATTTATGGTCAGGCAAGGCAAGATTCTAGGACACATAGTGTCAAAGAATGGCATATCTACAGACGAAGAAAAAGTGAGAGCCATAGCAGAGTTACCGAGGCCAAAGAATGTCAAGGAGGTACAAGCTTTCATGGGGCATTGTGGGTATTACCGACGTTTCATCCACATGTATGCTGTCATCGCAAAACCCATGTACGGACTCTTGACTAACTTTGAGTGGACTGATGAATGTGAGAATTCCTTCCAGGAGCTTAAACAAAGATTGTGTTCAGCACCAATCTTGACCACACCAGATTGGAATAAGCCATTCCATGTTCATGTTGATGCATCCAATTATGCTATTGGATGTGTGCTCGCACAACCTACTGGTGAAGGTAATATGGATCTTCCAATTGCCTATGCCAGTAGACAATTGAATGCGGCTGAACGGAATTACACCACCACAGAGCGAGAAGGATTAGGCATGGTATATGCAGTCAAGAAATTTAGACACTATTTGCTTGCAAATAAGTTTAAATTTTTTACTGATCATCAGGCATTGTTGTATCTTGTAAACAAGCCATGCAATACAGGAAGATTAGTAAGATGGTTTCTCTTGCTAATGGAATATGATTTTGAGGTTGTGGTAAGAAAGGGTAGGACTCACTTGAGAGCAGATCACCTCTCTAGACTCACATCAGGAGAAGCCCCACAAGGAGTGTCAGATGACCTTCCTGATGCTTACTTGTTTAATTTGGAAGTTATACCGCAGTGGGCTAAGCCATTGGTACCAGTATTGACCTACGGGCCTAATCATCCAGTCGTAAACACACGGAATAGAGAGATCGTAAAAGCCCAAAAGTACCATATCATGGCAGGAAGCATGTACAAGCACACAGATCAAGGGATCTTGGCTTGTTGCGTAGAAGAGGATGAGTACGCTAAATGGTTGCAATTAGCACATGTAGGTGCGTTAGAGCAACACCATTCAAGGCAACGAACTTTACAGACTCTAAAGAGACTCGGAGTGCATTGGCCAACTATGGAAGCTGATGTCCAAAAGTTGTGCAAGGAATGCCCAAGCTGTTGCACTAAACCACCAGTGGAACATGCCACTCTCTATCAAGTATCCATTGTGCCAGATTGGAGTGAACCTCTAGTATCATTCTTGAGGACAAACACATTCCCTCCAGACATGACTCTAGCTAGAAAAAGGAGTTTGGAACAAGAAGCCCATGATTATTCACTCGTTGGTGATAATCTATACAAGCGCGGTAAGGATGGTTACCTGAGACTGTGTGTCCATGAAAGTGAGTATCTTAAGATCTTAGAAACTGCTCACCAAGGTGTAGCAGGAGGACACTTTGGACCGGATCGGGTGATCAAGGCAATCCTATTTGCGGGCTTTTGGTGGCCTACCCTTCACATGGATGCACATACCTATGTGAAACGGTGTGATGTCTGTCAGAGGACTCAGTATCCCATACGCAAAGATGAGATGCCACTGAAACCTATGATGGGTGGACGTGCATTCTCTAAGTGGGGAATAGACTTCGTGGGTCCTATTAATCCCCCAGCTAAGGGTTCTCATGCGGAATACATCATTGTTGCGACAGATTATCTCACCAAGTGGGTAGAGGTAAAGGCTACGACAAAGAACGATGCTCAAACAACTGCCAAATTCTTGTTTGAGAATGTATTCACGAGATACGGACTACCTATAGAGCTTGTAAGTGATAGAGGCACTCATTTCTTGAACGAAGTGATTGAAAATCTACTCCAAGAATTCTTGGTAATACACAAGAAGTCTGCCCCCTATCATCCTCAAGCTAATGGACAAGCTGAGAGCACTAATAAGATTTTATGCAATGTACTGACGAAATTAGTGAACACTAAACGCTCTGATTGGGACAAACAACTACACCATGCTGTTTGGGCATACCGAGTGGCCTACAAAACGGTACTCCAAGCCACTCCCTTTCAGATGGTATTTGGCCAAAATGTTGTGCTACCCTTGGACTTCCTGATCCCTACATTGAGAGTAGCACAAGAGCACGAATGGACAGGTCATGAGCTCTCCTCTAGGATCTTTGACCTTGAATGATTAGGAGAAACAAGACTGAGAGCCGCTGCAGGGATTTATGCAGCCAAGAAGAGACAGAAGGCATACTTTGATGCCCACGTGAAGGATAAAGGCTTGAAAGCAGGAGATCTAGTCTTAGTCTATACACTAAAACAACACGCGAGGAAGCTAGAAAAGAGAGGCTACGGACCTATGATCATCAATAGGATCTCCACGAGTGGAGCAGTACAATTAGCCACATTAGAGGGCGATGTTCTCCCTAACTATATTAGCGGATGCAGAGTCAAGTTGTATCAGGAACCCCTCACGGAGGAAATGCTCAGCCGACTCAACACTGCTAAGAAACGCAAAGAGGAAGAAAAGCGAGTTCGAGAAGAAGCTCAAGCAGAGGCTTTAGAACGCATCAGAAGGATGAAGTTACGAAGACAAGGCCAAGATCAGACCAGAATAGTTGACCATGCAGATCAAGGATATCCCATGGCCATGTGTGAAGTTGCAGGAACAAGCTCGAATAGAATAATTGATAGACGCCCTTTCATAACCATAGACATAGGACAAGGAAAGGGTGCAAGGACCGTAAGAGCCTTGATTGACTCAGGTGCTGCCACTAGCGCTGTTAAGTTGTCTTACTGTCAAGAGTTACAGTTAACTGTCCATCCTGTGGAAGCATATCTCATAGGATTGGGAGGCGTGGAAACCCCTTGCGTGGGCGAGGTGGAACTTCCCCTCTACATTCACGATGAGGCAATGACAGTTAAAGCACTAGTGTGTCAAGTTGAGGATCTCACTGAACCTCTTGTCTTGGGTCAAGACTGGATCTATGACCAAGCAGTCAACTTAAACCTAAGAAGTGGGCTTCTTCAGGTATGGGTCAATCATAGTCGAGTTACAGTAGAATTAGACAATGGAGCACTCAAGGAACTAGGAAGGGCACAGACTCCTGGTCCTTCCAGGGGTGCACATGGAGTTGACCATGCTGTTCTTGTCCAAAACTATGTGTTGCAGAGGAAGGATATTCGCAAAAAAGGAGTCCGGGATGCAAAGGAATTCACTTCTTTTCCAAAGGCCAGAAGAAGGCAACAACCCAAGGTGGATCACAGGCCGAAGAAGCAGAGTACTACCTATGTCGGGGATCCAAAGTACCTGCGCAGCAAAATGTCTCAGCAAGTAAAACAAGTGTGGGTGCGGAAAGGCGAACACCCGGTTGCACTCAAGCCAACCACACGAGCAAAGCCTCTTATTAGTAACCAACAACACGACGCTAATAAGAAGTCTTTCAGAAATTCTTCTGCTAAAGTAAAATCTATTTGGGTGCCCAAGAAGTCGATGAAGGCAAGCCCACAATCAAGACAAATTTGGGTGCCTAAGGCTTGCCTGAGGGCACAAGTAGCTACGCCAAGGCCACAACCTATGCAGCATAACCCAACTACGAGTACAACCAGCATTCCCTCGTGCTCAACACTTAGAAACACACCAAGACCCATGAGCATGCATGTAATCACTTATAAGTGGGTCCCTAAAAGGCCCCATTCCCAAACCGCGACACCGAGACCGCTCTCTAGAGTCTCTACGAAATTGAAAGCAAAGCCCATTCACTGCATTTGGCAGTCTAAGACCTGTAATAAACCCCCCGACCCCAAATTGTAAATTCACCCCATTTACTCACGGCATTAGTCTCCTAGGAATACACAAACATTAACTACACTCACTGTCTTCGTGCACTTACTAACCACTAACTCACCATCTACCTCATGTTGATGTTGTAACGGGGACAACAACGGATTTATTCTGTCCATTACGATGTTAACACATGATTCTATATTCTCACAGAATCAGAAGGCAAGAAGAAAGATGGCAGAAGCGACAGGTTCGGGCTCACAAGTAGGGATACTTACTGCAGGAATTGATGTGGATAGCCTACCTGTGGACGTGCCCCCGACTGAACGGCCAGTGGAGATGCAACACCTTCAGCAAATCCCGGTGCCAGACCCACCTACAGGGATCACGGAAAGAGTCCATGCCAATTCTCATTGGTTCAATGGCATGCCCGGTCCATTAGGAGAGGCCAAGTATATCTGGGAGTCTAAATGCGAGTATGACAGATCATGGGTACGATTCCAATTTTTCTCCAAAGAGTTCGAGACTTTACAGAACACCGAAGATCTCCAGACCATATGGCAACGATCAGGGTTGGCGGAATATTTTGAAGCCCCACTACCTAAACCCGATCTCCTCCGATGTTACTATTTGGTCTCCACATTACAAGCTAATGAAGATAAGGACCAACCCGGATCATTTGTTCTCCCCTCATTGCTGGGCAACAACGAGTTGAAGAGGTTTGAACTTACTGTGGAGTTGGTAAGCGACGCTTTAAATATGCATGGCACGCATGTGCCCTCAGAAAAGGATGCTCTCGTTCCCACCAATATGAAGGACAGGAAACTAGTGAAGCTGAAAGACATGGCAGCACTCACCCCAAATGTGTCCATCCCTCTCCGCATGTGCATGCAACATTTCGCCTTCCCCGGCCAAGACCGATTCACGCAACCACACAAGAAGATCTGGTTTGCTCTCTACTTGGCGGAAGCAGGTGTGTTACCTATTAAGCTACTAGTGTGGATTATAGATCAGTTGTATGAAGCAAACAAACGGGCTTCTAGGAAATTAGTGGTGAACGGATGCTGTGCGATCACACGCATTATTTACCGATGCCTAGCATATGATGTCCCCATTGAACGTGCCTTAACTTGGGCACAATTACAAATGTTTAAAAGGCTCAAGACGTCCACACATCAGTCCAAGCGCATGAGGGGCGCGATCCCTTGTGTCCAGACAAGGGAAGTCCTGACTACTCCTGAGGCATCACCACTAAGAGAGGGCATTGTACCTCCCTTTACCATTAGGATACACAGATCGGAATCTGACACTACGACACAACCTACCCCATCGGCTCCTCCTGTTACACCTGAATTCGAATTTGCTGCCACTGGAGAGGCTGAAGGACTGGACCCCCAGGATTTCGAAGCATTCCTACAAAGCACACAATTCTCTGATGTGGAGTTTTATTCAGAGGCAGAGGAGCAGGGCACATCCTCACGAAGAAGAAGAAAGTCTACAGACGGTAGACATGTCCATTGGAGTGACGCTCAGCAAAGTCAACAGCACGGACAACCGGAAGAAGAAGAAGCGTATGAAGAAGAGACCACTGAAGCCCCAGCATATACAGCAGAACTCCGAAGGGTGTATCAGATTATGGAAAGAGTGCGATCGCAGCAGTTACTCACTGAACAGAGCAGCAGAGTACTTATGACTCAGTTGTTGGAAGAAGCGGGAGTTGACTCAGAGTACAGGGAAGGTCTCTTATTGATGGCAGAAACAGGAGTTGTAGAAGCTGTGCGCACTGCCATTCAGAGGCCTTCAGTTCAATATGACCCACGAAGGTTCCAGACACGACCTCGCTCAGGTAAAAATATCCAAATCCCCGTTACAGTTGCAGAAGAGCCAACTACTACACCAACCTCCCAAACAGCTAGTCAACAGCACCCCGCCACCCATGAGGAGTCCACCGAACCACTACCGCCTACTTCCCCACCATCACCTCCTAGAACAGAGACAGTGGAAATCCCATCGACCACTCAACCCACTGACCCAACCTTCATCTTCCGTACTCCCATCTCTAGTGCCACCCTATTCTCTACCACTGATAATCCAATCTTCGAAGCAAACCCCAACACTACACAATCCGCTGAACCCCTCCTAGAGCCTGCCCTAGGGCAACCATCCCCAACGCCCTCAGCCACGGGTCATCCTGACCCTAGATCCACATTCATGGGCTTCCCTGCTACCACGCAACCCTTTCAGCCCTCCTCAAATTTACGACCTCAACCCCCGACATCCCTCTCTCCATTCCTACAATCCCTCCATGACCTCTTTGCTAGGGCTTTTCAACCAGGCTCTCAACCATTCCCTGTCTTTTCAGCTCCCCATCCCACTTCACATCTATTCACCACTTCCACACACACACCACCTACCATACCAATGTATATGGCAGGCCCCACACTAACACCCACTCCTGAAGGTATGGACATTTCACCACCCACGGCACCTCCACCCACGGTTTCACCTCCTCCCGTTCCCCCTCCACCAATTTCACCCACACACACAACTTCCGTAGACACATCATTCACTGTCTCCCTTCCCCAATTCCCATCCCATGCATCTCCCACGATAAACAACCCACACTCATCTATAGGAAATGCATTGGACACCATGTTGGCTTGTATATCAAATTTAAGAACAGATTACATTCAGCTCCAGCAACGAAACGAACGCCTGCAAGAGCACTCAGCGACACTACAGCACCGCCTTACGGCACTAGAAGAGGAGAACGCTCGCCTCCACACACAGTTCCAAACCCTCCAAGAAGCCCATAATATATTGGAGGTACAGCTACAGAACGTAGATCAGGAAGCAGTGCAGGTGGTAGAAGGTCACCTACGGACACAGCTGGAACGCAACTCAAAACTTCAGCGAAATATGGCGCTACTTAAACGCCATCTTGCGGCTGCTCAGGAAGAGAAGAGACGTCTGCAAATACAAAATCAAGAGAACCTGGAGGCAGCTATTGAGAGCACACCGGGGGCACCCATCAGCCCATCCAAGTTTCAAGCAGTGACCCCCGATAATATCAAGATTATATTGGAAGATTATGCCATGCTGCTCGAAGCACATGATAAGCTATCGGAGGAGCTAGGACAACTGAAGCAGGAACACCAACAAGGACCAACAGCTGCCCCTCCAACCACCCCCTCTGCGGCTTCGCTTCTCAACGCAGAGGCCATAAAAGATCTCCAGGAACAGGTAACTGAATTGCAAACACGCCTACTACAATATGAGAGACCATCTTCCCCTCCGGAGGCTCCCACGGACGAAGAAGTTGTGCAAATTCCTGTGGAACAAACGTTTGATGAAGAATATGATCCGCAACCATTCCCAGGAGGCCAACAAACAGAAGAAGCGCAGGACACGTTCGAGGCACCACGGCCGCCATGGTTACGACAAGTGGAGGAAATAGGGACTTCGCATGAAGAGCGCACCGTAGTGCAAAATCAGGCCATGAGGGTCATAGAGGAGACTGTGTTACAATCAGTTTACTTCAAGAACTTGTCATCGAGACGCCTGATTCTCTCATCGGAACTCCAATACAGGCCGTATTATATTATCTTGGCTGATTATAATGCAGAAATACAAAGAGTCACGGGTCAGATTCCTACTTTTGCGACCCAATTTCAACCCAAAGACCTCCCTCCAGAGGTGCAAAAAGGCAAGATTCGTCAACCAACATGGCGGCAGAAACTTTTAGAGACCTATCCAGAAATGCTACGCACATGGAACAACGCGCCGTTGCACCTCCTGTACAACCCATGCTACGGTCCAGTCCCCCGCCGCAGGTCGTGGAAGGCATTTAATATCAAGGTACAGAACAATGCGCAATGCAAGGAATGGCTGAACTACCCGTACATCGCGCCACCACAAGGACCACCATCGGTAGCATATATGATGGGGACCATTCGCCACTGGATGCCGCGCTTGAAGCCCATGCAAGATGTAGCAGCGCAAATGATGCTTAAAATCTTAGATATGATGCAAGTTGTGCTGAAGACTTTTAGAAATGCAGCCGCACCACAGGTACGTCTTCCGGGGTTTAGCAATGGAAATTACGACTTGGTGTATGACATGAGCACCACCCCCAGTATCCGTGTGGCTTACGCTTGGCATGCACGCATCAAATACCTCCCCGCCTGCTACAAACAGACTTTCGAAGAGATGTTCAGATCAGGTTTCTGGGAGTATCACTCGGAGGTCTTCGCACCAAAGCCAACACATCTGCTTCAACTGTTTGCTTGTGAACAAGCAATGTATTCAGAGTACTACACCACCCCGCAACCCGAAACCCCTGGTGCAATAAATTGGGATGCATTGGAAGCTGATCTCGCAAGAGGCTTAAGGATAGGAGAACATGAACTGGCCACCAATGTCATCCAATATTACATCGACCACCCGAGGGAACAAAGGTCTGTCAGGGGTGACAGACGCTAGGAAGGGGGGAGTGTTGGCATACAAAGCAACAGAGGAGTCATGCACAATACGGCAACAAGGCCAGATCATTTTTTCCCATGGATTATGTACAACTCAAGTGATTTTAATCACTACACAAACATTGTAAATCCCGTTTTTGGTAGAATAGACTCCATTTTGTGCAAGCCGAGGAGTCCTCGAGCTTGAGGAGTATTAGAAGTACCATCGTACCAAATTTCATAATTTTTAGACTTCGTTTGAGCCCTCAAATAAGCCCTGGAACCTAATTTTTAACTAGGCCGGACACTAGGTCTGGACAGGGCCAAAGCTAGTCAAAAACTATAAAAAGAGCTAGAGAGCTCATTTTTGAGGTTAGATTGTAATTGAAACGAACTTGTAAGAGCTTGTGAAAGTAATCTAAAGCACTCCATTGATTCTCTCTCTTTGTCTTGCCGTGTGTGCGCGTGTGTGTGTATGTGTGTGCATGCTTATGTGCTTCTCACTCACGCACTTGTGTCGCCACTTGCTCGAGGTCTTCATACCATCCTCACGTCTTCCCAAATTGACATTAAAGGAGGTGCTACTCATCACTGAGCTACAGAGAGGAAGATCAAGAGGAAGAGGAGGACGACATCAACAAAACAGGAATCAAGATGGCGAAGGATGTTACATATGTGGCAAGTTTGGCCACTATGCTAGAGATTGCTACCAAGGAGGAAACCAAAGGAACTATAATCAAGGTTCTTCATACAAAGGCCAAGGTAATTATGCTTCTACAAGTTCAGAAAATGACAATCTCTTGATGATGCACATGAATGGGAATTCAAGCAAAGTAGATAACACTTGGTATATTGATAGTGGATGTAGCAACCATATGAGTTGCAATGCTTCTTGGTTTACTAATCTACATGTTCCCAAAGGTAAAGGACATGTAGAAACAGGAGATGATACAGCCCATGAGATCTCCCATGTTGGAGATGTAGCTTTGGATGACAAGGAGGAAGGAAGATGTCTCAAGGATGTCTTGCATGTACCTACCATCACAAAGAACTTGGTGTCCGTTGGGCAAATGGTTGAAAGAGGCTATCAAGTAAGGTTCAAAAAAGGTGGATGCTTTGTGGAGAACCCTAAGCAAGGTTACAAGGTCATAGCAAGAGGAAAGACGCAAGGGAGACTCTTCACTTTGGAGGTAAATTCTCATTCCACTCAACATGTCTACTTCACATATGGAAACAAGAGGATTTCGGAGTTGGACTTGTGGCACAAGAGGATAGGTCACATCAACATACAAAGAATGAAGGAAATGCAATTCAAGAGGCTGGTTGAAGGTCTTCCCAACTTCCAAGGACAAGGTATGAAGCATTTATGTGAATCTTGTCAACTAGGGAAGCAAGCGAGACTTCCATTCAAGAAGAGTGGCTACATAAGCCAACATCCATTGGAGTTGATACATACAGATGTGTGGGGGCCAACCAAAGATCAATCCATTGGAGGTAACAAGTACTTTGTCACTTTTATAGATGATTGCACAAGGATGGTTTGGGTTTATTTCATAAAAAACAAATCAGATGTGTTTACATGTTTCAAAGCATTCAAGGCAATGGTAGAGAAGGAAAAAGGTACATATATCAAGAAGCTAAGGTCCGATGGAGGGGGAGAATATTTCTCCAATGAGTTTTCTGATTTTTTAATGGATCAAGGCATCAAGAGGCAAGTAACATGCAGGTACACCCCCCAACAAAATGGAGTAGCAGAGAGAAAAAATAGATACATTGCCGAGATCGCTAGAGCAATGCTTAATGAGATGAATGTACCTAACATGTTTTGGAGTGATGCAGCAAATACCGCCGTGTATCTTATGAATATGGCTCCTACCTCAGGGATCCATGGCTTGACACCATATCAAGCCTATTATGGTAAGAAACTTGATCTTTCCCACTTGAAGATATTTGGATGTACTTGTTATGTACATGTGCCAAGTGAATTGAGGCACAAGCTACAACCAAAGGCAGAAAAGTGTGTGTTTCTAGCATATTCAAATGATCATAAAGGTTACAGGTGCTTCAACCCAAACACAAAGGACTTGAGGATATCAAGGGATGTAGCATTTGATGAGCTACTCCCTTGGTATAAGAAGTATGATTGTATGCAGGACTATGAAGAAGAAAAGCATGGACATGATGAAGAACAAATCGACCTAGAGCTAAGCGGCCCAAGGTGTTCCATCAATGAAGATAGTTCAAGCATGAACTCACCATGGAGGGGGAGATCTTCATCAAGCTATGAAGCACAATCAATCAACAGAGGCAAAGCAACATTGGTGGAGTTGGATGAAGAAGGTAATGAAGTTGAAGATGATGAAGGACACATGATGGAGAAAGAAGCCATGTCAAAGAAAGAGATCAAGTTCCCAAGGCAAAGGAGGTTTATTCCTCCAAAAGGTGAAGAAAGGAAGTCTTCTAGAGTTAAGTATCCAACTCAAAGGTTTACTTATGATTCATACATGGCAACTCATTATGCATATATGAACAAAGTAGTAGAAGATCATGAGCCCGATTGCTATGAAGATGCAAGCAGGTACACCGAATGGAAAGAGGCAATGCAAGAAGAGATCGACGCACTTGAGGAGAATCAAACATGGAC
>CM035409.1:70579721-70622221 GCA_020310875.1 Ceratopteris richardii
GTCCAGCCTAGTTAAAAATTACGTTCTATGGCCTATTTGAGGCCTCAAACAGAGTCTAAAAAATATGAAAATTGATAGATAGGTACTTCTAATGCTCCTCAAGCTCAAGGACTCCTTGGCTTGCACAAAATGGAGCTGCAAAAAGGTGGAATGGTATTTACAATGATTGTTAGTGATGAGAATCACTGTTATAAAGATGTTGATTTGGAAAAAATTGAAGGGCCTATCTTCCAGATCTGCGTTGAGTGCTCTGTCTACTTAATCCTTCTCTTTGCTCTAACTCTTCCCGCCGGCTTCCTTGTCTCGTCAGTCCTTGGGTGTCCTGATTGCTATCAACACCCCTCCCCTCTCTCGCGTTTGTCGTCCCTGATAGACCCTTGTTGCTGGGAGTGTTGGACGTAATATTCCACAACATCAGTGGCAAGTTGATGTTCTTGGATGCGTAGTCCTCTGGCCAAGTCTGTCATCATTGGATCCCAATCAATTGGTCTTGGAATGTCCGGATGTGGCAGACGTACCTGATCTGCATGGATGGCTTGTTCGACTGCGAATAGATGTAGCAAATGTGTTGGTCTAGGAATGAAAATTTCCGAGTGATATTCCCAGAACCCTGTAGAGAACATTTCTTCAAAGGTCTGCTTGAAGCATGCAGGTAAATACTTTATTCGTGCATGCCAGGCAAAGATTATGTTGACCGAGGGAGTTTGGCTCATGTCATAGACTAAATCTTTGTTACCTTGAGAGAATCCAGGGGCCAAAATGTATGGAGCTTGTACCTTCCGAAAGGTTTTGAAGACAATTGTCATAAGCTTGAATGTTTTCAGACACAGTTTTGCTGCTATGTCGGGTACATTCTTTAGACGCATAGACCAGTGTCGAATTGTTGATATCACGTATGCTACGGTCGGGGTCCCTCGAGGTGGAGCAAAATATGGATAGTTGACCCATGCCGAGCATTCTTTATTGTTGCGTACCTTGATAGCAAATGCTTGCCATGATCTGCGACGGACCATTGGGCAATAGCATGGATTATACTTGATATACAGTGGCATGGTTGCCTAGGTGCTCATCATCTCAGGGTAATCAGTTAGTAACCATGCACGCCAATTGGGTTGGAAAGATTGAGCCAGCGCGTGCGTCTTCCGTTAAGTCCTCCGACTCAAATTGAGTGGCAAATGTGGGCTCCTTCCCTGTATGCATTTTAATTTCTGCATTATAATCATGTAGCAAGACATAGTAAGGCATGTATTGTGGCTTGGAAGTTGTGATTAACCGTTGGTGGGATAGATGCTGAAAGTAAGAAGATCGAAGCACAGTTTCTTCCAAGTTTGTGAGGGATTGAATTTGCACGGCGACATGATCATCATGTGTTTGTCCCACTTTCTCAATCCTTTTGACCCAATATGGGACTCCAATTTCTAAAGTGTCCTGTCCTTCCTCTGTAACCCGGCCATCGGGTGTTGGCATCGGCTCGTATGGTTCTTCATAGCTATCATCGACGCTGATTTCCACTACTGTATCAGGTTCTGGTTCTTCAGCGGGGGAGGGTGGCCTTTCATATGGTAAGAGACGTGCTTGGAGTTCTGCTAACTGTTTCCGGAGGGTCTCTAATTCTTCTGTGGAGTGTTGCAAGATTACCGGCTCCTGTTGAGCTGTGGGGGCACTGGCTATCTGCTTCTTTAAGTCAACACATTCAGCCTCTAACTTTTCGTATGACTCCAAAAAATTCACATGCTCCTCGAGTAAGATGCGGATGTCTTCTGATGGGACTGCTCTATACTTGTTAGGGCTAATGGTTGCTCCTGCGGTTCCTTCCATAGCTGCTTCAAAATTGTCTTGGTTTTGTTGCTGAAGCCGCTTGTTCTCTTCTAATGCTGCTTCCATATGCTTCCTTAATAGCCCAAGATTACGTCTGAGTGTAGCATTGGATATCATTTGCGCCTAGAGCACACTTTCCAATTCCTTGACTGCTTTATCATCCACTGTCGATATCTTTGATTCCAATTCTGTGTGAGCCTGCTATAAAGTGGTATGTCCTGCTAGGAGCATTTGGTAATCAGCTTCTAGAGTGTTGACTCTAGCCTGTAGGCGCTGAGATTCTGCCTGGAGGGCAGTGGTATGTTCTTCCAATTGATGGTATTCTTGTTGTAATTGATGTGCACACTGAAGTAATCTATTAAATGTTCTATTTACATTATGAGATGCAAGGGGGAAATTTTGGAATGCAGGGGAGGTGGGAATGGGAAGGCAGGTAGTGAATGATGTGTCTGCCAAAGACATGGTGAGTGGTGAAGTAGGGGGTAGGGGAGGGGAAGATGGTGGAATTGTGGGGAAAGGTGTTGTGGTTGGTGAAATGTCCATTGGGTTGGACAGAGTGGTGTATGCAGGGGCTACCATGTAAGTTGGTATGGTAGGTGAAGTGAGGGTGGTGTTTGTGTAGATTGATGTTGTTGTGAACATCTGGGGACTGTGCCTTTGAGACACTGGAGTGCGGATGGGCTGCTCCGTGAAGGATGGGTATTGGGGTGGTGCGATTGGGTTGAGTGATGTGTAGGGAGCAGATGGAAAGTGTGGGTCATGGAATGGGGTTACCCGTAACGGGGGATAAGTTGGGAAACAAAGGATGCCTTCTGTGGGTGCGGGGTTCCCATCACACTCGGAATTATGGGGTGACCAATTATGGGCTCGGAGGACAAAAAGGGTAAAGTGTATAGGGGCTTGGAGATGGAAGAGAAGAGGGTGTCCTGTGAGGTTGTCTCTCGAAGGGGGAAGAATGTGGATGAGGTTGGGTTGTAAGTGAAGGTAGATGTGATGACTGCAGTTTCTTCCATGGTAGGAGTTGGTGGTGGGGATGGAGAAGGTGGGGATGGGGGGTGTGAGGGTGAGATGGGTGATATTTGAACAAAAGTTTTAGCAGAGAGGTCAATGGTGGTGGTGGGGTTAGCTGTGGTTTCGATGGTTACGTTTGGTTCTATGATGGGTATTCTGATGTGGTAATGTGTCGACTCTGCGTTTGTCATACCTCACGGACTAGTGGACTGCTGTGTGGACAGTCTCTGAAACTCCTAACGATTCTGACACTAATTTGAGGGTGTTAATAAAATGTTGATCCACTCCGTCGTCTGCTAGCATTTCTTGCATCAAGGCTTGGCCTGATGCAAGGGAGAGTTGATGCCTTTCTTGCACTGCTTTAATCGTATCATAAAACCTCTATAGTTGAGCTGTGTATGCAGGTGCACCTAGAAGTTCTGGCACTTCTTGTTGCTCATCTTGATGCCCGTGGTCATATTCCTCCTCATCTTCCTCGTATTCTTCATCTTTGTCGTCCTCTTCATCCATTTCAACTGTGGTAACAGGTACTTGGGAGGTTGTTGCCTGCGGTTGAACATTCTCCACTTGTTGTTCCTCTTCTGCCTCAAGATCTATGTCTTTTAACAATTGTTTGAAGTCTTCATTCGTGAGTTCTTCCAAGGGTGCACCACCGGGAAATTCAAGATCAGTTGGGATGGGAGAAAATATCAAATTGGGGCCATTGGTGCTACGTCTCGGAAGTCGTAGTGTGAATGGCCGAACTCTTCGGGGTGGTGGGGTAACATCTGGTGTTAGGGTGGCTCCATATGGTTGAGCGCAAGGTACTTGGACTGTTCCTCTCATCTTTTTGGAAGGGGGTCCAGTGGATGTCCGTCCTCTAAACTGCTATACTCGATTCCACATCAAGGCCCGTTGAATAGGAATGTCATAAGCCAAACACCTATAAATGATTCTAGTCAGAGCACAACATCCGTATAAAACATGCTTCCGTGGCCATCGTTTGTGGGCTAGGTGTATCTGATCAATTATCTAGTGGGGTAAGTTGATGGTGAGGTTCTGCATCTCTGCCAGATACAAACTAAACCATATCTTCTTGGGTGGCATGGTGAATCTATCTTGGGCAGGAAAAGCAAAGTGTTGCATACACATGCGAAAGTGTATTGTAATATTGGGTGTCATAGCCACCATGTCCTTGAGCTTGGTGAGGCTCCGATTCTTCATGTAATCCGGCACCAGGCTCTCCTTTTTTGTTGGAATATGCATTCCTCGCATATCTAGAGCCTCTCTCACTAAGTTGTTTGATAGCCTAAACCTTTTGAGCTCATTTCCCCTTGTCAGAGATGGGAGCACAAATGAGCTTGTACCTTTTGGGTGCTTGCTTGGAGTCAAGGTATTGATGAGATAGTAGCATCGCATGGAGTCAGGCTTTGGGAGCCGAGCATTGAAGTATGCATCCAATCCTGCCTTCTCCCATACCGGACGTAGACCTTCTACATTTTGGAACTTTTCGAATTCCCTTGTAAAGAAATGGTATTTACCTTGCTTCCCATTGAAGTCCAACTCTAACTCCCACAAGTATGATCCCTCTCCCAAGGGTCCTGCAACTTCACTAAAGCAGTGGGAAGCCTTTCCTACGGGCATGGTATGGCCACTAGGGGGGTTCGCTACTGGTATGATTTGGATGGCCTGCAACTCTTTTGGTCTTTCATTTGTCTCTGGCATAATGGGTAAACTTTCTAAATCCACCACTTGTTGGCTCGTTCCTGCTTGAGAGCTTGTTCCTGCAGCCTCAGCCATGTTGAAGAAATCGCTGCCGGTTTTGTGAGAATATATGAATGAATGTTAACATTGCAATGGACACAAAATGACAATGTGTCCTCATTACAACATTAACTTGATGAATTGTGATGTGGTTAGTGGGTTCATGGCTTTCGGTTTTGGTTCTATGGAGACTCTCGAGGGCTTTGTGAGAGTTTCTGCTTGGAAATGACGCTTTCTAGGGACCCATTTACAAGTGATTATACTCGTGTTCAAAGAAGAGTAGGTGTTCTTGTGTGTCAAACAAGAGTGAGATTCATCTGTTCATGTGAGTGGATTTTGTTGTGCACGGTGTGGTTTCGGTGTAGCTATTTGAGCCCGTAAGCAAGCCTTACGCACCCAAATTTGTCTTGATTGTGGGTCAACCTTCATCGACTTCTTGGGTACCCAGATAGACTTTACTTTCACAAAAGAATTTTTGGAAGACTTCTTATTAGTGTCGTGTCGTCGATCACTAATAGGAAGTTGAGCCAATTGTTGTGGCTTGACTGCAATAGGGCACTTGCCTTTCCGGACCCACACTCTTCTTGGTGGCTGAGACAACATGCTTCATACTTTTTTCTGGCTTCGAGCATATGTCCTTTGCTTCTTCTGCATTTGATCCTCCTTTGGTTGCCGTATTACTATGGCCTTTGGAAAAGAATGGAGCTCCATCGTATCCCTGACTTCTTTGTTGAGACAATCATCCCTCTGCATCACATAATTCTGGACAAGAATAGCATCGTCATTTTCATGTGTACTCCTGGAAGGACTAGGAGTTTGTGCCTTCCCTAGTTCTTTGAGTGCTTCATTCTCTAATTCAAGTGTAATGCGGTTCTGATTTACCCAGACCTGAAGAAGTCCACTTCTTAGGTTTAGGTTGACTGCATGATCATAGATCCAGTCTTGACCCAAGACAAGAGGATTAGTGAGATCCTCATCTTGACACATTAGCACTTTAACTGTCATTAAAACATTTTGAATGTAGAGGGGAAATTCCACCTCGCTCATGCAAGGGGTTTCCACACCTCCGAATCCTATGAGATATGCTTCCACAGGATTGACATTTAAGTTCAATTCTCAACAATACGAAAGTTTAACAGCACTAGTGGCTGCACCTGAGTCAATCAAGGCTCTTACAGCCCTTGCACTCGTTCCTTGTCCTATCTCTAAGGTTAAAAAAGGATGTCGATCAATTATTCTATGAGAGCTAATACCTGAAACTTCACACATAGCCATATTATATCCTTGAGCTGCATAAGCCTCTATCCTAGGCTGATCTCTACCCTGTCTTCTCAACTTCATCCTTCGGATGCGTTCCAATGCCTCTGCCTGTGCCACTTCTCGAATTCGCTTTTCCTCTTCTTTACGTTTCTTGGCAGTGTTGAGTCGGTTTAACATTTCTTTGGTCAGGGGTTCTTGGTATAACTTGACTCTGCATTCGCTTATGTAACTAGGGAGAATATCGCCTTCTAAAGTGGCTAGTTGTACTGCTCCACTAGTTGAAATCCTATTTATGATCATAGTTCCATAACCACACTTCTCTAATTTTCTCGCATGTTGCTTCAACGTGTAGACTAAAGCTAGGTCTCCTGCTTTCAAACCCGTATCCTTCACATGGGCATCAAAGTATGCCTTCTGTCGTTTCTTAGCTGCATATATCCCTGCGGCAGCCCTCAGTCTTGTTTCACCTAATAGTTCTAGGTCAAAGATTCTAGATGAAAGCTCATGGCCTGTCCAATCATGCTCTTGTGCTACTCTCAATGTAGGTATCATGAAATCCAGTGATAGCACTGCATTTTGGCCAAATACCATCTGAAAGGGGGTGGCTTGGAGTACCGTCTTATAGGAAACTTGGTATGCCCAAACAGCATGGTGCAGCTGTTTGTCCCAATCAGAGCGTTTATTATTCACTAGTTTCGTCAATACATTGCATAGAATCTTATTTGTACTTTCGGCTTGTCCATTCGCTTGTGGATGATAGGGGGCAGACTTCTTATGTACTACCAAGAATTCTTGAAGAAGATTTTCAATAACTTCATTCAAGAAGTGAGTGCCTCTATCACTTACTAGCTCAATAGGTAGCCCGTATCTTGTGAACACATTCTCAAATAAGAACTTAGTTGTCGTTTGAGCATCGTTCTCTATGGTGGCTTTTACCTCCACCCACTTGGTTAGATAGTCTGTGGCCACGATGATATATTCAGCATGTGAACCCTTAGCTGGGGGATTAATAGGATCGACAAAATCTATTCCCCACTTAGAGAATGCCCGTCCACCCATCATAGGTTTTAGTGGCATCTCATCTTTACGTATAGGATACTGAGTTCGCTGACACACATCACACCTCTTCACATAGGTGTGTGCATCCATGTAAAGGGTTGGCCACCACAAGCCTGCAAATAGGATTGCTTTAACACACCCGGTCTGGTCCAAAATGTCCTCCTGCTACACCTTGGTGAGTAGTTTCCAAGATCTTAAGATATTCGCTCTCATGGACACATAAGCTGAGGTAACCATCTTTACCACGCTTGTATAGGTTGTCATTCATGTCTTGTGGGAATGTTTCCGTCCTCAGAAAGGCTACTAGTGGTTCACTCCAGTCTGGCACTATGGACACTTGATAAAGAGTGGCATGTTCCACAGGTGGTTTAGTGCAATAGATCGGGCATTCCTTGCACAACTTATGGACATCAGCCTCCATAGTCGGCCAATGCACTCCAAGTCTCCTTAGTGTCTATAGGGTTCGTTGCCTCCAGTAGTGTTGCTCTAATGCACCTACATGTGCTAATTGCAACCATTTAGCATACTCATCCTCTTCCACACAGCAGGCTAATATTCCTTGATCTGTGTGCTTGTACATACTTCTTGCCATGATATGGTACTTCTGGGCTTTTACTACCTCTCTATCTTGAGTGTTTATGACTGGGTGATTAGGCCCGTATGTCAATACTGGCACTAATGGCTTAGCCCACTGAGGTACCACTTCCAAATTAATCAAATAAACATCAAGAAGGTCATCTGACACTCCTTGTGGGGCCTCTCCTGATGTGAGCCTTGAGAGATGATCTGCTCTCAAGTGAGTTTTCCCTTTCCTCACTATAACCTCAAAGTCATATTCCATCAATAAGAGAAACCATCTTACTAATCTACCTATATTGCATGGCTTGTTTACCAAGTACAACAGTGCCTGATGATTAGTAAAAAATTTAAACTTGTTTGCAAGAAAATAGTGTCTAAACTTTTTAACTGCATATACCATGCCTAATCCTTCTCTCTCAGTAGTGGTATAATTCCGTTCAGCTGCATTTAGTTGTCTACTAGCATAGGCAATTGGAAGATCCATATTACCTTCACCAGTAGGTTGTGCGAGTACACATCCAATAGCATAATTGGATGCATTTATGTGAACATGAAAGGGCTTATTCTAGTCTGGTGTGGTCAAGATTGGTGCTGAACATAATCGCCGTTTAAGCTCATTGAAGGAGTTCTAAAACTCTTCAGTCCACTCGAAATTGGTTAAAAGTCCATACAGAGGCTTTGCAATGATGGCATACATGTGTATAAACCGTCGGTAATAACCACAATGCCCCATGAAAGCTTGTATTTCCTTGAGATTCTTTGGCCTAGGTAGCTCGGCAATAGCTCTAAATTTCTCCTACGTGGATATGCTATCCTTTGACACTATGTGTCCTAGAATCTTGCCTTGCCTGACCATGAAAACACACTTTTTTGGGTTCAGGCAGACTTGATATTCTCTACATTTGTCAAAGATTTGCCTGAGTTTAGGTATATGTGTTTTTCTAATGTTGGAATGAGCACAAAGATCATCAACATAGACCTCTAAATTATTCCTCAAGGATTCTTTAAATACATGACACATCAGGCTTTGAAATGTAGCGAGTGCATTGGTGAGACCGAATGACATTACTCGGAAGGAAAATATGCCCCACTCTGTAGCAAAAGCGGTCTTATGTTGATCTTATGGAGCTATGGCCACTTGATTGTAGCCAGAAAACCCATTAAGGAAGCTGTACACTTCCTTGCCTACTACCCTTTCTAAGAGATGTTCCGTGATAGGAAGCGGATAGTTGTCTCGAATAGTGGCTGCATTAACCTTCTTCAAGTTAATGCACACACGTAACTTTCCATTCTTCTTGGGCACAACTACAATGGGGGATACCCACTCAGTGTGCTCAATTTCATAGATAAATCTAGCTTCCACCAGTCTATCTATCTCCTCCTTGATCTTACCAGCGTAGTTATAGTTATAGGTGTATGGCTTCTACTTGGATGCTTTGGCATCTAAGGTCATGGGAATTGTGTGTGAGCCTATGTTTGGGTCTACGCCTTTTAAATCCTTGTAACTCCAAGCGAATACATCTCGGTATCCTCTTAGCAAGGCTATTAGCTCATGCTCTTCTTCTTCCGTCAGGTCACGTCCTATGTAAGTGCATCTCTCCTCTCCTTCTTCTATGGCTACAACTATTTTCTTGGTGGTTTCTTTGTTATCATAGGCCTCTTCTGATTGCACCTCACATTTTGGCATTCTTATCATGACTGTCCTGTCATCTATCTCATACTTTTTAAAATTTTCAGGGACCTCAAACAAAGATTCTTCTTCTTCTGGTGTGACTTCTCTCTTCTTTCTTTTCTTTCCTTCATCCTTAGGGGTCACTTGTGTGGTTAACCTTACATCATTTGTGAGTTCTCCATGTCTCTGAGGGTAAGCTTCCACTTCATAGAAGTATTCTTCATCTGATGCAAAAGGTGGATCCATAATGATTGACTCTAGATCGGAGTCACTTGCATCCTCAAATGCATCAGGGCTAGGTTCGCATTCTTCTAACACCGAATCTCCCATGATTGGCTCTATTGTGAAGACTGAAATGTCATATCCATCCTCATCACAGTGGGGTGTCCATTGTTCTTCATTGATGGCTACATCCATTGTTGCTAGAATTTCCGCCCAGCCATGAGGTTCAAACTCTTCGTCCGAAAATAATATAGGTGCATAGGCTGGGTCTTGAGTTGATCTATGTGTTTCCTTCACACCTACCTCTCTAGTTTTTTCTCTCTTCTCTTCTTCTACTGCCACTTTGCACATCCATAAGTGGGTGTCTTCATGCATCCATGAGGATCCTGATCCTATGGAATGCACCAATTCAATATCATCTTTGGCTCTATGGATGGGATTCCACTGGATAGGAGGGACATCTTTATGAGAGTAATCTTTGAGATTCACTTTGGTCATGACAACCAAGTGTTGCAAGTACAGAGAGTTGGTTCCCCAATCTTGTACTACTTGCAACTGCCGCATAAATGGTCTTTCCAAAATCATCTCATAGGCCTGGTTCTTGCTAAAGTCACAGATAGCAAATGTGTGCTCAAACTCTATACCACATGTAGTGAGAGTTATTCCTTCTAGCAAGCCTAAGGGTCTTTCTATGTGACCATCAGCCATCTGCAATTTCATTCTCGTTGGCATGAGTGCTGGCTTGCCCCAACGCTTCCATAAGGAAGTGGTAGCAATTGCAACTCCTACACCCGAATCCAAAATTGCCTTGGTTGTGTATCCTTGATGGGTAATGGGAAGATAGGTGTTTCCCTCTTCTCCTTCACTCATATCTCCTATCTTGTCCAATGGTATCTCTAGCACTGTTCTATGAAAACCTACATGAGAACACGGTTTATCGACCTCTGGCACTTGTTTGGCTACATGTTTCCACAGTTCTGGCTTAACCTGGAGTAGCTCTTCTATAATGAGATTGCACTGCACTTTAGTATTCTTCACTACCTCCGTGTTCTTAGGTATGATTGAGTCTTCGTTTCGTACCATGACCGTGGGTGCTCTCATACAAGTAGACTTAGCTTCCCATGGGCCTGTGAAGTGGGGTAATTCATGTAAAGAATTAGACTCAAAGTCTAATCTCTCTTGAGATTGTGCACTCTCCTGCTCTCCATAAATGGAGGGAATATCTTGTGGGAATTGATCATGCGCGTCATCCACAAGTTCAAAGGGAGGAGGGATTTCACTTTCTTTATCCCATTTCTCTTCTTGAATCTCTCGCTAGAACTCTGGTGTGTACCGATTCATAGAAGAAGATGTGTCTGGCTCTGTAGAGTTAGGGACATAAGCTTCCTGGGGAGGAATGCTTATTCTTTCACTTGGCCTTCTCTCATTTTGAGAGGCGAGTTCCTTTTCTGATTGTGCAATTAGCCTCTCCAATCTTTCTAGCAGTCCATCAAAGTGCAACTGTGTCTTAGCTGAACTAGAGATGTTAAAGAGGTGACTGGCTTCAAACATGGTTTGAGCCAATTCCACTATCTTAGCACAAATTTTAGTTCGTTCGAGCTCTAGTTCCACTCTAGGTTAACACTTTTCATGATAGGTTACATTTGGCCCTTCTTGGATTCTGGCCTAATATGCTTTAAGCATCATATTTAGGTCCTCGGGAGTGGGATCTACTAAAACTGATCCTACTCTAGGGGGTGGTGGGGTCGCATGACGCGGGTTAGAAGGTGGTGGATTGGATGGAGATGGGAATGATGGTGGCAGGGTAGTGTGAGAGGGAGGTTGAGATGTAAGTTCAATTATCTTGGCTCTCGTTTCTCTTAGGCTTTCCTCGAGTTCACTCATCTTCTTGGCCAATTGCCTTTTCATTCTTTCCCGGCTATCTCTCCAAGCTCTAGTCCTCTTCTTGGTCATGCTCTCAGTTTCACTAACCTCAACACTTTTTTCCTGGCCTAAACTTTGGTTCTGCTATAAGGCTTGAGCTCTAGTGACCACTTGCACTGGTGCAGTGGAAGTCACACTCCCTGTGGAGTCTACAACTAACCCAATAACATTAATAGGAGTGATTTTTGGCATATTATTGGGATTCTTTGGGCAATCTCGTAAGAGATGCTCCTTTCCATAATCTTGACAAAAGCCCTGGATCGTTATTGACTGGGGTTGTATAGGTGCAGGCATGGGGCAATCACGAATGAGGTGATCTCCCTGACATCTATAGCATGGTCCTCTAGGGAATGGGGGTCGTGCCTGCCTATGTTGAGGTCTAGAGTTGGGGTTTGCGTACATGACATTTGTGTAATCTGGATCCCAACTAGGTTCACTTGGTTCTTCACTATAGTAGGACTCCCCATGTTCAGGAGACTGCATGTAATAAGCCTAGGGGCTATCAATATGTGTAGAATCAAAGCTATGGTCAGTGGGTTCACTTTCTGAAAGTAATGGATTTACTAGGACTATGGCTCTATTCAAATTTTCTTGAGCAGCTGCATATTTTACAGGAATCACATTGGTTGGGGTAGGAGGTTGCTGAACTAACACAGGTTGAGGCCTTTGTTGATTTTGGTAGGGTTGTTGATAAGGTTGCTATGGCCTACCATATTGTTGTGGAGGGTATTGGTTCTGGTATCTTCCCTTTTGTGGATATGGCTGAGGGTAGGTTTGCCTAACTGCTTGCTTATTGTAGGGGCAATCTTGCACAGTGTGATTTGTGTATCTCCGTTCTATGGTGTAGTACTGGCTACTGGGATTCACTTAGGGTTGAGCCATGATGGGACATACGTTCGCTATATGGTCACCTCCACAAGTATAGCACTGCTTAACTAGGGCAAATCTTGGGATTTGTTTGCTAGAGACACCTAGTTTTTGAGATACTTTCTCAGCGAGTTCCTCAATAGATGTGGATTGCGAGGAAGAGAGGCTAGTGGAACTATCTGAATCTTTGTAGATTTTGGAAAGTTCTAATTCCTCCCCTAGGTTATCTTCAATGTCAATGCACATGCGTACACACTCTTCTATGGTCCTAGGGTCCTTCAAGTACACATATGATCTCAATTTGGTACTTAGCAGTCCATCTAGGAATAAAGCCACTTGCTTGGCTGGAGTGGGTAACTCTGGAGCAGGGCATCTCTCTAGGTATTGCCTAAATCTTCTTCCTACAAGTCTAACCGTCTCTTGGGGGGTCTGCTTGAAGCTATGAATCAATGAGGAAGTATTATGCCTTATGCCACTCTTAGAGAATTCGGTAATGAATGCCTCTAGAAGTTGGTCTATGTTCCTGAAGTGTCTCTCGTTTAGTGGTTGAAACCACGTAAGAACGGTGTTCCTAAGGGTTAGACCAAAGGCATTGTACTGCGTGAATAGGTCCTCCACTTGTTCAGCTCTCAAGACTTTCCTAAACTCGGCCACATGATTGTATGGATCTCCAGTGCCATCGAAGTAATTCTTCATGGAATTAACCAGTTGGGTTGGCCTCAAAGTTTTGGTGTGTTCCTTAGGCCTTGGCAAAGGAAAATCATCAACAGTTCTTTGGTTTCCTAGGGCTCTATGTCTCTCAGTTTCCACTCTATCCGTCTCTGTTCTTATCCTTTCTTGACCCAAGTGGTTGGTGAAACTTACCTCTGGCTTATCTCTACTTCTGTCCCTGTGAGCTCCATGAGCTTGGGACGTTCCAGCTCCTGGGTGGCCATAAGAGACGTTTGATCTTGGTTGGGGAAAAATAAATTCACCCTTCCAAGTGTAGGGATTCCTACCATGTTCTGTAACCACAAAGATCCTCTCTGAAGTGTTGTCTAGATAGGTCACTTTGCATGGGCTATCGGGGTCTTTGAACTCATAGATCGTGATTATTCCTATCTCATTCGACTGGTCAGACTTATACCTCCAAAAGCCTTCATCAGTCTCTCGGTTCAAGAGCAGATCTATGCTCTTATTGTCCTGTGGCACCCACTCTGGTGTGATAATTCTAGTGAGAACTGATTTGCCTCGAGGGGTTTTAGGTTCTACACCCATGCTCCCTTGCTCTAAGTCACCTAAGTCCGTTTCTAGGATCACATTTCCGAATTCATCTGTCCTATCTGGGTGACTAGTGACTACATATATGGTTCCTTCTTTGTCCAAGTATGCTCCATTTTCAAACTTGACTGCTGGATGTTCTAGTCCAATGGGTTGATCTGGGTTTTTCGTCTAGACCACAGATCTTCCTAGGCCGTCCTCATAGATGCTAGCACCTAATCGGTTGGTCCTAAGGTATTCCAGCTGCGTCTTGTAGGGGCCTTCTACCGTATGTAAGTATGGCACACCTGAACTTCCTATAGGTCTCTCCATTCCGTGGGACATCTCAGACTCGCTAGTTTCAGAGCTAGGATAGTGAGAATGATGGCTCAACTGCTGAGCCCAAGACCTAGCAGTATGATTGACACTAGCCCCTGAAGACCTAAGACTCTGTCTATCTCTCCCTAGGTGTTGTCCTCATCTAAGGTTCATATGCCTAACTGAGCAATCCCAATTTTTACCCGAGTACAACCTCGTTGTTGAGTTCTTTTGTATCAGTTACTTGATTCTTTTTTATGTTGATTATCATGTTTTAAGCTCTTGTCTGTATCACATCGTGAGGAATACTTGAGTGACTTTCCGCACTTTAAGTTGTTCGTTCCATGTTAAATTCTTTTTCCTTTAAAGTTATCGACCGCACAAAGATTATGTTTTAGCTTGGACTTGAGTATTTAAGTAGTCTTCAACTTGATAGATGCTTATCGTCGCCCTGACTTACTTATAGCACTACTCGCACTTAGCCTAGGCTAGGAATTGACAGAGAGTGTTAAGAATTTCCAACCCTTTGTTTCCTTCTTGGCTGCCCTTGTGTGCCCAGGAAGCGTGTTCCCAAGCTTGCACTTACTCTTGCTTAGAATGCCCTTCAATGCTCTCAACAGACCTGTAAAACTCCCACAGTTAGCTCAAGATCTGAATTCAATTGACACAACAAACCATGTTCATTCATGCAATTCAAAGATCAAATTGTTCTTTGGCTTCATGAAAAACAATCCCAAAGATCCCTCAATTTTCTTCCCCCTAGATATGGTCACTTCAAAATACTATATCTAATAATCCTGATATTAATTTTACCGTAACCAGTGGAATTTTTGGTTGTACTCCCCACAAGCTTTCCAACAAAAAAAAAAAATCACAGCAAACGGATTTCGTATGAGAAAGTTATGCCAGTTCAGGGTTCTGGGGCTAAAACAGGGTTCAAACAGAATGACACACAGACAGGGTCTTCTCAAACTCTTTGCTTATGGCCTCCCTATGTGCTCTAGAGTCCAATTTTCATGCCCAAAATTAGCCACAATCCTCAAATTAAAAAACCCTAAAAAATAGGCCGAAAATGGTTGTCAATCGTGATGGACTGGGCTGTCAATCGCGATGGACAGAGCTGTCGGTCGTGGCCTGTTAGTTGCGATGGACACGTGTCAATCGCGATTGATGGGTGTCAATCGCGATGGACAGGGGTGTCGGTCACGATGGACTAGGGTTATCGATCGCGATGGATTGCTGTCAGTTGCGATGGATTGCTGTCGGTCGTGAAGGACTGCTGTCAATCGCGATGGACAGAGATTTCGGGGTTTTCGGTGGCTTTGTGTCAATCGGGGTCTATGAGTCGTGATGGATACGTTTTTTTCACCGAGATAGGGTGCCAATCATGATTTTTCTGTCAGTCGCGATGGACAGGGGTGTCCGTCACCATGGACACATGTCGATCGCGATGGATAGGCAGTCCGTCGCGATGGATTCCGTTTGTTGCGATGGACAGAGGTGTCCGTCGGGATCTGTCAGTCGCGATGGACAGTCTGTCCGTCACGATGGACACTGTCAATTGCGATTGATGCTGTCAATCACGATGGATAGAAAAAATGCAAATTTTTTAGAATTTTTTGTGGATTTGTGATGTGCAAGGTCTCTAGTCAACTGTGGTGCACTTAGTTTTACCAAAGGGGCAATTTTTCTGTCAATCGCGATCGACAGAGGTCTGCGACACAGAGACAAGACCAAGCTTTTTCGTACCTGTGCGACGTGTTGGAGATGATGGGACAGCCAGATCTTGCAAGAAACTCAAAAAACATGCAAAAGTAGCACACACAAATAGCTCTCTTGCTCTCTCTCACAAGTGGAATGAGTGAAATGGCTGGCAGGAAACACCCACACTCACTCCACAACTTCTACTAGCTCACACACACACTACAGTAGCTCAAAAACAGTGGGGAGGGGTAGACAACAGTCCTACACACACATTCCAAGCATTACACACACATAAAAGATCAAAGAGATGGTAGAAATCTGCAAGAAAGAAGAAAATTCGAAATTCTCAAGCTCTTCTTCTTCACAATGGCAAAAAAAGTGTCTACAAAGAGTCACAAAATGACTTATATGCATGTGCCCTAAAAATTGTCCTTTCACACAAGAGACCGGAACTTAATTAACTAAAAGGTGAATTTCCTACTAATTTACAAAGAATATATTACAATGAGTTGGGATTATGCATCTAGAGGACTCCTCTAGTGCATTTAAATGGCTTGAGGGAATTTCCTAAGACTTTGAAGAAGAAAAATATGCCCATTAATTTGAAAATTTTGGGGCTCCCCTTTCTTGCCTCTTTGCTCTGCAACACTCTCCCCCTCTTTGTTTCTGTCGTCCCTTGACAGGCTTTTGCTTCTCATTTGCTGCTTGTCTAAGGTTTCTGAATACACGCACCTAGTGGTCGAAGAAGCGACAAGGACTGTCAGAGAATTTGTTAATCCGAAATATGTCCTTTGCTTCTGTTTGCCCCTTGGTATTCCGTATATCACATATCTGGGTTGCTGCATTCAGTCGGGCTGCCATGCACGCCATTTGTGACTAAGAATGTGGTATTCTTAGTCACTCTCTTCAACTTTTCAGCCTCTGCCTCTTTCTAACTTTTGTTCTTCTGATTTGTCTTTGTATTCACATATCTGACCCTGTTGTATTGCTTTGAGCCTGTTCATTTCTTGCCATCGCATGCTATCAATGGGAGGATTATTACCTGCCAAGTATTGTCTTGCACTTCTTCATGGATACTTCCTGGCCCTGGTCCGTCCTTCCCATGAAATGCCCTGGTTCTTATTGTTCTTTAATTCCATTCCTCAGGACCTGGGTGTTTGGCATTGTTGCCTGATGCGTGCCCCTGCGGGGCTTTGAGTAGAGGGTGGATCTTTTGCTTTATGATCTTCATTCTTTACTGAGCAATTTTGGTCTTTGATTTTCTTCTTTGTCTTTTCTTGCTTGATTCCCCTTCCACACGTCCCTCCTCCTGAACTTTGTCGTCCTCGACAGGCTTTTTGTGGCGACGTGAGTACGTTTGTATTGCGGTTTGCTCTCGTTGATTAAGCAAATTGGTGTGACATATCATGAACTCTTTCCACTGTCTTGACTTCACTCCATCTTCTGGTGCTTGTCGGTGACCCGCAAAGAAACTCGTTTCATAAGCCACCAGTCTCGCGTTAAGATTCGAACTCATCTTTACAAAAATTTTTGAATCAATTTCAAAGAAGCCTGTAAAAAATGCTTCTTCAAAAGTCTGCATATATGTGCTTGGTAAGAACATCAGCCGTGAATAGTATGCCATAAGTGTTAATCGGCTCGGAATGGTGGAAAGATAAAAAATCAGGGCTTCGGATCCCTGTGTAATGCTGATGAAATTCAAAAATGTATATTTGGCATGTTGGAAGACTTGAATAACTGTAAGTAGCATGGTGAAAATCTTATTCATCATTTTGACTGCTAAATCTGAAACAGTTGCATATCTAGCAATCCAAAATTCCATTGTTTTAACCATGTATTCTTCCGTTGGGAGATAATTATGTGGTGGGCTAGGTAACAGCGGATAATTTAGCCATTGATTATTGATGCTTCCTTGGCACTGTCCTTCCCAAAATTGCGACCAGGAGCGTCTACGGGGTACTGGACAAAAAGATGGGTTCACCTGAAGTGCATATGGTGATGCTTCCCATTGTACCCGTAGTGCAGGGTTCTTTTCCAAAAGTTTTCGCCTCCATATAGGATCAACCTTCTCAAATTCCTCTTGAGTATAATTGAAAGTATTATTGTTGAACTGGAGGTTGTTGTCAGGCTCCTTATTTGTCGTGGTCTTTATATATTCTCTTGTTTGCTCTTTCAGGAGGCCATATGGTACATTAAATGGCTTTAATACCTGTTACAAATGCTTGCTCTCAATTTGAGCTTCCTTCATGACCTTGATTATTTGATCTTCAAATTCGGCAGTAAGCTGGGACACCAGTAGTGCCCTCTCATGTTGGCTCAGTTCTGCAATATCCCGATGATTATGTTCAAATTGGATCTCCATTTCCTCCCTTATCGGCGAATGATGTAAGGGGGGAGAGAGAGGACGTACCTCAATCTCCTCAGTAGCCGCTGTGGATTTTGGAACTACTAGTGTCCCCTCCGTTGCCTTTTGTGCTACCTGATCCTGTAGTTGCTTTATCATTTCCTTCTTTTGCTTAATTTCTTCCTGCGCCTTCAAAATTGTTTCCTTATTCTTTTGGATTTCTTCTGCCACGATAGCGAGGTGATCAGTGTCTTCTTTACATTGCATAACATATCGATTCTCAACCTTTTTCCATTTAGTCCTTAGAGCCGCCGTATCATCCATATATCTTTTTTCCCATTCGACAATGGTTGCTTGCTCTTGCTTGAGTTGATCTTCATACCTAGCTATCTTGTCCTCCATTTCCTTTATATCTTTTTCTGGCCTTTCCTGAACTTCTATGGGCTGATCACTCAGAAGAGCTGTCATTAGCTCCTTGTTTCTGTTCCTTAGGTTTTCTGCCTCATCCATGTATACCTTTATTTGTGACTCTAATATTTTGCCTCTTGCATTCATCCGCGTCTTCTCGGCCTCGCTAGCCTCATATTTTTTCGCTAATTCCTGTAGTTGTTCTTTTAAATTTGCATTTTCCGTCTTTAAAGTTTTGCACTACTTGGCTTCTTGAACCTCATTTTCTTTATGTGATATGTGCTCTCTTGCTAGCTTTAGCTGTGCTGAAAGATTCTTACCCATTTCTTGAAGTTCATGCTTGTCCTGCATCACTTCGTCATAGTCCTCATCAGCCTCAAGCATCAACTGTTGCGTATCCATAGTAGTTGTGATCATATCTTGCACTACTGGCTTGAGCTGAGCGATGTCGACATTCAACCATGTTCTTGGAATGTTTGGAGCTTCTCCTGTTTGTACATCCTTTCCATGCTCCACATGGATAGTTTCGTTATGTGGTTGTCGTATTTGTAGTTGTATTCTCGGTTCTTTTCTTTCTTCGTCTAGTTCAATAACTTTAGTGGCACTCCCTTGAAATGTAACATCCATGGGGGAGGGTTCTGCCACGACCCTTATTGGAGTGAAGGGTTCTGATTCTTCCCTCGTAGCTTCTTTTGGTTCTTCCTTTGGATTCTTTAGTAATCCCTCTCCTTTAAGCGTTGTCTCTTTGATTTGTATTTTTGAAGTCTCATTTATTTGAATAACATGTACACCTTCTTGGTTTCCTTCTGTGTCTGTGGTGTCTTGATTGGGGTTGATGGTAGTTTGATTTACCTTTATGGCCACTTCTTCTGCGTTGTAGTTAACTTCATTAAGTTCCTCCCATTGGCCATCATCCTTGGATTCACTTTGAATGTCCAAATTTAATAAGGATGTGTCGGGTTCTTTTTGTGCATCCGAAGATGAGCTTGAATTATCCAACCCTATTTCTCTATATCGATGTACTTTGGTCAGTTTTGTTTTAGCTTCCGTATCTTGGTGGGTTTGCTGGTAATGGTGCCCTTGCACTAGTAGATTCACTTGACCTTTCGTATATTGGTGTGTGTCTTCCAAAGCTCCTGTTAAGTCCTCTTCGGTAATTGGTTGTTGCCCTTCAATTCTTGTCTTTGGGAGCACGTGTGCCCTTTTTTGTAGCTGGAACTTCAGATTCTACTTGCATTACTTCCCTTAACCTCTTTGTACCTCTCATCTTGGGTTGAGAGCAAGTTTCACAATCTTGACTCCTTTCTTCTTTTTTGGGACTCTAGCGACCTTGGCATACTGAGCCATAGCAGTCGATGATGGCATTTCTTGGAGGTGCTCTCTAATACCTAAAGCATGGTATATCAATATGGTCAGAGCTACACTGCCGTTGAGGAACTTCTTGTTATTCCATTGCTTCTTTGCCTCGAATAACCTTTCCTGTATGTATGGAGTCAGATTAATTTGATTTCCAATTTGTTTGATAGGGCCCTTTACTCACCTAATTTATGGAGAAAACTCCGGATCATTTGGAGGGCATTTTTGAATTCAAATCTACAACCACTTTTTTAGCATTATATGAGCAAAGACATGGAGCAAAGACGTGGCCATCCTCCTCTACCATTTGAGCACTTTTAGGCTCTCATTAGGAGTGTTTAGTCCAGGTATAAGCTAGCCCCTAGCTAAGCAAGCCCCTTGCTTGCTGGAGTTTTCTCATAGGAAGTGATCATTCATCACCCATATCTCTTTGTATAGTAGTGAGATTCATTTGCAAGGTAGCTCATTTTGTTCCTATGATTGTAAGCTTTCTTTTGGATTTAATCTTAATATTAAGTGTTCATTAATATTTATTATATTGAGCTTGAAAGCTCTCTGGTCTGATCTCTGCATATTCCCATGTATATGTGTGTTGGAAGGTACACATAGGTGCAAGCTACCAGTTTGGGTAGATTTTGATCTCTCTTGTACAAGGACTTTGACATAGTTCACATTCTCCAAATTGAGTGATCTATGGCTTTTTGGAAAGCTTGGAGAGTCTAGTTTTACGGTGCAAAATTTCATAAGTTAAGGCCTCAATTCCACAGAGAAATTTAAATTTTGGTGGATTGTGATAGTGAACTATTTGGTCCTAGGAAGGGCCTATCATTCTTCTGCTACAACGAGGAGTGGATATACTCCATCAATGGTATCAGAGCTCATCATTGAGCATTGAAGACATCAAGAGGAGGCCTTGAAGTTGCTTGAGAGCCATGTATTGAAGCAAAGACCAGCAAGGTTTGAAGAAGGAATTTGAAGCAAGGGGGAGCTTCTATCATCATCGAAAGTTCACGACAAGTGGAGACTCTTGTGGGAAGGTAGTTGTTGACACTCAAGGTCAAGCACAAAGCATGGAAGCGCATCAAAGAAGTGGACATACAATAAGGAGAAGCATGTAGGGAGCTCCAAGAAGTACACGTCAAATTTTCAGAAGAATCCCCTGCAAAAACAGTGATTTTGATCACTAAAAACCATTGTAAATACCATTTCTTATTTTTGTAACTCCATTTTGTTCAAGAAGAGGAGTCGTCGATCTTTAGAAGTATTAGAAGTGCCATCCTACCAATTTTCATAATTTTTAGACTCCATTTGAACCTTCAAATAAGCCCTAGAACCTAATTTTTAACTAGGCCGGACACTAGGTCTAGACAAGGTCAAAACTACTAAAAAACTATAAAAAGAGCTAGAGAGCTCAGTTTTGGGGTTAGCTTGTTATAGAATAGAGCTTTTGAAAGAGATTTCTTGTGCAATAAAAGCTTTCCATTGTTCCTCTCTTTGATCTTACCTTGTGCGCATGTGTGTGTATGTTTGTGCATGCTTGTGTGCTTTCAATCACACACTTGTGCCTTCACTTGCTCATGGTCTTCATACCGGTCCTCATGTCTCCGCGAATTGACAAGTAAAGGAGGTGCTTACGCTTGAGTTAAACCAAATTTTGGCGTTGTTGCCGGGGAGAGAGCTTTGAGGACAAGCATTGTGATTGTAAGATCGTAGATTTGCGACATTGGAAGGTAAAAGCTAGTCATTTTCTATTATTTTTTTTATTTTTCTTCTTTATCTTCGTGATCATCACCATCTCCATCTTCTTCCATCTTCATCTTCATAGAAATTTCTTTTTTTTGGTGCATTTTCATCATTTTCATACCATTTTTCATTGTGCGAGAAGGAGTTAGGAAGTGCAAGGGAGAGCAAGCACTTATGTTTTTTCACGCTTTTCTACACATACAGAGCTCGCCATTGCTCGACGCTCAAAAATTTGAATTTCCTGCCAAAAAATGATTCTGAATGAAGATCGTGATTTTCATAAAATTTAGTTTTTTCATAAAAAATACAATTTTCAATTCCCACATAAATCACACAAAAACGCGATTCTCTAGATGTAATGGAAACTTGAGTTTTAGAAAAAAAGAAACATGATTTTTAGGTGGCTCAAAATCGCGATTTTCACAAATCATGATTTTTATCCAAAAACACGATTTTGGAAGAAAAAACACAATTTTGGAAGAAAAAACACGATTTTCAGTTGGATCAAAATCAAGATTTTCAGAAATCACGATTACACGATTTTCACGATTTTCACTAAGGTACAAAATCGTGATTTTCTATTAAAAATACGATTCTGAGCAAACACAATTTTCAATCAAAAATACGATTCTAAGCAAACACGTGGAGGCTGAACAATAGGAGTGTAGCTCAGTGATGAGTAGCACCTCCTTTAATGTCAATCCGGGAAGACGTGAGGATGGTATGAAGACCTCGAGCAAGTGGCGGCACAAGTGCGTGAGTGAGAAGCACACAAGCATACACACACATACACACACACGCGCACACAAGGCAAGACAAAGAGTGAGAATCAATGGAGCTTTTAGATTACTTTCAAAATGCTCTTACAAGTTCGTTTCAATTACAATCCAACCCCAAAAATGAGCTCTCTAGCTCTTTTTATAGTTTTTGACTAGCTTTTGGCCCTGTCCAGACCTAGTGTCCGGCCTAGTTAAAAATTAGGTTCCAGGGCCAATTTGAGGGCTCAAACGGAGTCTAAAAAATACGAAAATTGATATGTAGGTACTTCTAAGGCTCCTCAAGCTCAAGGACTCCTTGGCTTGCACAAAATGGAGCTACAAAAATATGAAATGGTATTTACAATGATTGTTAGTGATAAGAATCACTGTTAAAAGATGTAGATTGGAAAAATTGAAGGGCCTATCTGCCAGATTTGCGTCGACTGCTTTGTCTACTTACTCCTTCACCTTGTTCTGGCTCTCTCCGTTGGCTTCCTTGTCTGGTCAATCCTTGGGTGCCCTGGCTTCCTTGTCTAGTCAGTCCTTGGGTGCCCATACTGCTCTCAACACCCCCCCCTCTCTCGCGTCTGTCGTCCCTGACAGACCCTTGTTGCTGGGAGTGTTGGATGTAATATTCCACAACCTGAGTGGCAAGCTGATGTTCTTGTAAGCGTAGTCCTCTGGCCAAATTTGTCATCATACGATCCCAATCGATTGGTCCTGGAATGTCCGGATGTGGCAGACGTAATTGATCTGCATGGATCGCTTGTTCTACTGCGAATAGATGTAGCAAGTGTGTGGGTCTGGGAATGAAAATTTCGGAATTGTATTCCCAGAAGCCCGTAGAGAACATTTCCTCAAATGTTTGCTTGAAGCATGCGGGCAAGTACTTGATTCGTGCATGCCAAGCAAAGATGATAGTGACCGAGGGGGTTTGGCTCATGTCGTAGACTAAATCCTTGTTGCCTTGAGCGAATCCAGGGGCGGAGATGTATGGAGCTTGGACATTCCGAAAGGTTTTGAAGACAATGGTCATGAGCTCAAAGATCTTCATACACATTTTCGCCGCGATGTCGGGTACATTATTGAGACGTGTAGACCAGTGTCGAATTGTTGATATCATGTAGGCTACGGTTGGAGGTCCTCGAGGTGGAGCAAAATACGGATAGTTAACCCAAGCCGAGCACTCTTTATTGTTGCGTACCTTGATTGCAAATGCTTGCCAGGATCTGCGACGTACCACTGGACAATAGCATGGATTATACTTGATATAGAGTGGCATGGTAGCCCAGGTACTCATCATCTCTGGGTAATCGGTGAGTAAACGTGCACGCCAATTAGGTTGGAAAATCGAGCCAGCACGTGCATCGGTCGGTAAATCCCCTATCTCAAATTGAGTAGCGAATGTGGGCTCCTTCCCTGTATGTCTTTTGACTTCTGCATTATAATCATGTAGTAAGACAAAATAAGGCATGTATTGCGATTCTGATGTTGTGATTAACCGTTGATGGGATAATTGTTGAAAGTAGGAAGACCGAAGGACCGTTTCTTCCAGATTCGTGAGAGATTGCATTTGCACGGCCACACGATCATCATGTGTCTTACCCACTTTCTCGACCCTTCTGACCCAATCTGGAACTTGAATTTCTAACGTGTCTTGTCCTTCTTCTGTAGTTCGACCACCAGGCGTCGGCATAGGCTCGTATGGCTCTTCGTAGCTGTCCTCGACGGGGATTTCCACTACTGTTTCAGGTTCTGGTTCTTCAATGGGCGAGGGTGGTCGTTCATATGGTAAGAGGCGTGCTTGGAGTTCTGCCACCTGTTTCCGAAGGGTCTCCATTTCTTCTGTAGATTGTTGCAAGATTACCCGCTCCGGTTGAGCAGTGGATACACTGGCTAACTGTTTCTTTAGATCGGCACATTCAGTCTCTAGTTTTTCATATGACTCCAGGAAATTTGCATGCTCCTCAAGTAAAACGCGGATGTCTTCTGATGGTACTGCTCTATATCTGGTAGGGCTAATGGTTGCTCCTACGGTTCCTTCCATAGCCGCTTCAAAGTTGTCTTGATTTTGTTGTTGAAGTCGTTTGTTCTCTTCTAGTGCTGCGGCCATATGCTTCCTTAATAGCCCAATGTTGCGTCTGAGTGTGGCGTTAGATATCATTTGCGCTTGAAGCACTGTTTCTAGTTCCTTGACTGCTTGGTCATCTACAGTTGATGTCTTTGCTTCCAATTCGGAGTGAGCCTGTTGTAGTGTGGTATGCTCGGTTAGGAGCGTCTGGTAGTCAGCTTCAAGAGTGGTGACTCTAGCTTGCAGACGTTGAGATTCTGCCTGGAGGGCAGCAGTGCGTTCTTCCAATTGATGGTAGTCTTGTTGTAGCTGATGTGCACACTGAAGTAATGTGTTGAACGTGCTATTTACATTATGAGATGCAAGGGGAAAAGTTTGAAATGCAGGGGAGGAGGGATTGGGTAGGGGGGTAGTGAATGCTGTGTGTGCCAATGATGTGAGTGGTGAGGTGGGGGGTAGTGGAGGGGGAGAGGGTGGAATCGTGGGGAGAGGTGCTGTGGTGGGTGAAATGTCCATCGGGTCAGACAGAGTGGTGTGTATAGGGGCTACCATGTAGTTGGGTATGGTAGGTGAGGTGAGTGTGGTGTTCGTGTAAATTGATGTCGTTGCGAACAGCGGGGAAAGGTGCCTTTGAAACATTGGAGAGCGGAAGAACTGCTCCACAAAGGACGGGTATTGGGGTGGTGAGGTCCGGTTGAAAGAGGTGGAGGGGCCAGCTGGGAAGTGAGGGTCATGGAATGGAGGTACTCGTATTGGGGGGTAGGTCGGGAAACACAGGGTGCCTTCTGTGGGTGCTGGGTTTCCAACTACACTTGTAATTATGGGATGGCCAGTCATGGGTTCAGAGGATAGACGGGATGAAGTGTACAAGGGATTGGTGACGAAGGAGAAGAGGGTGTCTTGTGAGGTGGGTTCTCGAAATGAGAATGATTTGAATGATGATGGGTTATAAGTGAATGTAGAGGTGATGACTGTCATTTCTTCCGAGGTGGGAGGTGGTGGTGGGGGTGGAGAAGGTGGTGATGGAGGACGCTGGGGTGAGATGGGTGATGTCTGAACGAAGGTTTCAGCGGAGAGGTCAGTGGTGGTTGTGGGAGTGGCTGTGGTCTCAATAGGTACTTCTGGTTCTGTGACGGGTATCCTGATAGTCTTACCTGCTCGTGGTAAGGTGTCCACTCTGCGTTTGTCATACCTTACGGACTGGCGGACTGCGGTGTGGACAGCCTCTGGAACTCCTAATGAGTCTGACACTAATTTGAGGGTGTCAATGAAATCTTGGTCCACTCCTTCATCTGATAGCATTTCTTGCATCAAAGCTTGACCTGATACCAGAGAGAGCTGATGCCTTTCTTGTACTGCTTTGATAGTGTCGTATAGCCTTCGTAGTTGAGCTGTATATGCAGGTGCACCTACAAGTTCTGGCACTTCTTGTTGCTCCTCTTGTTGCTCTTGATCAGACTCCTCCTCATCATCCTCCTGTTCTTCATCTCCGTCCTCTTCTTCCTCCACTTCAACAGGTGTGACAGGTGCTTGGGAGGTTGTGGCCTGCGTTTGTACATTCTCCGCTTGTTGTGCCTCTTCTGCCTCCAGCTCTACATCTTGTAATAGTTGTTCGAAGTCTTCATTAGTGAGTTCTTCTAAAGGTGCACCACTAGGAAATTCGAGATCCGTTGGGATGGGAGGGAATATCAAGGTGGAACCATCCGTGCTGCGTCTTGGAAGTCGGAGTGTGAATGGTCGGACTCTTCGGGGTGGCGGGGTGACGTCTGGTGTTAGGGTGGCTCCACGTGGTTGAGCACATGGGACTTGGACCGTGCCTCTCATCTTCTTAGAAGGGGGTCCAGTGGATGTCCTGCCTCGAAACTGCTCTACCCGATTCCACATCAGGGCTCGTTGGATTGGAATGTCATAAGCCAAACACCTATAAATGATTCTTGTCAGAGCGCAGCAACCATATAAAACCTGTTTCCGCGGCCAGCGTTTGTGAGCTAAGTGTATCTGATCAATTATCCAGTGGGGTAGGTTGATGGTGAGGCTCTGTGTCTCTGCCAGATACAGGCTAAACCAAATCTTTTTGTGCAGCATGGTGAATCTATCCTGCGCCGGGAAAGCAAAGTGTTGCATGCACATGCGAAGGTGTATTGCAATATTAGGCGTCATGGATACCATGTCCTTGAGTTTGGTGAGACTTCGATTCTTCATGTAGTCCGGTACTAGGGTTTCCTTCTCTGTAGGAATATGCATGCCGCGCATATCCAGAGCTTCTCTCACCAAATTGTTTGATAGCCTAAACCTCTTGAGCTCATTCCCCTTTGTCAGAGATGGAATCACAAATGAGCTTGCACCTTTTGGGTTCGGATTTGGAGTCAAGGTGTTGATGAGATAGTAGCATCGCATGAAGTCAGGTTTTGGGAGTCGGGCACTGAAATAGGCACTCAATCCGGCTTTTTCCCATATCAGACGTAGACCTTCCGCATTTTGTAACTTCTCAAATTCTCTTGTAAAGAAATGGTATCTGCCTTGCTTTCCATTGTAGTCCAACTCTGATTCCCATAGATACGTTCCTTCCCCCAAAGGTCCTGCTACCTCGGTAAACCAATGTGAAGTCTTTCCCACGGGCATGGTGTGGCCACGCGGAGGGTCCGCAATAGGTATGATTTTGATGGCCTGCAACTCTTCTGGTCTTTCAACTGTCTCAGGCAAAACGGGTAAACTGTCCAAGTCCACCACTTGCGGGTTTGTTTCTGTGTGAGAGCTAGTTCCTGCTACCTCCGCCATGTTGAAAATGTCGCAGCTGATTCTGTGAGAATATATGAATAAACGTTAACATTGCAATGGACACAAAAATGACATGGTGTCCCTTGTTACAATATTAACTTAAAGTTCTGGAGTGGTTAGGAGTTAATAAGTGCTCGGTGCTGGTGTGTGTAGTTAGGAGTTAGGTAGACCTAAGAGCTAAGCGAAATGATGTGAATTAAGTGTGAAGCGGTTAGTAGGTGGTCATAGATTTACAATAGGGTCAGGGGGTTTGTTACAAGTCTTGGGCTGCCAAATGCAGTGGATGGGTTTTACTCGTGGTTCCGTAGAGATTCTCGAGAGCTTTATAGGTGTGTCAGCTTTAACCTGAGGCCTTTTAGGGGCCCATTTACAACTGATTCTGTTCGTGTTCATGTGCCTTGGTGTTGAAAATGAGTGGATGTAGGCTGTGCGAGTGAATGGATCATGCTGTGTAGGGTGTGTTCTTGGTGTAGCTATTTGAGCCCGCAAGCAAGCCTTAGGCACCCAAATTTGTCTTGATTGTGGGCTAGCCTTCATCGACTTTTTGGGCACCCAAATAGATTTCACGTTAGCAGAAGAATTTCCGGAAGACCTCTTATTAGTGACGTGTTGATGGTTATTAATAAGAGGCTTCGCCCATGCTATTGGCGTGGGTGCAACCGGGTGTTCGCCTTTTCGCACCCACACTTGGTTCACTTGTTGAGACATTCTGCTACGCAGGTTCTTTTGATGTCCGGCATAGGTAGTACTCTGCTTCTTCTGCCTTTGCTCCACCGTTGGTTGTTGCCTCCTTCTGGCCTTTGGAAAAGAAGGGAATTCCTTTGCATCCCTGACTCCTTTTTTGCGAATATCATTCCTCTGCAACACATAGTTTTGGACAAGAACAGCATGGTCAACTTCATGTGCACCCCTGGAGGGACCAGGAGTCTGTGCCTTTTCTAGTTTCTTGAGTGCTCCATTATCCAACTCTACTGTAATTCGACTATGATTGACCCATACCTGAAGAAGTCCACTTCTTAGGTTTAAGTTGACTGCTTGGTCATAGATCCAGTCTTGACCCAAGACAAGAGGTTCAGTGAGATCCTCATCTTGACACACTAGTACTTTAACTGTCATTGCCTCATCATGAATGTAGAGGGGAAGTTCCACCTCGCCCATACAAGGGGTTTCCACGCCTCCCAATCCTATGAGATATGCTTCCAAAGGATTGACAGTTAACTGTAACTCTTGACAGTAAGACACTCTAACAGCACTAGTGGCTGCACCTGAGTCAATCAAGGCTCTTACAGTCCTTGCATTTTTTCCTTGTCCTATATCTAGGGTTACGAAAGGACGTCGATCAGTTATCCTAGGTGAGCTGGTTCCGGCGACTTCACACATTGCCATATGATATCCTTGATCTGCATAGTCATTTGTCCTAGGCTGCTCTCTACCTTGCTTTCGTAATTTCATCCTTCTGATGCGTTCTAAAGCTTCTGCTTGAGCTTCTTCTCTAATTCGCTTCTCTTCCTCTTTGCGTTTCTTAGCAGTGTTGAGTCGGCTGAGCATTTCCTCCGTGAGGGGTTCCTGATACAACTTGACTCTGCATCCGCTAATATAGTTAGGGAGAACATCGCCTTCTAATGTGGCTAATTGTACTGCTCCACTCGTGGAGATCCTATTGATAATCATAGGTCCGTAGCCTCTCTTTTCTAGCTTCCTCGCGTGTTGTTTCAGTGTATAGACTAAAACTAGATCTCCGGCTTTCAAGCCTTTATCCTTCACATGGGCATCGAAGTATGCCTTCTGCCTCTTTTTAGCTGCATATATTCCAGCAGCGGCTCTCAGTCTTGTTTCTCCTAATCGTTCAAGGTCAAAGATCCTAGAGGAGAGCTCATGACCTGTCCATTCGTGCTCTTGTGCTACTTTCAACGTAGGAATCAGGAAGTCCAAGGGTAACACAGCGTTTTGGCCGAATACCATCTGAAAGGGGGTGGCTTGGAGTACCGTTTTGTAGGCAACTCGGTATGCCCAAACAGCATGGTGTAGCTGTTTGTCCCAATCAGAGCGTTTAGTGTTCACTAATTTCGTTAGTACATTGCATAAGATCTTATTAGTGCTCTCAGCTTGCCCATTAGCTTGAGGGTGATACGGGGCAGACTTCTTGTGTATTACCAAGAATTCTTGGAGTAGATTTTCAATCACTTCATTTAAGAAATGAGTTCCTCTATCACTTACAAGCTCTATAGGTAGCCCATATCTCGTGAATACATTCTCAAACAAGAATTTGGCAGTTGTTTGAGCATCGTTCTTTGTCGTAGCCTTTACCTCTACCCACTTGGTGAGATAATCTGTCGCAACAATGATGTATTCCGCATGAGAACCCTTAGCTGGGGGATGAATAGGACCTACGAAGTCTATTCCCCACTTAGAGAATGCACGTCCACCCATCATAGGTTTCAGTGGCATCTCATCTTTGCGTATAGGATACTGAGTCCTTTGACAGACATCACACCGTTTCACATAGGTATGTGCATCCATGTGAAGGGTAGGCCACCAAAAGCCCGCAAATAGGATTGCCTTGATCACCCGATCCGGTCCAAAATGTCCTCCTGCTACACCTTGGTGAGCAGTTTCTAAGATCTTAAGATACTCACTTTCATGGACACACAATCTCAGGTAACCATCTTTACCGCGCTTATATAGATTATTACCAACGAGTGAATAATCCTGGGCTTCTTGTTCCAAACTCCTTTTTCTAGCTAGAGTCATGTCTGGAGGGAATGTGTTTGTCCTCAAGAATGATACTAGAGGTTCACTCCAATCTGGCACAATGGATACTTGATAGAGAGTGGCATGTTCCACTGGTGGTTTAGTGCAACAGATTGGGCATTCCTTGCACAACTTTTGGACATCCGCTTCCATAGTTGGCCAATGCACTCCGAGTCTCTTTAGAGTCTGCAACGTTCGTTGCTTTGAATGGTGTTGCTCTAACGCACCTACATGTGCTAATTGCAACCATTTAGCGTACTCATCCTCTTCTACGCAACAAGCCAAGATCCCTTGATCTGTGTGCTTGTACATGCTACCTGCCATGATGTGGTACTTTTGGGCTTTTACAACTTCTCTATTCCGAGTGTTTATCACTGGATGATTAGGCCCGTATGTCAATACTGGTACCAATGGCTTAGCCCACTGCGGCACCACTTCCAAATTAAACAAGTAAGCATCAGGAAGGTCATCTGACACTCCTTGTGGGGCTTCTCCTGATGTGAGCCTAGAGAGGTGATCTGCTCTCAAGTGAGTCCTACCCTTTCTTACCACAACCTCAAAATCATATTCCATTAGCAAGAGAAACCATCTTACTAATCTTCCTGTATTGCATGGCTTGTTTACAAGATATAACAATGCCTGATGATCAGTAAAAAATTTAAACTTATTTGCAAGCAAATAGTGTCTAAATTTCTTGACTGCATATACCACGCCTAATCCTTCTCGCTCTGTAGTGGTGTAATTCCGTTCAGCCGCATTCAATTGTCTACTGGCATAGGCAATTGGAAGATCCATATTACCTTCACCAGTAGGTTGTGCAAGCACACATCCAATAGCATAATTGGATGCATCCACATGAACGTGGAATGGCTTATTCCAATCTGGTGTGGTCAAGATTGGTGCTGAACATAATCTTCGTTTAAGCTCTTGGAAGGAATTCTCGCATTCATCCGTCCACTCAAAGTTTGTCAGAAGTCCGTACATGGGCTTTGCAATGACAGCATACATGTGTATAAATCATCGATAATAACCACAATGCCCCATGAAAGCTTGTACTTCCTTGACATTCTTTGGCCTAGGTAGCTCTGCTATGGCTCTCACTTTCTCTTCGTCAGTAGATATGCCATTCTTTGACACTATGTGTCCTAGAATCTTACCTTGCCTTACCATAAAAATGCACTTTTCTGGGTTCAAGCAGACTTGGTACTCTCTACATTTGTCAAAGATTTGTCTGAGTTCAGGAATATGGGTTTGTCTAACATTGGAATGAGCACAAAGATCATCAACATAGACTTCTAAACTCTTCCTCAGGAACTCCTTAAACACATGGCACATCAGCCTCTGGAAGGTGGCTGGTGCATTGGTAAGCCCAAATGGCATTACTCTAAAAGCAAAAATGCCCCATTCTGTGGCAAAGGCTGTCTTATGCTGATCCTCTGGAGCTATGGCTACTTGATTGTAGCCCGAAAATCCATCAAGGAAGCTGTACACTTCCTTGCCTGCCACTCTTTCTAAGAGATGTTCTGTTATGGGAAGCGGATAGTTATCTCGAATTGTGGCTGCATTAACCTTTTTCAAGTTAATGCACACACGCAGTTTGCCATTCTTCTTGGGCACCACTACGATGGGGGATACCCATTCAGTGTGCTCAATTTCATAGATAAATCCAGCTTCAACCAGTCTATCTATCTCTTCTTTGATCTTAGCGGCGTAATTATCGTTATATGTATAAGGCTTTTGCTTAGAGGGTTTAGCATCTGAGGTCATGGGAATAGTGTGTGAGCATATGTCCGGGTCAACCCCTTTCAAATCCTTGTAACTCCAAGCGAATACATCTCTGTATTCTCTTAGCAAGGCAATCAATTCATGCTCTTCCTTCGCTGTTAGGTCATGACCTATGTACGTACATCTCTCCTCTCCTTCTTCTAGGGCCACTACAATTTTCTTGGTAGTTTCTTTGTTATCATAGGCCTCTCCTGCTTGTGCCTCTCGTTTAGGCATTCTTATCATGACTCTCCTGTCATCTATCTCGTACTTCTTAAAATTTTCTGGGACCTCAAACAAAGATTCTTCCTCCTCTGGTGAGACTTCTTTCTTCTTTCGTTTCTTTCCTTCTTCCTTCGGGGTCATATGTGTTGCTAATCTTACATCATTTATAACCTCTCCATACCTCTGGGTTTGAAATTCTACTTCATGGAAATATTCTTCATCTGATGCAAATGGTGGGTCCATAATGATTGACTCTAGATCGGAGTCACTTGCATCCTCAAATGCATCAGGGCTAGGTTCGCATTCTTCTAGAACTGCCTCTCCCATGATTGGCTCTATGGAGAAGACTGAAATATCATAGCCATCCTCATCACAGTGAGGTGTCCATTGTTCTTCGTTGATGGCTACGTCCATTGTTGCTAAGATTTCTGCCCAACCGTGAGGTTCAAATTCTTCGTCTGGAAAAACTACAGGTGCATAGGCTGGGTCTTGGATTGATCTATGGGTTTCTTTCGCACCTACCTCTCTGGCTTTCTCTCTCTTCTCTTCTTCTACTGCTGCCTTGCACATCCATAAGTGGGTGTCTTCATGCATCCATGAGGATCCAGACCCTATGGAATGCACCAATTCTGTATCATCTTTGGCTCTATGGATGGGATTCCACTGGATAGGAGGTACATCCCTATGAGAGTAATCTTTGAGATTGACTTTGGTCGTAACACCTAAGTGCTGCAGGTACAAAGAATTGGTTCCCCAATCCTGTACCACTTGCAACTGTCGCATAAATGGTCTTCCCAAAATCATCTCATAGGCATGATTTTTGCTGAAGTCACATATAGCAAAACTATGCTCAAACTCGACACCACAAGTGGTGAGAGTTATTCCTTCTAGCAATCCTAGGGGTCTCTCTATGTGACCATCGGCCATTTGCAATTTCATTCTCGTTGGTCTGAGTGCCGGCTTGCCCCAACGCTTCCAAAGGGAAGTGGTGGAAATTGCAACTCCTGCACCTGAGTCTAAAATTGCCTTGGTGGTGTACTCTTGGTAGGTAATGGGAAGATAGGTGTTCCCTTCTTCACCTTCACACATATCTCCTATCTTATCCAAGGGAATTTCTGGCACTGTCCTATGGGATCCTACCCGGGAACGTGGTTTTGCAATTTCAGTTACTTGACTAGCTACATATTTCCGCGCTTCTGGTCTATCCTTGGGCAGTTCTTCCAAAGTGAGATCGCGCTGCACTTTGGTGTTCTTTACTATCTCCGTGTTCCTAGGTATGACTGAATCGTCGTTCCTTACCATGACTGTGGGTGCTCTCATACATGTGGACTTCGCTTCCCATGGGCCTGTGAAGTGGGGTAGCTCCTGTATGGAATTAGACTCAAAGTCCAATCTCTCATGAGACTGAGTACTCTCATGTTCCCCGTAAATGGATGGGATGTCTTGTGGGAATTGGTCGTGTGCATCGTCCACAAGTTCAAATGGAGGGGCGACCTCACTTTCGTTATCCCATTTATCTTCTTGAATCTCTCGTAGGAAGTCTGGTGCAAACCGATTCATAGAAGAAGAAGTGTCTGGCTCCGTAGAATTAGACACATAAGCAACCTGGGAAGGAGGGCTTATTCTATCGTTGGCTCTCTCCTCGTTCCCACAGATGGCTGGAGCACAAGCTTCTTGGAGAGGATTACTTATTCTATTACTCTTCCGAGCAAGCTCATACGCTCCCTGAGAAGGAATGTGGGTCACCTGTGGAGGTACATAAGCTTTCGGGGGAGGCTCATGTGACTTTTGGGGGGGAAGATAAGCTTCTTGAGGAGGCACATGGGCTTCCTGAAGAGGCTGGCTTATCCGTTCTCTTGCCCTTTCCTTTCTTTGAGGGGCAGGTTCCTTCTCTGATTGTGCAATTAACTTCTCTATTCTTTCCAGCAGTCCATCAAAGTGTAACTGCATCTTAGCTGAACTAGAAATGTTAAATAGGCGGCTGGCCTCAAACATGGTCTGAGCCAATTCCACCATTTTGGCACAGATCTTAGTTCGTTCAAGCTCTAGCTCGGCTCTAGGGTAGCACTTTTCATGATCGGTTATGGTTGGCCCTTCTTGGATCCTGGCCTGATATGCTTTAAGCATCATATTAAGGTCTTCGGGAGTGGGATCAGCTAGGACTGATCCTACTCTAGGGGGTGGTGGGATTTGATGAGGCGGTGGGGAAAGTGGTGGGTTGGATGGAGGTGGGAGTGGTGGAGGCGGGGTAATGTGAGAGGGAGTTGGAGCTGTGAGTTCAGTTATCCTCGCTTTGGTTTCTCTTATGCTTTCCTCAAGCTCACTCATCTTTTTAGCCCATTGTCTTTTCATTCTTTCTCGACTATCTTTCCACGCTCTAGTCCTTTTCTTTGTCACGCTCTCGGTTTCACTAGCCTCTGGGCCCTTTTCCTGGCTTGCCTCTTGGTTTTGCTGCAATGCCTGAGCTCTAGTAACCACCTGCACTGGTGCAGTGGAAGTGACACTTCCTGAGGCATCCACAACCAACCCAATCACATTGATAGGAGTGATTTTTGGCATATTATTGTTGGAAGTCAATGTCCTCATTGGCTTAACAAATATCTTCAACAAATAGTTCTCTATAATCATCCAGGCGGACGCAATTCCAATATATAGATTCTATTCTATATCCCTCAAGGAATCGACGGCCGCAGCACGGATATAGATTTGTGTTTGTAGATGAAGAAAGAGAAGCCGACGGGCGACTTGGTCTAGCCCATCACTTCTAAAAGCTATCACGGATTGACCCGGATTCAATCCCCACGCTAAGCAGCAGCGAAAGATTTTTTTTCTTTTAGAGTCATCAAACTTAGCTTTTAGGAAACGCACGCGGACGGGCTGCGGATTTCTTTTCCGTTAGCGATCGCTTAGGATTTCGTAGCTTTAAGCTTTCTTTTAGCTTTTCATGGGTACACAAATACTATATAAACAAGGCCTTGGCTCCTTGTATACTCACTCACTCAAAGATCTAGAGCTTGGAGATCTTCTTGAAGACAGAGTGTTCTCACACTCTTGAAGGAGGTGAAGTTGTGGTGAAGGAGAGGCTACTCTCATTGCAGCAGGAAGTCTTCTACGAGGTGGTGGTAACTATCTTTTGTGAGTTAACCTTGTGGTTGATTTACAATTTCGTTACACTATTTTGTTAGCTTCGTTGCTTCATTCTCTTCACACACACTTAGATTATTTCGACATAATCTAAATTTTGTATCATCATCTTCTTATTCTTCCATTAGTGAGTGCACCACTTTATATGGTTGAGTAGTACTCCCATGTTGTAATTTGGACATCTATTATTTTTAGTGAAGTAAGCATCCAGCTTACATTCTCTATCCTTGTCTCAAGATCTCTTTCTTTCTCTATCTCACTTATCATCTTGTCAATTAAGTTGTGTATGCTCAAGAGGTTTTAGTATTGGAACGATCCTGGGGCCCCAAATTCCAACACTTGGTATCAGAGCTACATAATTGACATACACACTTAAGATAAGATGAGTGAGATGAGAATTGAGATTGAAGACAAGTTAGATGGATCTTTGAATTATCCCATGTGGAGTTTCATGATGATGAACTTGTTAGTGACAAAGGATTTATGGAGTATCGTCAATGGATCCTTAACAAGACCAAGACGAGAAGGCGAAGAAGGGTCTACAGAAGCTTCAAGAGGTATTGGAATTGCTATTACCGAACCAACTGAAGAAGAGGTAACCACTTCGACATCCAGAGTCACTGCTAGGTCTTTACCTAGAGTTCCTTCTACTGAAGATCAGGCAAGATGGGATGCTAGAGATGCTTTAGCACTTTCATTCATAGCAATGAGTGTCAAAAAGCATATTCTACCACAGATCAGATCTTGCAGAAGTTCTAATCAAGCTTGGTTAAAGCTCGAGAATCTTTTTCAGAGCAGAAATCCTGCTAGGAAAGCTCACTTGAGGAGACAACTAGCAAATACAAGGATGAAAGCTGGTGAGTCAATTCAAACCCACATTACGAAACTCGTTGACTTGAGAGATCAACTTCTAAATATAGGAGTTGAGATATCAGATGAAGAAATGGTAAATACGCTGATTAATTCACTTCCTATTTCATATCGATCTTTCATAACCACTCTTACCCTTATCACAAGAGATAGAGAGGTTACATTTGAAGAATTAGAGTTCTTACTACTTCAAGATGAAGATCAATTGAAGGGAATGGAAGAGAATGAAGAAGCACTTTCATCTTCATCAAAGGGTAAGAAGAAGAAGGATAAGAAGAAAGAAAAACAATCCAAGAAGGAAAGTAGGTTCCTTTCACCTTCTACTTCAGATTCTGTATCTACGACATCTAAAGAGAATTCTTCTAAGAAGAAGGTAAAAATATGTTCTTTTTGCAAGAAACGTGGACATATTCAGTCAGAATGTTATAAAAGGATTGCAGCAGAAAAGAAAAAGGCATCAGGTAATGTTGCAGAAGATGATAAAAAAGGGAAATCTCAAGGTGATTCTTATGCCTGTATCACTCTTGAGGAAGTAGCTTTTGATCAAGCAGCTTTACAAGTTCTTTCAGCAAGTCCTTGGATATTCGACTCAGGTGCTAATAAGCATATGACAGGTTGCAGAGATGTATTTTCTTCTCTTTCCTATTCTTCAGGTAGAAGAGTTACTATTGCAGATGGCAATGATTTGGATGTTGTGGGAATAGGTACAGTAACCCTAAAGTCAAGAGAAGGTAGTGTTTTTCAAATTTCAGATGTCCTTTATGTACCTGAAATGAAGAAGAATCTGCTATCTATATCTGCATTTTTAAGTGATGGTTTTAAAGTTGTATTTGAGAAAGATCTTTGTAAGATCTTATCACATAAAGAAGACAAGTGTCTTTTGCAAGGTATGCAACAAGGAGGGATCTTTGTTTTGTCAAAAATCAGTCAAGCATATGCAGTAAAATCTTCGTCACCGGTGGAAGATATGAAGCTATGGCATGAAAGATTTGGACATATCAGTTTTGGAGCTCTCAAGAATATCAAAAACCAAGGTATGGTTGAGAGTTTACCCTCATTCAAGCTACCTGATGATTCAGATATATGTGAAGGTTGTCTTGAAGGTAAGATGCATAAACTACCTTTCAAGAAACATGGTCATATTACAGCTACCAGGAAATTGCAGATTATTCATTCAGATGTGAATGGTCCTATGAGAGCAGACTCTATTCAGGGTTTCAGGTATTTTGTCCTATTTGTGGATGATTTTACAAGATACTCATGGATCTATGGTCTTAAGTCGAAGTCAGAAGTCTTTCCTATGTTCAAGAAGTTTGTAGCTATGGTTGAAAATGAAAGTAAAGAAATTGTCCAGATTCTAAGAAGTGATAGAGGTGGAGAATACTTGTCAAATGAGTTCCAAACATTTCTCGATGAGAAAGGTATTACTCGACACCTTACTATTGCTTATACTCCTCAGCAAAATGGTGTTGCAGAAAGAAAGAATAGAGTACTTGTTGAAATGACTATGGAATTTTTAGAAAGATTCTGGATGTAGATGTTCAGCCATATCAGGAGGAAGTTAAACCTCAAATTCCTAGTATTCAAGAAAAAATTGAAGAAAGAGGAATTTCACAACCTTCTACAGAGTCAGTTCCACAAGAAACTTTGATTCCAGAAATGGAAGAAGTTAAAGTTCCAGAAAGTCCTAGTACCTCGACAGGACAAGTTCCAGAACCTGTGGAAGCTGAAAGTTCAGAAAGAGTTTCACCACTATTCAAGGATACACCTACGTGGTTATATCAGACTTGGAAAGATAGTGGTATAAAGACTTTTACTGGAAGAACAAGGAGTCAGACTAGACAACAACAACAAGATCATGTAAGAACAAGAAGTCAAACTAGACAGCAAAAAGATCATGTAAGTTTTGCTGAAGACTTTGAGATTCATGATATTTTGGCACTTACGACTGTTGAAGATGAACCTGCATGTGTTAAAGATGCACTTAACATTCCTATTTGGAGAAAAGCTATGCAAGAAGAGATTGATTCTATTCATAAGAATCAAACTTGGCAGCTATGTGAGTTACCAGAAGGAAAGAAGGCTATAGGTGTAAAATGGATCTTCAAAATCAAAAGGAAAGCAGATGGTACTATTGATAGATACAAGGCCAGGTTGGTTGTCAAAGGATATGCACAACAAAAAGGTATTGATTATGATGAGACATTTGCTCCTACATCTAGGATGACTGTTATTAGGTCAGTACTTGCTCTAGCAGCACATTTTGGTTGGCATATATATCAACTTGACATTAAGACTGCTTTTCTAAATGGTGATTTACACGAAGATGTGTATATTCAGCAGCCAGAAGGTTTTGAAGAGACAGGTAAAGAACACTTAGTGTGTAAGCTTATAAAAGCTTTGTATGGTTTAAAACAGGCACCTAGAGCATGGTATGAAAAGATACATACATATCTTTTATCCGTTGGTTTCCATAACTCAGATGCAGCTCCAACTCTTTATGTCAAAGCTGAAACAGGTATGATGATTATAGCAATCATTTATGTGGATGATATTATAGTCACAGGTCCCAGAGATGAAGATTTGCAGATGTTCAAAGAAGAATTGAAGCAAACATTTGATGTGAATGATTTAGGCATTCTACATTATTATCTTGGGATTCAGTTCTTGTTTCGAGATGAGTGTATCTACATGACACAGCAGAAGTACATTGAGAAACTTTTGGAAAGGTTTCAGATGGGTGATTCTAAACCTATGCAAACACCTATGGATCAGAACACGTCTTTACAAATGGTAGCAGATGCAGAGCCATTTGATGCTACTCTATATAGTCAAGTAGTTGGTTGCTTGATATATCTTTGTAATACACGTCCTGATATACAGTTTGCAGTTTCTCAAGTATCAAGGTTCATGCAGAATCCGACAGTGTTACATTGGAAAGCAGTAAAGCGGATCTTTCGTTATTTGAAGGGAACTTCAAATTATGCTATGGTATTTTCAAAATCTACACATTTGTTACTAAAAGGATTTTCAGATTCTGATTGGGCAGGTGATAAAGACACAAGAAGAAGTACTAGTGGATTTTTTTTTTATCTTGGAGATTGTCTTATCTCATGGTTTTCAAAAAGACAACCCACTATTGCCACTTCATCGTGTGAAGCTGAATATCGTGCAGCATTTACAGCTACTCTAGAGTCAGTATGGTTGCAGAAGATTTTCAGTTATCTTGATGTAAGAGTACATCAACCCATTCAGATATTTTCAGATAGCCAGAGTGCTATAGCTATAGCTAAAAATCCAGTGCATCATGCAAGGGCAAAGCATATAGAGGTACACTACCACTATATTCGAGAGCAGATAGCTAAGAAGCACATTGAGCTAGTTTATGTTCCTTCTAGTGAGAATGTTGCAGATATTTTTACCAAAGCATTGACTAGAGATAGTCATGAGAAGATTTGCAGGTTACTGAATCTCGTACCAATATGACATTGAAGGAGGGATTGTTGGAAGTCAATGTCCTCATTGGCTTAACAAATATCTTCAACAAATAGTTCTCTATAATCATCCAGGCGGACGCAATTCCAATATATAGATTCTATTCTATATCCCTCAAGGAATCGACGGCCGCAGCACGGATATAGATTTGTGTTTGTAGATGAAGAAAGAGAAGCCGACGGGCGACTTGGTCTAGCCCATCACTTCTAAAAGCTATCACGGATTGACCCGGGTTCAATCCCCACGCTAAGCAGCAGCGAAAGATTTTTTTTCTTTTAGAGTCATCAAACTTAGCTTTTAGGAAACGCACGCGGACGGGCTGCGGATTTCTTTTCCGTTAGCGATCGCTTAGGATTTCGTAGCTTTAAGCTTTCTTTTAGCTTTTCATGGGTACACAAATACTATATAAACAAGGCCTTGGCTCCTTGTATACTCACTCACTCAAAGATCTAGAGCTTGGAGATCTTCTTGAAGACAGAGTGTTCTCACACTCTTGAAGGAGGTGAAGTTGTGGTGAAGGAGAGGCTACTCTCATTGCAGCAGGAAGTCTTCTACGAGGTGGTGGTAACTATCTTTTGTGAGTTAACCTTGTGGTTGATTTACAATTTCGTTACAATATTTTGTTAGCTTCGTTGCTTCATTCTCTTCACACACACTTAGATTATTTCGACATAATCTAAATTTTGTATCATCATCTTCTTATTCTTCCATTAGTGAGTGCACCACTTTATATGGTTGAGTAGTACTCCCATGTTGTAATTTGGACATCTATTATTTTTAGTGAAGTAAGCATCCAGCTTACATTCTCTATCCTTGTCTCAAGATCTCTTTCTTTCTCTATCTCACTTATCATCTTGTCAATTAAGTTGTGTATGCTCAAGAGGTTTTAGTATTGGAACGATCCTGGGGCCCCAAATTCCAACAATTATTGGGGTTCTTTGGGCAATCTCGTAAGAGATGCTCTTTTCCACAATCTTGGCAAAAGCCTTGGATCGTCACGGACTGATTTTGTGTAGGTGGAGGTAAGGGACAATCACGAATGAAGTGATCCCCCTGACATCGGTAGCATGGTCCTCTAGGAAAGGGTGGTCGTACCTGCCTAGGTTGAGGCCTAGGGTTGGGGTTTGCATACATGACGTTCGTGTAATCCGACTCCCAACTAGGTTCACTTGGTTCTTCACTATAGTAGGACTCACCATGTTCCGGAGACTGCATGTAGTAAGCTAGGGGACTATCGACATGTGTAGAATCAAAGCTATGGTCACTCGGGTCACTTTCTGAGATCAATGGGGTTACTGGTACTATGGCCCTATTCAGGTTTTCTTCTGCCACAGCATACTTTACTGGAATCACGTTAGCGGGGTTTGGAGGCTGTTGAGCTAGCACCGGTTGGGGTCTCTGTTGGGCCTGATATGGTTGCTGATAGGTTTGTTGGGGTCTAGCATAGTGTGGTGGTGGATTTTGGTTCTGGTATCGGCTTTGTTGGTAGGGCTGCGGATAGGGTTGCCTAACTGCCTGCTTGTTGTATGGGCAATCTTGTGCGGTGTGATTGGTGTATCTCCGTTCTATGGTGCAGTACTGGCTACTAGGGTTTACTTGGGGTTGAGCCATAATAGGGCAGACATTCGCCATATGGTCACCACCGCATGTATAGCATCTTTTCACAGGGGCAAACCTTGGGATTTGTTTGCTAGTTACACCTAATTTCTGAGCTACTTTTTCGGCAAGTTCCTCAATTGATGTGGACTGTGTGGAAGAGTGACTAGATGCACTATCTGAATCTTTGTAGATTTTGGAAAGCTCTAGTTCTTCCCCTAGGTTATCTTCAATGTCAATGCACATGCGTACACACTCTTCTATAGTCCTAGGATCCTTCAGATACACATAGGATCTCAATTTCGTACTGAGCAATCCATCAAGGAATAAGGCTACTTGTTTAGCCGATGTGGGTAGTTCCGAAATAGGGCACCTTTCAAGATATTGTCTAAATCTTCTTCCGGCCAATCTGACAGTCTCTTGGGGGGTCTGTTTGAAGCTGTGAATCAATGAGGAGGTATTGTGTCTTATGCCGCTCTTAGAGAACTCTACGATAAATGCCTCTAGGAGTTGGTCTATGCTCCTGAACTGACACTCATCTAATGGCTGAAACCATGTAAGTGCTGTGTTCCTAAGGGTTAGACCGAAGGCATTGTACTGCGTGAACAGATCTTCCACTTGTTCAGCTCTCAAGACTTGCTTGAACTCCACCACATGATCATAGGGATCTCCTGTGCCGTCAAAGTAATTCTTCATGGACTTGACTAGCTGGGTGGGTCTCAAAGTTCTTGTGTGCTCTCTAGGTCTCGGCAGAGGGAATCCATCTACATTTCTTTGGTTCCTGTGGGCTCTATGCATCTCAGGTTCTACCCTATTCGTCTCTGTTCTCGTTCTTTCTCTGCCCACTGGGTTGGCAAAACTTACTTCTGGTCTATCTCTACTTCTGTCTCTTCGCGTACCATGAGCTTGGGAAGTTCCAGCCCCAGGGTGACCATAGGATACATTTGATCTTGGTTGAGGGAAAATAAATTCACCCTTCCAAGTGTAAGCATGCCTATCATTTTCTGTCACCACAAAGATCCGTTCTGAAGCATGATCTAAGTAAGTCACTATGCCTGGGCTATCCGGATCCTTAAACTCATAGATCATGATATTTCCTATGTCTGTTGGCTGATTAGACTTATACCTCCAAAAGGCTTCATCAGTTTCTCGATTGAGGAGCAACTCTATGCTCTTGTTGTCTTGGGGGACCCATTCAGGCGTGATAATCCTAGTGAGAACTGATTTACCTCGAGGGGTTCTAGGTTCCGCACCCATGTTCCCTTGTTCCAGGTCACCTAAGTCCGCTTCTGAGATTACATTCCCAAAGTCATCGGTCCTATCAGGGTGACTAGTGACTACATATATAGTTCCTTCTTTGTCCAGGTATGCACCATTTTCAAACTTGACAGCTGGGTGCTCTAGTCCAATGGATTGATCAGGGTTTTTAATCTGGACCACAGATCTTCCTAGGCCGTCCTCATAGATGCTAGCACCTAGTCGGTTGGTCCTAAGGTACTCCAGCTGCGTTTTGTAAGGGCCTTCTACCCTGTACAGGTAAGGCACTCCTGAACTTCCCGTAGGTCTGTCCAAGCCTTGAGACATCTCTGACTCACTGGTCTCAGAGCTAGGGTAGTATGAGTGGTGGCTCAACTGCTGGGCCCAAGACCTTGCAGTGTGATTGACACTAGCCTCTGAAGACCTAAGGCTTTGTCTTTCCCTTGCTAAATGTCGTCCTGATCTAAGGTTCATATGCCTAACTGATTAGCCCAATTTTTTTTCAGAGTACAACCTCGTTGCCGA
>CM035409.1:70627221-70664721 GCA_020310875.1 Ceratopteris richardii
TTGAGCCGTTCTAGACTTTGATTTTCTTCTTCTTTTCTTTTTGCTTGATTGTCCCTCTACACGTCCCTCCTCTTGAACTCTGTCGTCCCCGACAGGCTGTTTGTGGTGACGTGTGTATGTTTGGATGGCCGTTTGCTCTCGTTGATTTAGCAGATTAGCGTGACACAGCATGAACTCCCTCCATTGCTGAGATTTTACTCCGTCCTCTGGCGCCTGTCGATGATCCACAAAGAAACTTGTTTCATAGGCAACGAGGCGTGCATTCAGATTGGACGTCATTTTCACAAAAATTTCTGAGTCAATTTCAAAGAAGCCGGTAAAGAATGCTTCTTCAAAAGTTTGCATATATACCGAAGGCAAAAACATTAGGCGAGAATAATATGCCATGATAGTTAGTCGGCTGGGAATAGTAGATAAATAAAAAATAAGTGCTTCCGATCCTTGGGTAATGCCGATGAAATTCAAAAAGGTGTATTTGGCATGTTGGAACACTTTGAGTACCGTAAGCATCATGCTGAATATTTTATTGGTCATTTTGACCACTAAATCGGGTACTGTAGCATATCTGGCAATCCAAAATTCCATAGTTTTTACCATGTATTCCTCGGTCGATAAGTAATTATGTGGCAGACTAGGTAACAATGGGTAGTTGAGCCACTGATTATTGATACTACCCTGGCGCTGTCCTTCCCAAAATTGCGTCCAGGCGCGTCTGCGGGGCACAGGACAAAAAGATGGATTTACTTGAAGCTCATAAGGTGATGCCTCCCACTGTACCCGCAGTGTAGGATTCTTTTCCAAAATTTTCCTCCTCCAAATCGGATCCGTTGTCTCAAACTCCTCTTGAGTGTAATTGAAGGTATCCTGTCTGAAGTGGAGGTTGTGATCCGGATCTTTATTTGTCGTAGACCTTATGTAATTACGCGTTTGTTCTTTAAGCAGGTCGTATGGTACATTGAATGGCTTCAAAAGTTGCTCTAATTGCTTATTCTCTATGTTTGCTTCTTTCATGATCCTGATGATATGATCTTCAAATTCAGCAGTGAGTTGGGACACCAGTAGTGCCCGTTCCGGTCGGCTTAGTTCTGCAATTTCGCGAATCGTATGTTCAATATGAACCTCTTGTTCCTCCCTTACCGGTGAATGATATGAGGGGGGAGAGAGAGGACGTACCTCATTCTCCACAGTAGCCTCTGCGGACTTCAGAACTACTGGTGTCCCCTCGGTTCCCGTTTTTGCTAATTGATCCTGTAATTGTTTGATCATTTCCTTCTTTTGTTTGATTTCTTCCTGAGCCTGCAAAATTGTTGTTTTATTTTTCTGAATTTCCTCAGCCACTATTGCGAGTTGATCTGTATCTTCTTTACAATGTAATAGGTATCTATTTTCCGCCTTTTGCCATTTTGCATGTAGAGCTGTGGTGTCTTCCTTGTATCTCCTTTCCCATTCAGCAATTTTTGCTTGCTCCTTTATGAGTTGATCTTCATACATAGCTGCCTTTTCTTCCAATGCTTGGATATTTGTTTCTGGTCTGGCTTGCACTTTGACGGGTTGATCACTTAGAATGGCTGTCATGAGCTCCTTATTTCGTTGGCGTAAGCTTTCCGCTTCTTCTATGTACACTTTTAACTGAGATTCCAAGATTTTGCTTCTTGACTTTATTCGTGCCTTTTCAGTCTCATTGGCTTCTAATTTCCTTGTGACTTCCTGAAGTTGTTCTTTCAATGTTTCATTCTCCGTCTCTAGCATGGTGTATTTCGTTTTGATTTCTTGAAGTTCATTTTCTTTTCCCAAAACTTGTTCCTTTACTGTCTTTAACTCTGTAGAGAGATTCTTACCAAGTTTTTGGAGTTCTTTCTTGTCTTGCATGGCCTGGTCATAATCTTCATCAGCTTCAAGCATCAATTGTTGTGTGTCCAATGCGGTTCTCATCATGTCCTGCACCACAGGCTTGAGTTTGGCAATATCCACATTTAACCATGTCTTTGGTATGCTCGGGGTTTCTCCCGTCTATACATCTTTGCCTTTTTCTACATGGATAGTTTCGTTGTGTGGTTGCCGAATTTGTAATTGTATGTTTTGTACATTGTTCTGTTCATCCAGATTGCGAGCTTTGGTGGCACTTCCTTGGAAGGTGATATCCATTGGGGAGGGTTCTGCCACTACTCTGATAGGCATGAAAGGTTCCTCTTCTTCTATTGTGTTTTGCTGAGTCTCCTTGACTTGGATGTTTGAAGTTTCATTAGATGTTATAGTATGCTTGCCCTCCTGTTCTTCCTTGTCACTTTTGATGCTTTGATCAACACCGGTGGGTTGATCTTGCGTCTTAAGATCTTCTGCTTCCTTGTTGTAGTCGACTTCATTCAGTTCCGCCCATTGTCCATCATCTTTTGATTCACTTCGAATATCGACATCCAATAATGAAGTATTTGGCTCTTCTTGGCCCTCCGATGATGAACTAGAGTTGTCCAAGCCTATTTCCCGATACCTATGGACTTTAGTGAGTTTGCTTTTTGTTTCCATAGATTGCTTTGACTGTTGATAGTGGTGACCTTGTACTTTTCCCTTCTATATATTGATGGGTTTCTTCCAAGGCTTTAGTCAAATCTTCTTCTGTGATTTGTTTCTGACCTTCAATAGTTGTTCTTGGGAGTACATGTATTCTTTTGGTTGTTGGTGCGTCCTCTTCCACTTGCTTGGCTTCCCGGAGTCTTTTGGTGCCTCTCATTTTGGGTTGGGAGCTGGTTTCTGCCACTTCCACTATTTTTGCCCCTTTTTTCTTTTTTGGCACGGTGGGGACTTTGACATACCTAGCCAGATCACTTGAAGATGGCATTTCCTGCAAGAGTTCTCTCATGCCCAATGCGTGGTAAATCATGATAGTCAGGGCCGTAGTACCATTGAGGAATTTCTTATTATTCCATTGCTTCTTTGCCTCGAATAGTCGTTCTTGCACATAGGGAGTCAGATTAACTTGATTTCCGATTTGTTTGATGGCATGAGATAATAATTGAACAATGAGTTTTTGAGGAGCCGTGTATCGATTCATGTTAGGGAAGCAGAAGTGTTGGTGAATCAGTCTGACTTCCTCTTCTATATCCACTCTGTTAATGTCAACAAAAGTTCGTGTCTTTGCTCCACGACTCTCTTCTTTTATCATCGTGACACCGTCCTTTTCCCATCCGAATGCTTCCTTAATTAAGTCATGTGTAAATTGGATGACAACCCACTCTCCTCCTTTATCCATAACTCTGGCTTCTGGCACCAGTGGATCATGTAGTGCTGGCTGTAGGGTGTTCATGACTTGCGTGCATCGTTGGAAATCAGGTTTATAGATGGGTAATTCAAAATACTTGTGAATCCCTGCTTTCTTCATTATGGCGATGGTGGATGGTAGTTCATGTAAGACCCTGAAGTCCTGGGACATAATCGGAAAGTGATGCTCTGTATCCATAATTTTTATGTTTGCCAAAAATAAATACTCCTCCACTGGTTGCTCATCTCTAAACCAATGTCCCTTTGCTTTCGTGAGAATTTGGGGAGGGAATTCCTGCACCTCCTCTTGTACTGTTGCTTCAGAATCTTCAGCAGCCATCTGCACTTGTAACGAAAAGTGCGTTAGCTTCAAAGGAAAGTATGCAACTGTTGAATGCATTGTAGTGATTATTGTCGTTTTTCACTCCGTCTCCCATCATTGAGTGAGATCTCTTACCACCTCTTTTTATAAATTTTCCTGAAAGAAGACAGTTGTTAGTATAGCCGAAGCATATCTATGTACATAGTAAGTCCATTCCTATCAAAGTGAAGCTAAGATCTAATCTCTCTTGGAGAATGTGCACCACTAGTTTTATAATGTACATCATGTGCCAAATGCTTGGCCTCGTATCGTGGCCCTATTATGCATACTTGAGGTGCATTAGAGACTTCATGAGTGCAATGGGAATCTTTGTTTCTTCGATCGTCCACTCCTCGCGGTTGCTTTGGTTTCCAGATCCATTTCGTGACCACTAAGAGAGGTCGTTTTGTTTCTTTGATCTTTCCGACTTCATGTGTTCTCTTTGCTTTCTCCAGTGTCCGAGTGATATTGGCATTGCTTTTCCAGTTTCTTGGGTGAATCTTATGTGGTTTTGTCATTCGCTTTGTCTGATGTATTGTGTCTTCCTGAGTACTTATAGCCTGTTTAGCTGCTTGTGTGATTTTTTTGGGAATCCATATCTGATGTCGCGATCTTTGAGCTTCAATCAGTGGTTTGGGGATCCATATCCGCAATAGTCCTTGTGGTGAGGATTCAGGTTTAGTTGACTTTGTGATCTTTGCTTCCTTCTTAAGATTGAGTGCTAACTTCTTCAGGTTCTGCATCTGATCCTTGCGTACCCATTTGTATTTGCATTGTCCTTGATCTGAGTATCTGCTTGTTGTTTTCCAATGTGGCGATCTTTTGGCTCGTTGAAAAGGTCCATGATAGTTGGTGTCCTTAGTGGTTGTCTGTTCTTCAACTGAATGTGGTGAGTGCAACTCTTCTGTGGACCTCGTATGGTCCGAACTTTCTGTTTCTTCTAGGTTTGTGTCTGAGATATTAAGACTGGGATCATTCTCCAAAGTCTTTTCCTTGCAGATCTCTGCACTTGCGATTATGTTGGGTGGGAGTAAAGGTTTTTCTCCTAATAAACTGAAAATTTCCTTGTGCCCTATCTTGGCTGAAATGTAGCCTTGAGCTAGATGGATACACACCTCATTCTCTATGATCCAGTCTTGTCCTAGAATTAAGTTTTCTATTAGATCCTCATCTTTGCATACTAAGACTTTCTGTTCCATGGAGGAATTGCCTAGGTGGAGGGATACATTTGTTGTTCCAATACATTCTAGGGTTTGACTTCCAATTCCGATCAATCGGGCTTTTGTGGGATTCAAATTCAATTGCAAATCTTTTGCGATTCTATCTCGTATGCAACTAAGTCCTGCTCCTGAGTCTATCAATGCGTCTATCAACCTGTACTCTGTCTTGCCAATCCCTAGGTTTAGGTAAGGTTGCGTTTTACACACACCCGTTGTATCAGGATTTTTGACTTGGTAATTAGCCATAGGGATAGGCTCTTCTCCTTGGAGATAGCGTTCATCTCATTGCCTAATCCATTCTTTCCGTTTCCTAATGCGCTCCAGTGCTTCTTGTCGAGCTTCCTCTCTAATCCGTTTGTTGCTCTAGCACAATGGTGAGAACCACGTTAAGAAGCTTCACCTCCTTAATGTCAATCCGAGGGAGAGGTAGGAGTGATATGAAGATCGTGAATGTGAGAAGATGTGAGAGTGAAGGTGAGAAGCACAAAGATGCACACACACATACACACACACAATGAAGAGACAAGCAAGACACAATGGAAGGTGGGAAATTAGCTCTATTACTCAAGAATACTCTTACAAGCTCAAAAATAACTCTAATCTCAAACAAGCTACAATGAACCAACCTCCAAAATGAGCTCTCTAGCTCTTTTTATAGTTTCTAGACTAGTTTTGACCGGTTTCACATCTAGTGACCGGCCTAGTTAAAAATTAGGTCCTAGAGGCTATTTGGGAGGGTAAACGATGTCTAAAAATAACGAAAATTGGTACGAGCATTCTACCTAAGCTCCTCAAGCTCGAGGACTCCTCGGCTTGCACAAAATGGAGCTATGGATTACAAAATTGGGGCTTTCTATGATACATATGTTACAAGAGTGATGAAAATCACTGTTGGATGTTTGAAGAAGTAATAAAAATATAATTGTTTTGAAAAAATGATCCGACTGGCTCCCTGCTTCGTCTTCACATGCTTCCGTGGCGTCTGTGCCTCTGACTGCTTCCAACACCCCCCTCCCTCTCGCTTCTGTCGTCCCTGACAGAACCTTGTTGTGAGGTCTGCCGGATGTAATTCTGTAGGAGGTCTTGAGCGAGGGTGTGCTCTGATACACGAATACCTCGGGCTAGATCAGCCTCGAGTTTCTCCCAGTCGATAGGTTGCGGCTCGTCTGGTGGTGGGAGCTGATAGTGTGTGGAGTACACCATTTGTTCACAGGCGAATAATTGCAGTAAATGGGTCGGCCTGCCTATGAATACTTCTGAATGGTACTCCCAAAAACCGGTGGTGAACATTTCTTCGAATGTTTGCTTGTAACAGGCCGGTAGATATTTGATCCTGCAGTGCCAGGCGTAACACACCCGTAGCGATGGCGTTGTGCTCATATCATAGACTAAATCCAAATTGCCATGCTCAAAGCCCGGGGTGTTGACATGGGGAGCCTTGATGCGCCGGAAGACTTTAAAGACCATTTGCATCATGTCAAAGATTTTGACAGTCATTTGCGCGGCTATATCATCCATAGGTTTTAATCGAGGGAGCCAGTGGCGGATCGTCGCCATCATATAGCCAACTGTGGGTAACGCGACTGGTGGCTTGAAATAGGGGTAGTTCAGCCAGTCTTGGCACTGCTTATTGTTTTGTAGCTTTATAGCGAAGGCAGTCCAAGAGCGGCGTCGTGGTACTGGTCCCCAGCACGGATTAAATTTTAAGTGAAGCGGCGCTTTTACCCATGTGCTCATCATCTCTGGATAATTTTGCAGTAAATCTTTGCGCCAGTCTGGTTGGAGGATTTCACCTCTCTGCGCCCTTGGTGGCAAGTCCTCTGGCTCGAATTGAGTTGCATGCGTAGGTTTCTTGCCGGTTTCTTTCTCTATGGTTAATTGATATTCTGCCATTAACATAAAGTATGGTTTATACTGAAGCTCATGCCCGGATATGTATCTTCGCGGGGCCATGTGAGCAAAGAATGGTGATTGTAAAATTTTTTCTTCAATTATGGCCATGGCATGTAGCTGTGCCTCTACTCTGGCCGAGTGTGTTGTTCCGAGTTCTTCTACTGTCTTCATCCACGCGGGGGTAGGTAGTTCGTAGGTCATCTGGCCTTCGGCCGTGACACGTCCGCCTGGGATGGGTATCGGTTCATAAGCCTCTTCGAAGGTCTCCTCCACCGGGATAGTGACAGTTTCTTCCTCAGCTGGTAGCTCAGGTGGGGAGTCAGGCCTTGGTGGTGCTTCATAGATGGCGATTCGAGATTCAAGATTCACTACCTGGGCCCGGAGTGCGTTGAGTTCCTCTAAAACTTCAGGGGCAGGGTCCACAGGCGCTGGTAATTCCGCTGCTGCTGGTACCTGTTGTGTGGCTCGTTCTCTGAGCTGTAGCAGTTTGTGATCTTCCTTTAACTTTTGATACTCTTCATTCATTCGATCATAGTCCTCGAGCAATCTGACATGGTCGTCTAGCAACATCCGCATCGACTCAGATGGGATGGCCTTGAATCTGCTCGGACTTAGTGGCGTGTCTGGATGATCTAAAGCCGCCTCCAGGTTTTCTCTGTTCTGCTCTTGGAGTCGCTGGTTCTCCTCTTTAGCTGCGGCTAAATGTCTTCTTAATAAGCCCATATTTCTAGTAAGCGTTGCATTGCGGACAGTCTGGGCTCTAAGTAGGTTATCTAAATCTGCGGTGGCCTCTTTGCTTTTTTCCTCACTTTCTATTTCTAACTTGTGGTAAGCCTCGCGTAACTCCTGGTACCGGCTGTTCAGTGAGGCGTTCTCAATTGACAACAAATTAAGCTGCGTTTGCAAGTCGTTCGTCGTTTTCTGCAGCTGTTGATAGTTGGTGCCGAGTGATGCAAACTCATCTCGGACTTGCGTCATACATGCGAACATGTGTTGAAATGCTGTGTCTACGGTGGGCGATAGCAGTAGTGAAGTGCTAAATGAGGATGCAGTGATGGTAGATGCAGTGGGAATGGGAATCGGGGTTGGGGCTGTGGATGCAGTGGTGATTGTGGAAAATTGTGAAGTGCCTAAATATGAGGGTGCTGTGAGTGGAGTGGGTGGCGGTGAGGTGGGTGGTGATATGTCCATGCCATTGGACGTGTTTAATGTTGTGACTGTGAAAAGTGGTGTGATTGTGGGTGGTTGCGTAGGTGTGAATACGGGATTTACAAACGTAGAGTAGTTCACAGGGGGGATTGTGGGAATAGTTTGGTGAAACGGGGAAATAGGGGTTAGGGTAGGTTGGGGAGGTGAGACGGGTGAGAAGGTTAGCGGGGTTAGGAAGGGAAATGGGGTTCTTAGAGGTGGGGGAAACGCTGGGAAGGATGAAGGGGCGAAGGGATTAACATAGGGATGCAGAGGGCTGGGTGTGGGCCGGGTGGTATGAATGGGTAAGGAAGAGGTTGGGGCTATATTGCTTTGTACAGGTGTGGATGTGGGGAAAGCAGGTAGGTGTGCGGGTGATACAGGATGGGTTGGTGACAGATGAGGTGAAAGAGGAGTCGAAGGGGTGGAGGTTATTTCGAGGATTGTAGTGGTATGTACAATGGTGGTACGGGGGGGCGAATCTACAAGAATGGTTTCTGCGGTCACTGAACGTTCGGGGGCGAGGCGTGCCTCCCTGGCTTGTGCTGAAGATTGGGCTCCTGTTGGTACACGAATATACTCCCCGGGTTTTGAGAGTAGTCGCACTCGGCGGGGATCGAACTGTGGTAGTTGCTTTCTTTGTAAAAATCTGAGTGCTTCATGGGAGCCAACTGATTGGACTAACTCTCGGAACCCTCTGATATAGGCGTCTTCGAATCCTCCGGAGATGAGTTCCTGTTCAATTAATGCCTGGCTCTCCTCTTCAGTTAACCTCTTTCGTGCCCAGACTTTCTCCATGGTACGATATAATTTCTTTATGGCCAATGTATACGCTGCGGCTTCAAAAGTTTCATCTTCATATGTGCTGGTGTCGCCGTGTGTGTCAGTCTGTTGGCCTTGGCCCTCTGTCTGTTCCTCTTGTGAGCCCTGGCTGGCCTCATCGTCGCCTTGATCGTCGTCTGTTTCAGTTCTTTCTTCTTCAAAGCCCGACACAGCTTGTCCCTGTGGCAAGTCTCGCGGCGTAGTGGGGTAGCTGGGGCGCTCATATTCCTGGGAGAACAGTGGTGCTTCTGAATACTGAAACTCGTTTGAGAATGCATCAGGCATCTCAAAATCAAATGTCCTATTTATGGGGTCGGCCTCCATATGTGGTATCGGGAAAGAAAACGCTTCCGCACCAATGGTGGTGGGAGCTTCTGCGGTTGTGGTGGCGGGTTCTGAGGTGGTAGCTGCCTGAGGTGCAGCGGTACTCGTGGTGGCCTCCGTAATTACTGGTCTGGACAACCGTATGCGAATAGGTTGTACAGTGGGCTCAGCTTCTGTCTGTGGTCGTTCGGGAGAGGGTTGTGGTGATGGCGACTCTGGCACTTGAAGGCAGGGGATGGTGCCTCGCATGCGCTTACCAGCCCGTGTCCTACTGGGCTTCCTAGCTTTCTTCGCTGTGCTCTTGAATGCCTTCAGTTCCTCTCCTGTCAATGCACGCTCGATGGGCAAGTCATAAGCCAAACACATATACACAATTCTTGTGAGTGCACAACATCCGTTAAGCACTTTTTTACGCTCCCATCTGTGCTGTGCCAGGTACATCTGATCTATGATCCAGCTGGCCAAATCAACTGTTTGAGGTCCCGTACATGCCAAATATAATCCAAACCATATTCTTTTGTGTGGCATTGTAAACCTGTCCTGAGCTGGAAAGGCAAAATGTTGCATGCATATTCTTAATGGCTTTGACAACTCAGGTGTGATGGCTGAAATCTCTTCCCACTTCGTGACATCCCCACGTTTCATTGGTTCTGGAATCAATCTCTCTCGGTCTGTGGGAGTGTGGGTTCCATGAATCTTGATGGCTGCTCTGATTAGGTCCTTAGAGAGATAAAATCTCTTGTAAGGTGGATCATCCACTAGGGTAGGCAAGATGAAGGTTCCTGGGATGTCCTTATTCTCTGATGCCAGTAAGGTAGTGATCAAGTAATAGCACCTATAAAAATCTGGTTTGGGTAGAGGATCACTGAAATATTCTGTGAAACCGGCTCTGGCCCAAACATGAGTTAAATCTTGGGTGTTTTGTAGGGCTTCGAATTCTCTGGAGAAAAACTGGTACTTTCCCCACGTGCGGTCATCAAAAGTCAGAGAGGATTCGAATATGAAGTCTGCGTCCGCGAGGGGTCCTGCCAGGCCCTGAAACCAATGAGAATTCCTGTGTATCTTTTCGGTGTAGCCCATAGGGGGGTTATCGATAGGCATGGGCCCTGGAAATCCCTGAAATTCCGGCGGTGGAGCAGTAGGGTGGGACTCTGCTCGTAGCACGTTGAGTGGTACTGCTGCTACACTGGGGCCTACTCCTGATGTTCCTTCGTCAGTTTGCATGGTGGCTGGTGCGCTAGTGAGAAAGATCTGCTACAAAAGATTAACACATTAGCATGGAAATTAATCATGATCCCATTAAAGTGAGACCGCAATCCCTTTCCATAACTGATGCGTAACCCGTGTAGCCAAGTGTTGTGATGTGATGGATGCAATGTTTCTTGCAGCACTAGTGCAGGTCTCTAGACACCTATACGTTTCAGATCATGCATACATTTCTTGATGAGATTACGAGTGATGTGTGATGATGGTGGGTGAATTTATACAAGGTTTAAAGGTTAGTGATTTAGTACAAGGTTGTATGTTAGTCGGTGGGTAGTTAGGCAATGGGTTAGGGGAAGACAGGTGGACACGTTTCGGTATCCATTTCCTAATGATCTTGGAGTGGGTGGTGGGTTTCTGCTGAGGGGTAAAAGGTGGTATCGGGTGTGGTGGTGTCGAGGGGTGAAAAGGTTTGTAAGGATTGTGTATTACAGGGCTTATGGGTTGAGCTATAATACATGGTTTGGGTACCCAAATCTGCGTGGGCGTGGGTCTATGGGTAAGGTACTTCTTGGCGATCCACATTTGTCGGATGCTTGGACCTGTAGAAGAAGATCGAGGGGATGGTGGATGTCGATTCTGTTTCTGTTCTGCCTTTTGTTTGTTGATCTCTGCTTGGTTGGAGTTCTTTGGTGCTTTTTGTCCTTTTGGCACCCATATTTGTCTGGTGCCGCTTCCTTTGGGAGGCCTAAACTGCTTTCCTTGTTGTTTCCTCTGATACTGCAATCGGTCTGGGTTCCTTTGTCGTGGTCGACTCTGTTGTTGCTGGATTTGAGAGGTCGGATGGGCACTCTGCTTTGGAAAAGAAGGGAGTTCCAACACTTGCGTGACCTGCCCATCAGGAAGTGATGCCTTTTGTAACTTTAATCTAGGCCAGTCCGCAACAAGCTTGGAAGGATGAGCACCGTAGGGTGTCGTGCTCATTTGGCCGCTGATGCAACCCACCTGACCTCTGATTGTGCCCTTCTGCCCTTGCTGTTGGGTAACTGTCTCTTCTAGTTTGCAGGAAGTCCCAGGGAAGATCTCCTGTCGTCCTTCTGACTGACAACTGTCTATAGCCAAGCCCGAGTGGGTTGGTGTAGATGTAACGTGACTGGTCGGATTAAAGATCTTCCGGTCTTCCGTCGCATGCGTTTCATAGGGTCTAGGGTCACAACCGTCAAGCGGAGTGCGGTTAGGGAAGTCAAGCGGTATCACTCGCTTCTGCTCTAAGGTTCCAATCTGTAAGGAGCCTTGTCTAAGATTTAGGTCCACTGAGTGATCGTATAGCCAGTCTTGGCCAAGGATTAGGGGTTCTATCAGGTCGTCATCATGGCACACTAGTAATTTCGCTGTCATCGTCAAATCCTTAATGAGGATAGGAAGGTCCACCTCACCCATGCAAGGGGTTTCCATGCCTCCTAGGCCTATGAGGTATGCCTCAATTGGCCGCATTTCTATTCCTGAATCTTTATAGTGGGACCATCTAATCGCACTAGTCGCAGCACCTGAGTCAATCAAAGCCCTGAGTTCTTGGCTATGGTTACCGTGCTCTAGCCTCACTGTAATGAATGGTCTCCTATCCACTATGCTCGGGTGAGTGGTTGACTTTACTTGACACATGGCCATGGGATATCTGGGTGATGTTTCCAGATGATTATAATGTTCTCTTCCTAGTCCTTGTCTTCTTAGCTTCATGCGCTTAATGCGTTCTATGGCTTCTGCCTGAGCTTCTGCTCGTATTCTATTTTCTTCCTCCTTACGCTTCTTTGCCAACGTGAGTCGTCTAAGCATATCCTTAGTAAGAGGTTCTTGATATAACCTGACTCTACAGCCACTAATGTAATTAGGCATTATATCTCCTTCTAAGGTGGCTAACTGTACTGCTCCACTAGTCGAAAGTCTGTTAATGATCATAGGTCCATAACCTCGCTTTTCTAACTTCCGTGCGTGCTGTTTCAGCGTATATACTAGAACTAAATCTCCTTCTTTTAGGCCTTTATCTTTCACATGTGCATCAAAATATGCTTTCTGTCGCTTCTTCGCTGCGTATATTCCTGCTGCTGCCCTCAGCCTTGTTTCTCCTAATCGTTCCAAGTCCATTATTCTCGCTGATAATTCATGGCCGGTCCACTCATGTTCTTGTGCAACCTTAAGGGTCGGTATCAAGAAGTCCAAGGGAAGCACTGCATTCTGACCAAAAACCATCTGAAAGGGAGTTGCATTGAGTACGGTCTTGTAGGCCACTCGATATGCCCAAACAGCGTGGTGTAGCTGTTTGTCCCAATCTGAACGTTTATTGTTCACGAGTTTCGTCAGTACGGTACAAAGTATCTTGTTAGTGCTTTCAGCCTGACCATTGGCCTGAGGATGATATGGTGCGGATTTCTTGTGAATCACCATAAAATCCTGTAACAAATATTCAATGACTTGGTTTAGAAAGTGAGTGCCTCGATCGCTCACTATCTCTATAGGCAATCCATATCTTGTAAAGACATTTTCAAATAAGAATTTTGCAGTCGTGTGTGCATCATTCTTTTTCGTAGCTTTTGCCTCTACCCATTTCGTCAGATAATCTGTAGCAACAATAATGTATTCCGCATGTGTGCCTTTTGCAGGGGGGTTAATGGGTCCTACAAAGTCTATACCCCACTTTGAAAATGCACGTCCGCCCATCATGGGTTTCAATGGCATTTCATCTCTGCGAGTAGGAAACTGAGTTCTTTGGCACACGTCACATCTCTTTACATAGGTATGTGCATCCATGTGAAGAGTGGGCCACCATAATCCTGCAAAGAGGATGGCTTTGATTATCCTATCTGGTCCAAAATGACCTCCTGCAACACCTTGGTGTGCAGTCTCTAGTATTCTCAGATAATCGCTCTCATGAACACATTGTCTTAGATATCCATCTCGTCCTCTTTTGTATAGATTATCGCCAATAAGTGAATAGTCTTGAGCTTCCTGCTCTAGACTGCGTTGTCGAGCTAAGGTCATTCCTTGAGGGAATGTGTTCGTCCTCAAGTAGGTCACTAATGGTTCACTCCAGTCTGGTGTGAGAGACACATGATATAATGTCGCATGCTCTACTGGTGGTCTTTCACCACAATCATGGCATTCCTTACACAATTGGTAGACATCTGCTTCCATCGTAGGCCAAAATACTCCTAATCTATGCAGAGTCTGTAGTGTTCTATGTTTTGAATGATGTTGCTTTAGTGCACCTATGTGTGCTAATTGCAACCAATTCGCATGTTCTGATTCATCTACACAACAAGCAAGAATCTTTTGATTATCTTGTTTATATATGCTTCCTGCTATTATTTGATATTTCTGAGACTTGGTAATCTCTCCTTCTTTGATCTTTATCCTAGGACTCTTGGGTCCGTATGTCAGAATAGGGACTAACGACTTAGCCCATTCTGGTGCTATCTCAAGGTTGAATAAGTATGCATCTGGTAGATCATCAGCTACTCCTTGAGGAGCTTCTCCCGAGGTTAATCTTGAGAGGTGGTCAGCTCTAAGATGTGTCTTTCCTTTCCTAACTACCACTTCAAAATCATACTCCATGAGCAGTAGAAACCAACGTATCAGTCGTCCTGTGTTGCATGGTTTGTTGACTAAATATAATAGGGCTTGATGATCTGTAAAGAACTTGAATTTGTTGGCCAACAAGTAGTGCCTAAACTTCTTCACAGCGTAGATCATCCCTAATCCCTCTCTTTCCGTCGTGGTGTAATTTCTTTCTGCTGCGTTCAGTTGTCTGCTAGCGTAAGCTATGGGGAGATCTATGTTACCTTCACTCGTGGGTTGTGCTAACACACATCCTATGGCGTAATTGGATGCATCCACATGTACATGGAATGGCTTACTCCAATCTGGGGTAGTCAATATGGGTGCTGAGCACAAGCGTCGTTTAAGTTCATTGAATGAATTTTCACACTCATCTGTCCATTCAAACTTGGTCAAAAGAGAGTACAGAGGCTTGGCTATGATTGCATACATGTGTATGAATCTCCTATAATAACCGCAATGGCCCATAAATGCCTGTACCTCCTTCACATTAGTTGGTCTAGGTAATTCTGCAATTACCTTCACCTTTTCCTCGTCCGTAGAGATTCCATTTTTTGACACAATGTGTCCTAGAATTTTGCCTTGTCTGACCATGAAAACGCATTTTTCTGGGTTCAAACAAACCTGATATTCTCGACATTTGTCAAATATTTGTCTTAACTCTGGGATATGTGTCTGTCGTACATTTGAATGCGCACATAGGTCATCGACATAAACTTCCAAGCTCTTGCGTAAGAATTCCTTAAAAACATGACACATAAGTCGCTGGAAAGTAGCGGGTGCATTTGTCAAGCCAAATGGCATTACACGAAATGCAAATATGCCCCATTCTGTGGCAAAAGCCGTCTTGTGTTGGTCTTCTGGAGCAATGGCTACTTGGTTGTAACCTGAGAATCCATCAAGAAAGCTGTAAACTTCCTTGCCCGCAACTCTTTCCAATAGATGTTCCGTGATAGGAAGAGGATAACTATCTCTAATCGTGGCGGCATTAACTTTTTTAAGGTTAATACACACACGCAATTTTCCATTCTTCTTGGGCACAACCACAATGGGGGATACCCATTCGGTATGCTCAATTTCGTAGATAAATCCTGCTTCTATCAACCGATCTATCTCCTCTTTAATCTTCGCAGCGTAGTTATCATTATACGTGTAAGGTTTTTGTTTTGTCGGTTTCGCATCTGGAGTCATAGGGATTCTATGAGAACATATATCTGGGTCTACTCCTTTCAAATCTTTGTAACTCCAAGCAAAAACATCTCTATATTCGCGCAGTAGGGCAACTAACTCTTCTTCTTCTTCAGTCGTCAAATCGTGCCCTATGTATGTACATTTTTCTTCTTCTCCTTCTATGGCAACTATTACTTTCTTGGTTTTCTCTCGGTTATCATATACTTGTCCATCCTTCTCTTTTCTATTGGGCATTCGTACCATGATTCTTCTATCTTCAATTTCATATTTCTTGAAATTCTCGGGTACTTCAAATAAAGATTCTTCTTTTTCTGACATGGTTTCTTTCTTCTTTCCCTTCTTGCCTTCACTCTTAGTAGTCACTTCTGTGGCTAACCTTACCTCGTTCGTGATGTCCTCGTGTCTCTGAGTGTGAATCTCTACTTCGTAGAAATATTCTTCCTCTGATGCAAAGGGTGGGTCCATGATAATTGATTCTAAATCAAAATCGCTTGCGTCCTCAAATGCATCAGTGTTTGGTTCGCACTCTTCTAAAATTGCATCGCACACGATTGGCTCTATCGTAAAAACTGAAATGTCATAGCCATCCTCGTCACAGTGGGGTGTCCATTGTTCTTCATTGATGGCTACATCCATGGTTGCTAGTATTTCCGCCCATCCATGGGGTTCAAACTCCTCGTCAGGGAATACTACAGGTGCGTAGGCTGGATCTTGAAGGGTTCGTGGATGTTGTTCTGCACCCAGGGTCCTTGCTTCTAATCGTTCTTCCTCTTGTTTGGCTACTTTACACATCCATAAATGGGTATCCTCATGCAACCAAGAAGGATCTGATTCTAATGAGTGCACGGATTCCGTCTCTACTGGTGTCTTATGGATGGTATTCCATTGTATTGGGGGTACATCTCTGTGTGAATAGTCTTTAAGATTGACTTTGGTAGTCACTCCTAAATGTTGCAAGTACAAAGAATTAGTTCCCCAATCTTGTACGATTTGCAACTGACGCATGAATGGTCGTCCCAATATCATTTCATACGCATGATTTTTAGCAAAGTCGCAAATGGCGAAAGTATGCTCAAATTCTACACCACAAGTGGTGAGAGATATGCCTTCTAGTAAGCCTAATGGTTTTTCTATGTGTCCATCGGCCATTTGTAGCTTCATCCTGGTGGGTCTGAGTGCTGGCTTACCCCAACGTTTCCATAAGGCGGTAGTAGCGATAGCTACCCCGGCTCCTGAATCTAAGATGGCTTTCGTGGTGTAGCCCTGATGGGTTATTGGAAGATATGTGTTACCTTCCTCTCCTTCGCTTACGTCTCCAATCTTTTCCACGGGTATCTCTGGTACCTTCTTATGTGATCCTATCTGAGAGGGTGTGGTAGCTAGCTCAGGGAATTGATTTGCTACGTGCTTCCACAATTCTGGTTTTGCCTTTAACAGTTCCTCCAGAGTGAGATTACACTGTACTTTAGTATTCTTGATCACTTCCGTGTTCCTAGGGATCACTGAGTCTTCATTCCTCACTATTATCGTGGGTGCTCTCATACTAATAGACTTAGCTTCCCAAGGTCCTGTGAACTGAGGTAATTCTTGTAAAGAATTAGATTCGAATCCTGTGGGTTCACTCAGGTGTTCCACCTCTACATCACCATATATAGAGGGGATGTCTCGGGGAAATTGTTCCTGCAAATCATCTATTTCTTGAATAGGAGGATGAGTTCCTTGTTCTTTTCTCCATTTCTCTTCTTGGATTTCTCTCAAAAATTCATGTGAGTACCTATGTATGGAAGATAAATTGTCTTGACTTTCTGTATTGGGTACTTGAGACAGGGATGGTGCATTCCTTTCCTGTGTCTCTGGGACAATAGGGTTCCTATGCTGATCCTTTTTCTCTTTGCTTTCTATCAATTGTTCTAGCCTCTCCATTAGTCCTTGAAAGTGTAGTTCCGGTTTTGCCATGTTATTCCAATTAAGATATCTAGAGGCTTCGAACAAGGCTTGTGCTAACTCTACCATCTTCATGCAAAGTTTAGTTCTCTCAATTTCTAGATCAGCTCGAGGGTAGTTTTTACTCATTTCCGTGACTTGAGGTCCCTCTTTTATTTTAGCCTGATATGCACGAAACATCATGTCTAGATCTTCCGGTATGGGTTCCGCTAAGACTGATCCTGATTTCTGAGCTGGGATTTCTTGGTTTGATTCTTGTGAAGCCAATTCTTGTATTTTGGCTCTAGATTCTCTTAGACTTCCTTCCAACTCACTTATCTTTTTACTCCATTTTCTCTTCATCCTTTCTCTGGAATCTTTCCAAGATTTCGTCTTTTTACTACTCGATTCCGCAACTTCACTAGTTTCGGCTATTTTCTCAGGATTAAGCTGTTGGTTTTGTAAGAGCGCCTGGGCTCTGGTTATAGCTTGGATAGGCACGTACGTAGGGTTGGATCCATCTGCGTTGTTTGCAATACCTATCACGTTGATCGATGTCACATTTGATGTGTTAACTGGGTTCTTAGGACAATCTTTGATTATGTGTCCTTTGCCACAATCGGCGCAAAAGCCTTGAATGCTATAGTACTGTGATTGCCTTGCTATTGGGGGATGTGGGCAGTCCTTTATGAAATGGTCTCCTTGGCACCTAAAGCATGGTCCTCTAGGGCCCTGTGGTCTCTGTTGTCTCAATTGGGGCCGTGGGTTTGGGTTTGCGTACATCACATTAGTATAATCCGGCTCCCAACTAGGTTCCATTGGTGGACTATCATAATGATATGTCTCAACATGCTCTGGTGACTCCGTGTAATAGGCGGGTGGACTAGTTACATGGGTAGAGTCAAAACTGTTTGAGTTCGGGTCACTTTCGGTGATAAGGGGTGAAGAAGGCACTAAGGCCCTACTTAGGTTCTCTTCTGCAGCAGCGTATTTGACTGAGATGACATTCGCTGGTGGGGATGGCTGCTGAGCTAAGACAGGTTGAGGTCTCTGTTGAGCCTGGTATGGGTAGTTCTGGGGAGGCCTATAGTAATAAGGCTGAGCATTGTATTGGCCTTGATACCTACCTGGCTGCTGGTATGCTTGCGGGTAGTTCTGTCTCACGGTTTGTTTGTTGTATGGGCAGTCCTGAGCTGTATGATTCGTGTATCTTCTCTCAATTGTACAATATTGGCCACTAGGGTTGGCTTGAGGTTGAGGTGCATTGGGACACACGTTTGCCAAATGATTTCCACCACAAGTGTAACATCGTACATTTGTAGGTAGCTTGGGCACCTGTTTACTAGAAACTCCTAGTTTTTGGGCCACTTTTTCTGCTAGGTCCTCTATCGAATTAGACAATTTTGTGGATGTCAGAGAAGAACAATCTGAGTCCTTGTAGACCTTTGAGAGTTCTAATTCATCTCCTAGGTTGTCCTCGATGTCTATACATATTCTTACACACTCCTCTAGCGTTCTGGGTTCTTTTAGGTACACATAAGAGCGTAGTTTAGCGCTCAACAAGCCATCCAGGAACAGTGATACTTGTTTGGCTTGTGAGGGTAGTTCTTGCATTGGACATCGTTCGACATATTGTCTGAATCTACGACCTGCCAGTCTTACTGTTTCCTGAGGGGTTTGTTTAAAGCTATGAATAAGCGAAGACGTGTCATGTCTAACCCCACTTTTAGAGAATTCAGTGATGAATGACTCTAAAAAGTGATGGATGTCTCTGAATTGCCTTTGTTGCAGTGGTTGGAACCAAGTTAAAGCGGTATTCTTTAACGTTAGTCCAAATGCGTTGTACTGCGTGAACATGTCTTCAACTTGTTCTGCTCTTAGTACTTGCTTGAACTCTGCAACGTGGTCATAGGGATCTCCTGTCCCATCAAAATAATTTTTCATTGATTTCACTAATTGCGTGGGCCTCAATACTCTTGCGTGCTCGCGTGGCCTAGGTAGAGGAAAATCATCTCTACCACCTGGTATTCCATGATCTCTTTGTCTATCCGTCTTATTAGTGTTCGTGGTTGTTCTATCTCTCCCTATGGGGTGAATGAAGCTTACTTCCGGTCTCTCGTGATTTCCATGGGCTGAGGATGTTCCTGCCCCTTGTTGATTTGTATTCACGTTTGTTCTAGGTGGAGGGAATATCAATTCACCTCTCCATGTGTATGTGTTTTTAGCACGCTCAGGCACCACAAAGACTCTTTCTGAAGTCTCATCCAGGTATACAACCTTTCCAGGTGTATCTGGGTCCTTAAATTCATAGATTGTAATGATGCCTACCTCACTGGGGTTTTCCTTTCTGTACCTCCAAAAGGCTTCATCTGTCTCTTTATTTATGAACAACTCTGTGCTCCTGTTATCTTGAGGGATCCACTCTGGGATGAGTACTCTTGTTAATACGGATTTCCCTCTAGGTGTCCTAGGTTCTTCTAACGGTTCTTTTCCTTGAAATTTCGCTTCTGTCTCTAATTGGATTGTGCCAAACTCATTAGTATCGTTTGGTTGCGTACTTAGGATGTACATGGTTCCTTCTTTGTCTATGTAAGCGTCTCTCTCAAATTTCACCACTGGTCTTTCCAATCCAATGGGTTGATCAGGGTTGTGCAGTTGCACCACTTGCCTTTGCAAACCATCCTCATAGATGCGAGCACCTAATCGGTTGGTTCGGAGAAACTCTAACTGCGTTCTATAGGGTCCGTCAGGTTTTTCTAAGTATGCTACATTAGACCCTCCTGCTGGTCTGTCAGTGCTAAATGCCATTTCTGATTCACTTGATTCTGAGCTCAACTCGTAGGGATAACTACTGTTCAATTGCTGAGCCCAAGATCGTGCGGTGGTTCTTACACTCGCCTCTGATGATCTAAGGCTTCTTCTATCCGACTTACCTATATGTTTGCCTGATCTAAGGTTCATTAATTTTCTTCCTTGCTCACTCAATTACACACTTAGATCGTCAATGGTTCTTTGTGATTAATTCTTGGTTCCTTTTAATTTTTCTTTGGATCCTTGTCTTAATTTATGCGTCAGGAATCCGACTTTCGAGATGATTTTAAGTTTTCGTTCCGTCAGACTTATGTTCTTTTCTTTAGGTTTTCGCGTCACACACACCTTTACTTTAAGTCTTAAACTTGATAGAATTAGGTATCTTGAACTTGAGGCGTTCCTATCGTCGTTAATCCACAACTACCGTTTAACCTAAGCTAAAAATTGACTGAGGGGGTTGAGTAATCTTCCAACCTAGAGTCGATCTTTCTGGTTGCTCTGATGCCCTGTTGCCCAAGAAGCCGTGCTTCCCAAGCTCTGCTATCTTCACTGCCTTGCTCCCTTGCCTTGGATTGCCCTTGCTAGACCTGGAAAATTCCAATGTTAGACCAATTCACAAGGTGATTAAACACTTGAGTATATACACCTTTTAAGCTCAAATTTTCAATGTGTGCCCCCTGACTTCCTAGTCCCAGACTAGGTGAACCTCAAATTAGCCTATCCAAAAATAGACGTATAATTTATGAAAAAAACAGTTGAGGTCACGTAGTACTCGTCACGAGCTTTCTAACGAGCTATTAAGCTCAAAAAACGGACTTCGGATGAAAAAGTTATGAGCGTTCAGGCCCTGGGGGGTAAAAACTGACAATCAAATTTTCCTTCAAATATGAGCTAAGGGTCTCCTATGAGTCTAATGGTCCAAAAATTTTCCAAAAATACCCTCAAAATTGGTCAAAAATTGAGGTCCAAAATTTGCGCTGGGGGCGGGCAATCGCGATGGTCTGGGACCGTCGCGATGGTCCGAAAAAACGAACAATCGCGATGGCGCAGGTCAACGGTCAAAGTTGGACAATCGCGATGGCGCGAAAAAGTGGACCGTCGCGATGGCGTGGGACTTGGACAATCGCGATGGCCCGAAAAAGCGAACCGTCGCGATGGCTCGAAGTGAACGATCGCGATGGCGTGAGGTCGAACCGTCGCGATGGTCCAAAAAATGAACCGTCGCGATGGCGTGATCGGGCGGACAATCGCGATGGCGCGGTCAACGGTCAACGGTGGACAATCGCGATGGTCCGAAGTGAACCGTCGCGATGGTCCGCGATGCGATGGCTTGAGCCAATCGCGATGGTCCGATTTTGGGCTGTCGCGATGGTCCGAAAAAAGGAACCGTCGCGATGGTTCAACGTGACACGTGGCACTGTCGTGGCGATGGCATAGGCCAATCGCGATGGTCCGGGGTCAAATGGACCGTCGCGATGGCTCAAGTGAACCGTCGCGATGGTCCGAAAAAGCGAACCGTCGCGATGGTCCGGCCGAGCCGTCGCGATGGCGTGAGCCTATCGCGATGGTGCGACACAATCGCGATGGTCCGAGCCAATCGCGATGGTCCACCAAATGACGAATTTTTGGGATGCGAGTATGGATTCCTAGTGGCGCAGGTGTGCTCTTCACGCTGGTGTGGTCGCCTTCTCCAAATTCCGAACTTGGCGGACCATCGCGATGGTCCAACACAGTCGGAAATTTCTGACAGAAACTGAAATTTTTACCTTTTGGAAGCTTTCCTGATGCTCTGAAGCTCTGTACCTGCAAGAAAACTCAAGAAAACACAAGTGCATACAAGCGCAAAAACTCTCTCTCGCTCTCTCGCACGCACAAATGAGGGGAAATGAGGTGAATGGGTGGATATGGTGAATTTTCTGATTTTTTTGGAAATGGAGATGATGATGCGATGATGAAGATGGAGTGTGGGGAAGGTGAAAAACACTAAAAATTAAGTAAAAACAACAACAAAAACTGAAATTTTTACCTTCCAACGCCTCTTCTTGCTATACTCTTACCATCACACATTCGTCCTAGACTCGATCCCCGGCAACGGCGCCAAATTTGGTGTTGCTCTAGCACAATGGTGAGAACCACGTTAAGAAGCTTCACCTCCTTAATGTCAATCCGAGGGAGAGGTAGGAGTGATATGAAGATCGTGAATGTGAGAAGATGTGAGAGTGAAGGTGAGAAGCACAAAGATGCACACACACATACACACACACAATGAAGAGACAAGCAAGACACAATGGAAGGTGGGAAATTAGCTCTATTACTCAAGAATACTCTTACAAGCTCAAAAATAACTCTAATCTCAAACAAGCTACAATGAACCAACCTCCAAAATGAGCTCTCTAGCTCTTTTTATAGTTTCTAGACTAGTTTTGACCGGTTTCACATCTAGTGACCGGCCTAGTTAAAAATTAGGTCCTAGAGGCTATTTGGGAGGGTAAACGATGTCTAAAAATAACGAAAATTGGTACGAGCATTCTACCTAAGCTCCTCAAGCTCGAGGACTCCTCGGCTTGCACAAAATGGAGCTATGGATTACAAAATTGGGGCTTTCTATGATACATATGTTACAAGAGTGATGAAAATCACTGTTGGATGTTTGAAGAAGTAATAAAAATATAATTGTTTTGAAAAAATGATCCGACTGGCTCCCTGCTTCGTCTTCACATGCTTCCGTGGCGTCTGTGCCTCTGACTGCTTCCAACACCGTTCCTCTTCCCTCTTCCTATTTTGAGCACCTACTAATCGTGCTAGCATTTGATCAGTCAAAGGCTCCATGAATCGTCTCACTCTACATCCGCTGATGTAGTTAGGTAGAATGTCGCCATCTAGGGTGGCTAGATTGACTGCTCCACCCGTCAAGATTCGATTTATGATCAAAGGTCCATACCCGCGTTTTTGTAACTTCTTAGCGTGTTGTTTTAAGGTGTACACTAAGACTAAGTCACCTTCTTTAAGTCCCTTGTCTTTTATATGAGCATCATAATATGCTTTTTGTCTCCTTTTAGTTGCGTAAATTCCTGCCATTGCTTGTAACCTAGTCTCATGTAATTTCTCGATTTGGTCTAGTTGTTGGGATAGTTCATGTCCGTTCCACTCATACTGTTGGGCCACTTTCAGCGTTGGTACTAAAAAGTCAATTGGCAAAATTGCATTTTTCCCATACACTAAGTTAAATGGGGTAGTTCCAATAGCCGTTTTATATGCAACTCAGAAGGCCCAAATTGCGTGATGCAATTGTTTGTCCCAATCTGACCTCCCATTATTGACAATCTTTGTCAATACTGTACACAGTACCTTATTGGAACTCTCTGCTTGTCCATTGGCTTGGGGATGGTATGGGACTGATTTTTTATGAATCACTAAAAACTCATTCATTAGTGACTCAATTACTTCATTGAGGAAGTGCGTTCCCCGATCACTCACAATCTCGATAGGTAATCCAAAGCGGGTGAAAATATGCTCGAAAAGGAACTTGGCAGTAGTTTGAGCATCATTTTTTCTAGTGGCTTTTGCTTCTACCCATTTGGTCAAGTAATCAGTGGCTACTATTATGTACTCCGCATGTGATCCTTTGGCAGGTGGATTGATAGGTCCTATGAAGTCAATACCCCATTTTGTGAATGCTCTCGCACAGACCATGGGTCTTAATGGCATGTCATCTCTCCTAATTGGGTATTTAGCTCTCTGACAGGTTTCACAACTCCGTACGTATGTTTCAGCATCCATATGTAGAGTTGGCCACCACAATCCCGCAAAGAGAATCATTTTGACAGTTCTCTCCGCTGAAAAATGACCTCCTGCAGCACCTGCATGTGCCATTTCTAATATGGGTAAATATTCTCCTTCATGCACACATAACCTGAGTTGGTTGTCTTTACCTCACCTAAAAAGTTGTCTTCCCATGAGTATGTAATCCTTGCTCATTTCTTCTAAGGATCGCTTTCTTGCTAAACTGGCTCCTGCTTCATGCTCTTTTGTTTTTAAGAATTTAACCAATGTCTTTCTCCAATTGGGCGCTATGGTCGAAAAAGGTAGAGACATATGATCTTCTGGGATCGTCTCTTGGCATTCTGCACAATTACTTACGTGGTCGTGAACATTCTTGGGCATGTCAGGCCAGTACACTCCTAATCTTTTGAGTTCTCGAATTGTTCCATGAATTCCTCGATGTGTTCTCCATTTGTTCACATGTGCTTGCTCGATTAATTGTTTTTGTTCGTCCTCCTTAACACATCTTAATAATAATCCATTGGGTTCCTTGTAGTACACACTTCCTGCAACGATGTGTAAATTCCTCGATTGAAGAATTTCCTTTTTGCTATTCTTGTTGATTGAGTGTTGAGGGCCATGGGTGAGTATAGGAATCAATTTTTCTGCCCACTTTGGACAAACTTCTAGATTAAACAAATATGTATCTGGTAGGTCGTCGGGTACTCCACTTGGTGGCTCTCCGTGTGTTAGCCTAGAAAGGTGGTATGCTCTCACATGTGTGTTTCCTTTTTTCACTATTACTTCAAAGTTGAACTCCATTAGTAGTAAGAACCATCGTACCAACCTTCCCGTGTTACAAGGCTTATTGACTAAGTACAACAAAGCTTGATGGTCTATGAAGAACTTGAACTTGTTGGCTAGGAGGTAGTGTCTGAATTTCTTCACTGCATAGACCATTCCTAAGCCTTCTCGTTCAGTAGTGGTATAATTCCTTTCCGCTTGATTCAGTTGTCTACTCGCATAGGCAATTGGATGATCAAGCTTACCTTCGTCAGCTGGTTGGGCCAGAATACATCCAATGGCATAGTTAGAAGCATCAACATGAATATGAAATGGCTTGCTCCAGTTTGGTGATTTCAGAATTGGGGCTGTGCTAAGCCTCTTTTTCAACTCCGTAAATGCCTTCTCACACTCTTCTGCCCAAGTAAATTGAGTCAAGAGACCATACAAGGCTTTTGCTATTATGGCATACATGTGAATAAACCTACGGTAATATCCACAGTGTCCCATAAAGGCTTGCACCTCCTTCGCATTCTTGGGTCTTGGTAGGTCTAGGATGACTTTAATCTTGTCCTCATCCGTAGATATTCCATTTCTTGAGACTATGTGTCCTAGGATTTTCCCTTGTCTTACCATGAAGACACATTTTTCTGGGTTTAAACAGACTCTATACTGTCTACATTTGTTGAATATCTTCCTCAGCTCGGGGATGTGATCGCATCTTTGATTGGAGTACGTGCAGAGGTCATCTACATATACTTCCATGCTTTTTTTCAAAAATTCCTTGAAAATATGACACATCAATCGTTGGAAAGTAGCAGGTGCATTAGTGAGTCCAAAAGGCATCACTCTGAAAGCATACACACCCCATTCGGTTGCGAATGCGGTCTTATGTTGATCTTCAGTTGCAATAGCTACTTGATTGTATCCGGAGAATCCATCCAGGAAACTATAGACCTCTTTTCCAGCTACCCTCTCCAACAGATGGTCCGTGATGGGTAATGGATAGCTGTCACGTATGGTGGCTGCATTCACCTTCTTCAAATTTATGCACACTCTCAATTTTCCATTTTTCTTAGGCACAACTACTAATGGCGATACCCACTCGGTGTGTTCTATCTCATATATGAATCCTGCCGCTAGTAGTTTGTCTATTTCTTCCTTAATTTTTGCTGCATAAACCTCATTATACGTATAAGGGCGTTGTTTGGATGGTTTTGCGTCGGTCGTCATTGGTATTCGATGGGAACAAATGGTGGGTTCTACGCCTTTGAGATCTTTGTAGGTCCATGCGAATACGTCTCGGTACTCTCGGATAAGGTGTATGAGTTCCTCTTCCTCCTCTTCAGATACATCTTTTCCAATGTATGTGCACCGCTCTTCTCCGTCTTCTACTGTTACCACAATTTTTTTGGTTTGTTCTTTGTTATCATACGCCTCTCCGTCTCGTGCCTCTCGTCTAGGCATTTGAATGGCTACTTTTCTCTCTTCTACTTCGTATTTTTTAAAATGTTCAGGAACTTCAAAAAGATCTGGGTCCGGCTCTACCTTACTCATGTCTTCCCTCTGCCTGTGTATTGCCGGAGCAGCTTCAATTGCTAAGATTTTTGTTGGTTCCTGTTCCTTCTTGTTCTGAATAGTGTTTAAGTAGCTTTCTTCGGAGTCAAATTCAGGTTCCATTTCTATGCTTTCATATTCCTCTTTCCATTCTTTTTCCAAGATTTCCCCTTCTTCTACTTCTTGAAGAACAACCATATAGAGATTTACATCATAGCCTTCCTCATCTATGCATTCGTTCATCGTCAAAACTTCTTCGTTTACGCACACATCTAAGGTTGCCAAAATTTCCATCCATCCATGTGGCTCAAAAATCTCATCAAGAAAGATTTGAGGCATGTAAGTTGGGTCCTCTACTGATCGATAGTTAGGGTGTCCTATAGGCCACAGTTGTTTTTTACACTCCTCTTTCTTCGCTTCTTTGCACATCCATAACTGGGCATCTTCATGTATCCAAGATTGATCACTTGATCCAGCACTGTGAATGGATAGGTCTTCTTCTTTGTGGACTGGATTCCATTGTAGTGGAGGGACATCTTGATAGGCAAACGTGTGCAAATTTATCTTGGTGGTGTTTCCTTGATGTTGCAAGTATAATGAATCTCTTCCCCAATCTTGTACTACCCGCATTTGTCTCATGAAGGGTCGCCCTAATATCGTTTCATAGTTGTTTGCTTTCTCGAACTTGCAAATGGCTAATGTATGTTCAAATTCTACTCCACAGGTGGATAATTTGATTCGTTCCAATATTCCTAGGGGTCTTTCCACATGACCGTCTGCTAATTGGAGTTTCATGCGTGTGGGCCGCAAGGCAGGTTTTCCCCACTTTTCCCATATCTCCTTGATGACAATTCCTACCCCTGCTCCCGTATCTAAAATAGCCTTGGTCATGTACCCATTGTGGGTGACAGGTAAACATGTATTACCTTCGTCTCCTTCACTAAATTCCCCCACTTTATCAACTGGAATTTGTATTGTGGATTGGTTTTCCTTTTCCTTTCCTTTCGTTTCTCCTTTTTGTGGTTGTGGTTCTAATTGGTTTGCTAACTGTCTCCATAATTGTGGTTTAAGTTGAAGCAACTCTTCCACCGTCAATTTGCATTGCACCTTTGTTTTCTTTAGTTCTATTAGATTGTGTGAACTCTCTTTTGAGTTTCTTTTTTCCTTCCCATGCACTGTGAGTGCTCGTATTATTATAGACTCCCTTTCATATTCTCCCATGTAATTAGGCAATGTTGAAATGCTCAGGGTTTCCTCTCTACCTCTATCGAGTCTTGATACTTCCTCATATGCTTCATCCAGGTGGGGATGGGGTTGACAATCTCCCACATCTAATTCATCAAAAGGAGGTGGATTGATTCCATTCTTCTTCCACTGCTCTTCTCGGATTCTATTCCACAAGTCTTTTGGCCAATCTGCCTCTAGGTCTGGTATCATTGGCACCGGTTCATCTTGTGCTTTCATTCGTTCACCTTGATCATCTTCCTTTCTAAGTTCCTTATCCTTGGATTTGATGCATTCTTTGTATAGACCCTGTGCAATCCTTGTCTCTGGTAAAATAGGGATAGTTTTTTCTAGGGTTGCTTGTGCTATCTCGATAAGTTTCCTGCATATTGCCAATCTTTCTTTTTCTAATTCTCCTTGAGGATAGAGTTTTTCATGCTGCTCTATATTTGGGCCCATTTTGATTCTAGCTTGGTAAGCTTTCAACCACATGTCCAAGTCGTCTGGCTTTGGGTCAGCTAGAATTGATCCTGGCTTCTCTTTTTTTGAGCTAATCCGTGGTGGCTCAGGGATCTCCTTATGCGTTTTTTGTTCTTTATGCTCCTTCAAGCACTTAGTTTGTTTCTTACTGTCTTGACTCTTATTTCTCGCCCATTTTTCTTTGAGTTTTTCTCGTCTTTCCTTCCATTTTTATACTCTTGTGTTTTGGGAGTTCTCATGTGGGTTCTCAGAATCCTCGACTACGTGAATTTCAGAGGCTACAATTTTATTCTCTCTTGTTTCTCTTCTGGTTGTTTTCCTTTTTGTTGCTTTGCTTGGGCTCTAGTAATAGCCTTTAGTGGTACAGTGTACTCCTTATCACTTACAGACCCTTCTATGACCTCAATCACGTTGATTGGTGTAGTATCTTGAGTTTTTGTAGGATTCTTAGGGCGATCTCTGAAAAGATGTTCTTTTCCGCAATCGCTGCAATATCCTTCCCAGATCCTAGGTGGGGGAGGGTTGTAAGGTCAAGGGCATTCTCTAATGAAATGATCTCCTCCGCATTTATAGCATGGTCCTCTCTGCATAGGTGGTCTAATAGGTGGTCTCACAGTTGGTTGTGCTTTAGGAGCCATATACATTAAGGTGGTGGTCTCTGTTCCATAAGTCTGATCATGGCCCTCATATCCGTAGTAAGCAACATCATATGCGGGTTCATATTCTAACATGTTGGCTTCGTATGGGCAGTACTCTCCTGGTGGAGGTTCATATCCAGGGTTTGTTGATTCTACATTGGTCATTGTAGATGCTGGTACTAGGGCTCTTTCTAAGTTTTCATCTGGTTGAGCATACTTTACTGATACTACTTGTTGAGGTTTTGACAGTTGGGGTCCTAACACTGGTTGTGGTGGTGGATATGGTGCCTGCTCATATGGCCGTGATGCTTCTGCTGATGTGGGATACGGGTTGTATCTTGGTATCTCCCTACCTGGTTCCCTAGGTGGGTATCCATATGGTCTATACTGTGGTGGTTGAAAAGGGCGTACTTGCCTATTGAATGGACAGTTCTCAGTAGTGTGGTTGGTATATTTTTGTTCTATGTGGCAGTACTAATCCCTCTCTTTGTGAATTCCCCAATGAACTCTTGAAAGAACTGTTCCATATTTCCAAATTGATTTGGGTCTAAGGGTTGGAACCAAGTTAGAGCGGTCCCTGTGAGGGTGAGCCCAAAAGACTCATACTGCACAAAGAAGTCCTCTACTTGCTCCGCTCTTAGAACTTGTTTAAATTCAGCGATATGATCATAGGGTTCCCCTAATCCATCATAATGGTTTCTCACACATTTAGCTACTTGAATAGGTCTCAATCTTCTCATTGATTCAGGCGGTCTGGGCATTATAGGGTAAACTGAGGCAGTTGGTCGTAATGGAGGTATTCCAGGTTGTCCTCCTATCGGTGGTCGTGGTCTGACTGGTGGTCGGTATTGGTTCCCTATCCCTGCGTGGGTCTGATGGTGTGTTTGCACTCCTGGAGTTGCAAACTGTACATGAGTACGGTTGGGCACACTTCATTGGCTGGTCTGTCCTGATGTGGTATGTTCCGTCTCTTGTTGATTTCCAAAAGGATTTTGTGAGGTCGTTGCCTGGTCTCTCTGAGAAAATACAGGCGCACCCATGTATCTCAGCCGAGCCCTGTCTAAGGCACTCACAGGCCAATATCTCCTTTGATCCTTGTCCAAGTATGTAAGTCTAGTTTCATCATCTGGGTCTTTCAGCTCATAGAATGTTATGGGGCTTTCTTCTCTTCCTGGGGCAGGTAAGTCTGTTTGAAGCAATAGGTCTGATCCGTGGATCATATAGACCTCCAGCAAGTAGTCGTCTTGAGGTATCAAATCTCCTCTCAAGACCCGTGATACTTGAGACCTGCCCCTAGGGGTAGTCACAAACTCCTCAGGGTGTATTCTTTCGGAATTGTCTGAGTCCACGAACTCTCCCCTTTCGTTGATCCTCTCAGGAAATTCAGTCACAATGTATATATGACCAATCTTGTCTACATACGCACCTCCCTCGTACTTGACAGCAGGTCGGGGTACAATTGTGGCATTCAGGGAAGTTACCATCCTCGCCACAGATCTGTTTAAGCCATCCAAGTAGATTGGGATCTCCTTGGCATTGGTGGACACATATTGTAAGGAGGTACGGTAATCTCCTTCAATAGTAGACATGAAATTCCTATTCGGTGTTGGGCCTTGCATGTCTTCCGAAGCCATGGGTATTTCCTCCTCTGAATCACTAGAAGTTTCTGAGTAGATGGAGTGATGACTAACCTGAGCAGCACTTCCCACAGAAGATATGACACTTCGTCGGCTACTAAGCACTCTTCCTGACCTCAGGTTCATTCACCCACCTAAGTCTCTCTAGAAATCCCAGAGATTCTCCTTGAGTGGCTCTTCTACTACCTCGGTTTGTCTACAAAAAAATACTAATGTCAATCTGGCCGATACAATTTCCGACGATACCACACTAGGCGATATTGCCTTGGCCGCGATACGATACCAGAGGTCCAAACGATACGATACTGGATGCAACAAACGATATGATACCGGATAATGACTGCGATACGATGCTAAACACAATGACGATACGATACCAATGGGCTCAAGCGATACGATACTGGAACTTATGCTGATACGATATCAGTGTGGTATCGCGATACAATTCTCGAAGGGAAGGCGACACGATACCACGTGTGCGATACGATACTTAAGATGCAAGACGATACGATATCTCGATTCAAATGATACGATACCACAGAACCTAGACGATACGATACTTACGACAGTATCGCGATACTATCCAGGGTGAGCGGGTGATACGATACTGAAGTGGTGTCGCGATACTTGATGCCAAGTAAAACGATACGATACCAAAGAGAGTAACGATACGATACCACTAGAAAGGCGAGATCGCGATACCAACTCAGGGTCACGATACCAAAATGGTATCGCGATACCAAGACAGGTATCAAGCGATACGATACTTCGGCAAGTATCACGATACAAGGGAGTTTTGGTATCGCGATACCAAACCTCAACGGATCGTGATACTCAAGCCAACATGCAAGAAAATTCCAAAGTTTTTGCACCCCCTTGCTCTCCTTACTCTCCTCTTCACTCCTAGGTCACTGTATCACACAAAGAGTCTGTAATGATATTAGTTTTCCCCTCCCGCGATACTGCACACATCTTTAATCACATGTTTATGCACGTTTAGAGAGTTTTTGGCAAATCTTCTTTGTGAAATCTTACCAGTGTATTGCCTTGCTTGCACCTTGAGCTCAAACCCTAGCTTTGAAAGCCTGAAAAGCATGATACTTCACTCGCGATACCGGTCGTTGCTCGCAGACCATATCAGAACACAGTGAAGTGTCAAATGAGCCAAATTTTTTTGGTTTTTATACTTTTTTAACAGAATTTGAATTTTGCAAATTTTCTTCGTGATTTTGGGGATTTTTTGGTGATTTTTGTCTACTCCTACTTCTCCTCTCCTCACTACTCCTCTTCTTCTAACCTAACCCTAACTCCTCCTTCTCTCCCTTCCTCCTAACCCTAAACCTAAAACTTATCACACACACCTCTGAGATGTGAAGTAACAAGTGCTGAAGTGATTGACTAATTGCCACAAGACAAATTCACTTCTACAAGTACGATCCTATCACACTCGATCTATAACCATCACGAAGGCACCTTGGTTGAGTGTTCCCCAACAACGGTGCCAAAAACGTGTGTACCTAAGCCAAGAAGACTCAAGGACTTGTGCCAATGAGACTGTACCTCGGTTGCCACACAAGTGCATATAGTGGGAAATCAACACACATTCAAATGTCAATCCGATCAAACGACCTAACCAAGTGTATGAAGACATGTGCACACATGATGGAAAATGAAGTGGTTAAGCTAGCATGCATGAGAAAAGACTAATCCACCTCTCAAACTCACTGAAATCCTGAAAGTGTTTACCGCCATACCTCTTACAGAAGGTTTCAGTAATTCGAGGATTTCTCCCAGCTCAGAGCTCTGAATATAGTCAATAGGATACTCATTTCATAGCTCTCGACGAGACGCATCTATTGGAAGTGGCTTCACTCGATTCTGACAACTCTGCTTCAAGTTATGACCAAAATAGTGATTGGTGAGAAGCACCCACACTCACTCCACGACTCCTACAAGCTCACACACACACTACAGTAGCTCAAAAATAGTGGGGAGGGGTAGACAACAGTCCTACACACACATTTCAAGCATCACACACACATACAAGATCAAAGAGAAGATAGAAATCTGCAAGAAAGAGGCAAATTCAAAAATTCAGAAGAGCTCCTTCTTCACAATGGCAAAAAGTCTCTACAAAGAATCACAAAGTGACTTATATACATGTGCCCTAAGTTTGGTCCTTTCACACAAGAGACCGGCACTTTATTCACTAAAAGACTAATCTCCTACTATTTTACAAGGGATATTTTACAACAACTTGGGATTATGCAACTAGAGGACTCCTCTAGTGCATTTACATGGCTTCAGGGAATTCTTGAAGACCTCAAAGAAGAAAAAATATGCCCATTATTTTGAAAATTTTGGGGCTCTCCTCTTATGCTCCTTTACTCTGCAACACATTTACATATACATATACATATACATATACATATACATATACATATACATATACATATACATATACATTTACATACACATATACATATACATATACATATACATATACATATACATTTACATACACATTTACATACACATATACATATACATATACATATACATATACATATACATATACATATACATATACATATACATATACATATACATATACATATACATATACATATACATATACATATACATATACATATACATATACATATACATATACATATACATATACATATACATATACATATACATATACATATACATATACATATACATATACATATACCTATACATATACATATACATATACCTATACATATACATATACATATACATATACATATACATATACATATACATATACATATACATATACATATACATATACATATACATATACATATACATATACATATACATATACATATACATATACATATACATATACATATACATACTCATATACATATACATATACATACCCATATACATATACACACATACACATACATATACATATACACATACATATACATATCCATATGCATATACATATACATAGACGTATACATATACATATACATATACATATACATATACATATACATATACATATACATATACATATACATATACATATACATATGCATATACATATACATATACACATACATATACATATACATATACATATACATATACATATACATATACATATACATATACATATACATATACATATACATATACATATACATATACATAAACATATACATATACATATACATATACATAAACATATACATATACATATACATATACATATACATATACATATACATATACATATACATATACATATACATATACATATGAATATACATATGAATATACATATACATATACATATAAATACACACATACACATACATATACATATACATACACACATACACATACACATACTTATACATAAACAAATACATATACATACACACACACATACATATACAAACACACATACACATACATATACTTATACATAATACATATACATATACATATACATATACATATACATATACATATACATATACATATACATATACATATACATATACATATACATATACATATACATATACATATACATATACATATACATATACATATACATATACATATACGTATACATATACATATACATATACATATACATTTACATATACATATACGTATACTACATATACATATACATATACATATACATATACATATACATATACATATACATATACATATGCATATACATATACATATACATATACATATACGTATACATATACATATACATATACATATACATATACGTATACATATACGTATACATATACATATACATATACATATACATATACAACATATACATATACATATGCATATACATATACATATACATAGACATATACATATACATATACATATACATATACATATACATATACATATACATATACATATACATATACATATACATATACATATACATATACATATGCATATACATATACATATACATATACATATACATATACATATACATACATATATATATATATATATATATATATATATATATATATATATATATATATATATATATATATATATATATATATATATATATATATATATATATATATATATATATATATATATATATATATACATATACTGATGGGGGAAGTATCTCAACCCCTAAGCAACGACGAAGCACGAATGACCTCCACAGGTATCCTTCTTTGACCTCTGCACACCAAAAGTGTTCTTACTCAGAGCTTATGCAGAGAACTCCAGTGAACTTTTGTAGACCTGTAGTAGACACCAAGAGCTTTCCAAAAAAACAAATTTTACTTCAAATGGATGCTTACACAAAGAGAAACAATGTCTACAACATGAGCTAGTTGAATGCTCACAACTGCTAGTCGATCAGAGACCTCACTTCACTCCAGCAAGCTTTTCTCAAAGATTATATAGAGAATGAATCTCACACTTGGGCCAACTTTAGAACACTCTAATAGCTACCCAATGACACCAAAATCATAGCAAATGGATACATAGAGAAGGAGAACCAGCCCTTACAACAGAGAGAAAAATATTTCCAACAGAGCCTACACAGAGAGAGAGATATCAATCACACAACTTCACTAAAATGAATGTTTCTCCCAGATTACTTAGAGAATGCTCCAGAGAATTTGTGAGAATATAATAGACTCTAATAGCTATCCAATGAGACAAGAATTACATCAAAGGGATACAATATGAGGGAGAACCAATGCTAACAACTCAGAGGTAGAGAGTTGCAACACATCCTGCGCACACACATAGATATGCCTACTAAAAGAAAACAAACAAGCAAGCAAGGGGCTAGCTTAAGCAAGGGGCTTGCTTATCACAACTCCAGCAATTAGTGCTCACTTTAAATGAGCTAAAATGCCAAGAAGATGGCCCAAAAGAAGTGGGGATACATGCTCCATTTATAGTGAGAAGTGTGCCCCTAAAATCTAGGAACTACCTTTCCAAATCAGCCTCCTAAAATCTTCAACTTCATCACCTTCTTCATCCAACTCCACCAATGTTGCTTTGCCTTTGTTGATTGATTGTGCTTCATAGCTTGATGAAGATCTCCCCCTCCATGGTGAGTTCATGCTTGAACTATCTTCATTGATGGAACACCTTGGGCCGCTTAGCTCTAGGTCGATTGTTCTTCATCATGTCCATGCTTTTCTTCTTCATAGTCTATACAATCATACTTCTTGTACCAAGGGAGTAGCTCATCAAATGCTACATCCCTTGATATCCTCAAGTCCTTTGTGTTTGGGTTGAAGCACCTGTAACCTTTATGATCATTTGAATATCCTAGAAACACACACTTTTCTGCCTTTGGTTGTAGCTTGTGCCTCAATTCACTTGGCACATGTACATAACAAGTACATCCAAATATCTTCAAGTGGGAAAGATCAGGTTTCTTACCATAATAGGCTTGATATGGTGTCAAGCCATGGATCCCTCAGGTAGGAGCCCTATTCATAAGATACACGGTGGTATTTGCTGCATCACTCCAAAACATGTTAGGTACATTCATCTCATTAAGCATTGCTCTAGCGATCTCGGCAATGTATCTATTCTTTCTCTCTGCTACTCCATTTTGTTGGGGTGTGTACCTGCATGTTACTTGCCTCTTGATGCCTTGATCCATTAAAAAATCAGAAAACTCATTTGAGAAATATTCTCCCCCTCCATCGGACCTTAGCTTCTTGATATATGTACCTGTTTCCTTTTCTACCATTGCCTTGAATGCTTTGAAACATGTAAACACATCTGATTTGTTTTTGATGAAATAAACCCAAACCATCCTTGTGCAATCATCTATAAAAGTGACAAAGTACTTGTTACCTCCAATGGATTGCTGTTTGGTTGGCCCCCACACATCTGTATGTATCAACTCCAATGGATGTTGACTTATGTAGCCACTCTTCTTGAATGGAAGTCTCGCTTGCTTCCCTAGTTGACAAGAATCACATAAATGCTTCATACCTTGTCCTTGGAAGTTGGGAAGACCTTCAACCAGCCTCTTGAATTGCATTTCCTTCATTCTTTGTATGTTGATGTGACCTATCCTCTTGTGCCACAAGTCCAACTCCGAAATCCTCTTGTTTCCATATGTGAAGTAGACATGTTGAGTGGAATGAGAATTTACCAGCAAAGTGAAGAGTCTCCCTTGCTTCTTTCCTCTTGCTATTACCTTGTAACCTTGCTTAGGGTTCTCCACAAAGCATCCACCTTTGTTGAACCTTACTTGATAGACTCTTTCAACCATTTGCCCAATGGACACCAAGTTCTTTGTGATGGTAGGTACATGCAAGACATCCTTGAGACATCTTCCTTCCTCCTTGTCATCCAAAGCTACATCTCCAACATGGGAGATCTCATGGGTTGTATCATCACCTGTTTCTACATGTCCTTTACCTTTGGGAACATGTAGATTAGTAAACCAAGAAGAATTGCAACTCGTATGGTTGCTACATCCACTATCAATATACCAAGTGTTATCTACTTTGCTTGGATTCCCATTCATGTGCATCATCAAGAGATTGTCATTTTCTGAACTTGTAGAAGCATAATTACCTTGGCCTTTGTATGAAGAACCTTGATTATAGCTCCTTTGGTTTCCTCCTTGGTAGCAATCTCTAGCATAGTGGCCAAACTTGCCACATATGTAACATCCTTCGCCATCTTGATTCCTGTTTTGTTGATGTCGTCCTCCTCTTCCTCTTGTTCTTCCTCTCCCTCTTTGTGATGAGGTGCCTTGGTCATGTCCTTGATTGCTTGAGTGGCCTTGCCTTCCTCCAAACCTTCCTTTTCCCCTTCCTTGTCCTCGTCTTCCTTTGCCCCTTTGATTACCTGCATAGAAAACTTATGCATCCTTGCTTTTTAGTTGAACTTCCACCTATGTTCATTTCTTCGGTGACCATGAGAGCAACCAATTGCTCAAAATCGGGAAGATTATCCCTTACATATACTGAAGTGGTAAAGGGTTTCCACTTCTCATCATCTCTCAAACCATTGAGAGTATAAGCCACAAGATCGTCATCGTCTACGTGGCTTCCAATGGATCCCAATGCATCTGATAACTCCTTGACCTTAAGTATGTAGTCATTTATGCTACTCCCTGAGCTCTTCCTAAGGTTGTTGAGCTCATTCTTGAGTTGGATCTTCCTTGCTTTGGTGCTTGTTGAATAAAGCCTTTCAAGTGTCTCCCATACCTTCATGCTTGAATCCAAGTCTTGGATATGGCCGATCATGCTATTGCTAATGTGTTGGGAAAGGATAAAAATAACCCTCTTGTCTCTTTCATTCAATTCCCTAAAGGCCCTTCTCTGGTCATTGGTTGGATTCTCATCCAACCTAGGTCTTGGTTCACTTCCACTAATCAACCCCCAAAGGCCCTTGCCCATAAGATAGTTGGAGACCCTAAATCTCCATGGTTGATAGTTCCCTTTGTCTAGCTTTTCAATTTGAGTGTTGAAGTCTCCCATATCTAGTCTTTGATACTTGACCTAGCCCTTGGCTAATGCTCCAATGTGTGTAAAATGAAAATG
>CM035409.1:70669721-71047221 GCA_020310875.1 Ceratopteris richardii
ATACATATACATATACATATACATAGATGTATACATAGACATAGACGTATACATATACATAGACGTATACATATACATATACATATACATAGACGTATACATAGACGTATACATATACATATACATATACATATACATATACATATACATATACATATACACATACATATACATATTGTTGACGTTGTAGCATCACAATTCATACTTGTCAAACCAAGAAGCATCTCATGAGACCCAAATGTTTGCGTAGAAGCACTCAGCAGACGTAATGGCGCTTCGTCAATGTATGATTAACAACGTTATCAACAAGAAGATACAACATAAGCATCGCGAATGATGCACCTAATCGTAATCACAAGCATAATAACAACATAATCATACATCAACGTGTCACAAGCGTCAGACAAGAAGAGAACAAGCATGCATGCACATCATGACGAAGAGAGAGAGCAAGAATCTATCTACAAACTAGCATAATCTCATTACTTCTCAAAGAGCTCCCCCCAAAGAAGAGGTGGAGACCTCTTTATATACAAAATGGCAAAAAAGCATGCTATGTGGGATTTCTCAACTGAAAGGAGAATGAATCCCACTTATTCTCTAGTGTGGCACTCACACACACCTATACAAGAGTGCTTTATTAACTGAATGAAAGGTAGAAAAAGGTACAAATGATGATGAAAAAAGAGTGGATCCAAGAAATATATATTTTATCTTCAACACTCCCCCCCTCCTTGACTTTGTCGTCCTCGACAAAGTTTTTGCAAGTATGGAGCTTTTGTGGAAGAGTGTGTAGGAGTTCCTTTTGCATGATCCGTACAATATTGGAGTGTTTTGCTTTGTTGCTTTTCTTCATCTTGCTTTTTGTTTGGAGCCGAGTGCTTTAACTTGGTTCTTTTGCCTCATGGGAATGAATATGCTAGAATGCTTTTCTCTTCTCCTTTTTTTTTTTTTTTTTTTTTGATGGATGGATGATGTATGAGCATGGAATGATAAAAATATAGATGATAGATACAAATAGATGAACTTAATTCATCTCTTCCTAGTCCATATGCATGAGTGGGGACTAAGGGTGCATGGGCGGAAAACAAAAAAGTGTCTATGCATGGTCTTGTAATGTGACCCTATCTTATGCATACTCTAAAAATGCATACAACAACAACAACAACAAAAAAATGGTGCAAAAAATGGATGGGTCTTGAGCAAAGTGCTCAAGGGTGAGGCGATGGTGAGGCTTTCTTCCAAATGTCCAACTCCAAGAGCCACTTCTTTTTCATCAACCATTTGAAATGAATGATGCCTTTGTCCACCAACCTGAAAAAAGAAAAATGAAAAGCAAAGTTTTGAAATCTATGTACATGTGCCCTCTTTGTGCTTGGGTTAAACTAAGTGTGCCTAATGCTTGGCCTTTGGATGAGGCCCTATTTATGTGCATACTTGGTGTGCATCTTAAACATATGTTATGCATTGGGCAAGGTTGGGTCCGACACCCATGGATGCTGCACGAAGAGGTTTTTGGCCGCCAATATGTCTTCGCTTTGTTGGTCTTAGCCTTGAGGTTTCTCCTTGGATCTTTTCTGAGTGTTGTCTTTATCGCTTTGGATCCCTTGGTCAAAAGTGGTCGTTCTTGATGATAAGGAATGGTGAATCTAGACCGTAGATTATGAAGTCTAGTGTGAGAAGGTTGAGTTTGTATAAGAGCTTTCTTTGGTACCCATATCAATGTGCGATTTGGTTGGGCTGTAAGCAAGTTTTTGGCCACCCAAATTTGCTTTACATTACAAGGGAAATGTGACTTCTTCGTCATGTATGGGTCTTTTGGACCTTCTAGGTGAGACTTTAGAAAAAACTCATCTTTACATGGGGAGTTCAACAAAGGTTGAGTTTCATTACATATATCATGCTCATGTAATGGATCATAAGGTTGCGTGGTTTGAAATCGATCTAGAGATTCAGCGATGCATTTATCTGTATTACACATAGAATCTCTAGATATCACTTTGGCTTCCATAGAACTCATACAAAATTTGTGAGAAGATTCCAAACTTAGGGGAAGGGAGGGCCCTTCCATATCCTCCAAGCACTTGGAGTTCTCCACTTCATCATTCGTCAAGGTTTCCTGTGACTTACTCAAAAAAAGGTTAGATGAAAAAGCGTGAGTGGAAAGACTATTTTGTGAATTAAGAGCACAATCTTTAAATAGATGATTATGTCTACAATCCATACAATGAGGATAATCGTCAGGATTTCCAAAAGACTCACTAGTGGGGATGGTCATAATAGATGGACAAGGTGCTTCAAACCCTTGATGTTCAAGAAACCTTTGAGTGCCTATGACCAAGTCTTCATCTATACCTTCCATAACAAAAAATGTTTCTAAAAATTCCATAGCATTCACCACAATAGGCAACCTAACTTGACCCATGCAATCATAAGTTTCACCATTCATGAGGATAGAGGAATGAGTGGTTAATTGAATGTTATCCAAAATAATTGTCACTAAATCAATATGAATTAAATTCCACTCACAATGAGGGTTAATAAAAGCACTCATATTTCTATATTCATGACCAATTAGTACATTCACAAAAGTGTTACTATATTCCTTGTTTGCAACAATGGATCCCACCCCTTTAGACATTCCTCCAATTTCCTCTACCCCTTGCAAATTTTCTATATTTGTTTCACCTTGACCATGTGTGATTACTACATGCATTTCATATTTTCCTTCCTTCTTTTGTGCAACCTTTTCCCCCTTCCTTCTTTCTTTTGCCTTTTTCTTTCCCATGTTTTGTTGAAACAATTTTTGGTTTTTTGAGTGTTTTTAATATTTGTTTGGTATTTTAGGAGTTTTTAGAATTTGTTTGAGGTTTTGTGTGTGTTTTTTTTTTGAATGTTTTTTTGGATATGTGTAAATAAGTTCTAATGGGGTTCTTCTACAAAAAACAAAGAGATTTATCATATACATATGGTACAAACTACCAACATCATAAGGCGAGGAAATAACCATACCTTATCCTTCTCATAACTCCTAAAATCCCAGGAGCAATCAATTTTTTGATGACAATGAATAGACAAGAACAAGAGTTCATAATATTTCAACCATTATTTTTGGACCCAAATAGTCATGTTTCACAAAGCCTTCAAACCCTTCCCTCACTTAATGGCTCTTCCCCTTCCATATATTCATGTCTTCAAGTGATTTCCAAAGTTCTGATGGGTTGCTTAATTTTCACTTGCCAAGAAGCTAATGCCTACCTTAAGGAGGTCCCCCAACCCACGTTTGGTCCTTTATTGTTTTAATTAAGCTATAAAACAATGGATTGAGCACTTGTACTACTTATTGGAAAAAATGAAAAGCCACATAGATGCGTGCTGAAATAAGTACCTATGTCAACTGTCATCCACTTTTAGTTTACCACTTGTTAGAATCAAAGAAAATATCCCATTGCGCTCGTTTGTTCGTGTCCCCAAAATCTCTCTCTCTCTCTCTCTCTCTCTCTCTCTCTCTCTCTCTCTCTCTCTCTCTCTCTCTCTCTCTCTCTCTCTCTCTCAATCGTGCTATTGTGTGCATGCCATGCGTTTTGAAGGAGAGGATCGGGTCACAATACGTCAAAAATATACTGCAACCGTGACTTTGCCGAGTGTTATACACTTAGTTGATTTGCATCACTGGCCAGCTATCCATTTAAGCCCTTAGATTGCTCCTCATTCAGTGGAGTGCCGCGCGCCTCCTCTAAACAATGTACATCCAGCTTCTGTGTTGAGATACCTATGAATCGAGAATGTCAGCGATGATGTCGGCTGCGATCTGAGTGATCAGGATTTTTCTGACAATAAAAAGAATCCAAGTGATTTGAATGTACTGAGGTAAAACTCCAGCTGTTGTGCGTCCATAAAGCGATCAGGTTTAGGGTCCCTAAGCAGATATAGTCGTTCCAAAGTTAGGTGCAAGGTTCACAGACACCTAAAATCTGGACCACGTGATTCTCAGAGTCAGAGAACAGCAAGCCATAAAAACTTCCCTTCGAGCTGAAGGGAAAAAGCTAAGATACATCCCGCGGGCAACTCAGCAATGTGACAAGCGCCCCCAGTTTATTGGACACCAGAAGCACTGAGACCGAAGGATATCATGTATATGGTATATCAAGGACTGTATCAACACAGACTGAGATAGTTGCAGTATGAAGTTCTGGATTTGAGAGAAATTCGAGAAGCAACCAGAACCTTATAAGACCACCATTCCAAACAAATCATTACCGCTGAAGGACAGACAAGCTTCAAGACGGGTTTCAAATCCTGAAGAACCTTCGTAGAGAGAGGCATTCTATTTGGCACACAGTTTGGAGAGAACCTACAGAAAAAGCTAGCAGCGCAATGTCAATCCAGTAAGATATGCTGTTTGTAAGAGCTGCCCCAGTGAAGCCCATCTCAGACTTAAATATCAACATCCAACAGATTGGAGCATGGCATACCCAAAACAGATAGAGAGAGATAAGTAACGAGGGAGTACAAGGCTGTTGTCTGACGAAACGACAAAGGCTTTGTGTTCGAAGCAACTTGTTAAATGGTCAAGATGTAGCATTTCCAAATAAGATAGGTATCCGCCCTGCATATTGACCTACCAGATACTTCCTTCTCCTTACTTCGCATTTGAAGTTCTTTGCGCTTCAGACCATACTTGTGCAATCTATGCATGTTCTTCATAGTCTCTTCATAGTCTCATTTCATCATGACCATACACGCATCCACAACATGATTCTAGTTCCCATAACAAAGATCCATCAAAGCATGCATCTAGATCTGATGTCATCACTTTAGGTGTCTCCAGGAAGCATTTCTATTTGTTGCCCATCACGCTCCCCTAGGATCCATCTTGGGATAAGTCCCCATAGTCCATTTGACTGAGGAATCTGCCTCTGAGCTAACTTCTCAGCCGATGAAGTAAAGATGTCCTTAAACTCGTGAAGACCTTCTCTCGTGGCTAGCTCCGCTGCAAGGAACTCCCACTCGAATTGGTGTTGTAAGCTGCATTGGTCATCCTTCAGAATTCGCATTGTTTATATAGCTCTTCCCTCATCTACATCATCGACATCTATCATGTATGTTTACTACATCAACATCCTGTGCCTGCTCGACCTTTGTCGATGTTGCTTGACCATCTATAGGAACCTTCTCTTTCACTATCTCCACCATGCCCTGGGTCTGTTCCTTAGCTTCTCCAGTTTTCTGTTGTCCATACTCTTTTGTCTCCTCCATCTTCTGGGTAGTATTTTCTTTCGCTTGGTCTACATGTTCTGCCATGATCGCAATAGACAAGCAGAACCTTGTGAGTTAGAATAACCATGAACACCAATAAATCGTGATTGCTCTCAAGATGAACATCATATACAGCTCAAAGATTGTAGCGCTGATTTGAGTTCAATCCCTTTCATGTCCTGGCTTCCCAATAATATTCTGCTTTCTAGTAGAGATGTCCATGACTAATGCAGTCTAGGCGTCTTTATGTATCTCATGTCTTGTGATAGGTAAGAGGTCTTTCTCCACATCAAGAGCAGCTCTTCCTTCCAATTTATCCCGACTTTATCCCGACTTCTACTCTTCATAGGGATCAATCTCTTCAATTCTTCTCTTGTGGATGCTCACAGATCCTGTTGCATTTCCTCCTCTTATGGGAAAATATTCTCAAAAGCCGTTGCGCTTCCTTTTGTGCTTTTGCTTCTAAGCCAATTCAGCTACTATAACAGCTTCTGCAACAGATTTTGCTTCTAGTCTAGAGAGTTCCTCTGATACACACCCCCAAGCTTCCACAGTCGTACGGACAATAGGTACTTGACCCTTTGTTTCTGCATCTTTCATATCTACTTCTTCTTGACCACTTTGCTGCTGCTGTTTCTTCGGGGTTACTTGATCTTTCTTCGGTGTGGTATCAAATGTCACAAAACCAAATCCTCTAGATTTACCAATCTTGTGATCCTGCATTATCTGACACCCAAATATTTTACCAAATTTTGAAAAATAAGCCTTCAAATCATCCTCTGTGGTTGAAGACGTTAGCCCTCCAACAAAATTTTTTTCGTCTTTGGACCTTTCGAGGGGACAGAAATCTTTTCACGAGGGACAGTTCTTTTTGCATCAACCGTCCTCCCATCAATAACATGAGTGTCCTGAAGCACTCTGTCTACTATTGATGGGTCTGCATAGGTGACAAAGCCAAAACCTCTAGGTTGTCCAGTACTTCGGTTCTTCATGATAACAGAATCAGTTAACTCTCCATACTTCTCGAAGTGTCGAGTTAGAACCTCTGTAGTTATTTCCCTCGATAGACCACCAATAAAAATCTTACCATTGGAGGGCCCAAGACTGTCATCTGCTTGGCCCTTATGTGCAGCGTCTTCTCCAGCAGTACCCTCATCAGCATCGCCCTGTGCATCTTCATCACTCTCCTTATCACCATCATCTTTCTGCATTGCGACATCTTTGTTTTCACCCTCAGCACCTTTAGGGATCTCTTCCTCTTGTTCAACTTCTTCAACTTCTTCAATAACTTCTTCATCCACATCACCCGTATCCTCTCCTTCCATAACTTCATCAGCAGCATTATCTTGCTCAGGCTTACCTTCTTCTTGACTGAGCTCTGCCTTGTCTGCCTCGGTGGCCCCACCTTCGGATTCTCCTTCCTGTGAAACTTTGAGAGAATCTGCATCTATCCGAGCATCAGAGGCAGAAGCAAGCACAGCCGAAGATTCATGGGGAGCGGGGCGTCCTGTATATTCTGCTCTACTGGTTTTAGATGTTGTAGCCTTCTAGTATAATCAAATGCTACAGATGCCTGTGGTTGGTTTAATACAAGTCTTGCGCTAAGGCTTCAGACCACCTTCACCAAGCTTCTCTACAAGAGCCCAAAATTTTCATATGGGAAGCAATCACTACAGCTGCTCTGACATAAGAGGCTTCATCTTTGAAAGTAATGGCAACTTTTTCCCCCCTAGTGATGCAATAAGCTCAGCCTTTTGGGATCCTAATGCTTCGATTTGATCAGAAAGAGTTTGGATGTACTTCATTGCGTCAGTAAGAACATTGCATCGATCCATCTTAGGTTTTGCATCAGGCAAGAGTGAAAATAGAGTTGTATATAGGTGAGTCATGCCTTTGCGCCTTTGTCTTTCTGAGAAACTATGAATTTCCCTTCTGGATAAAAGTTAATAGGATGATCCTGGACCTCATGCAAGCTGCGAATTTTTCGAGAATTCTTCTCAGCAGAGTGTGAGCTTTCGCTCTTCTATAAAAATTCTTGCACTGATAGCCATTCATTTTTTGTTCTAATCCTAGTGTACAGCAGCCTCGTTCCTGATGAGGGGTTGCTGGATGGAGAGGCCTATACGCAGAGTGACTACATTCGCAGTCGCTATGCTACACTATCTTGCTCGGGTGAAAGTGCATCTAGAGCTATTCTTTGATAGCGCATGAAAATGGGAATAGGCGAAGTGTGAGAAATTGCCACCCTCTTGACCAATGAGCCCAAGAAGCGTAGTGGACGAATGTTCATGGACATCACGCTGATGGTAATGAATAGGTTTCTACAAGAAGCTCTTTAGCATTCCACAGTCGTCGGCAAATGATGGTGCAGAGTTCCATTGCCGAAGTCCTCTCAAACTGTCAAAAAACCTTGGTTGTTAGAAAACCTTGGCTGTCAGAAAACCTTGGCTGTCAGAAAACCTTGGTTGATGAAGATAATGATCTCATAAACTCTTTGAAACTTACAGAAGAACCCCAAAACAAAGTTAATTACACATGATTAGAGAAATCTCAACAAAGTCAATAGAAAAATCAACATAATGACAAAAAGATTTCTAAAAACTACTCCTATCCTACTCGTGACTTGAAGAATCACCACACATGGTGGACTAATCACCCAAAAAGGGGATCCTCATCACACCAAAAATGGCTCATCTCAACAAGTTATTATGAATCTTGCAAGCTGCAAATGCTCACAAGAGCGTAAAAAAAATGAAGAACTCAACAAATCGTCATGAAAAACTTGCATACACGTCTCTTTCACGCCAAAAACCATCACGTAAGTGACAAGAGAACGTTCCCCGGCAACGGCGCCAAAAATTGTTGACGTTGTAGCATCACAATTCATACTTGTCAAACCAGGAAGCATCTCATGAGACCCAAATGTTTGCGTAGAAGCACTCAGCAGACGTAATGGCGCTTCGTCAATGTATGATTAACAACGTTATCAACAAGAAGATACAACATAAGCATCGCGAATGATGCACCTAATCGTAATCACAAGCATAATAACAACATAATCATACATCAACGTGTCACAAGCGTCAGACAAGAAGAGAACAAGCATGCATGCACATCATGACGAAGAGAGAGAGCAAGAATCTATCTACAAACTAGCATAATCTCATTACTTCTCAAAGAGCTCCCCCCAAAGAAGAGGTGGAGACCTCTTTATATACAAAATGGCAAAAAAGCATGCTATGTGGGATTTCTCAACTGAAAGGAGAATGAATCCCACTTATTCTCTAGTGTGGCACTCACACACACCTATACAAGAGTGCTTCATTAACTGAATGAAAGGTAGAAAAAGGTACAAATGATGATGAAAAAAGAGTGGATCCAAGAAATATATATTTTATCTTCAACACATATACATATACATATACACATACATATACATATACATATACATATACATATACATATACATATAGATATACATATACATATACATATACATATACATATACATATACATATACATATACATATACATATACATATACATATACATATACATATACACATACATATACATATACATATACATATACACATACATATACATATACATATACATATACATATACATATACATATACATATACATATACATATACATATACATATACATATACATATACATATACATATACATATACATATACATATACATATACATATACATATACATATACATATACATATACATATACATATACATATACATATACATATACATATATATATACATGTACATATACATTTACATCTACATATACATATACATCTACATATACATATACATCTACATATACATCATATACATATACATATACATATACATATACATATACACATACATATACATATACATATACATATACATATACATATACATATACATATACATATACATATACATATACACATACATATACATATACATATACATATACATATACATATACATATACATATACATATACATATACATATACATATACATATACATATACATATACATATACATATACATATACATATACATATACATATACATATACATATACATATACATATACATATACATATACATATACATATACATATACATATGTTAAAAGTCAAGCTTCAAGCTAAAACTTTGTGGGGAATCTTTTATGGACATGTGGAGCAATCAAAGGAAGCCAAAAGCCACGAGATTCCATCAAGAAAAGTCACTCAACCACTCCCCAAGTCATCTCAACTAATTCCTCCAAGTTAGGAGGCTGATTTGGAAAGGTAGTTCCTAGATTTTAGGGGCACACCTCTCACTATAAAAGGAGCATGTATCCCGACTTCTTTTGGGCCATCTTCTTGGAGTTTTAGCTCATGTAAAGTGAGCACTAAGTGCTGGAGTTGTGATAAGCAAGCCCCTTCCTTAAGCAACCCCCTTGCTTGCTTGTTTGGTTTCTTTTAGTAGGCATATCTATGTGTGTGCGCAGGCAGTGTTGCAACTCTCTACCCCTGAGTTGTTAGCATTGGTTCTCCCTCATATGGTATCCATTTGATGTAATTCTTGTCTCATTGGATAGCTATAAGAGTCTATTTTATGCGGATCAATTCTGTGGAGCATTCTCTGAGTAAGCTGGGAGCAACATTCATTTTAGTGAAGTTGTGTGATTGATATCTCTCTCTTTGTGTAGGCTCTGTTGGAAATATTTTTCTGTCTGTTGTAAGGGCTGGTTCTCCTTCTCTATGTATCCATTTGCTATGATTTTGGTGGCATTGGGTAGCTATTAGAGTGCTCTAAAGTTGACTCAAGTTTGAGATTCATTCTCTATATAATCTTTGAGAAAAATTTGCTGGAGTGAAGTGAGGTCTCTGCTTGACTAGCAGTTGTGAGCATTCAACTAGCTCATGTTGTAGACATTGTTTCTCTTTGTGTAAGCATCCATTTCAAGTGAAATTTGTTTTGTTGGAAATCCCTTGGTGTCTACTACAGGTCTAAAAAAGCTCACTGGAGTTCTCTGCATAAGCTCTGAGTAAGAGCATTTTTGGTGTGCAGAGGTCAAAGAAGGATACCTGTGGAGGTCATTCGTGCTTCATCGTTGCTTAGGGGTTGAGATACTTCCCCCATCAGTGGTATCAGAGCATTTGGGTATCTTGGAGGTATCACATACAAGCAAGAAGACCTCTTGGAGTTGGTGGTTGAAGAGTTGCATCAACAAAAGCTTCTTGGAGGTAGCTCACATCAAGGGGGAGCTATTCTACTCAAATTTGCAAGAGCACAAGGTGTCCATCTAAGAAAAGCTTTGGATTGAGGTAACCTTAGAGCCTCATTTTCATTTTACACACATTGGAGCATTAGCCAAGGGCTAGGTCAAGTATCAAAGACTAGATATGGGAGACTTCAACACTCAAATTGAAAAGCTAGACAAAGGTAACTATCAACCATGGAGATTTAGGGTCTCCAACTATCTTATGGGCAAGGGCCTTTGGGGGTTGATTAGTGGAAGTGAACCAAGACCTAGGTTGGATGAGAATCCAACCAATGACCAGAGAAGGGCCTTTAGGGAATGGAATGAAAGAGACAAGAGGGTTATCTTTATTCTTTCCCAACACATTAGCAATAGCATGATCGGCCATATCCAAGACCTGGATTCAAGCATGAAGGTATGGGAGACACTTGAAAGGCTTTATTCAACAAGCACCAAAGCAAGGAAGATCCAACTCAAGAATGAGCTCAACAACCTTAGGAAGAGCTCAGGGAGTAGCATAAATGACTACATACTTAAGGTCAAGGAGTTATCAGATGCATTGGGATCCATTGGAAGCCACGTAGACGATGACGATCTTGTGGCTTATACTCTCAATGGTTTGAGAGATGATGAGAAGTGGAAACCCTTTACCACTTCAGTTTATGTAAGGGATAATCTTCCCGATTTTGAGCAATTGGTTGCTCTCATGGTCACCGAAGAAATGAACATAGGTGGAAGGTCAACTAAAAGCAAAGATGCACAAGTTTTCTATGCAGGTAATCAAAGGGGCAAAGGAAGACAAGGACAAGGAAGGGGCAAAGGAAGGTTTGGAGGAAGGCAAGGCCACTCAAGAAATCAAGGACATGACCAAGGCACCTCATCACAAAGAGGGAGAGGAAGATCAAGAGGAAGAGGAGGACGACATCAACAAAACAGGAATCAAGATGGCGAAGGATGTTACATATGTGGAAAGTTTGGCCACTATGCTAGAGATTGCTACCAAGGAGGAAACCAAAGGAACTATAATCAAGGTTCTTCATACAAAGGCCAAGGTAATTATGCTTCTACAAGTTCAGAAAATGACAATGTCTTGATGATGCACATGAATGGGAATTCAAGCAAAGTAGATAACACTTGGTATATTGATAGTGGATGTAGCAACCATATGAGTTGCAATGCTTCTTGGTTTACTAATCTACATGTTCCCAAAGGTAAAGGACATGTAGAAACAGGTGATGATACAGCCCATGAGATCTCCCATGTTGGAGATGTAGCTTTGGATGACAAGGAGGAAGGAAGATGTCTCAAGGATGTCTTGCATGTACCTACCATCACAAAGAACTTGGTGTCCGTTGGGCAAATGGTTGAAAGAGGCTATCAAGTAAGGTTCAACAAAGGTGGATGCTTTGTGGAGAACCCTAAGCAAGGTTACAAGGTCATAGCAAGAGGAAAGAAGAAAGGGAGACTCTTCACTTTGGAGGTAAATTCTCATTCTACTCAACATGTCTACTTCACATATGGAAACAAGAGGATTTCGGAGTTGGACTTGTGGCACAAGAGGATAGGTCACATCAACATACAAAGAATGAAGGAAATGCAATTCAAGAGGCTGGTTGAAGGTCTTCCCAACTTCCAAGGACAAGGTATGAAGCATTTATGTGAATCTTGTCAACTAGGGAAGCAAGCGAGACTTCCATTCAAGAAGAGTGGCTACATAAGCCAACATCCATTGGAGTTGATACATACAGATGTGTAGGGGCCAACGAAAGAGCAATCCATTGGAGGTAACAAGTACTTTGTCACTTTTATAGATGATTGCACAAGGATGGTTTGGGTTTATTTCATCAAAAACAAATCAGATGTGTTTACATGTTTCAAAGCATTCAAGGCAATGGTAGAGAAGGAAACAGGTACATATATCAAGAAGCTAAGGTCCGATGGAGGGGGAGAATATTTCTCAAATGAGTTTTCTGATTTTTTAATGGATCAAGGCATCAAGAGGCAAGTAACATGCAGGTACACACCCCAACAAAATGGAGTAGTAGAGAGAAAGAATAGATACATTGCCGAGATCGCTAGAGCAATGCTTAATGAGATGAATGTACCTAACATGTTTTGGAGTGATGTAGCAAATACCGCCGTGTATCTAATGAATAGGGCTCCTACCTCAGGGATCCATGGCTTGACACCATATCAAGCCTATTATGGTAAGAAACCTGATCTTTCCCACTTGAAGATATTTGGATGTACTTGTTATGTACATGTGCCAAGTGAATTGAGGCACAAGCTACAACCAAAGGCAGAAAAGTGTGTGTTTCTAGGATATTCAAATGATCATAAAGGTTACAGGTGCTTCAACCCAAACACAAAGGACTTGAGGATATCAAGGGATGTAGCATTTGATGAGCTACTCCCTTGGTATAAGAAGTATGATTGTATGCAGGACTATGAAGAAGAAAAGCATGGACATGATGAAGAACAAATCGACCTAGAGCTAAGCGGCCCAAGGTGTTCCATCAATGAAGATAGTTCAAGGATGAACTCACCATGGAGGGGGAGATCTTCATCAAGCTATGAAGCACAATCAATCAACAAAGGCAAAGCAACATTGGTGGAGTTGGATGAAGAAGGTAATGAAGTTGAAGATGATGAAGGACACATGATGGAGAAAGAAGCCACGTCAAAGAAAGAGATCAAGTTCCCAAGGCAAAGGAGGTTTATTCCTCCAAAAGGTGAAGAAAGGAATTCTTCTAGAGTTAAGTATCCAACTCAAAGGTTTACTTATGATTCATACATGGAAACACATTATGCATATATGAACAAAGTAGTAGAAGATCATGAGCCCAATTGCTATGAAGATGCAAGCAGGTACACCGAATGGAAAGAGGAAATGCAAGAAGAGATCGACGCACTTGAGGAAAATCAAACATGGACTCTAGTGCCCAAGAAGGAGAACATGAAGGTAATAGGTAATAAGTGGGTGTATAAAGTAAAGAGGAATTCAGATGGATCTATTTCTAGGTTCAAAGCAAGATTGGTGGGCAAGGGTTTTGCACAAACCTATGGAGTGGACTTTGAAGAAACATTCAGCCCCGTGGCAAAGATGAGCACCATTAGGACACTCATTGCAATGGCTGCTAGCAAAGGATGGAAGCTCTTCCAATTGGATATCAAGAATGCCTTTCTCAATGGAGACTTGGAAGAAGAGGTATACATGGAGCAACCACTAGGTTTTGTTCATAAAGAGTTTCTACATCATGTTTGTAGGTTGAAGAAGGAACTTTATGGCCTAAAGCAAGCTCCAAGGGCTTGGAACCAAAGATTGGTGGACTATTTGATCAAATGTGGTTACAATCAATGCAAGGCGGATCCATCTCTCTTCATCAAACAAAGAGGAGAACTTGTGGTCTACATGTGTGTGTATGTAGATGATCTTATCATTATAGGTAATGATACAAAGGGCATTGAGGAGATCAAGGCAAAGCTTGGAAAGGAGTTTAGGATCTCTGATCTTGGAGATCTTAGGTATTTTCTTGGCATTGAAGTTGTATACAAAGAAGAAGGTATTATGCTCATACAAAGGAAGTATATTCTAGACCTACTTGAGAGGTTTGGGATGCTACATTGCAAGCCTATTTCAAATCCCATGGAAGTTAATGTAAAGCTAAGCTCCATTGATGGAGAGCCATTAGAGGATGTAAATTTGTATCGATCTATTGTAGGCTCTTTCAATTATGCCACAATAACCAGGCCCGACATAGCATATGGAGTTGGAGTGTTATCACAATTTATGCATAGTCCAAGGACTACACACTTGCAAGCTGCAAGAAGAATGTTGCGATATCTCAAAGCCACTATAAATGAAGGATTGTTCTACTCATTTGATGATGATATGCAGGTCAAAGCTTATTCCGATGCCGATTGGGCCGGTTCGAAGGAAGATAGAAGGAGTACAAGTGGTTACCTAGTCATGCTAGGTAGCAAGATCATCTCATGGATTTCAAAGAAGCAACCCACGGTGGCATTATCTTCCACCGAGGCTGAGTATAGAGCTTTGGCTCAAGTCACATGTGAGCTAATGTGGATTAAGAAGTTATTTATGGAGCTTAATTTGCAGGTTGACACATATCCAATTTTTTGTGACAACATGAGTAGCATTCATCTAGCATCGAACCCTATCTATCATGCTAGAACCAAGCATATTGAAGTGCACTATCACTTCATAAGGGAAAAGGTGATATCCAAGGAAGTTTCAGTACATCATATTGGTACCAAGGACCAAGTTACGGACATGTTTACAAAGGCTTTGGATGGGATGAAGATTTCAAAATTCAAGCAATGCATCAACATGAAGGAGCTTGGATGAGGATGAAGAATTGAAGCTTGAGGGGGAGTGTTAAAAGTCAAGCTTCAAGCTAAAAATTCGTGGGGAATCTTTTATGGACATGTGGAGCAATCAAAGGAAGCCAAAAGCCACGAGATTCCATCAAGAAAAGTCACTCAACCACTCCCCAAGTCATCTCAACTAATTCCTCCAAGCTAGGAGGCTGATTTGGAAAGGTAGTTCCGATTTTAGGGGCACACCTCTCACTATAAAAGGAGCATGTATCCCGACCTCTTTTGGGCCATCTTCTTGGAGTTTTAGCTCATGTAAAGTGAGCACTAAGTGCTCGAGTTGTGATAAGCAAGCCCCTTCCTTAAGCAACCCCCTTGCTTGCTTGTTTGCTTTCTTTTAGTAGGCATATCTATGTGTGTGGGCAGGCAGTGTTGCAACTCTCTACCCCTGAGTTGTTAGCATTGGTTCTCCCTCATATGGTATCCATTTGATGTAATTCTTGTCTCATTGGATAGCTATAAGAGTCTATTTTATGCTTACCAATTCTCTGGAGCATTCTCTGAGTAAGCAAGGAGCAACATTCATTTTAGTGAAGTTGTGTGATTGATATCTCTCTCTTTGTGTAGGCTCTATTGGAAATATTTTGCTCTCTACTGTAAGGGCTGGTTCTCCTTCTCTATGTATCCATTTGCTATGATTTTGGTGTCATTGGGTAGCTATTAAAGTGTTCTAAAGTTGACTCAAGTTTGAGATTCATTCTCTGTATAATCTCTGAGAAACGTTTGCTGGAGTGAAGTGAGGTCTCTGCTTGACTAGCAGTTGTGAGCATTCAACTAGCTCATGTTGTAGACATTGTTTCTCTTTGTGTAAGCATCCATTTCAAGTGAAATTTGTTTTTTTCGAAAGCCCTTGGTGTCTACTACAGGTCTACAAAAGCTCACTGGAGTTCTCTACATAAGCTCTGAGTAAGAGCATTTTTGGTGTGCAGAGGTCAAAGAAGGATACCTGTGGAGGTCATTCGTGCTTCATCGTTGCTTAGGGGTTGAGATACTTCCCCCATCAACATATACATATACATATACATATACATATACATATACATATACATATACACATACATATACATATACATATACACATACATATACAGATACATATACATATACATATACATATACATATACATATACATATACATATACATATACATATACATATACATATACATATACATATACATATACATATACATATACATATACATATACATATACATATACATATACATATACATATACATATACATATACATATACATATACATATACATATACATATACATATACATATACATATACATATACATACTCATATACATATACATATTCATACCCATATACATATACATATACATATACATACACACATACATATACATATACATACATATACATATACATATACATATACATACACACATACACATACATATATACATATACATATACACATACATATACATATACATATACATATACATATCCATATACATATACATATACATAGATGTATACATATACATATACATAGACATATACATATACATATACATAGACGTATACATATACATATGCATATACATATACATATACATATACATATACATATACATATACATATACATATACATATACATATACATATACATATACATATACATATACATATACATATACATATACATATACATATACATATACATATACATATACATATACATATACATATACATATACATATACATATACATATACATATACATATACATATACATATACATATACATATACATATACATATACATATACATATACATATACATATACATATACATATACATATACATATACATATACATATACATATACATATACATATACATATACATATACATATACATATACATATACATATACATATACACATACATATACACATACATATACATATACATATACATATACATATACACATACATATACATCTACATATATACATATACACATACATATACACATACATATACACATACATATACATATACATATACATATACATATACACATACATATACATATACATATACATATACATATACATATACATATACATATACATATACATATACATATACATATACATATACATATACATATACATATACATATACATATACATATACATATACATATACATATACATATACATATACATATACATATACATATACATATACATATACATATACATATACATATACATATACATATACATATACATATACATATACATATACATATACATATACATATACATATACATATACATATATATACATATACATATACATATACATATACATATACATATACATATACATATACATATACATATACATATACATATACATATACATATACATATACATATACATATACATATACATATACATATACATATACATATACATATACATATACATATACATATACATATACATATACATATACATATACATATACATATATATATACATACACATATACATATACATACACATATACATATACATATACATATACATATATATATACATACACATATACATATACATATACATACACATATACATATACATATACATATACATATACATATACATATACATATTGTTAAAATTTTAGCAATTTTAAGTATGGGAACTCATGCTAAGTTAAAGTGCCACATCTCTCACACTTTTTCTTAGGATATACAACCAGTTTTCCACGAGTTTTCTCAGCCCTTTACTCACCTAATTTATGGAGAAAACTCGGGATCATTTGGAGGGCATTTTTGAATTCAAATCTACAACCACCTTTTTGAGCATTATATGAGCAAAGACATGGAGCAAAGTCGTGGCCATCCTCCTCTACCATTTGAGCACTTTTAGGCTCTCATTAGGAGTGTTTAGTCGAGGTCTAAGTTAGCCCCTAGCTAAGCAAGCCCCTTGCTTGTTGGAGTTTTCTCATAGGAAGTGATCATTGATCACCCATATCTCTTTGTATTATAGTCAGATTCATTTGCAAGGTAGCTCATTTTGTTCCTTTGATTATAAGCTTTCTCGTGGATTTAATATTAATATTAAATGTTCATTAACATTTATAATATTGAGCTTGAAAGCTCTCTAGTTTGATCTTTGCATATTCCAAAGTATGTGTGGGGGAAGGTACACATAGGTGCAAGCTACCAGTTTGGGCTGATTTTGATCTGTCTTGTACAAGGAGGTTGACATAGGTCACATTCATCAAATTGAGTGATCTATGGCTTGTTGGAAAGCTTGGAGAGTCTAGTTTTATGGTGCTAAATTTCAAAAGTTCAGGCTTCAAGTCCATAGAGAAATTCAAATTTTGGTGGTTTGTGATAGTGAACTGTTTGGTCCTAGGAAGGGCCTATCATTCTTCTACTGCAACTAGGAGTGGATATACTCCATCAATGTGATCATAGCTCATCATTGAGCATTAAAGACATCAAGAGGAGGCCTTGAAGTTGCTTGAGAGCCATGTATTGAAGCAAAGACCAGCAAGGTTTGAAGAAGGATTTGAAGCAAGGGGGAGCTTCTATCATCATCGAAAGTTCACGACAAGTGGAGACTCTTGTGGGAAGGTAACTGTTGACACTCAAGGTCAAGCACAAAGCATGGAAGTGCATCAAAGAAGTGGACATACAAGAGGTAGAAGCATGTAGGGAGATCCAAGAAGTACATGTCAAATTTTCAGAAGAATCCCCTACAAAAACAGTGATTTTTATCACTAAAAACCATTGTAAATACCATTTTCCATTTTTCTAACTCCATTTTGTTCACGATGAGGAGTCCTCAAGCTTTAGGAGTATTAGAAGTGCCATCCTACCAATTTTCATAATTTTTAGACTCCATTTGAACTCTCAAATAAGCCTTAGAACCTAATTTTTAACTAGGCCCGATACTAGGTCTCAACAGGGTCAAAACTACTAAAAAACTATAAAAAGAGCTAGAGAGCTCACTTTTGGGGTTACCTTGTTTAGAGAATAGAGCTTTTGAAAGAGATTTCTTGTGCAATAAAAGCTTTCCATTGTTCCTCTCTTTGATCTTACCTTGTTGGCATGTGTGTGTATGTGTGTGCATGCTTGTGTGCTTTCACTCACACACTTGTGCCTTTACTTGCTCATGGTCTTCATACCGGTCCTCACGTCTCTGTGAGTTGACAAGTAAAGGAGGGTGCTTACACTTGAATTACGCCAAATTTTGGCACCGTTGCCAGGGAGAGAGGTTTGAGGATGAGCGTTGTGACTGTAAGATCGTAGATTTGCGACGTTGGAAGGTAAAAGCTAGTCATTTTCTATTATTTTTCTGATTTTTCTTCTTCATCTTCATCATCATCACCATCTCCATCTTCTTCCATCTTCATCTTCATAGAAATTTCTTGTTTTTTAGTGCATTTTCACCATTTTCATACCATTTTTCATGCATTATTGTGCGAGAAGGAGTTATGAAGTGCAAGGGAGAGCAAGCACCTGTGTTTTTTCATGATTTTCTGCACATACGAAGCTCCACATTGCTCATCACTCAAAAATTTGAATTTCCCACCAAAAAACGATTCTGATTGAAAATCGAGATTTTCATAAAATTCAGATTTTTCATAAAAAATATGATTTTCAATTCCCGCATAAATCACACAAAAATGCGACTCTCTAGATGTCATGGAAACTTGAGTTTTAGAAAATAAACACGATTTTTAGTTGGCTCAAGATCACGATTTTCACAAATCATGATTTTTATCCAAAAACATGATTTTGGAGAAAAAACACGATTTTTAGTTGGATCAAAATCACGATTTTCATAAATCACGATTTTCACGATTTTCAAAAAACACGATTTTCACTAAGGTACAAAATCGTGATTTTTTGTTAAAAATACAATTCTGAGCAAACATGATTTTCAATCAAAATCACGATTTTCTGGTCATTCTCAAAATCGCGATCTTCACACCAAAAACACGATTTTCTGTCAAAATTGCGATTTTTTGATCGTTCTCAAAATCGTGATTTTCATTAAAAAATCCAATTCTCAGACAGAATCACGTTTTTCATGATTCTCGCTCAAAGTCATGTTTTTCACGATTTTCATTCAAAATCACAATTTTCACGATTCTCTATTGGTTCCAAAATTGCGATCTTCAAAAACACGATTTTCATCCAAAATCATGATTTTCACGATTTTCAAAAAACACAATTTTCAAGCTCGACTCAGCATCGCGATTTTCTCACAAAATCATGATTGTCTGAGTCCCCAAAATCGCAATTTTCATAACTGTTCAACATCCCAATTTTCATGATTTCACAAAATCGTGATTTTTACGATTGCTGTGCATCGCGATTTCATGATCCCTCACAATCGCGATTTTCATAAGTGCTCAGCATCGCGATTTTTAGATGCCCAAAATCGGGATTTTCACACAAAATCATGATTTTTCCAAAAGGTCCTATTTGCCTATTTTGATCCCCAAGAGCCTGAATTGACATAACGTTTTCACCAAAAGTCCATTGTTTGAGCTCTATAGCTCGTTGGAAAGCTCATTTCCAATCCCACATGGCCTCAACTATCTTTTATAAGAATAATGCACTGATTTTTAGATAGGCTAATTTGAATTTGACCCTTAGGTGGGACTAGGAATCCAAGAAGGCTCCAAAGGATTTTGAGCACTACAAAGGGGAATTTTGGGACTAGAAGACAAAGCTTATGAACCTGAGATCTGGTAGAAACCTAGGCAAGGATAGACAAAGCGTTAAATCTTCTGAGGCAAGTGTCAACGATACAGCTAAGTCTTGGGCACAACAACTAAGTATCCATACATACTAAGTTCAAACACAAGTGACTCAGAAATGTCCTTTAGCATGGGGAAACCTGTAGGGGGATCAAGTACTGCCTATTTACAAACACCAAAAGGTCCATATAAGACACAGTTGGAAACCTGCAGGAGGATTGAACACTACTCGCATCTATGAGGATGGCCTGAGGCGATCAGTGGTCCAACTCAAAAATCCCGATCAACCCTTTGGACTTGAACACCCAGTGGTCAAGTTCGAAGAGGGTTCATAAATTAATAAGGAAGGAACCATGTATGTGGTCACCAACTTACCAGACAGGACATATGAGTTTGGAAACATCATTCCTGAAAATGAGATGGGAGACCTAGAGCAAGGAGATGTAGGACGAGAACCCAAGACTCCGAGAGGTAAGTCGGTTTTAACCAGAGTGATCACTCCAGATTGGATCCCTCAAGACAACAAAAGCATAGAACTATTCGTAAATAGAGAAATGAAGAAAGCCTTTTGGAGATTCAAGCCAGATCAACCTAGCCAATTGATCATAGTCATCATCTACGAATTCAAGGATCCGGAGACACCAGGCAAAGTTGTCTACCTAGATAACACATCAGAAAGAATGTTCTTGGTAACAGAACATGATAGACATGCCTATACTTGGAAGAGTGAATTGGTTTTCCCTCCACCAAGATCCAATGTTTCCCATGGCCTCAAATGAGTAGGATCATCCCAGGCTCATGAAACCCAGAGGGAAAGAGCGAGAGAGAGGCCTGAGGTTGTGGAGAATGAGTTCTCCTATGCGCAACGGAAGTGTGTAGTGAACCCTTGTATGTCCAGCACTTGGACAAACATCTTCACCTTAGATAGCTTGCTGCTCTCAACACAAAACTCAAATGGACTTGATACTTTACTCAATCAAAGTAGACAAAGAGATATTTCTAACAAGCTATAAATGACTTAATTTGGACAAGTTTTGATTAGGAAACACAACTATCAAAGATGAACTACCTGTCCACACAGGTATGCTGAAGAATTGAGCTTCACTCTTGGACTGATAGCTCTCTGAATATATATCCTTTGAGAAAGATATTTGGTACCGAGAAAGTAGATACAAATAGCTTTCCAACAAGCTAAAAGTCAAGTAATTTGGATGCGTTTTGATTTGGAAACTCAACTCATCAAGATAGACCACCTGCACACATAAGTACACTATAAAACTAGAGTTTACTCTCTGAAAGATATCTCACATAACATGAATGATCTGAATGAGATATTTGAGACAGTGAAAGTAGATGCCAAGTTCTTTCCAAGAAGACAAAAGGCATGCAATTTGGATATGATTTGGTTGGGAAACTGAATCGACCAAAATAGACTATCTATCTACACAGGTATACTGAAAAACTGGACTTCACTCTTTCACTGATATCTCACAAACTACATAAGCTTTCAAAGAGATATTTGACATGCATAAATTAAACACGATAAGCTTTCCAATGAATGTTTAAACGCACAAAATGGTTACATATGCATTGATATATGAGCTCTGCAACAGAGCTGTGTACAAACTGACGTGCGGCTGGAAGGAGTCTAAGGGAAAACCAAAATGATAAAATGGTTAGATCTGACTACTGGGAGCTCTTGCCTCTTTCTCTCCTTATTTTGAATGTGCTCCCACTTCAATTTTATAACCAATGAGCATATGAAGAAGTTTGTGCCTTCTTCTTAACTCATCACTTTCTCCACTACATGCTACTAACTACAAGGCAAGATATTGTATCTCTTACTCATCATGAAGTTTTGACTAGACTTTTTCTTTTATTATTTTTTCCTTTTTTCCTCTACTTTTCCTTTATCTTTATATTTGGTAAATTTATCCAAGCATGGCTCATATGAAAATGAGCTTGTACATTTATCTTCAACACTCCCCCTCAAGCTCATTTGGGAGTTATCTTCATCCATGTCCTGCAAATTTATCACATCCTTGAAGCCTTTGAGTTTAGAAGCATCCAAGAACTTTGTAAAAATATCTGCAACCTGCTCTTTGGTTCTAATGAACTTTATCTCCACATCTTTGCTCAGCACCTTCTCCCTTACATAGTGGTAGTGACAGCCTCTATGTGCTTGCTCCTTGCATGAAACATAGGATTGCTTGCCAAGTAAATACTTGACATGTTATCACCGTATATAGGGATGGTTCCAACTTGCACTCCAAGATCAGCCAAAAGCTTTTTAATCCACATTGCTTCACATGTGGCAAAAGCTAATCCTCTATATTCAGCCTCCATAGATGAAAGTGCAACAGTAGGTTGTTTCTTTGAGCTCCATGTGATAGGTTTGCTTCCTATCATGAACACATAACCTGAGGTTGATCTTCTATCTTCCTTTGAACCTGCCCAATCAGCATCACTAAAGCCTTTGACCTGCAGTTCTTCATCAAACTTGTAAAACAAAGCATGATTAACTGTATGCTTTATGTATCTCAACACTCTCTTGGCTGAATTTAAGTGTTCACTTGTCGGGGCTTGCATAAACTGAGAAAGTACACCAACAACATAAGACAAATCAGGTCTTGTAATGTTTGCATAGATCAATGATCCTACAATGCTTCTGTATGTCGTTACATCTTCCAATGGTTCTCCATCATTTGAACAATCTTTGTATTTGTGTCCATGGGTTGAGTGAGTGGTTTGCATTCACTCATTCCAAATCTGAAAAGAACATCCAACAAGTACTTCCTTTGCATTAAGTAGATGCCACTCTTTCCATAAACAACTTCAATTCCTAAAAAATATTTCAGCTCTCCAAGATCTGAAATTTTAAACTCCTTACCAAGCTTCCTTTTGATATCTTTAATCCCTGTAACATCGTTTCCTGTTATGATGAGGTCATCGACATATATGCAAATATATACCTCTCTATTTTCTTCCTTCTTCATGTACAACGAAGGATCTGCACTACTTGGGTTGTATCCACACTTAGTTAGATACTCTACCAATCTCTGATTCCATGCTCTTGGTGCTTGCTTCGAGCCATAAAGTGCCTTCTTCAACCTACAAACAAAATCTGGATGGTTTTCATCTTCAAATCCAATCGGTTGACTCATGTATACCTCTTCTTGTAGTTCTCCATTGAGAAAGGCATTTTTGATGTCGAGTTGATATAATGGTCATCTCCTTGAAGCACCAATTGCTATTAGGGTTCTGATAGTTCCCATCTTTGCAACGGGGCTAAAAACTTCATCATAATCTATGCCTTGTGGTTGTTTAAATCCTTTGACAACTAATCTAGCTAGTGAACCATCAGCATTCCTCTTTACTTTAAACACCCATTTGTTTGGAACAATCTTCATACCTTCTTTCTTTGGCACTAGCTCCCATGTGTGATTATCTTTGAGAGCTTTGATCTCCTCTTTCATAGCTTGCTTCCATTCCTTTTGTGCGCAAGCTTCTTCATATGTCTCAGGCTCTTTGTCTTTGATAACCTGCATCATGTATGCAAAATGTGTCGCCATAAAACTATCATAACTCAACCTTTGAGTTGGATGCCTTGTCCTTGAAGATCTTCTTTCATTGCCTTTAGAGAGTTGCTTCTTTAACCTATTTAGATTTACCATCAGAGTGATTACCTCTTCATATTCTTCTTCACTTGCATCTACCTCACTATTTGGAGTAGCACTTGCCTCTTTGGCTCTACTATGAGCTGAATTTGGAGACAAAGAATGACTCCCCCTCCATGTTGAACATTCTTTATTTGATGTAGATGCCTCTGGACCTAAAGCCTTTGTGCTTGATTGTTGAGCTTCTCTTTGATTTGTTCCTGCATAATCATCACAATCTTCTTCAAGAACCTTTTCCTTTCCTTTATCTTCATACCATGGTCTTAGTTCATCAAAGACCACATCTCGGGAGACTCTTAGTTCCTTTGTTCTAGGGTTGTAGCACTTGTATCCTTTTTGCTCCATTGAGTAGCCGATGAAAATGCATTTTTCTGACCTTGGTTCCATCTTTGTTCTAACTTCTTGTGGAATGTGGACAAAGCAAACACATCCAAACACTTTGAGGTGTGTAAGATCAGGTTTCTTACCGGAATATACCTCTTCTGGAGTCAAGTGATGTATTCCCGATGTTGTGCACCTATTCATCAAGTAAATGGCGGTTGTGGTAGCTTCAGCCCAATAGTACAATGGTACCTTCATCTCGTTGAGCATGCATCTTGCAATTTCAGCAATTTGCGTATTTTTCCTCTCAGCTACTCCATTTTGTTGTGGTGTATACCTACAAGTGAATTGCCTTTTGATCCCATTCTCTTGTAGAAAATTTAAAAATTCTTTGGAGAAGTATTCTCCTCCACCATCGGACCTTAAGGTTTTCATAGACCTTCTTGTTTCCTTTTCAACTTCAACTTTGAATCTTTTGAATATAGAAAACACCTCTGATTTTTGCTTCATACAAAACAACCATACCTTTCATGAGTGATCATCAATGAAGGTGACAAAAAATCTATTACCAGCCATTGATGCCTCTTGGGTTGATCCCCATACATCCGTATGTGTCAAGTCCAAGACATTTGGAGCCACATAATTGCTTCTCTTGAATGGCTGCCTTGTTTGCTTTCCTAGTTGACAAGCTTCACATAACTCATGTAGTCCAATGCTATTAAATTTTGGAAGACCTCTTACCACTTCATGTTTGCTCATGTCCTTCAGCTTTGGAATGTTGATGTGTCCTATTCTTTTGTGCCATAAGTCCAGCTCTGAAATCTTCTTGTTCCCACATTGAATGTACATGACCTTTCCATGTGGATGTTGGACGTCCAAAGTGAACATCCTTCCTTCTCTTCTACCTCGAGCAATGACCTTGAAGCCTTCCTTTGGATTCTTTATGAAGCACCCATTCTCATTGAATATGACATGATAACCCTTCTCTACCATTTGTCCTACTGAAATCAAGTTCTTTGAAATTTTAGGAACATGAAGAACATTAGATAGTACCTTTGCTCTACTTGTATCTCCAAGCCTTATATCTCCAATGTCTTCAATCATGTGTTGAGTATCATCACCTGTTTCAACACATCCTTTTCCACTTGGTACCTGTAGATTAGTGAACAAACTTCCTTGGCATGACATATGGTTACTACAACCTGAATCAATGTACCATTTTTTGTCATCTTCACAAGAGCTTCTATACTCATGTCTCATTGCAAGTAGTGTGTCCTTGCTTCCTTCACTTGAGGTGCTTGCATAGTTGCTTTGGTTCCTTTGATTGCCTCCATTTGGTCTTCCATTCTTCAGCCAACAATCACTAGCATAGTGTCCTACTTTACCACAATGATAGCATGTTATACCTTTATGAGAATTGTAGGAGCTTCGGCCTCTTCCTCTACTTTTACCTCGACCTCTTCCTTGTGCGTTGGCATTTGATGCATCCTTATTGTCTTCCGAATTGTTTTGATTGTAGTTAGAGTGGTTGTGACCTCTTCCTCTTCCTCTTGAGCCTCCTCTTGAGTTTCTTCCTTTACCTCGACCTGCATATAACATTTGGTTGTGGCTGTCCTTTCCTTTGGGACCACCGAAGCTAAGCTCTTCTATGACAAGATGAGGGATTAGTTGTTCAAAACCTAGATATGCATCTTTCAAGTTAATGGAAGTTATAAAAGGCTTCCATCTTTCATCTTCTCTCAAGCCATTGAGAGTATAACACACAAGATCTTCGTCTTCAACCGTTGTGCCAATAGAAGCTAAAGCATCGCTTAGCTCCTTAATCTTCAAAGTATATTCAGCTATGGATTGACTTGAACTTTTCTTGATTGTGTTCAACTCATTCTTGAGTTGAAGTTTCCTAGCTTTGGTATTTGTTGAATACATCCTTTCAAGAGCTTCCCAAGCATCCTTAGCTTTCTCTAGATGTTGAATATGACCTACCATGGCATTAGTAATGACTTGCGAAATGAGGAACATGACTCTCCTATTCCTCTCTTCCCATTCTTTTGCTTGCCTCCTTTGGACTTCGGTGGCCATACCTTGATTGATTTTAGGTTGAGCATCATCGCCGCTCACAATACCCCATAAGCCTTTGCCCATTAGGTAGTTGGTCATTCTAAACCTCCACACGGGATAGTTATCCTTATCCAACTTCTCTACTTGTTGACCCAAGTCAGCCATTGAAGAGTATCAAAGACTAGAGAGTTATCTCAAATACTTATAGTCCTTTGCTCTTGCGTTTGTGAAGCTCCCTCTTGTTTCGTAGCTCCTCTTTTGCTTTTCTTCAACTCCAACTCTGATGATAAAGCTTCAGCAACAAGTTTGCTCTGATACCAACTGTGGAGAATGAGTTCTCCTATGCACAACGGAAGTGTGTAGTGAACCCTTGTATGTCGAGCACTTGGACAAACATCTGCACCTTAGATAGCTTGCTACTCTCAAGACAAAACTCAAATGGACTTGATACTTTAGTCAATCAAAGTAGACAAAGAGAGCTTTCTAACAAGCTATAAATGACTTAATTTGGACAGTTTTGATTAGTAAACAAAACTATCAAAGATGAACTACTTGTCCACACAGGTATGCTAAAGAATTGAGCTTCACTCTCGGACTGATAGATCTCTAAATATATATCTTTTGAGAAAGATATTTGGTACAGAGAAAGTAGACATAAATAACTTTCCAACAAGCTAAAAATCAAGTAATTTGAATGCGTTTTGATCAGGAAACTCAACTCATCACGATAGACCATCTGCACACATAAGTACACTTTAAAACTAGACTTTACTCTCTGAAAGATATCTCACATAATATGAATGATCTGAATGAGATATTTGAGACAGTGAAAGTAGATGCCAAAGGCTTTCCAACAAGACAATAATCATGCAATTTGAATATGGTTTGGTCAGGAAACTAAACCGACCAAAATAGACTACCTATCTACACAGGTATACTAAAAAACTGGACTTCCCTCTTTCACTGATATCTCATAAACTACGTAAGATTTCAAAAAGATATTTGATGTGCATAAAATAAACAAGATAAGCTTTCCAATGAATGTTTAAACGCACAAAATGGTTACATATGCACTGAGATATGAGCTCTTCAACAGAGCTATGTACAAACTGACATGCAGCTGGAAGGAGTCTAAGGAAAAACCAAAATGACAAAATGGCTAGATCCGACTACTGTGAGCTCTTGCCTCTTTCTCTCCTTATTTTGAATGTGCTCCCACTTCACTTTTATAACCAATGAGCATGTGAAGAAGTTTGTGCCTTCTTCTTAACTCACCACTTTCTCCACTACATGCTACTAACTACAAGGCAAGATATTGTATCTCTTACTCATCATGAAGTTTTGACTAGACTTTTTCTTTTATTATTTTTTCCTTTTTTCCTCTACTTTTCCTTTATCTTTATATTTGGTAAATTTATCCAAGCATGGCTCATATGAAAATGAGCTTGTACATTTATCTTCAACAGAGGTAAGCTTTACACACAATGTGGGTAGAGACATATCAAGAATGGAAGGTGAAAGACCTAAAAGAGAGAGATATCAAGCACATAGGCATCAAAGAGATGAACACAATTTTCCATTGCTGAGACCCCGAGGGTACCCAAGAACCCTTAGACCCTCTCAAGTGGTCAAAACAATGAAAAATTACTTTGATGGTTCAGAAGATCCCTATGATCATGTGGCCGAGTTCAAACAAGTGCTAAGAGCTGAGCAGGTTGAGGACTTGTTCACCCAGTTTGAGGCATTCGGTTTGACTCTTAAGGGCATTGCCTTAGCTTAGTTTCAACCCCTGAGTAGTCGTAACTATTGAGATATAGGTCAACTGCTAGAGGAATTCATTGTAGAATTTTCCAAGAGTGGCATCAAGCATAATACATCATCCTTGATCCATAGCCTCAAGCAAACACCCCAAGAAATAGTGTGACTAGCAGGAAGAAGGTTCAGATAGTACATAGAAAGATGCCCTATTCCATAATTACGCACATCGGCCAAACAAGTAGCCTTGTTTTTAGATGGCTTGGTAAGCACAAAGTTAAGATCATATGTGTACTTGAAGGAGCCTACATCCATAGAAGAGTGTGTGCAGATGTGCATAGACATAGAAGAGAACCTGGGTGAGGACTTAGGATTGTCCAAACTCTATAAGCATTCTCACAATTCTACTAGTCATACTTTGATAATCTCCACAGAAATAGATGAGATAGCTAAGCAAGTTGCCAAGAAGCTAGGAGTCCAAAATAGACCAACACCAAGAGTCACCTCATTGAATCTATGTTATACTTGCAGAGGGGACCACATGGCTAGCGTTTGCCCAATGCAAAACCAGAACGTGAGAGAAAGGAATGCCCCATATTGCACTATTGAGAGAAAATACATGAACCATATGGCTCAGGACTATCCTTACAATAGGCAGGCTGTTAGACAAACTTATTAGCAACCTTATCAACAGGGTAGGTATCAAAATCAATAACAACAACCATATTATTGACCATGACAGCAATATCAGGCACCATATAGGCCACAACCAATCCTAGGAAACCAACCACCAGCTCTTGCCAATGTGATTCCAGGTAAGTATGCAGGGGCAAAAGAGAACCTTTGGTGCTAGTGACCCCTTTGGTCTCAGAAAGTGACCATCATGCTTAGAGTTCTGACTACTCCTATGAAGATAGTCCATAAGCTTATTACACAAAGTCACCTGAGCATAGTGAGACTTATCCATATCAATATGAAGCACCACCTATGGAACAAAATTGGGAGCTAGAATACTCCAATGTCATGTATGCAACTCCTCACCCTAGCCCCAAGTGAAACAAGTGAGACCACAAGCCCCTAGAGGACCATGTTTTAGATGTCAGGGTGACCATTTCATTCGTGAATGTCCCCACCCACCGTCTCCGAGACAAGGACAAAACATCACAATACAAGCCTTTTGCCCTGAGTGCGGCAAATAACATCTTTCGAGAGATTGTCCTAGAAACCCCTCTAGTGTGCCCAAGGTTACACACATTAATATGGTAGGCTTAGTGGTGGATTCAAGTTCAAGTAGTAGTAATGTGGCTCCTATACAAGCAATCACTAGAGCACAAGCCTTAAAACAAGATATGCGAGTTGAATAATCAGAGTCAAGTGAATCAGGAGAGCCTACTAAGAGGAAAACAAGAACATGGAAGGATACTAGAGAGAAGGCCAATCCCAAGTGGAATAGAAAGCTATCGGAACTCCAAGAAAGCCTGAGAGATGTGAAAAGCAAAATAGAAGATATCACCTCTCAAAATCCCTCGCATACCAAAACTCCATCCGCTTCACTGCATCCCACCCCACCACCCATTGTAAATAAGCCGCAATCAGGGTCTGTTCTTGCAGATCCAACCCTAGAAGGCTTGGACATGATGTTCAAGGCCTACCAGGCTCGACTTCAAGAAGGGCCAACAGCTGCAAACCTAGACAAGAGCTACCCTAGAGTAGATTTAGAGATTGAACGGACAAAAATGTGCATGAAAATGGTAGAACTAGCTCAAGCTATGCTTGAGACTACTCAAAAGTTCAATCAGACAAACTCTGTCAAACCAGATTTGCATTTTTAGGGCTTAGTAGAAAGATTAGAGCAGTTGGTAAACAAGCCCTTCTTTACCTCCACACGCTCAACCAGTAGTTGAAAGAGAAAGACCACCACCAATGAAAGCTTATGTTCCTGATTCCATAGATGATGAAGCACCTATTTCAATTCAACGGTACTCTCAAGACTTCTTGCGGGAAATTCAAGAAGAGAAATGTGCAAGGAGAAGGGTAATCCCCCTCCTATTCCTGAGATTGATGATCTTCATGATCAATTTCCCCAAGACATTCCGTCTATCTATGGCGACCAAATAGAGCAACAAAAAGATGAAAGATTAGATTTTGAATCTAATTCTTTACAAGAGTTGCCACAATTCATAGGCCCATGGGAGTCTGAATCTCTCCACATCAGAGCTCCCACAATACTGGCAAGAAACGAAGGCTGAGTGGTTCCAAGGAACATTGATGTCCTGAAGAACACTAAGGTTCAATGTCATCTTACCATAGAAGAGCTGCTAAAAGTAAAACCCGAACTATGGAATCATGTGAAGGATCAGGTCTCAGAACTTCATTCCAATATGCCAAAATTAGGCTCTAAGCAAAAGGTTCCAGAGATATCTCTTGATAAAATAGGGGACATGAGTGAAGGTGAAGAAGGTAATACTTATCTTCCAATCACTTACCAAGATTATACAACCAAAGCGATTGTAGATTCAGGTGCTGGTTTTGCTATTGCGACCACCTCCTTGTGGAAGCAATGGGGAAAACCCACATTAAGACCAACTAGAATGAAACTTCAAATGGCTGGTGGCCATGTTGAAATACCTCTAGGATTGCTTGAAGGGATAACTCTAACCACTTGTGGTGTAGAGTTTGAACATACAATTGCTATATGTGACTTTGAGAAAAATAATGTCTATGAGATGATCCTAGGAAGACCCTTCCTATGACAACTACAAATAGTATAGGATTGGGGAACCAACTCCTTGTACTTGCAACACTTAGGGGTCACCACTGTTAGCAGCAAACAAGGAACTGAAGGACTAACGAGGCATGGCAGTCAGAGAAGAGAGTCACAAGGGAGAGAAGGCACAAGCAGACAAGGGAGTCAACGAAGATCTGGCAAATAGGCCAATAATTTTCCTCATGAAGAAGCAAGTACGAGCACTCACGCAGATCTAGCACTAAGGCAACCTTTAATTTTTCAAATCCTTTACACCCATTCAAAGTGATTCTCATCACTAAACACCATTGTAAATACCATTTCATCTTTTTGTAGCTCCATTTTGTGCAAGCCAAGGAGTCCTTGAGCTTGAGGAGCTTTAGAAGTATCTACCTGCCAATTTTCATATTTTTTAGATCTCGTTTGAGCCCTCTAATAAGCCCTGGAACCTAATTTTTAACTAGGCCGGACACTAGGTCTGAACAGGGCCAAAGCTAGTCAAAAACTATAAAAGGAGCTAGAGAGCTCATTTTTGAGGGAGATTGTAATTGAAACAAACTTGTAAGAACTTTTTTTGGAAAGTAATCTAAGAACTCCATTGATTCTCACTCTTTGTCTTGCCGTGTGTGCGCGTGTGTGTGTATGTGTGTGCATGTTTGTGTGCTTCTCACTCACGCACTTGTGCCGCCACTTGCTCGAGGTCTTCATACCATCCTCACATCTTCCCGGATTGACATTAAAGGAGGTGCTACTCGTCACTGAGCTACACCAAATTTTGGCGCCGTTGTCGGGGATCGAATTTTGAGGACGAGCGTGTGATGGTAAGACGTAGAGTTGACGCGTTGGAGTTGTAGGTATTTTCTTCACTTTCACCTATTTTCTTGTTTTTCCTTCACCATCTTCATTTCCATCATCATCATCACCATCTCCCACCTCCATCTCCATCATCGCGAAAATTTCTGTTTTTTGATCATATCACCTTTCCCACCTCATTTCCCTCATTTCACTTGTGAGAGAGAGCGAGAGAGCGATATTGCGTGTGTGCTTTCTTGCATGTTTCTTGAGCTTTTTGCAGGACCTTGCTGAATCACCATCCCCAGCTCCTTGCGCAGGTACGAAACTCGTCGAATCTGTCTCGCAGTCGCCAGCCTCTGTCGATCGCGATCGACAGAAAATTCGATCATTTGGTAAAACAAAGTTCACCACTAGCACAAGCATGATGAGCACTTCCCAAATCACATAAAACAGTAGAAAAATTCCGTGATTTTCTGTCAATCGCGACCGACAGCCTCTGTCAATCGCGATCGACAGACCCTGTCAATCGCGACCGACAGACCTCACGACCGACAAACTGCCATGTAGGACTCTGTCAATCGCAATCGATACCGTCAATCGCGATCGACAGCCACGACCGACTGAAATTCAACGACTGATTGACTTTTACGCGTAGCCACGTGTCCATCGCGACTGATAGGCCCCCGATTGACTGAAATTTCGGTGAAAAATCCAGAAAACGTGTCAATCGCGATTGATACCGTCGATCGCGATTGACAGCCACGATCGACTCTGTCAATCGCGATTGACACTGTCGATCACGACTGACAGGCCCGATGGACACCTCTGTCAATCGCGATTGACAGACCTGTCGATCGCGATTGACAGGCTTTTCGGCCAAAAATTAGGGTTTGCTTTTGTTCAAACTTTGGGATAATTTTGGGGCAAAATAGTCAAACCATTAGCATTATTGGAGGTTCCTACACTTGTGTTTTGGGAGAAAATCCTAGGATTTGTCAGCCAGATTGAATCCTGTCTTAACCCCCTAAACCCTGAATAGTCATAACTTCTTCATACGAAATCAAATTTTTGAGCTCTAGGGCTTGTTGGAAAGCTCGTGGCATATACTACACGCCCTCAACTATTTTTTATAAAGATAATGCGTTGATTTTTAGAGAGGGAATTTTGAAAGTTAACCATACCCAGGGGGATCAAAGTCAGGGGTCTTTAGAATTGTTTTCTTAAAAATCACTATGCAAGTTAGTGTTTGTGCTACAGGATTGAAACTCATCGGTTCTGTCTTTGGAATTTAAATCTTAAGGCTAACTTTGGAACTCTTACAGATCTATTGAGAGCTTCGAAAGGTGTTCTAAGCAAGTGTAAGTGCAAGCTTGGGAACACACTTCCTGGGCACTCAAGGGCAACCAAGCAGGAAACAAAAGGTTGGAAACTTTTAACCCCCTCTGTCAATTCATAGTTTAGGCTAAGAACGACTAGAGGTAGGAGTAAGTCAGGGCGACGATAGGCAGGTATCAAGTTGAAGACTACCTAAAAACTCAAGTTCAAGCTAAAAACCTAATCTCTGTACTGTCGATAACATAAAGGAAAAGAACCTAACGTGGAACGATCAACCTAAAAGCACGAAGAACATTCAAGTATTCCTGACGACGTAATATCAGACAAGACCTTAAACACGAGAAATAACTAAAAAGAACCAAGCGACTAATATAAAGTAACCAGCAACGAGGTTGTAATCTGGGCAAAGAATTGGGCTACTTAGATAGGCATATGAACCTTAGATCAGGACGACATCTAGTAAGGGAGAGACAAAGCCTTAGGTCTTCAGAGGCTAGTGTTAACCACACTGCTAGGTCTTGGGCCCAGCAGTTGAGCCACCACTCGTACTACCCTAGCTCTGAGACCAGTGAGTCAGAGATGTCTCAAGGCATGGACAGACCTACGGGAAGTTCAGGAGTGCCTTACTTGTACAGGGTAGAAGGCCCTTACAAAACACAGTTGGAATACCTTAGGACCAATCGATTAGGTGCTAGCATCTATGAGGACGGCCTAAGAAGATCTGTGGTACAGATTAAGAATCCTGATCAATCCATGGGACTAGAGCACCCAACCGTCAAGTTTGAAAACGGAGTTTATGTGGATAAAGAAGGAACCATATACGTAGTTACCAGTCACCCAGATAGGACAGATGAATTTGGGAACGTAATCTCAGAGGCGGACTTAGGTGACTTGGAACAAGGAAACATGGGTGTAGAACCTAGAACCCCCCGAGGCAAATCGGTTCTCACTAGGATTATCACACCGGAATGGATTCCCCAAGACAACAAGAGCATAGATTTGCTCCTCAATCGAGAAATTGACGAAGCTTTTTGGAGGTATAAATCTGATCAGCCAACTGATATAGGAACAATCATGATCTATGAGTTTAAGGATCCTAATAGCCCAAGCAGAGTGACCTACTTAGATCACGCTTCGGAGAGGATCTTTGTGGTGACAGAAAATGATAGGCATGCTTACACTTGGAAGGGTGAATTCGTTTTCCCCCAACCAAGATCGAATGTATCCTATGGTCACCCTGGAGCTGGAACATCCCAAGCTCATGGAATGCAAAGAGACAGAAGTAGAGATAGACCAGAAGTAAGCTTTGCCAACCCCGTGGGCAGAGAAAGAACGAGGACGGAGACGAATAGAGTAGAACCTGAGATACTTAGAGCTCACCGGAATCAAAGAAATGCAGAGGAGTTCCCTCTACCACGACCTAGAGAGCACACAAGGACTTTGAGACCGACTCAGCTAGTGAAGTCCATGAAGAACTACTTCGATGGCACTGGAGATCCATACGATCATGTGGCTGAGTTTAGGCAAGTCTTGAGAGCTGAACAAGTGGAGGATCTATTCACGCAGTACAATGCCTTTGGTCTGACCCTTAGGAACACTGCCCTGACATGGTTTCAGCCACTAAATGAGAGGCAGTTCAAGAGCATAGACCAACTCCTAGAGGCTTTCATTATTGAATTCTCTAAGAGTGGCATAAGGCATAATACCTCCTCATTGATTCACAGCTTCAAACAGACTCCCCAAGAGACTGTAAGATTGGCAGGAAGAAGATTTAGACAATATCTTGAAAGATGCCCTGTTTCGGAGCTACCCACATCTGCCAAACAAGTAGCCTTATTCCTTGATGGATTGCTGAGTACGAAATTGAGATCCTATGTGTATCTGAAGGACCCTAGGACTATAGAAGAGTGTGTACGCATGTGCATTGACATTGAAGATAACCTAGGGGAAGAACTAGAGCTTTCCAAAATCTACAAAGACTCAGATAGTGCATCTAGTCACTCTTCCACGCAATCCACATCAATTGAGGAACTCGCAGAGAAAGTGGCCCAAAAACTAGGCGTCTCTAGCAAACAAATTCCGAGGTTTACCCCAGCGAAGAGGTGCTATACATGCAGTGGTGACCATATGGCAAACGTGTGTCCCATTATGGCTCAACCCCAGATCAATCCAAATAGCCAATATTGCACCATAGAACGAAGATACACAAATCACACAGCACAAGACTGTCCTTACAACAAGCAAGCGGTCAGACAAACCTACCTTCAGCCCTACCAACAAGGCAGATACCAGAACCAAAATCCACCACCACAATATGCTAGACCCCAACAAACCTACCAACCACAATATCAGGCCCAACAGAGACCCCAACCGGTGCTAGCTCAACAGCCTCCAAACCCCGCTAATGTAATCCCTGTAAAGTATACAGCTGCAGAAGAAAACCTGAATAGGGCCATAGTACCAGTAACCCCATTGATCTCAGAAAGTGATCCCAGTGACCATAGCTTTGATTCTACACATGTTGATAGTCCCCAAGCCTACTACATGCAGTCTCCTGAACATGGTGAGTCCTACTATAGTGAAGAGCCAAATGAAATAAGTTGGGAGTCAGATTACACGAATGTCATGTATGCAAACCCCAACCCTAGACCTCAACCAAGGCAGGTAAGACCCCCATTCCCTAGAGGACCGTGCTACAGATGTCAGGGAGATCACCTCATTCGTGATTGCCCCTTACCTCCACCTACACAAACTCAGTCCGTGATGATCCAAGGCTTTTGCCAAGATTGTGGAAAAGAGCATCTCTTACGAGATTGCCCGAAGAACCCCAATAATATGCCAAAAATCACTCCTATCAACGTTATTGGGTTAATGGTAGATTCCACAGGGAGTGTCACTTCCACTGCACCAGTACAGGTAGTCACTAGAGCTCAGGCATTGCAGCAAAACCAAGGGGCAAGCCAGGAAAAGGGCCCAGAGGCTAGTGAAACTGAGAGCATAACCAAGAAAAGGACTAGAGCTTGGAAAGATAGTCGGGAAAGAATGAAAAGGCAATGGGCAAAGAAGATGAGTGAACTCGAGGAAAGCGTAAGAGAAACAAGAGCCAGAATAACCGAACTCACAACTCAAACTCCCTCTCACACTACACCACCACCATTCCCATCTCCATCCGACCCACCACCTTCCAACCCGCCTCATACGACTCCACCACCCCCCAGAGTAGGATCAGTCCTAGCAGATCCCACTCCTGAGGACCTAAACATGATGCTTAAAGCATATCAGGCCAGAATCCAAGAAGGGCCAACCATAACCGATCATGAAAAATGCTACCCTAGAGCCGAGCTAGAGCTTGAACGAACTAAAATTTGTGCTAAGATGGTGGAATTGGCTCAAGCCATGTTCGAGGCTAGCCGCCTCTTTAACATCTCTAGCTCAGCTAAGACGCAGTTACACTTTGATGGACTGCTAGAAAGAATAGAGAGGCTAATTGCACAATCAGAAAAGGAACCTGCCCCTCAAAGAAAGGAAAGGGCAAGAGAACGGATAAGCCAGCCTCTTCAGGAAGCCCATGTGCCTCCTCAAGAAGCTTATCTCCCCCCCCAAAAGGCAGGTGAGCCCCCCTCGAAAGCTTACGTACCTCCACAGGTTGCCTACATTCCTTCTCAGGGAGCGTATGAGCCTGTTCGAAAAAGCGATAGAATAAGTAATCCTCCCCAGGAAGCTTGTGCTCCAACCATCTATGAAAACGAGGAGAGAGCCAACGATAGAATAAGCCCTCCTTCCTAGGTTGCTTATGCGCCTAATTCTACGGAGCCAGACACTTCTTCTTCTATGAATCGGTTTGCACCAGACTTCCTACGAGAGATTCAAGAAGACAAATGGGATAACGAAAGTGAAGTCGCCCCTCCCTTTGAACTTGTGGATGATGCACACGACCAATTCCCACAAGACATCCCATCTATTTACGGGGAACATGAGAGTACTCAGTCTCACGAGAGATTGGACTTTGAGTCTAATTCCATACAAGAGCTACCCCACTTCACAGGCCCATGGGAAGCAAAGTCCACGTGTATGAGAACACCTACAGTCATGGTAAGAAATGAAGATTCAGTCATACCTAGGAACACAGAGGTAGTGAAGAACACTAACGTGCAGTGCAATCTCAAGTTAGAAGAGCTACTCAAGCACAATTAGTAGCCAACCCACCCCAAGCAGATGATGAAGAACGACGACACATGGACGAGCTGCTACATTCTCAGATCACGGAAAACCTTAGGCTTCGATGGAACTTGGGCCTCCTACGCAAGCATATGTCTACAGCGCTAGAGGAGAATAAACGATTACAGAAACAGAACGAAGAAAATCTGGAGGCGACCATGGAGGGTTCCCCACAGGAGATTGACCCAGAGCAATTCAAGGCAATTCCCTCTGAGAATATGAAAGTGGTGTTAGAAACTCATGCAGATCTAATGGAGGCCCATGCCGCTTTAGAAAAAGAGAGAGATGATTTGCTAAGGCAGTTGGCCACCCGACAGACATCACCCAGCAAAATCACAACCGCAGAAGATACATCTGAAGAGGTCACTAAACTCCGGGCAGAACTTGAGGAATTACGTAGGAAGGTCATGCAATACGAGCGTCAGCCCTCCCCTCTGGTAGAGCCCGAGCCTGACGATCTTGTGCCAATTGAAGTAGAAGAAACATTCGAGGATCCCTATGTCCCGATGCCAACACCCAGGGGTAAGCGAACAGAACAGGGCATGGACACAATTGAAATTGAGGCACCTGAATGGATGCAAAAGTTAGAGAAAGTAGCCACGACACATGATGACAGGGTGGCAGTCCAAATCGCATTGATGTCACAACTGGAGGAGGTTGTAATAAAATCCGATTATTTTAAGAATCTCTCACACCATAGGTGGATCGGCCCATCGGACGACCTGTATGTTCCTTTTTGCGTTCTAATGGCGGATTATAATGCGGAAATCAAGCACCATACCTCAAGGGAACCAACCTCTACCACACAGTTTGGACTTGACGACATCCCAGAAAGTGCCAAGCAGGGACATATTCGCCAACCGACTTGGAGAATTCGGCTGCTTGAAACCTACCCGGAAATGGTAAGAACATGGAACAACATGCCATTGTACATCAAATATAACCCATGTTATTGCCCTGTATTTCGAAGGAGATCATGGCCGGAGTACACACAAACAGTGCTGACGATTAAAGGCTGTGAGAAGTGGCTCAATTATGTGTACTTCGCACCCCCTAAGGGCCCACCTACTATTGGATATATGATTTCGACGATTCGACATTGGGGGGTCCGGTTCAAGAATGTACCTGATGTCATGACTCAGATGTGCCTGAAGATTTTTGAACTTATGTTGGTCACCTTCAGGACCTTCAAAAATGTCAAGGAACCACATCTCTTAGCACTAGGATTTAATGAAGGTAATCAGGACCTTGTATACGACATGAGCACAACCCCATCGATTAATGTTGTGTATGCATGGCACGCTCGCATCAAATATCTACCGGCCTGCTTCAAACAAACGTTTGAAGAGATGTTTGTCACGGGATTCTGGGAATATCACTCCGAGATATTCATTCCCAGACCATCCCATCTCTTGCAGTTGTTTGCAGTGGAACAAGCTCTCCATTCCGAAAAGCTACATATACCACATCCAGAGGTTCCCGGGCCAGTAGATTGGGATGCTCTACTCACAGATTTGGCCAAAGGATTAAGAATTGCCGAACATCACTTGGCGCAGGATGTCGTCGAGTACTACATCCAAAAACCCACACAACAAGGGTCTATCAGGGACGACAGACGCAAGAGAGGGGGGGGGTGTTAGCAGCAGACAAGGAACTGAAGGACTAACGAGGCATGGCAGTCAGAGAAGAGAGTCAGAAGGGAGAGAAGGCACAAGCAGACAAGGGAGTCAACGAAGATCTGGCAAATAGGCCAATAATTTTCCTCATGAAGAAGCAAGTACGAGCACTCACGCAGATCTAGCACTAAGGCAACCTTTAATTTTTCAAATCCTTTACACCCATTCAAAGTGATTCTCATCACTAAACACCATTGTAAATACCATTTCATCTTTTTGTAGCTCCATTTTGTGCAAGCCAAGGAGTCCTTGAGCTTGAGGAGCTTTAGAAGTATCTACCTACCAATTTTCATATTTTTTAGATCTCGTTTGAGCCCTCTAATAAGCCCTGGAACCTAATTTTTAACTAGGCCGGACACTAGGTCTGAACAGGGCCAAAGCTAGTCAAAAACTATAAAAGGAGCTAGAGAGCTCATTTTTGAGGGAGATTGTAATTGAACAAACTTGTAAGAACTTTTTTTGGAAAGTAATCTAAGAACTCCATTGATTCTCACTCTTTGTCTTGCCGTGTGTGCGCGTGTGTGTGTATGTGTGTGCATGTTTGTGTGCTTCTCACTCACGCACTTGTGCCGCCACTTGCTCGAGGTCTTCATACCATCCTCACATCTTCCCGGATTGACATTAAAGGAGGTGCTACTCGTCACTGAGCTACAACCACCAAGGTCAATCTAAAAGACTATACATTCAAAGATGTACCACCTCTACAGTGGAATCCTATCCACAAAGCGAAAGAAGATTCTATCTCTGTGCATTTTGGAAGTTCACCTGAACCATCATGGATGCATGAAGATACTCACTTGTGGATGTGCAAAGTTTAAGAGGAAGAGGAAAGGTGCTTAAAGGCAAGAGAAGAAGGAACTCCCCCAGGAGATGACCAGTTAGAGACCCAGCCTACACCCCGATGATCTTTCCAGATGCGGAATTTGAGCCTCATGGGTTGGAAGAAATCTTAGCCATGATGGACATTGCGTTCAATGAAGAACAATGGACACCTCATTGTGATGAGGAGGGTTATGATATTTCAGTGTTCATGTGTCAAGCCTTCTAGAAGAGTGTGACTTTAATGAGGTTATAGAAGAAGAGGATGAGGATGATCTAGAGTCCATTGTGATGGATAGTTGCTTTAACTCAGAGAAGCACTATCTAGAAGATGTCGGAGTATTTACTCAAAAAGAAGAACCTCTCACAAACATCAAAAATATAAATTCAAAGAATGGAAGTGAAGGAGATCAAATGAAAAAGAAGAGAAAAATTGTGAAACAAGAAGAGGAGGAACCATTGTTTGAGGTACAAGAAAGTTTCAAGAAATATGAAGTTGAAGACCGAAAAATTTTGGTACGAATGCCTAAGAGAGAGGCCATCATAGGAGAAGCATATGATAACAAAGAAAAGAGCAATAAAATTGTAGTAACCATTAAAGAGAACGAAGGGCGATGTACGTACATAGGAGATGACCTAAGTGCAGAAGAAGAAATAGAGCTTGTAGCTCTATTAAGGGAATATAGGGACGTGTTTGCTTGGCACTATAGAGACTTAAAGGGAGTAGATCCGAGAATATGCTCTCACACAATCCCCATGACTATTGATACCAAGCCTACCAAACAGAAGCCCTACACATATAATGACACTTATGCAGCTAAAATAAAAGAGGAAATTGATAGGTTGATTGAAGCTGGATTTATCTATGAGATCGAGCATACTGAGTGGGTGTCCCCCATTGTAGGTGCTCAAGAAGAATGGAAATTTGCGAGTGTGTATTAACCTTAAAAAAGTTAATGCCGCTACGATCAGGGATAGTTATCTGCTTCCAATCACTGAACATTTATTGGAGCACGTTGCAGGCAAGTATCCATTGCCCCAAAGGATCAACACAAAATAGTGTTCCCTACGGAGTGGGGAATCTTTGCATTTCAGGTGATTCTATTTGGGCTCACCAATGCACCCGCAACATTCCAAAGGCTCATGTGTCATGTCTTCAAAGAGTTCTTGCGAAAGAGCTTAGAAGTATATGTGGACGATTTATGTGCTCATTCCCAAGAAAGAAGATACCATATCCCTGAGCTCAGATAGATCTTCAACAAGTGCAGAGAATATCGAGTGTGTTTGAACCCAGAAAAGTGTGTGTTCATGGTACGACAATGTAAAATCTTGGGTCACATAATTTCTAAGAACGGAATATCAACAGACGAGGACAAAGTAAGAGCAATATCGGAGTTGCCAAGACCAAGGAATATTAAAGAGGTACAAGCCTTCATGGGCCATTGTGGATATTACCGTAGGTTTTACCACATGTATGCAATCATAGCTAAACCTCTTTATGCCTTGTTGACAAATTTCGAATGGAACGAGGAATGCGAGAATTCCTTCAATGAGTTGAAGAGAAGTTTGTGCACGACACCAATACTGACCACTCTTGATTGGAATAAGCCATTCCATGTCCATGTAGATGCATCCAATCATGCAATAGGATGTGTGCTAGCACAACCTACAGGTGAAGGAAATTTAGATTTGCCCATAGCATATGCTAGTAGACAGCTAAACGCAGGTGAATGAAACTATACAACAACAAAAAGAGAAGCTTTAGGCATGGTACATGCCATGAAGAAGTGTAGACACTATCTATTGGCCAATAAATTCAAGTTTTTCATGGATCATCAAGCTTTATCGTACTTGGTCAATAAACCTTGCAATATAGGATGCTTATTAAGATGGTTCCTCTTACTAATGGAATATGACTTTGAATTTGTTGTTCAGAAAGGTAGAACCCACCTCAAGGCAGATCACCTTTCTCGCATTACTTCAGGAGACTCACCATAAGGAGTGTCTGATGAACTACCTGATGCCTATCTGTTCAATTTAGAAGTTGTTCCTAAATGGTCAAATAAGTTCGTACCTATCCTAACCTTCGGACCCGTGCATAAGGATGTGATAACAAACAAAGAAGAAATTGTAAAATCACAAAACTATAAAATATTGGCAAGAAGCATGTACAAACAAGATATGAAAGGTGTACTAGCTTGTTGTGTCAAGGATGATGAACATAGTAGTTGGTTGCAACAAGCCCATGAAGGATTGCTAGGAAAACACTATTCTAAACAATGAACATTGCAAAATCTGAAACGTTTACGAGTGTATTTGCCTAGCATGGACAAAGAAGTACATGAGTGGATTAAGAAATGTCCAATGTGCCAAGAGAAACCCCCACTGGAGCATGCAACCCTTTATCACATGTCATTAATTCCAAATTGGAGCACTCCATTGGTAGAATTTATGAGATCGAGAACACTCCCTCATGAGGCTAGCCTAGCAAGAAAGCGAAGCATGGAGCAAGAGGCTCAATACTATGCTAGTCGGAGACAACCTATATCGAAGAGGCAAAGACGCCTACTTAATACTATGTGTTCAAGAATCAGACTATTTGAAAGCATTAGAAGCTGCACACAATGGCGTTGCAGGTGGACACTTCGATCCTGATCGAGTAATTAAGACCATTCTATTCTCAAGACTTTGGTGGCCCACTCTTCATATGGATGCACATACCTATGTGAAGAAATGTGACACATGCCAACGTGCATAGTATCCAATCAGAAAAGATGAGATGCCTTTGAGGCAAATGATGGGAGGACGTGCATTTTCGAAGTGGGGTATAGACTTTGTAGGTCCTATTAACCCCCTAACTAGAAACTCCCATGCAGAATACATTATTGTAGCCACAGATTACCTCACAAAGTGGGTAGAAGTCAAAGCCACTACAAAGAATGATGCTCAAACAATGGCTAAGTTCTTATTTGAGAATGTATTCACTAGATACGAACTACCAATAGAGTTATTGAGCAATAAAGGCACACACTTCTTGAATGAAGTCATTGAAAATCTTCTCCAAGAATTCTTGGTGATACATAAGAAGTCTTCCCCTTATCATCCACAAGCTAACGGACAAGCCGAGAGCACAAATAAGATCCTATGTAATGTATTGACAAAACTGGTCAATAATAATCGCTCTGATTGGGACAAACAACTTCATCATGTTGTTTGGGCTTACCAAGTTGCCTATAAAATGGTACTCAATGCCACCCCATTTCAGATGGTCTTTGAACAAAATGTTGTGCTACCATTAGACTTTCTAATACTAGCTTTAAAACTAGCACAAGAGCATGAGTGGAATGGAGATGAATTGTCCTCTAGGATCTTTTATCTAGAATGTTTAGGTGAGATGAGGCTACGAGTGGCTGCAGGCATCTATGCTGCAAAGAAAAGACAAAAGGCTTATTTTGATGCACACATCAAGGATAAAGGATTGAAAGAGTGCGACCTAGTGTTGGTTTATACACTCAAACAACATGCTCGAAAATTGGAGAAACGAGGGTATGGACCCATGATCATTAATAGAATTTCCACTAGTGGTGCGGTTCAATTGGCCATGCTAGAAGGTGACCTCTTGCCAAACTATATTAGTGGATGTAGAGTCAAGTTGTATCAAGAACCTCTTACAAAGGATATGCTAATGAGACTCAACATTGCTAAGAAGTGAAAAGAAGAGGAATTAAGGGTTAGAGAAGAAGCACAGGTAGAGGCTGGAGAGTGCATAAGGCAGAATAAGTTAAGGCGACTAGGCCTAGATGTCCACCCAAGAGCCCCAAAATATCACATGGACATGTGCCAAAAATCAGGCATAATTACTTCTCGAATAATCGACCGACGTCCCTTTGTGACCATAGAGGTAGGACAAGGTAAGGGTGCAAGGACTGTGAGAGCATTGGTTGACTCAAGTGAAGCAACTAGTGCAGTAAAACTTTCATATTGCCAAGACCTACAATTGAACATCGAGCCTATAGAAGCCTATCTCATAGGTTTGGGAGGTGTGGAAACTCCTTTTTTGGGCAAGGTGGAACTTCCAATCTACCTTCAAGATGTTCCAATGAAAGTCAAAATGCTAGTATGTCACGATGAAGACATTACAGAGCCACTTGTCTTGGGTCAAGATTGGATTTACGACCATGCAGTCAACTTTAACCTAAGAAGTCAAATTCTTTAAGTTTGGGTACAGGAACAATGTGTTACATTAGAATTAGAGAACTACATGCTCACAAATCTAGGCATCACACATTCTCTTAGTTCTTCTAAGACTAATCATATAGAAGAATATGTTGTATGTGTCAAAAGCTCTATGATGCAGAAGGATTCAATCGTGAAAGAACAAGTTCCAAGGCGAGTGGATCTCTCTTCTTCTTCAAAGACTCAAGTAGCCATAATAGTTCCACCACAAAGGCAAACACAACCGTTCAAGACAATTGCTATATCAAATAGAAAGACACCATTTGATAAGAAAGCATTTCCAAGCATGAAGCAAATCTGGGTACAAAAAGGAGGACAACCACTGGCCTTGCCCCCACAATTCCCATCCAGGCAAGCCAACCAAGCCAAAAGATGAATGAAGAAGCTAGGACAAGCTCAACCACAAGGTATCCGACAAGTTTGGGTGCCTAAGAAATTAGTTGCAGCTCAACAAGGACAGTTACAAAAATGGGTACCCAAGAAGCTCTTACATACACAACAACCTATGCTCTCCCACATGAGAAAATCTGAACAAAGAAGCCAAGGCAAGGCAAGGGTCAGAACCAAACACCAAGAGCAGAAGAATACCAAGTCACCTCTTCAACAAGAGTCAGAAGTGCAGCGACTATGGTATGGGTATGGAAGCCAAAAGCATTAGTTGCCCCCGTAGATCCAAAAAACCAATCACGTGGGATACAAAATTCACAAAACCATCCAGAGATGAAGAAGCCCAAGGTGATCTCGACGCAACCAAACATGGTTCTCAAATGGATCCTTATAAGGAGGAATCATCAGTTGTCACCTCCATGAGCGACAATCATGTGCTCCTTGCACAACCCCATCTTTTGCACCATTCAGGTCATGCACTTCCAAAGTATGCATTAATATAGGGCCACATTACATGGCCGTGCATAGACACATTTGAGAGTCCCATGCACAAGAGGAGATTAACATATGTCAACTATTTTTTCTAATACTAACATCTGTCTCCTTGTTTGTGACATTGTTAAAAAAAAAAACAAAAAACAAAAGAGCTTGTTCCCAGGTTTGGCTCATGGAACATGAATGAGTCATGCTTATTTGAAGGTGGAATGGTTGATTACTAGGCATTTATCAGTTTTGATAGAAGTGTATCATGGCTAGCAAATGATATTATTGCTACCTTATCGAGTAGATGTCAAGAACTTGGCATGAACATGGCATCCACAACTATTGTTTTCCCTTACCTTGGTAGGAGGGAAGAGCTTGAAGGCCCGCAACTGGAGTGATGCTTAACTACTATATGTACAAGAGCAGCCAAAGAGATATCTACATGGGGTCGTTCTAATACCCTGCAAATCCTTGTATGTATACTGGGTGAGAAGACTTCTGCTTATGAGAGGGGACAGGACCAGGCACTCGAAGCATCTCATCAGTGAATCATCAACAAGGACATTCATCAACGGCAAAAGATGCACCATTGATCACTCACTATGATGGGAATGCAACACGACGAGCTGACTATCGATCCATCTTTCATGGTAAGAATCCTCTACTTGCGTAACACGACAACACTGATAGATTAGGATACCTCTTCATCAGCGTACCCTTGAGCAATTCACTCAAGACCTAATTTTTTTATACACCATGTTTTTTTTGCTGCATTCCCCAAGTAAGCATGCATAGGGCTACATTACAAGGCCATGCATAAGGCACATACTTTCTTCAACCCATGCACTAACAAACTTACCCATCATTCATTATGGGTTATGAGGACTTGGCATGACTGCTCTAAACATCATCTTTGGAAGTGCTAGAGGACATCATGGGGACACCATCAATACCTAGGAAGCAATTTGAAGCCAACAATTGCTCCAACTCAATCTTGATAACCTCTTTTGAGCAACTTGCAATTTTTGAAAGCTCACAATGACACATTCTTGGTGGAATCCAAGGAAGAAGCACATACAAACGATGGACACTACCTCTCAAAGCACTACATGGATCAACCCTTCCAACAAGGGTCTATCAGGGATGATAGACTCGAGAGAGGGGGGGAGTGTTGACACTCAAGGTCAAGCACAAAGCATGGAAGTGCATCAAAGAAGTGGACATACAAGAAGGAGAAGCATGTAGGGAGCTCCAAGAAGTACATGTCAAATTTTCAGAAGAATCCCCTACAAAAACAGTGATTTTCATCAGTAAAAACCATTGTAAATACGATTTTCCATTTTTGTAACTCCATTTTGTTCAAGATGAGGAGTCTTTGAGCTTGAGGAGTATTAGAAGTACCATCCTACCAATTTTCATAATTTTAGACTCCATTTGAACCCTCAAATAAGCCCTAGAACCTAATTTTTAACTAGGCCGGACACTAGGTCTGGACAGGGCCAAAACTACTAAGAAACTATAAAAAGAGCTAGAGAGCTTATTTTTGGGGTTAGCTTCTTAGAGAATAGAGCTTTTGAAAGAGATTTCTTGTGCAATAGAAGCTTTCCATTGTTCCTCTCTTTGATCTTATCTTGTGTGTGTGTGTGTGTGTGTGTGGTTGCATGCTTGTGTGCTTTCACTCATGCACTTGTTTCTTCACTTGCTCATGCTCTTGATACCGGTCCTCACATCTCCATGGATTAAAAAGTAAAGGAGGTGGTTCTTACGCTTGAGATATAGTAAAATTTCATTCTTTCTCACATCTATCACAATCCAAGGAGGGATTAGGATCCACATATAGTCTCATACACAATGGGAGGCTATAATACTCAGATTGAGAAGCTTGAAAAAGAGCAATTACCAACCTTGGAAGTTTAGAATCTCTTACTTCCCGATGGGAAAGGGTCTTTGGGGGTTGGTTAGTGGTACTAAGGTGAAGCCATACATAGATCCACATACACCTACTAAGAATCAAAGGAGAGCCATTAGAGAATGGGAAGAAAGGGATAGGAGAGTGATCTTCATTCTTTCTCAACACATAAGCAACTCCATGATAGGTCATATCCAAGACCTAGATACATCTAAGAAGGTTTGGGAGTGTTTAGAACGGTTGTACTCTACCTCTACAAAGGCTAGAAAAATTCAGCTCAAGAATAAGCTCAACAACCTTAGGAAGTCATCAAACGAGAGTAGTAATGACTTCATACTCAAAGTAAAAGAGATCTTGGATGCACTTGGTTGAATAGGATGTTTTGTAGATGATGATGACCTAGTTGCCCACACACTTAATGGGCTTAGAAAAGATGATAAATGGAAGGCATTCACAACCTCTGTGTATGTAAGGGATTCATTACCAGATTTTGAGCAACTTACTTCTCTTATGGTGACTGAGGAGCTCAACCATGGATGCAACAAGTCAAAGGGCAGCCAAGACCAACTCTTCTATGCAGGCAAAGGAGGAAGAGGCAAAGGCAATAGAGGTGCGTCAAGAGGAAGAGGTAGAAGCAACTATCAATAAGGCAGCCAAAGCTATCAATGGAGTCAATCAAGCCAAGATGAAGGTCAATCATCAAGAGGAAGAGGAAGAGGAAGAGGTAGAGGTAGAGGAGGAAGATATGGAGGTTGAGGCTACTCCAACTCAAACAGATGCTTCAATTGTGGGAAGCAAGGACACTATGCCAAAGATTGTTGGCAAAAGCAAGGTGGGAACAATTACAAAGGGCAAGGTAATTATGCCAACTCCTCAACAAATGCAAAAAATGAGCATTTGTTAGCTATGAAGTATAAAAGTGAAGGTCAACCACATGATGAGGTGTGGTATATAGATAGTGGTTGTAGTAACCACATGTCAGGTAAAGAGGAGTACTTCAGCAATCTTCAAGCACCCAAGCAAAGAGGCTTTGTGGAGATAGGAGACAACATAGAGCATGAGATACAACAAATGGGAGATGTGAAGCTTGAAGGCAGCCACAAAGCAAAAGGACTATCCAAGGTATTGCATGTTCCTACAATTACAAAGAACTTAATCTCTATTGGACAGATGGTTGAAAAGGGATACCAAGTCAAGTTCAACCACAAAGGATGCTTTATTGAAGACCCAAGTGTTGGCAGTATACGAGAAGAAGCAAGTACGAGCATACAAGCAGATCTAGCACTAAGGCAACCCTTTATTTTTTTTCAAAACCCTTACACCATTTAAAAGTGATTCTCATCACTAAAAGCCCCTGTAAATACCATTTTCACCTTTTTGTAGCTCCATTTTGTACAAGCCGAGGAGTCCTCGAGCTTGAGGAGCCTTAGAAGTAGTTGCCTGCCAATTTTCATAATTTTTAGATCTCGTTTGAGCCCTCAAATAAGCCCTGGAACCTAATTTTTAACTAGGCCGGACACTAGGTCTGGACAGGGCCAAAGCTAGTCAAAAACTATAAATAGAGCTAGAGAGCTCATTTTTGGGGGAGCTTCTTGTAGTTTTGAGCTTGTATGAGAACTTTGTTGCAATAGAAGTGATTCCATTGTCTTACTCTCTTTGTTCTTGCCGTGTGTGCGCATGTGTGTGTATGTGTGTGCATGTTAGTGTGCTTCTCACTCACACATTTGTGCCTTCACTTGCTCGAGGTCTTCATACCATCCTCACGTCTTCCCGGATTGACATTAAAGGAGGTGCTACTCATCACTGAGCTACACCAAATTTTGGCGCCGTTGCCGGGGATTCGAGCTTTGAGGACGAGCGTGTGATGGTAAGACGTATCGAGGACGCGTTGGAATGGTAAGTAGTCGGTAAATTTCTGATTTTTCTCCATCTCCATCTCCATCTTCACCTCCTTCTCCATCTCCACCTCCACCTCCTTCTCCACTACATATTCCCTCTTCCTTGTTATTCCCTTCATTTGTTGTGTGCGAGTTTGAGAGAGAGCGAGCGTGTGTGTAATTTCAGAGGATGTTCACATGACGAGCCCAAGTCCCACTGACGAACAAGATGTAATTACTCAGGTACCATCTCCACCGTCACCTTCCATTCAACCCTCAGAACCCTTCTCCACTAGCCTTTCTGAACAACCGATATCCACCCATCATGAAACCATTGTACACACCTCTGTTTTTACATCCTTCCCTTTACCCACATCCATCACTTCCACCCAAATTTTTGAACCTCACACCGGTCATCCTGCCACCGATCAAACCATAATAGGTCACCCTTCCTATCTCCCCGCCCTTGGACAACCACTTGCCACTAGCCAGACCTCATCCCATCCTTTTCCATTCACCCACACCCAAACCCTATCCACCACTTCCCTGGTAACTACCTCATACTCAACCCAAGTCACACAACCGTCATTGTGGACAAACCTTGTAAATATACTCCAACAGGTGGATAATTACGATAAAAAGTCCCTTTCCCAACCCCACTCCCCCACATTCACTACCACCACTATCACACCACCCACCATCCCTGTATTCACAGTTCACGAATCACACACTCTCACGTCCGATCCCATGGACATCTCACCATCCATAGGATCACCCACCACCACTGTTATTCCAACGTCACCACGTGTCATTTCACTCACGTCACCATTTCCAAACCCTCTAGGCACAACATCCACTTTTCCCTTTCCCATCTCCAGACCCCTTGCATCTTCCACCCTTACCCCTGCACCCACCTCATTTAGTCATGCACTCAACACCATGCTTGAAGCTGCTGCCCAACTTAAACAGGAATACAGGTTATTAGAAGAAAACAATAAAGAGCTCTGTACTTTGTCATCCCACCTCCAGGCACGTGTCACTGCCTTGGAGTTGTCTAATACGGAATTACAGCAGGAGGTGACCACCCTCCAACAATATCAGGTGGAGCTCGAGTCCACACATACAGAGAAGAGTAGGGCAACGGAAGAACAACTTAGAGATCAGCTAGCCCGTAATGCTAGACTACAGCGAAACATGGCTCTACTCCGATGCCATTTAGTGGCTGCTCAAGAAGAAAACAAAAGACTACAGCAACAAAATCAAGACAACCTTGAAGCAGCCATTGACAATACTCCAGGGGCACCCATCGACCCTGCTAAATTCCAAGCCATCCCCTCAGAAAACATACAACAAATATTGGAAACCTATGCCAATCTCTTAGAAGCACATGATCAGCTTGCTGACCAAGTCAAAGACTTACAGAAAGCCCAAGTGCCTACACCACACCAACGAGAACCTAAAGCGATGGCCAACGCTGCAACCTCACCAGAGGCGGAATTATCAGTAACCAATGAAGTACTAGAGCTACGTCAGCAGGTGGCCGAGTTAAAAATTAAGTTGTTACAATATGAACGACCCCCTTCCCCACCTGATCAGCCAAGTGAAGAGGAAACTATTGTCATTCCGGTGGAAGAAACATTCGAAGATAATTATGAGCCACAACCTCTTCCAGGTGGCAGGATCACTGAAGAGGGACAGGATACATATGAGGAACCCCCGTCAGCATGGATGAAGCAGGTAGAGGAGATGGGCCACACTCACGAAGAGCGTGTTGCAACTCAGATGCTAGCCATGAAAACCATAGAGGAGACCATACTCAAGTCTGAATATTTCTCGAGCCTGACTCCTAGGCGGTTGATAACTAGCTCAGAGTTACAATATAAACCTTATTTTTTATTGTTGGCGGACTACAATGCTGAGATCAAACGCATAACCAACAAGTGCCCTACTTTCGCCACCCAGTTCGAACTAGAAGATATACCAGAGGCAGCCACAAAAGGGGCGATATTCCAACCTACTTGGAGGCAAAGATTACTTGAAACATATCCGGAAATGCTTAGAACATGGGATCATGCTCCCATGCATTTGAAGTATAACCCTTGTTATGGGCCAGTACAAAGAAGAAGATCATGGAAAGCCTTCACCATCAAGGTTCAGAACAATGTAAACTGTAGAGAATGGCTTAATTACCCCGCCATTGCACCCCCGACTGGCACCCCCACAGTATCTTACATGATTGCAACCATCAGACATTGGATGCCACGCCTCCACCCCATGCTAAATGTAGCTGCCCAGATGATGCTCAAGATATTCGATATGATGCAGGTGGTGCTCAAAACTTTCCGCAATGTATGCCATATTCAGCCTCCGATTCCCGGGTTTGTTAATGGTAATTATGACTTGCTATATGATATGAGCACCACCCCGAGCATACGCGTTGCTTATGCATGGCACGCACGCATCAGATATCTCCCTGCCTGCTATAAGCAAACTTTCGATGATATGTTCACCACAGGGTTCTGGGAAGCACACTCAGAGGTGTTCGCGCCAAGGCCCACCCATTTGTTACACCTCTTTGCATGCGAACAAACGATGCACTCAGAAATCTACACAACGCCACAACCGGACATACCGGGTGCAGTCAATTGGGAGGCCCTCCAGAGAGACTTGGTTCGGGGACTACGCATCAAGGAACAAGAAGTGGCAACCGACCTCTTGCAGAAGTACATTGATCAAACAGTGGAGCAGAGGCCTGTCAGAGGCGACAGACGCTAGGGGGGGGAGAGTGTTGGCAGTATACGAGAAGAAGCAAGTACGAGCATACAAGCAGATCTAGCACTAAGGCAACCCTTTATTTTTTTTCAAAACCCTTACACCATTTAAAAGTGATTCTCATCACTAAAAACCCCTGTAAATACCATTTTCAGGCTGAGGAGTCCTCAAGCTTGAGGAGCCTTAGAAGTAGTTGCCTGCCAATTTTCATAATTTTTAGATCTCGTTTGAGCCCTCAAATAAGCCCTGGAACCTAATTTTTAACTAGGCCGGACACTAGGTCTGGACAGGGCCAAAGCTAGTCAAAAACTATAAATAGAGCTAGAGAGCTCATTTTTGGGGGAGCTTCTTGTAGTTTTGAGCTTGTATGAGAACTTTGTTGCAATAGAAGTGATTCCATTGTCTTACTCTCTTTGTTCTTGCCGTGTGTGCGCATGTGTGTGTATGTGTGTGCATGTTAGTGTGCTTCTCACTCACACATTTGTGCCTTCACTTGCTCGAGGTCTTCATACCATCCTCACGTCTTCCCGGATTGACATTAAAGGAGGTGCTACTCATCACTGAGCTACACCAAGGAATGGCTATGAGCTAATAGCCAAAGGAAAGAAGGAAGGAAGGACGTTCTTTCTTGACATTGGCAAAGAACAAAGCAACAAGGCAATATTCATCACCTATGGTGACAAGAAGATTGGAGATTTGGATTTGTGGCATAAAAGGTGTGGTCACATCAACATTCAAAGGTTGAAAGACATGGAGAAGAGGCAATTGGTAAGCGTTTTACCACATTTTTCATTACAAATGTTGCATGAGATGTGTGAAGCTTCTCAACTAGACAAGTCTACTAGGCAGCCCTTCAAGAAGAGTGGATATGTAGAACATGGTGTGTTAGATCTTGTGCACACAGATGTGTGGAGGCCAACCAAAGAGCCCTTTCTTGCAGGTAATAGTTACTTTGTAACCTTCATAGATGACGACTCAAGAAAAGTATGGCTGTATTGTATAAAGCAAAAATCAGATGTGTTTGACGTATTCAAAAGATTCAAGGCACAAGTTGAAAAGGAGACAGGTTGCTATATCAAAACCCTAAGGTTCGATGGAGGGGGAGAATACTTCTCCCATGATTTTTGTGATTTCTTGAAAGAACAAGGTATAAAGAGGCAAATCACTTGCAGGTATACTCGCCAACAAAATGGGGTAGCAGAGAGGAAGAATAGGTATATTGCTGAAATTGCTAGAAGTATGTTAAATGAAATGAATGTGCCTTTAACATATTGGGTAGATGTTGTAGCTACTGTTGTATACTTGATGAATAGGTATCCAACATCAGGGGTACATGACATGAGACCTGAGGAGGCATGGAGTGGAAGGAAACCAAACCTTTAACACATTAGAATCTTTGGTTGTGTATGCTACACACATGTGCCACAAGAGTTGAGAGGTAAGATGGATGTGTTGGAAGTGATGTAGGCCCTTGGCTCATGTCACAGGTCCATGGTTCCATAGCTCCAATATATACAACATTAATTCTAGCATTCTTCAATATTGACAAAACATGAACATACCACAACTTAATCATACAAATGATGAGACAAAGATAGAGAAAGAATAGACGACATGTGTAAGGTGTTATGTAAGCCATCGCTTACTCATAGTATCATATATACCAATGTTCAATGTACAATGTGGGAGCAAAACTCTCAACCACTCTATGTGATGAGAAATAGATGGAAGAGTGAATGTACAAATGTAACAAACATATTCAGATGTAGGGGTAGTGATCTGAATATACATGAGATGTGTGACCTTATAGGTTATAGAAGAGTGAATATGAGTGACTGAAAGAGGAAGGATCAGTGTGAAACTGATAATCAACAGACCCTCATCTAACCTTAGGCTATGCAAGACCCTAAGTTAGATATGTGTGTGAAAAGATCACATACTTAAAAAATAGCAAAGAATGCTAACAAGTTTAAGATGTAAATCTTATGTTAACCACCATCCAATGTCTTTGACGTAGCTCGACATCTTCTTGTAGAAGACAATCTTCAACTACAACATGTAGATGGCCGATCCTCACCATCAAGCTGCTAATGACCAAGTGTTCTTGCCATGAACAAGAGATAACCTCCTCTCCATGAGCTAGAGTGTGAGCACACCCTTCATCTTCTCCAAGAAGAATCATTGAGAAGAACTCCATAGTTGCTCCTCAACATGCTTCAAGTTAGCACCATGGCTGCCCCATGTGCTAGACGAAACACCACCTCTATTGAGGTCCAAGCTCCAAGCTTGTGTTAAATACTAGGTGAACGATGATTCAAGTGATCCCAAATAGTCTCTTATATAGTAGAGCTTCTATCTTGAAAAGCTTCTCAAAATCAACCAATAAAGCTATGCGATCGTACGTGATCGTATAAAGCAAAAGCTGTCACTGTTCGTGTGCGTTCGTGATCCGTTGTTTGTTTCTAAAAAGAATACTTTTAGCTTTTGATAAAACTCCTTCATGCGATCGCGTCGAGCAGGTTTTGAACCTGCGGGGCAGGTTAAGATGTTTGCCTTAACCATGGCGCCCGCGATGCTCTTCTTATAAAGGTAGTAGAAGAAGCAACTGAATTTGACTTTCCTTCAAAAAACTTGAACTTGCTGAATATGAACCATAATACTTGAGAAAATATGCAAACTAGATATCCAATAGTGTACACATCAAGCAATCACTGCTTGACAACAAATATAGCAATACTGTCTCCGAACCTGCTATCTCCTGTTTTCAAAAACCTGAAAACATACACTAGGATCCACATATTTGCAATTACCTTACAAAAAGGTTTCTCAACGTACTTCTGCTACGTCATGTAAATACACTAAACAAAATCAAGAACTGAATTCTGGAACCTGTGACTGACAACTCACAACTTAGTGTATTATGAACACTGCTGGTTCATCTCTGATTGTACTCAAGTCAAATCAACTCAACTCAATTGAAATCAACTGAAATCAATTGAAATATGAGTCTTATAAAAAAATCTATGATGTCATCATGTCATCATCCTTTAAATCCTTCATACCTCTTTCCTTCAGAACTTGGTATAAACATATATGTGCGCACTTCTGAAATATACCTTTCTGAAATATCAAGCTTCTCTTCAATAGAATTCTGGAACCTTCTCTTGAACAAGAACATCTTAACAGGAACTTTCTCCAAACATTCTTCTTCTTCCTTCTTCTTTCAAAGTTGGAACATAAAGAGAACCTGACAAAGGAAATATAGGAATACCTGAAATAGGAATACATATAGGTATGACTCTGCATTCTTTCATATATGGCTGAAAATAAGTCTTCATGTTTCATCACCCCCCTGGATGATTTAACACTAGTATCCAGTATTCTTCAAATTATATCAGACTTTATGACATCTTGGACGTCCTTCTTCATAAATCTGATCTTTAGTGACCAAAACCTGTATTTGAAACAAAATTTCTGAACCCTTTTTATTAACACTGCAGATGCTAATGGCTTTCACTGTTTACTTCTCAGCTTCCCAAAAATCTAGAATAAGGTTAGTTGATCCATATAACAAAAAACCTTGCTGAAAGCACTTTAGGATTCATAACCTTCTGTAACATAACAAGTATCTTCTTCAATCTCTCTGCAACACAAATCTGATAGAATCTGAATCTTTGACTTACTTCTTCCAATGGTAAGAATCTTCACAAACAAAGGATAGACAACTGACTCATAAATACTCAAGATCATACCAGATCAATGATCTCTCTTGTGTAGAATCTGCTCTTATCAAACCTTCATGGCTGAATGTTTGATTTATTACCTGAATGTCTCTAAGTGTCCATGCTTCGCACAAAGTTGTAAAACTTTTCTTCAAACAAATCCTTTCCAAGAATTTGTAACTCCTACTTGAAACATAAGTGGACACACTTCTCACCTTGAGAACTCCAAAAGCTGCAAGTTGATACTTCATAACTTTCATATTTTACCCGGGTGAAATGTGATAGTACCTACTTGATTTTCTTTTGGCTAACTCCACTTCTCAATCAAGTGTTAGGATCTGATGGAACACCTTTTTGAATACAAACATGTATCCAAAAATCTAGACAATCATAGAAAGTAGATTCTCTATTGACTTGTACATCAATAAGACTGAAGTTTCTAAAAATATTGAATATGAGGTAACCTTTTCCAAACATAAAACCTCAACCCAAGTCTTCAACATCTCCTATAAAAAAATCTTTTACCTTAAGAGTTAGATAAAGAAGAAATATACTTCTCTGCAACTTTTCATATACCAAGTAGCTCTGTATTGACACACCAAGAATTCTTTGAGGGAACATATAAATTGTCTGCTTAAAAGCTTTAACTAAAACATAACTCATATACATATGAGTCAAAACATATATCTGCTGCTTTTCTTTCTCTCAATGCAATTCTTTGTCAAATCTACTAAATCATGAATAAGTGTAATGCAAAACAAGAAACTGCTTCTTCTTTAAACATTCTCATCCCATCTTCACATTTGTCTTCTTAGATGAGCCTTCTTGCCATGAAAGAGATCTCTCAAAACTCTCTAGAAAAACCTCTAGATACCTGTTTTGATGTAGCCTTTAACTTTCAAAAGATGAAAGTGTATAAAAGCACTCCTTGAATTTCTTCAAATCTCTTCATAATTGCTCTTCTAAGACATGACTTGCAAATGATAATCTGATAGTAGAAACTGATACCTGTGATTTGATGTTGATCTGATTTCTTCATCTTCTTTAAACCATTGTTCTTCCTTGAATTTGAAGTAGTCTTCCCTTCATCAAGTCTGTGTCTTCAAATAATACTTTTGTAAAGTATTTGCATACTCTTCCAAAAATATTCGACTGCTAACAGATCATCAACTTCATACTCCACAGTGATGAATACACATGTAACTGAATTTGTCTAATTCTCAAAACTACTCATCTAGATTAAGTGTGTATGTCAAATGTCAAATTTAGAAGATGCCTTTAAATCATATGTTGTAAATCTGGAATTCTAGAAAACCTGAGAATATGAATGAGCCTTAATGCATTGATGCCAAAGACCTAAAGTTCTGAAACCAAAACCTTAGTGCTCTGATACCAAATGTTGGAAGTGAGGTAGGCCCTTGGCTCATGTCACAGGTCCATGGTTCCATAGTTCCAGTATATACAACATTAATTCCAGCATTCTTCAATAATGACGAAACATGAACATACCACAACTTAATCATACAAATGATGAGACAAAGATAGAGAAAGAATAGACGACATGTGTAAGGTGTTATGTAAGCCATCTCTTACTCATAGTATCATATATACCAATGTTCAATGTACAATGTGGGAGCTAAACTCTCAACCACTCTATATGATGAGAAATAGATGGAAGAGTGAATGTACAAATGTGACCAATGACCATGGGTTTGAGACTTTGACCTTTGGGACATTGTTTTCCAATAGGATGCAAGGGCTGAAAGAGATATGTTTATTGGTTATGCTATAGAGCAAAAAGGTTACAGGTGCTACAATCCTAATACTAAGGAGTTAAAGGTATCTAGAGATGTAGTGTTCGATGAACTCAAACCATGGTATGCTTCCAAAGTTTCATTGCTGGATCAAGATATTGAAGAGGCAGAGAGAAGATATGAAGCTAGGTTTCAAGATAGCTTGGAACTCAGTGGTCCAAGCATACAAAGGAGTTCAAGCATGGATTCAGCCCATCAATCAGTGAATAAAGGAAAGGCAAGATTAGTAGAGCTTGATGAAGATGGACATGAAGTTGAAGACTTTGAAGAACATATGTTAGAAGGGGGAGATACATCAAAATCACAAATCAAGGCACCAAGGCAAAGAAGGTTCATTCCACAAAAAGGAGAAGAAAGGAGGTCAACAAGGGTAAAACATCCAATCTCAAGGCTTGTTTATGATAGTTATATTGCTAGGCATTATGTTTTTATGACTAAGGTTATCAAAGATCATGAACCTTCTACCTATGAAGAGGCCGAAGACACAAAGGAGTGGTAAGAAGCTATGGAAGAAGAGTACAAAGCCCTTGAAGACAACAACACACGGAGTCTTGTTCCACGACAAGAAGGGATGAAGGTAATTGGCAACAAATGGGCCTATAAAGTGAAGAGAAATTCTGATGGTTCAATTGCTAAGTTCAAAGCAAGGCTTGTGGCAAAAGGATTTGCTCAATCCTATGGGATTGACTATGAAGAAACATTCAGCCCGGTTGCAAAGATGACCACAATTAGGGCAATCATTGGGGTTGCTACATCTAGCAGGTGGACAATATATCAATTGGATGTAAAGAATGCTTTTCTTATGGTGATTTGCAAGAGACAATCTTCATGACTCAACCATTAGGGTTTTAGAACCCTAAATATTCAGATTTTGTTTGTAAATTTAGAAAAGCATTGTATGGTTTAAAGCAAGCTCCTAGGGCATGGAATCAAAGGCATGTGGAGTATTTGTGTAGGTGTGGATACAAGCCAAGTGATGGAGATCCTTCCTTATACCTCAAGAAGGAAGGAGGACTAGTTGTCTATGTATGCATATATGTGGATGACTTGATTATAACAGGAAGTGATGATGGAGGTATCACATGGATCAAGGCCAAGCTTGGAAATGAATTCAAGATTTCAAATCTTGGAGTTCTTAAATACTTTCTTGGGATTGAAATTATTTATGTGGAAAATGGTATTTACCTTGCTCAAAGGAAATACTTGCTAGATGTACTTTATAAGTATGGTATGAGTGGATGTGAGCCACTCACACAACATGTGGATCCAAACACTAAGTTATGTGCAGGTGACGGACAAACTCTTGAAGATATTTCAGCATATAGAAGCATAATTGGAAGCCTTAATTATGCTACCATCACAAGACCTGACTTGCCTTATGTTGTAGGAGTTCTTTCTCAATTTCTAAATTCACCAATTGATGTTCATATGAATGCAGCCAAGAGAGTGCTTAGGTACATCAAGCACACTATCAACCAAGGGTTGTACTACCCTTATGAAGATGGATTACAACCTCAAGGCTTTAGTGATGCTGATTGGGTTGGTTCAAAGGAGGATCGAAGGAGCACATCTGGCTATGTCTTCATGATAGGTCAAAGGGTCATTTCATGGATGTCCAAGAAGAAACCTACAGTTGCATTATCATCTACTAAGGCTGAGTACAGAGCTTTAGCATTTGCTACATGTGAGATCATGTGGCTCAAGAAGCTCTTCAAAGACTTGGATGGGGAGGTCAAAGAGTTCACTCTATTTGGAGATAATATGTCAAGCATTCATCTAGCAAGCAACCCTATGTTCCATGCAAGAAGCAAGCAACCCTATGTTCCATGCAAGAAGCAAGCACATATAGATCCATTATCACTTCATCAGAGAGAAGGTACTAGCAAAAGAAGTGGACATCAGAAAAGCTAATTTCAATACTCACCCATGGACCACAACACTCAATTAACAAGGAGATTAGGAAGGAAATTCTACAGTCGCGTAACTTACACATTGTAGCAAGAAGTGTATACCATAAAGAACCCAATGGTGTTTTGTCTAGATGTGTAGAAGAAGAAAAACAAAAGAACTTGATTGAACAAGTGCACGTAAACAAATGGAGAATGCACAAGGGAACTCATGGAAATCTAAGAGAATTGAAATGGTCAGGAGTCTATTGGTCTGAAATGCCTAAGGATGTTCATGAGTATGTGAGTAGTTGCATGGAATGTCAAGAAACTACTCCAGAAGACCATACATCATTGCCCTTCTCGACAATAGCACCAAGCTGGAGTAAGACATTAGTGAAATTCTTAAAGACACAAGAGCATGAGGAAGGAACAAGTTTAGCTAAAAAATGATCCCTAGAAGAAATGAGTAAGGACTATGTTATATTGGGGAGACAATTATTCAAAAGAGGAAAAGACAATCAACTACGCCTATGTTGCATGAAGGAGAGTACTTACCCATATTAGAAATGGCACATGCAGGTGCCGTAAGAGGACATTTATCAACCAAAAGAACTGTAAAAATGATTCTCTTTGCAGGCTTGTGGTGGCTAACTCTACATATGGATGCAGACACCTACATACGAAGTTGTGAGGTATGCCAAAGAGCTAAGTACCCTATTAGACGAGATGACATGCCTTTGAGACCTATGGTTTGCACGAGAGCCTTTTCCAAATGGGGTATTGATTTCATAGGACCCATTAGTCCACCAGCCAAAGGATCACACGTTGAGTACATAATAGTGGCAACAGACTATTTAACTAAATGGGTAGAAGCAAAAGCAACAAAAAAAAAATGATGCTCAGACCACAGCTAAGTTTCTTTTTGAGCACATCTTTACTCACTTTGGACTACCAATAGAGATCGTAAGTGATGAAGGAATGCACTTTATTAACAAAGTAATAGAGTCCTTGATGAATGAATTCTTAGCGATTCATAAAAAATGAGCCCCTTATCATCCTCAAGCCAATGATGAAGCTTAAAGTTCCAATAAAGTGTTGTGCATTGTATTGACAAAGATAGTCAATAGTGGAAGGTCTGATTGAGAAAAATAATTGCATCATGCAATTTGGGCCTTTCATGTGGCTTACAAAATGGCCAGTAGAACTACAACATTTAACCTAGTGTATGGACAAAATGCAATCCTACCAATCGATTTTTTGGTGCCTACTTTAAGAGTAGCACAACAGTATGAATGGACATGACATGAGTTGTCCAAGCAACTAGAGCAGATTGAGAAGTTACATGAAACAAGACTACAAGCTGTTATAGGAATTTATGCCGCTAAAAGGAGACAGAAGGCATATTATGATGCGCACATCAAAGATAAAGGCCTGAAAGAAGGAAACTTTGTCCTAGTATATACCTTGAAGCAACATGCCAAGAAACTACAAAAATGTGGATACGGACCCCTACTGATCAATAAGCTCTCGACAGGTGGAGCCGTCAATCTAGCCACACTAGATGGAGTTGTGATTCCTAATTACATAAGTGGTTGTCGAGTAAAGCGATTTATGAAACCATTGCTGGATCAGATGTTAGCGCGACTCATAGGAGCACAAAATCCGAAAAAGGAGGAAGAGAGAATCAGAGAAGAAGCACGCAAAGAAGCCCTAGAGTGTATCAAGAAATGAAAAGAGTGGATAAGGCAAAGGGATGAATGATATTTACAAGGGGAAGAACCAATTCCCATGGCCAATTACCAAGTTCAGCAAGCTGATACAAAGAACCTCAGCATATCTCAACCATATTTGAACCTAGGGATTGGAACTGCCGAATACCAGTTGATAGATGCATTGATAGACTCAGGAGCAATACTAAGCTACATACAAATGACGGTTATTATGCATCTTCAAATGATCATAAACCCAACTAAAGCATGCATGACAGGTATTGGAGGCCAAGTCATAGAATGTGTTGGGGAAGTCCTAATATCCCTCCACCTAGGAAATTCCACTATGGAGCAATGTGTTTTGGTATGTAAAGATGAGGATTTAATAGAAAGCCTGATCCTAAGGCAAGATTGGATTATTGAGAATGAATTGAGCATTCATCTAGCTCAAGGATACATCCCAGCCAAAATAGGGCATAAGGAAATCTTTAGCCTGTTAGAAGAAAGACTTCCTGGCATGCCTAAAGTCATCAAGCGCGAGAAAGAAACCCTAGAAGAGGAAGTTAGAAAATGAATCAATCGAGAGCACACCCAAAGGATACCCTAGGCTAGAATTACCAACAAATATGACTATGTCACTTGATCATGCGCCTTCGTTTCCCATGAGAGGTGAACTGAAGAGAGCCAGTGAGGACAATACTCCTAAAATTATCTACACCAAAGGAAAAACATCCAAATTGAAGTCTACTACTCGAATGTCATATCTAGGGAATACTTGTTTACAATGGATTCAGAAGGATGAAAGGACTAAACTAGGTGATTCCACTCAAAAGCACACCAATCTGTCAATGAAAGCAAGGGAAAATCACCATTACTCAATACCAAAATCAGAGCCACCAAGACTCCTTCATGTGTGGCTTCCAAAATCATTAGTAGAAGCCCAGAATACACGGACCTAGATGTGGATCCCAAAGAAGGTTAGCCAGACTACAAAACAAGAACTAAACAAGCGAGAGGAAATATGGTGCGCAGGAAGCGAAACAATGAAGCCCCATAAGACCTATCAAAGATATAAGAGGAATAAAACATCAAACAGTCAGACTTCAAGAAAATAGGAGCTAAGAGCTAGAGAACAACCAGATCGACACAGCCAAATACCTCAAAACACCAACTACAAAATGGATATGGAGATCCAAGAAGCAGCAAGGATAGGAACAGATGACTCAACAAGATTTCAATTGCACTCATGAAAAGTCTAGTGCACCTAGAGTATGCATGTCAGGGCCGCATGATGAGGCCATGCATTCAGCACATAATCCTTTCAACGAAACTAGTGGTGCATATTTCCAACTTGGGAATAGATCCTAGACTCTACTGCCATAGGAATGAACCTACACTCTAAATAAATAAATGCTTCGGCTAAAACTAACTTTTGTTTTCTTTCAGGAATTAAATAAAAAAAAGTGTGGTAAAAGACCATACTTACTTAAGCAAGGGGAAACAAAGTGACGCGATAAGAAACATGCCACTAAACCACATATAATACATGAATTGATTTCTACTAAAGGTGATGATCTCTCTATTACAAGTGCAGATATCTTTTGAGGATTCCGAAGCGACTGTGCAAGAAGAGGTGCTAGAGTTTCCCTTACAGAGTGTGACAAAAGCAAAAGGTCACTAGTTTTGGGATGACCAACCTACTGGGGACTATCTATTCTTAGTAACAATCAAGATTATGGACACGGACCATCAGTTTCCAATGATGTCCCAAGATTTCAAAGTCATGCATGAACTTCCGTCAACTATAGACATAATGAAGAAGGCAGGTATTCAAAAGTACTTTGAACTACCCATCTACAAACCGGACTTCCAGCGATGCACACAAGTGATGAATACCCTGCAACCGGCTTTACATGACCCATTAGTACCTGAAGCCAGAGTTCTAGACGTGGCAAGAGAGTGGGTAATCATTCAATTCACCCATGATTTGATTAAGGAAGCCTTTGGGTGGGAAAAGGATGGAAACACAGTTTTGAAAGATGGAAGCCGAGGCACTAAAACATGAACATTCACGGACATCAATCGTGTCGATATAGAAGAAGAAGAAGTCAGATTGATTCATCAACACTTTTGCTTCCCAAATATGCATCGATATACCACACCACAAAAGATCATAGTACAGATGATATCTCATGCCATCAAACAAATAGGGAACCAAGTGAATATGACGCCATATATTCAAGAACGCCTTTTCGAAGCAAAGAAACAATGGAACCATAAGAAGTTCTTGAACGTAAGCATTGCATTAACAATACTTATCTATCATGCACTAGGCATTTGGGAAAATTTGAAAGAGATGCCCTCATTTGAAGAAATGGATAAGTATGCGAAGATGGCCACCATTCCAAGAAGAAAGAAAGGAGTAAAAATAGTGGAAGAAGCTAAAACCAGCTCTCAATCAAGAAGGAGAGGTACCAAAAGACTACGAGAGATGATGAAGGCAGAAGAAGCCATTCCTGCATCAAAAAGGATATATGTACTTCCAAGGACGAGAATACAAGACAATACGCCAATTACAGAAGAGGAACTAACCGAAGCCATGGAAGCCACTCATCAGTACTTGGAAGGTCAGGTAAACCTATCGATAGAAGGTCATCATTACCACCAGTCTCATGAACACACTAAGCAACGAAAAAGGCTGACTAAGGTTCATAGATATATAGAGTTGGGATTGGCCAACTCTAGTTCATCATCCGATATGCAAGAAGAGCAAGAACCATCTATGCTGAATGTGGACATCAAAAGTGACTCAAAAGATGATGTCCATTGGGAGGAATTGAATCAATTACCAGATGACTTTGGGGTGGAAGGTACAAAGGTGGATCCGATTCTTGATGACAATAACAAAGACACCACAAGGTTGGAATCACCTAAAGATGGAATTCATATATTTAAAATGAATGAAGAAACAAACATTCAGATCACAGAGACATATTTAGAAGGAGCAGCTCCAATAAAGAGACCAAAGGAAGAACACGAACAGACAAAAGTAGAAGAAACAGTGGAGGAGCATGAGCCCTTCACACCGATTAGGGTGGTAGCGGAGCCCTCTCCTTTGGATGTCACTTTTCAGGGGAGTGCTATCAACCACTAATGAAGAGGAGGAAAAAGAGCAAGAGATACACCTACAAATAGGGCAACCGCACAACAAAACCATACATGTGGAACAAGGAAGAGACATATGAATCGGGGAAGAACCAAGCATTCCCAAAACATGGCTGAATGTGGATGTCACTAAATTAAAGCCAGTCGTCAAGCAAATGATACAAAATACTATGGATATGCAACACCTAATGCTTGAAGCAAATGCAGATTATGATAAGGCCATGCGAGAGAAAAGTCAATTACAGGGAGTAAGTGAAAGCTTATCTGCAAAATTAATTCAAGCTCAACAGGCAATCTCGACCAAGGAATCAAAAGTCAAAGAAGCCCAAGACAGAGGCGCCATGCTAGCTATGGAGAACCAATAGCTTCAAGATCAACTTAAAGAGCTGCAAAGAAAATATGAAGCTGGTGAAGCGAAGAAAGTAAGAATGAATGCATGAAGTAAGTTGCTTGAAGGTCAAATCAAAGTATATATGGAGGAAGTAGACACTTTAAGGAATAGAAATAAAGAGCTTATGACTGCCATATTATGTAACCAACCCATCGAAGCACCTAAAATGACTGAACACAGCACAAAAGCAGTGGAGAGACATAATCGGGTTGTTGCAGGACTAAGTCGAAATGAGCGAACACAACTGGTGTCCCATCTTACCGAAGAATTTGAAGAACAGGTGGTCAAATTAATGAGAGAAGCAAAGATTGAGAGCAAGAGCCTAGAACAGATTTTGAAACCTTTCAATATACCTTATGGATTACTCAAAGAAGAAACACGCCAATATATAAAGATGACCACCAATAAAGAACCAGATAGCAATTTGCAATTCAATATGCAGACATTCACCTATACACAAGAGGAATTTGAGAAGGCAGATCCTATTTGGAGATGCAAGTTATTGGAAAAAAATCCCACATTAAGGATTCACTGGGAATCGGCACCTTATGTACTTCAAATCAATCCATATTTTTGCCCAATACCTAGATGCAATTTTGGGAAGCACAGCGCCAGACAAGCTTAAATAATCAATGGCTAAATTATCCACTATTATCGAGCCCACCACGTAACCACTTACCAATGGAAGAATACATGGTGAAGTCTATCAAGTTTTGGATTGAGAGATATGCCATAGTACCTGATCTAGCCATCAAGATGACCAACAAAATTTTGAGTATGCTACTTACCGTAATAAAGGTATTTCAACACGCTCAGTATACTTTTTTGAACTTCATCAGAATTAACCAGGGATCAGATGCACTAGTGTTTGATTTATCTACTATCCCTAGTCGCTTAATGCTCATGTCCATATACTCCAAACTCATGTTTTTGCCAAGTCCATTTATGCAGACATTCAAAGAAGCATTCTTTACACGATTTTTTGAAATGGATTCAAAGATCTTTGCAAAAATAGCTTCTAACTTGAATGCGCGACTCATGGCCTACGAATTAAGCTTTTTTGCAGACCATAGATAGGCACCAGATGACAGCATAAAGTCAAATCAATGGAAGGAATTGATGTTATTTCAAGTAAATTCACTTAACCATAGAGAGCAAAAAGTCATCCAAACATACACACGTTGCCACAAAAAGCCTGTCGGGGATGACAGAGTTCAGGAGGAGGGACGTGTGGAGGGAGAACCAAGCAAAAAGAGAAGAAGAAGAAAATGAAAGACCAAAACAGCTCAATGAAAAAGAAGCTCAAAAAGAAAGAACCAACGTCTACCCAAAGCCCCGTAGGGGCACACATCAGGGGACAACACCAAAGAACCAAGTCCTGAGGAATGGAAATAAAGAAAGATAACAACCAAGATTTTTCGTGGGAGGTTGCGCACAGCTTCCTCATCCACCAGGTGCATGCAATGGAAAGAAATGAACAGGCTAAGCAATGCATCATGTCCTAAAGGATGTCAAAGAAGATTTAAGAACAGGACCTTTAAAACATAATGCTAGCTTAGATAACATGTAAGGCCGACCAAGTGAGGCATGCAGTGCAAAGAAGCAAACTGGCCCCAGAAAACACAACAGTGCGAAGCATGCCACAAGCAAGGATGGATCAAGGCCAACAATTATCCATGAAGAAGTGCAAGAAGACATCCAACAGATCCTGAGCCCTAGGAAGGTGCTTCAACCTCTTGATCTTTAGGAGGTCCAAATCAAAGGCTAAAAATCCAGACCTTCACACCTTCCACTGGTTGCGTGCGTGGCAGTCCGACTTAACACAACAACCTAGAGTTAAAGAGGCGATTGGAAAATTAGAGTATAAATCCATTGTAGTTCATCTCCACGGGTTGCGAGCGGAGAAAAGAAAAGAAGAGGCCAAACCAGTGCAAGAGGTCCTGAGTTATGATTAGTTCCTTGACCACTGGTAAAACTATATCATTCTAACTTCCAGAGGAGCTGGCAGTAGGTAACTATAAAGAAGTTATCAGTAAATAAGGAACCAGATCGACTACAGGCACACAACTAGAGACAAGAAGCAAAGCCTGCCAAGGGATGAAAGAGACAAAGAGGGGGAGAGTGGTGCAGAGAAAAGAGGCACAAAAGAGGAGCCCTAAAAATTTTCAAATTAATGGGCACAAATTTTCTTCTTCAAAATTATAGAAAATTCCCTCGAAACTATGTAAATGCACTAGAGGAGTCCTCTAGATGCATAAGCCACAAACCCTTGTAACATACATCTTGTAAAATAGTAGGAACATAGAGATTAGTCAATAAAGTGCTGGTCTCTTGTGTGAAAGGACCATTTTTAGGGCACATGTATATAAGTCACTTTGTGACTCTTTGTAAGGACTTTTTGCCATTGTGAAGAAGAAGAGCAGAAATTCGAATTTGCTTCTTTCCTGCTGATTTCCACCTTCTCTATGATCTTTGGTGTGTGTGTGTGTGATGCTTGGAACATGTGTGTAGCACTGTTAGCAATCCCTTCCCACCATTTTCAAATTGATGTAGTGTGTGTCTGTCTGCGCTAAATGCCATTTCTGATTCACTAGTATCTGAGCTCTCGTAGGGGTAATTGCTATTCAATTGCTGAGCCCAAGATCGAGCGGTAGTTCTTACACTAGCCTCTGATGATCTAAGGCTTCTTCTGTCCGACTTACCTATATGTTTGCCCGATCTAAGGTTCATTAATTTTCTTCCTTGCACACTCAGTCACACACTTAGATCGTCAATGGTCCTTTGTGATTACTTTCTTGATTCTTGTTAATTTTCTTTGGATTCTTATCTTAATGTATGCGTCAGGAATTCGACTTTCCGTTATAGTTTTGAGTTCTCGTTCCGTCAGACTTAGGTTCTCTCCTTTAGGTTTTCGTCACACACACCTTTACTTTAAGTCTTAAACTTGAAAGAATTAAGTATCTTGAACTTGAGGCGTTCCTATCGTCGTTAATCCACAACTACCGTTTAGCCTAAGCTAAGAATTGACTGAGGGGGTTGAGTAATCTTCCAACCTCGAGTCGTCTTTTCTGGTTGCTCTGATGCCCTGTTGCCCAAGAAGCCGCGCTTCCCAAGCTTTACTGTCTTCACTGCCTTACTTGCTTGCCTTTGATTGCCCTTGCTAGACCTGGAAAAATTCCAATATTAGACCAATTCACAATTGAATGATCAAGCACTTGAGTATATACACCTTTTAGTCCCTTCCCTTTTTGCCCAAATTTTCAATGCTTGCCCCCTGGCTCCCTAGTCCCACACTAGGTGAACCTCAAAATAGCTTATCCAAAAATAGTCCCACACGTAGTACTCGTCACGAGCTTTCTAATGAGCTATTAAGCTCAAAAAATGGACTTCGGATGAAAAAGTTATACGCGTTCAGGCCCTAGGGGGTAGAAACTGACAATCCAGTTTTCCCTCAAATATGAGATAAGGGGTCTCCTATGAGTCTAATGGTCCAAAAATTTCTCAAAAATACCCTCAAAATTGGTCAAAAATTGGAGCCCAAAATTTGCGATGGGGGTGCACAATCGCGATGGTCTGGGACCGTCGCGATGGTCCAAGCGAACCGTCGCGATGGAATTTGGACAATCGCGATGGCCCGAAAAGGCGAACCGTCGCGATGGCTCGAAATGAACGATCGCGATGGCGTGAGGTCGAACCGTCGCGATGGCCCGAAGTGAACGATTGCGATGGCGTGGAAATGGACCGTCGCGATGGTCCGAAAAATGAACCGTCGCGATGGCGTGATCAGGCGGACAATCGCGATGGCACGGTCAACGGTCAAAGGTCGAACCGTCGCGATGGTCCGAAGTGAACCGTCGCGATGGTCACAAGTGCGATGGCGTGAGCCTATCGCGATGGTCCGATTTTGGGCTGTCGCGATGGTCCAAAAAATGAACCGTCGCGATGGTCTATCGTGACACGTGGCACTGTCGTGGCGATGGCATAAGCCAATCGCGATGGTCCGGGGTCAGCTGAACAATCACGATGGTCCAAGTGGACCGTCGCGATGGCTCAAGTGAACCGTCGCGATGGTCCGAAAAAGCGAACCGTCGCGATGGTCCGGCCGAGCCGTCGCGATGGCGTGGGCCAATCGCGATGGTGCGACACAATCGCGATGGTCTGAGCCAATCGCAATGGTCCACCAAACAACGAATTTTTGAAATGCAGCTGTGGTTTCGTGTATACGCAGGGATCACCTACCTCGTGGTGTGGTCGCCTACCTCAAAATCCGAACTTGGCGGACCATCGCGATGGTCTGACACAGTCGGAAATTTTTGACAGAAAGTACATTTTTTACCTTTTGGAAGCTTTCCTGATGCTCTGAAGCTCTGTACCTGCAAGAAAACTCAAGAAAACGCAAGCGCACACAAGCACAAAAATTCTCTCTCGCTCTCTCGCATGCACAAATGAGGGGAAATGAGGTGAATGGGTGGATATGGTGAATTTTCTGATTTTTTTGGAAATGGAGATGATGATGCGATGATGAAGATGGAGTATGGGGAAGGTGAAAAACACTAAAAACTAAGTAAAAACAACAACAAAAACTAAAATTTTTACCTTCCAACGCCACTTCTTGCTATACTCTTACCATCACACATTCGTCCTAGACTCGATCCCCGGCAACGGCGCCAAATTTGGTGTTGCTCTAGCACAATGGTGAGAACCACGTTAAGAAGCTTCACCTCCTTAATGTCAATCCGTGGGAGAGGTAGGAGTGATATGAAGATCGTGAACGTGAGATGATGTGAGAGTGAAGGTGAGAAGCACAAAGATGCACACACACATACACACACACAATGAAGAGACAAGCAAGACACAATGGAAGGTGGGGAATTAGCTCTATTACTCAAGAATACTCTTACAAGCTCAAACTAGCTCTAAGCTCACACTAGCCAACATGAACCAACCTCAAAAATGAGCTCTCTAGCTCTTTTTATAGTTTCTAGACTAGTTTTGACCGGTTTCACATCTAGTGACCGGCCTAGTTAAAAAATAGGTCCTAGAGGCTATTTGGAAGGGTAAACGATGTCTAAAAATAACGAAATTTGGTACGAGCATTCTACCTAAGCTCCTCAAGCTCGAGGACTCCTCGGCTTGCACAAAATGGAGCTATGAATTACAAAATGGGGTTTTGTCTATATTACATATGTTACAAGAGTGATGAAAATCACTGTTGGATGTTTGAAGAGGTAATAAAAACATAATTGTTTGAAAAAATAATCCGACTGGCTCCCTGCTCCATCTTTACATGCTTCCGTGTCGTCTGTGCCTCTGACTGTGCCTCTGACTGCTTCCAACACATATACATATACATATACATATACATATACATATACATATACATATACATATACATATACATATACATATACATATACATATACATATACATATACATATACATATACATATACATATACGTATACATATACATATACATATACATATACATATACATATACATATACATATACTTATACGTATACATATACATATACATATACATATACATATACATATACATATACATATACATATACATATACATATACACATACATATACACATACATATACACATACATATACACATACACACACATACATATACATATACATACACATATCTATACATATACACATATATATACATATACATATACATATACATATACACATACATATACATATACATATACACATACATATACATATACACACACATACATATACATATACAATGTATGTGAAAAGACTTATCTATTTCTCCAACTCACTAACTCTCTGAAAATGCATGCCATGATACCACTTTCAGCAATAAGCACAAATTCAAACTTTTATATCCCAACTCTGAATATGGCCAATAGCGGGTTCATTTTGAAGCTCTCGATGAGACGCATCTATTGATAGTAACTCGAAACTGAAAAATGCTCTTCAAGTTATGTGCAAAACAGTGAGTGGTGGGAAACACCAACACTTGCTCCGCAACTCGTGGTGGCTCACATACATCCATGCATATGCATGCATGCATATGCATACATGAATGCATATACATACATGCATGCATGCATATGCATACATGAATGCATATGCATACATGCATGCATATGCATACATACATGCATATACATGAATGCATATACATACATGCATGCATGCATATACATACATGCATGCATGCATATACATGAATGCATGCATATACATACATGCATGCATGCATATACATACATGAATGCATATACATACATGCATGCATATGCATACATGAATGCATATGCATACATGCATGCATATGCATACATACATGCATGCATATGAATACATGCATGCATATGAATACATGCATGCATATGAATACATGCATGCATATGAATACATGCATGCATATGTATGCATACATGCATGCATATGTATGCATACATGCATGCATATGTATGCATACATGCATGCATATGTATGCATACATGCATGAATGCATGCATATGCATACATGCATGCATGCATGCATATGCATACATACATGCATGCATGCATGCATATGCATATATGCATGCATGCATATGCATACATGAATGCATATGCATACATGAATGCATATACATACATGTATGCATGCATATGCATACATGAATGCATATGCATACATGCATGCATATGCATATATGCATGCATACATGCATGCATGCATATATGCACACATACTTTATATTTTTGTATATGTATATGTATACATGAATATATGTATATGTATATTATACATGAATGCATATGTATATGTATACACACATGCATATGCATATGTATATGTACAAGTATGTATACAAGCAAGCATATGCATATGTATATGTATCATGTATGCATACATACATGCATGTATATGCATACCTACTTTATATTTTTGTATATGTATATGTAGACATGAATATATGTATATGTATATGCACACATACTTTATATTTTTGTATATGTATATGTATACATGAATATATGTATATGTATATTATACATGAATGCATATGTATATGTATACACACATGCATATGCATATGTATATTTACAAGTATGTATACAAGCAAGCATATGCATATGTATATGTATACATGTATGCATATGCATATGCATATGCATATGCATATGCATATGCATATGTATACTTGAATGCATATGCATATGTATATGTATACATGTATGCATACATACATGCATGCATATGCATACCTACTTTATATTTTTGTATATGTATATGTATACATGAATATATGTATATGTATATGCACACATACTTTATATTTTTGTATATGTTTATGTATACATGAATATATTTATATGTATATTATACATGAATGCATATGTATATGTATACACACATGCATATGCATATGTATATGTACAAGTATGTATACAAGGAAGCATATGCATATGTATATGTATACATGTATGCATATGCATATGCATATGTATACTTGAATGCATATGTATACTTGAATGCATCAAATGGGATCTCCACGTACACCTTGGGGTGCACATGATCATGACCAAATCAAAGATCTATCATATCCGTAATGGAGCTCCAGTTATGGATGCGGCGGGAAAGTCAATGCATCAGCGGATACGACAGCTCTGCTCTATCGAATTCGGTCATTCAGTAATGTTAAAATGGACCGAACAGGATAGAGACTCTAAAAATTATATCACACAATGTATATATGAAGAGTACCGGCCAGCACCTGGCAATCCTATTGTGAGTTCCGAATGGATACAACATACATCACGTGAAGTGATGTCGCATCGACGATCGGAAGCTCGCGATGCTTTCAAAGCAGGCTTACCGAAGCCTGTATGGCTAGATGCCAAAGAATGGGAATCGATTCAGGATGAGCATCAACATACTCCTGATCGGTATCGGCAACAGAGAGATGCGGCGGCCAGTCATTTAGATACGGTTGGAACATCGCATTTAGGTAGCGGCGGATACGACAATATGCGCTACCAATTTTTAAGTATGATGTTAATTATTGAAGTTGTTTGTGTTAAGTATATTATGTATATTCATCTAACATTTTGCATATTTACTATAGGAGTTGGCAGTGGGTCGTCCTCCAACGCGAACTGAAGAATCATATGGATATCGACATGGGCTGACTGCACTGTTAAAAGACTTAGAGGGACGCGGTGCAATCGTCTCATGGGAGAATATTCTTGATTAGGTAAAGTTATATCGTGGTTTTGTGTTTTTAGTTTTTGTTTATAAATGTCATGTTAATTGGTCCTATTTTATACATATGTTTTGTTGCAGGATTGTAGGTGTAAATATTTTGATCAATGCCACAATTTTGTATCACACTCGCATACGACAATGATGAACCACAATTTTGTATTCGATTCCTATATGGAAGTGTTTAGTCACATTGCCACAATTTTGTATTACACTCCTATGTGGCAATGATGTACCATAATTTTGTATTCCATTCCTATATGGAAGTTTTTTGCCACACTTTTGTACATTTTTCATTTATGGAATATACAACTTTCTGTACATGAATCATTGTTCATTTTTACTCATATAAGTTTATGTTTTGGTTGCCATTAGAGTACATAACACATGTACTCAGTTGGGCAGAGTGTATTGTCTTTTGCTAAACAACATCATGTTGTAGCAAAAGACAACACACTCTGCCCAAGAAAATTTGTGCAGGTATGGTCGTCGGTATACGTGTCGATAGCTCCAGTATGGTCGTCGGTATATGCACCGGTACACCTAGCGGCCCGTCGATATATGCATCGGTATTGACGCCGGTATAAGCGTCAGTATTTCCGACTCGTATACCGACGCTTATACCGACGCATATACCGGCGCCATACCGGCGCTTTCTTTTCGACGCCTGTACCGACTGCTACACCGACATCACGAAGAAATCCCGCCCGTTCATTTGCCTCGGTAGCAGCCTCGGTATTACCCTCGATATGTTGTAGTGTCTCGGCTAACTCCCAAAGTTAGAAGCACATCTCTGCTTCCAGATTTTCTAGATGGTGGTCTAGCTTGAGGCATTTATGGAAACCTCCCCAAACATGAGCATCCTTAGGGTACGAGTAGGTGAGATGAGTGATATCTTCTCTATCAAGATGATATCTCTTGCAGCACAACACATCGATGCAATTTTTTGTAGCTTTCACATTTCTTTTGATCCCACAATGGAGGATTTGCTAAAGAATGGTCAATTTCTTGCACTCCACCCGCATATTCCAAAGAATTTCGAGTCTAAGTTCCCATCTGGTCCAAAACCAATTAGAGCACCTCTATTGGGTGCTTGATGAAAGTCGAGTGTTTTCTTGATTCTGAAGACATCTTCAATTTTATTTCAATTTCTCCAATTGATCCCTGTTTGATGGAGGTCTTCTTTGCCTAGGAGACATGATGCTCCAAAGCCTTCCAAGGATTGATCCAATGACTTAAAAGGCACTCGTCATCAAATTTTACTTTGTGGCTTTATTCAAAGTTTGCAAATTTTATCCAACCCCTTCTAGATCGACACCAAAGGTGCTTCCAAAGACAAAATCCTTTGGAACGAAACCTTTTGGCTCTTTCACAAGTCTCCTTCTCGACTTTGTTGACACCAAGCATAGGGAACCAAATGGAGATATTATGTGTCGCTCTCAATACTCATTTCATATTGTTATGGGCATTCCAATGAGGATTCATCTTGCTTGAAGCAATCTAGAGGGAGGTAACTAATCAAGTACCCTTAGGGATCACTAGGATTGGAGAAAATAGTAAACTGAGGAGGCCAAGGCTATGCCACATGGAGGCCCTTGACAACATAAGGTTTTGTTTATGTCTAAATATCAACTTTGACCAATATTCATTATTTTTAATTCAAGCTTTAATCATCCACTTCATACTACTAAGGTTATTTTCCATGGAATCAACATCCAACATGTCAATGATGTTAGAATCCTTGGAGAAAGTGTAGATGTCCCACATGATTTTGGGAAACTCTCTCTAATTAGGGTCACACATGCAAAGAAAGTTTCTACAAATCCTTTTTAACTTCGTCAAATCATAGCATTAGTGTCTTTGAAAAACATCCTAAGGACCATTTGTTTTTCGTCCCTGAGGAAGCAAAGACTTGCTATATGATGAGAATGAACCTGACTTTCAAAAAGTTATTTGAGGCCATCCATGGTGATGCAAAATAACATAGGAGTAAGTGGGCAGGCTTGCTTGATTGACCCCTTTAGCCAAACGGTGATAGAGAGACTATCATTAGTATTAATACAAGTTTGGGAATTGCCTAAGAGAATAGAAATCATCCTTGGACCAATTCAATCTTAAAAGACAACAAGTTTTGGTTTGAACTGTTAGCATATTTAACACCTTCCCATCTATCCACAGTAGCTTCTAAAATGGATCTAACCTTGATGAAACCTTTTTTATCTTTGTGGAGCTGACCTCGAAGGTAGTTCTTAATGCGATTATCCAAGGCCTTGGTAATGATGTTGTACCTATTTGAAGCATGGCTATTTGTATCTCATTTTTCATCTTAATCTTTCGGTCTTGGATCAATTTAATAGCTCCTTCACTCAAACATATTGAGAGGACACCAAAATTAAGGGCGTCCTTCCACACAATACTTAAGGAACTAGAAAGAGAATCTTAAGAATCTTTGAATATTTCATTAGTGAGACGATCCAAGCCAAGGCTCTTCCATGAGGGAAGGGCATTGATAGCCGCCTTGATCTCGCTAATAGAAAATGGAGCATGTAATCCTCTTATAGAGTCTTTTTTATTCTTTTCTTCCCAGCATGTAATCCTCTTATAGAGTCTTTCTATTCTTTTTTTTGTTATCCTTTAGATCTCAATTTTGAAATTATGCATGATTTATTGGGAAACCTTAATCATCCTAATCCATCATATAGCAGGACAGGCATGATCTTGATGTCAAGTGTGTTTGATATCTTGGCAGTTAGAAGGAAGCAAGAACATTTACGGATTAGCATGAATCCAGAGGGCTTTCCTCCCCTATGTAGAGGATAAAATGGAGCAATGATTGCGAAATAATCCAAAACAATGATATCTATCATCAGAGTCAGAGATTGAGCACCAAGGAGGTTGAGAGGAGTTTGCAATACATGGAATTATCAATTCAAGTCTTGATGGAGCTTCAAGAAATCTTAATAGGTTCTGTTAATCTTGTCAATAGAAAGCCTTTTCTTACTCCCAATAGTCAATTATTGTCTCCATTGATGGGAGAAATCCAAACCTTCCCTAGCAACTTTGAGGCATGAATGAGTTCAAAGGTATACTCATAGATATCTCTGTTCACTCACTATCTTTGAGTTCTTATAGAAGCAACATGAGATCTTTTGGTTACTCAAACAAGAATATAATACCTGTTAATGCAAGGTATTTCACTCAAAATACTTACTTTTGCTTGGAGAACCAATGTGTCAGGATAGACTATTCACTACCTTCACTAGGCACACATAGTGACCATTGTTCACTCCAAACATGATTTCTCTCAGAGATGATTTCTTTTAGAATATACAGAGATAAAACCAAAGAGTTGAGAAATATTTAGAAGACCATGTTATATTTTTAACAGAATAAGGATCTCAATAAATGGATAACATATGAAAATAAAAATCTACTCTACACATAACTCTTTGACTACCAAAATAGAGAGGAGATATGGCTACTTAAAGTTGTAAGAATATCTCAAGAATGCAGAAGGCTTTCTTATTAAGGAGGGCTACTAGATTATTCAATTTTCTAAGAAGTTAACACACTTGGGGTCACAATAATTTGAAGTACATGGTGTGATTTTTATAACCTAGAAAAAGTTCCCTAAATTGTAGGATGCTCTTTTCCTAAGAAATAGGATCCATCACACCTAAGTGTGATAGGTGATTGATTGAGAGATATGAGGGTAATTCAAATTTAAATTCAATGCATGAGTTCTTATGATTGGCTCATTGCTTCTTAATGCTCTAAGTGTCAACAGGAGAAATGGTTTATTTGCTCTTATGGTTGGAGCTTGATTTCCAACTCTCCCCCTCAAGCTTCAACGTTCAAGTCTTCCCCAATTCAATCATTCCAATACCTCGTGAGCTTTAGCATCTTTATTGAGTCCAATGATTTGGTGAAATGTCAACATATTGATCTTTAGTACTTATATGTTGGATTTTCACTTCCTTAGACAACACTTTTTATTTGATCTTGTGGCAATGTACCTCTATATGCTTACTCCTACCATGGAACATAGGATTGATGGATAGGTAAACACTATGCATGTTTTCACACATGTTTGGAAACTTAATAAGATACAAATTTAATTCAATCATATGCTTCTTGAGCCACATGAGCTGACAAGTTACTTGTGCTACTGCTTTGTATTAAGTTTCTCTTGAGGATAGAGAAATTGTTGGTTGATCCTTTTCCATCCATCGAATGACCTTCTTGCCTAGCATCATACCATATCCACTTGTACTTCTCCTATCTTCTTCGGATCTGACCTAGTCAACATCTTCATATGTTTCCACCTACAAATCATCTTTAAAAAGGATATGAAAGAGCTTCATTCAAAATGCCATTTAGATATCTAAGCACTCTCTTAGTTGCATATAACTGAGGGACTCTAGATGTGTGCATGAATTGAAATAGCACACCAACTCTATATGCTAGTTCTCATCTTGTGATAGTGACATAAATTCAAAGAGCCTGTTATGGATCTATATAAGCATGCATCCTAAATTTCATTACCTTCCATTGAATTCCATTTCATGCTGACTTCCATTGGATTGCTCAATAATTTGCAACCTGTAAGTCCGTATTCCATAATCATTTGATTCCATGCCCTTGGGGCCTGCTTGAGACCATAGAGTGCCTTCTTCAACCTAGAAACATAATCATTTCAGTTTTATCTTTAAACCCTAAGGGTTGGTGCATTTAGACCATCTCCCCTAGCTCTTCATTTAGGAAAGCGTGAATTGATACATCTTCAAATGTTTTCTAGCTTCAATCTCAATGATTGTTTTGATGGTAATCATCTTTGCTATATGACTAAAGGTTTCTTCAAAATGTATACCATATGTTCAATAAACCCTTTAGCTACAAGTCTTGCTTTATACCTCATATGAGTGCTTTTTTACCTTGTACACTCACTTGTTTCCTATAGCCTTCATGTCCTCCCTCCTTGAACTAATTTCCAAGTGGTTTTTACTCCACATCTTTGACTTCTTTCTGCATAACCTCTTGCCATTTTGTGCACGTATTTTCTCCTTCAAAGCATGTAGGTTCTTCAATAACTTTGCTCATATATGTAGCGTGCCTAGCCATGAATGAATCATATGTAAATCTCTCAATTGGATATCTTACCCTATCAGACCTTCTTACTTCACCTTTCTATTGATTTGGATAGTTTTTGTATGCCTTTGAGGTCTCCCTCTTCTTTATATGATGGTCTTCATTGAGTTCTATCCAAAAATGTTCCTCTTCTTCAATCACTATGATCTTAGCTTTGTCTTTGTTCCTTGCATCATTTTGGTGATTTTATGTAGGACTATCCTCAGTTCAAGATGAGTGTCTTCATGAGCTTGAACCCTTTGCTCCAACAAGAATCATGCTCTCTAGCTCTTCATTTCCTACTTAACCCCTTCCATCATCTTCTTCATTACTCAACATCAATATATTTGAAGAATACCAAGGTAAATGTTCATCAGTATTGACATCCCATGATACCTTTAGCTCCTTGGTTGTGGGATTATATCATTTGTACCCCACCTCCATACCACATCTTTCTTATCTATCATCTACTGTACTCCCTAGTTCACTTCATATTAAGACATAACAAGTACAACCAAACACTCTCAAATGTGATAAATCTGGTTTTCTATTTTAAAAAGCTTCATATGGTGTTGGAGTATGTATAACTGATGCAAATGCCCTATTCATGATGTATATGGAAAGGGTTGTTGCATCTTACCAATAAGAACTTCATATTTCCATCTCCATCATATCCCTAGCACATTCAACAATGTACCTATTCTTCCTTTCTCCTACACCATTCTTTTTAGGTGTGTCTGTGCATTTCATTTTGTCGTAATACATTGGATTCCAAGAAATCAAGGAACTCATGGGAGAAATATTATCTCCATCTATCTCACCTTAGATATTTGATATTCCTTCACATTCCTTCCATACAAGAGCCTTGAACTTCTTGAAGTAGTAAAGGAAATTAGATTTATGTTTCATATAATCTATTAGCTCCATTTCAAATCTCCTTTGTTGGTCCCCAAACATCTCTATGAAACAAATCAAGTGGATGACAACTCACATAACTACTCTTCCTAAATGGTAACTTGGTTTGCTTCCCAATTGGAAGGCTTCACACAAATTCTTGAGATTCTTATGATGAAGATCGCATAGTCTAAGTACTAACCTCTTCTTCTCCATTTCTTTAAATCTCTCAGTATTTATATGTCCATACCTCTAGGCCAAATATCCAATTATATTTCCTTTCAACTTCCATATGTGAATTACGTTGTGTGGTTGAAGTTTATGTTCACATCCAATGTGAATATATGTCAATCCTATTTTCCTTTGGCCAAAAATATGTATCTCACTTTAGGATCTTCCACAAAGCATCCTTTCTCATTGAACTTAACTTGCAATCCTCTTTCAACCATTGGCCCAAAGAAACAAGATTCTTTCTTATTATGTGACATTGAATAAGATCTTTCAAAAACTTAGGCTTATGAGAATCATCTAACATGAAAACACCTATATGTGTAAAACAATATCATTATGCATCTCCACATGCCCTTTATTTAATGGTATTTGCATATTTGAGAAGAAGTCCTTCTTGCAACTCATGTGATTGCTATACCCACTATCAATATAACATATATTTGATCATTGTGTCTTGTAATTGGTCATCAACATCATGACCAACATGCTCTCATTATCATTTGAAGTAGGAGTATAATTACCTTGCCCTTTGTATGATCAATTGCCCTTGTCTCTTTGGTAACAATCTCTTGCATAGTGGACATACTTACCACATATGTAGCATCCATATGTATTGTTGATGCCTCAAGTTTGATTCTACCTTCCTTCTCTTTCTCTATTCCTTCCCACTCTTCATGAAGAATATTTGTTTCATTGCTCTTGATTGGAGCCTCCACTTGCTCTTGTTCATTTCCTTCTACTATCCGTACCTTGATTTCTTCCTCTACCTCTTCCTTTACATGCATAAAATGCTTGGGACTCATGTTTGCCTTTAGCCGCTGAGGAAATATTTTTTGAAACCCCTCCTTAATAATACCTTATGTATAGGTATGTACCCCTATAGTATTTTTATTTTTCAAACCTTCAAAGAAACCATAAATATATGTATTTGAAGGAAATAAAAATCCAAGAATAAGGCGGGCCCCACCCTAGTAAAGTAGCTACCCTTACCTGCAATGAATGGTAGAATCAAATCCCAAGCTAAATATGGAGTGGGAAAAGTAATTTTATAAAATTCAAATATTTAAGCTTGACCCACTCTCCCTTTTGAAAGAGTCCAAAAAACGTTTTAAAGACTCAAGCCCCACCATAGACTTTTGAATCCTACACAAAGGTTCTTGACAAATGGGACACATGTGATTGACTATTTGGGCCCAAAACCATGCATAAAATATTCCAAACGCCCAAACTCGGATTTGAGGCTCATTCCCACAAAATGGAGGTGCTATTTATAGTATTTTTATGATTTTTCATGAAAAAATCAAAGATATTACCATATGGGATAAGATGAACACCTTAGAATGGCCAAAAATCTTCTAGGATTTTGTCAATATTGTATTTTCCACCACACGTGTCACATCTAGAAGATTCTCCCAAATAATATCATCTCCAAATATCTTCCCAAAAGGCCTATAAAAGGACCCCCTTGGGTGCCCGCAAAACAAGAAGAGTTGTATGAAGGTACGCGTTGTGGGTGTAGTGAGCACTCCAAACCTAGGAGGAGGAGTCTACCTTATGTCATTGTATTGAGAGAGCTATACAAGCTCCTAATTGTAAGTCCCCCATGTCTTTGTAATATTTTCTATCTCAATCAAGTTCATTTCTCCAATTCCTTCCATTTTCATTACCCTGAACCCTTGCTTATTCTATCCAATACACCCTCTCTTCTTCTCTCATTTCCTAATCCTTCCATATTCCTTCCCTCTTCTCCATCATTCCCAAAATCCATTGAAGATTGTGGTATCACTCGGCTCCTCTTATCATTGAGAATCTCTTTCTTGTGAGTGTTTTGCATTTTTTGTGTTGGTACTAAGAGGGCGGTGTGGACAACCCCTGCCTTAAGAGTACTTGTGTAGTGTTTGTGTGTTGGTACTAAGAGGGCGATGCGGATCACCCCTGCCTTAAGAGTACCTTTGTGTTGATTGTGTTTAAGTGTACTAAGAGGGCAGCGTGGATCACCCCCACCCTAAGAGTGCCATTGTATTTGTGTGACAAAGCGGCGCGGACCACCCCTGCTTTGGCAGTGCTGTGTGTGTTTTTCAAGTGAGTGATTTTATAGGAGCCTGGTGTCTCTCATCTTCAATTCCATTCTTTGTTTATGAGTTGAGCATCGAGGAAGTGTTAGAGGCCATTTCCTTAATGCCCCTCTCATAACCTGGTGCCCCGGCTGAGGAACTCATTCATGAATTTCCAAAACCCCAACAACCAAAATCATCCCATTCGTCCCAACCAACCTTATCAACCAAGACCCCTTCTTTCTGTCCATATCACATATAGTAGAAAGATACTCTTCCAACAATGCATAGTCTATCATTTTGGTGCAGAGCATTTGGTAGAAATCCTTGAATCTCAAGTGTCCTTTATCTTTCTCGTTCTAGAATATACCCTTAGTTTCGATGTCTGGATCTTCATTCTTTTGTAAGAAAGCCAATTTCAAGTTCAACCATGGCATCAATCTTTGCACACTTCTATGGAAGACCCAATGAAGATGCCGCAGAGTTTCTGGACAACTTGGAGATGGCATACCTTGTCTCAGGAAGGGATCAAGAAGCTATCAAGCTAAAGGCTTTTCCGTTGGTCCTAAAGGAGGAAGCAAGAATATGGTACAACAACTTATCCAATGAAGCAACAGGAAGCTGGGAAGCAGTGCGTGAAGCATTCATAGCAAGATATGGAAAGAAGGATACACTAGAAGGATTGTGGAAACAATTGCTCTCACTAAGGCAAGTCACACTTGAAGACTTTTCAAATTATGAGTCTAAGTTTCAGTGTGTGTGGAGTAATTGGGAGAGTAGCGTAGGGGCAAATGAAGTAGCTCCACAATTCTTGAAAAGGGATAGATTCGTCTTAGGACTCTTCCCTTCTCTAAAACAAAGGGTGGAGTCACAATTTCCAAGTACTTTTGAAGAAGCATTAGATATAGCAAGAGTTAAGTGTAAATTAAAGTTTCAGTCTTCAAAAGTTGAAAAAGTAGAACATATGGATGTTCTTCCGCTAGTACCAGCTACACAGGTAGAGAAAGGAGAAGATCCACAACAAGATATTTTGCAGAAGCTCACACAACAGCTGGAACAACTAACACTCAACTTGGTGAGGAGCCAACAAGACAGACCACAAAGGGAACAAAATCGAGGACAACGACGACAAGCACAAGAGTTTATATGCTACAATTGCAATGAACGTGATCATGGTATGTACAATTGCCCTCACCCTCATAGGAATTCAGGTGATATGTAGCCTGTTAGGAGGCCGCTACAATATGCACAGGAACAACAACAACAACAAGAAAATATTCCACCTGTCCCAATGGCTCAAGGTGACCAAAGGAAAGTGAATGTTTTGGAGTACACAGAGAAAAAGAGACTATGGATACAATGCCAATCAAGAGGACAAGGGTGCAAGACAAAGACCAATCTCAAGATGAAGATTCCAGCATGGGTACACAAACGAAGAAAGGAAGAGTTGCAGAAGGAGAAGCTAGTAAAAGAAAGAGAAGGCCAAGGAGGAAGATCACGATGGAAGACTTTTCTCTAGGTAAGGGTATCGAACCTTATGACTTGATTGAGGATATATCTACACAAAAACTAAATATAACATGGCCACAATTACTCCAATTATCTTCAAAAACTAGGAGGGAATGGTCCAAGCTAGTAAGCACTAGGAGGGCTAAAAACAAGAAAATTAACATTATAAGAGCCAATGCATGTAATGATGTGTTACCCACAGTGGATGCATATGTAAAAGGGAAAATGATTTCCAATGTGTATGTTGATGGTGGAGCACAGATGTGTGTCATGATAGAAAAAACAATGCATAGGTTAGGCTTGGACGTGATAGGACCATCTGACGGTACCAAGCTAAAATGGCAAATAATAGTGTTGTTAAATGTGTTGGTGTGATAAAAAATTTAAGAGTTATAGTATGTGATATAGAGGTTGCTTTGGATATGTATGTAATTGCAACCAAGGGGGAGGGCTACCCCATCATATTAGGACGTCCATGGTTAATTGCAGTGAAAGTAGATCAGAAATGGGGTTCTGGCCTTCTAGTTCTCAAACCAAATGATAGAACAAAGTCAGTTACGTATGATTTGAAGGACCAAAAGAAGGAAGATCACAGGTATGAAACAACAGTAGATGAAGAAAGTTCTTGTTATGATAGCGATTCTAGTAGTGAGGAATCGACAACTGAAAGTGATTCATCAACACTCGAAGTCATGGTTGTGATCTTCCAAGGAAAAGAAGATGGAGGCAAAGAGGATGATCTACAACAACCACAACGTGAGGACTCCATGCCTGAAGCGGATCTCCAAAAGATGCTAGCAAAAGATCTCACCTTAGAGGAAAGGACCACATACATCAACATGCTCAAAAGGTACCCCAAATTGTTCGTTAAAGATTATAATGAGATACAAGGTGTAACTACTATTCAACATCATATCAAAATCAAGCCAGAAGCAAAGCCAGTGGCACAAAAGCTCAGAAGGATAGGAACACTTCAACAAGAGGCTCTGTTAAATGAGCTAAATAGACTCATAAAGGCTGGTTTCATTTACCCTGTATCAAATTCAGAATGGGTTTCTCCAGTAGTAGCTACCCCAAAGAAGAATGGTAAATGGAGGGTGTGTGTAGACTATAAAACCTTAAATGCAGCAACAAAGAGAGATCATTTTCCACTTCCCTTCCAAGATGAGATTCTAAATGAAGTGGCAAGTCATGAAACGTACACTGTATGTGATGGATACTCAGGGTACTTTCAAATTCGGGTAGCTGAGGAGGACCAAAGGAAGACTACATTCATTACGCCATGGGGATGCTTTGCTTATCGGATAATGCCTTTTGGCCTAACCAATGCACCTGCAACATTTCAAAGGTTTATGAACTATGTTTTTCAACCATTTTGTGGATCATCAATAAGGGTGTACATGGATGAATTTTGCATATATAGCACTAGAGCCATGCATTGTCAAAAAGTTGAAGAAGGTTTAAAAAGATTGTATGAGCTTGGGGGTCAATTGAATCTTGATAAATGTCATATTGCTGAGAAAGAAGTAGTTCTCCTTGGACATCTCATATCAGAAAAAGGGATTCAAATTGATCCATCCAAAGTGGAAGCCTTATTGGCTCTACCTCCTCCAACAACAACAAAGCAGACCCTCACTTTTGTACAAAAGGTACGCTACATGTCACGGTTCATCCACCTTCTATCTGAAATCATATCTCCATTACAAAAGCTTGCACAAGATAGTGTCTTTGCATGGGAGGATATCCATAATGAATGTTTTGAAGAAATCAAAAGAGTACTCAGCACTCTACCCACATTGATGCCACCAAATATGGGAGAGACTTTCTATGTGTGTCCAAGTGCAGGTGAAGAAGCAATCAGAGTGGTCTTACTCAAGCAGGATACAAAGATATCTCACATGCTTCCTATTTACTTTGCTAGCAAGGTAATGAAAGAAAATGAGAAGAGATACACAGATGTAGAGAAACTCATGTATGCACTTATGTTTGGAGTAAGGAAGTTTCGGTCTTACCTTCTTGCTAGGCCTTTCATTATTCTTACAACAGATCATGCATTTCCATGTGTGGCACAACATATGAGCATCTCATTTAGAATAGCTAAATGGGTTCTTGAACTTCAAGAATACAACTATACTTTTGTAGTAGAGGAAAGCACAAGAGCCAGTCTTGCAGACATACTCACCTACAAGAAGTGGGAGAGGAAAATATCCAATGAAAGGGAGAGGGGAGCAACCTTGCATGAAGAAGATATTGAAGATGCACATACTGTATTTTTTGATGGTGCATATAAGAAGCAGGTCGACAAAGCAACAGGAGGATTTCTGATATACGACCAAAACAAACAATTCATCTTCAAGAAAGGTATAGCTCTTCCTAATGCTCATTCAAATAATGAAGCAGAATATGCAACGCTATGTGAGGCCTTGCATGAATGTGTTCAACATGATATCAAAAGGTTGATCATCAAAGGAGACTCAATGTTGATAATTAAGCAATTACAAAATGTTTGGTGTTGCAAAAACCAAAATTTGTTTGAATGGTTGAAAAAGGTAAGAGTGTTATTGAAACCATTTGATAACACTCAAATATGTCATTTACCAAGGAGCACAAATAAGGAAGCAGATGCATTAGCAAATGAGCAATTTGATGGCTTCATAGCATCCATGAAGCTGTGAGACAACATATTTGTAGGTCAAGAAGGATTAGAAGATATCATCGAGTTTCTTGAAACTGGAGAAGCACCCAATCACCTAAACAAGGTACAAAGGCATAGATTAGCGAAGAAGGCTTTACAGTACCAACTCATAGGAGATCATCTATATGAGAAAGGTAAGGATCTTATCCTTAGAAGGGTCCCCATATCAGATGAAATAAAGAGCATTCTGGAATAATGTCATGATCATGCATGTGGAGGACACTTCTCACATGAAATAACGATAAGGAAAGTACTTCAAGCAGGGTATACATGGCCTACACTTCATAAAGATGTTCAATATTGCTGTAAAACATGTAATAAATGTTAGATTACAGGGAATAAGAGGCTTATGTATGAACCAAGGACACTAGTCATATCTTATGGGACATTCGAGAAATGGGGAATCGATGCAATTGGACCCCTACCAAGGACAAGCTAGGGAAGGAGTACATCATTGTGGCAGTGGACTACATGACTAGATGGGCAGAAGCAGCTAGCACAAAAAGGACAACTGGGAAGTTCATTTATGGTTTCATATGTTGTAGATTTGGGATACCTTTAGAGATAGTTTCTGATCATGGTCCAGGTTTTAGATCAGCTGTTTTGAATGATCTATTGATTAGACTAAACATAAGGCACATATACTCCACACCCTATTATCCTCAATGTAATGGTCTTGTTGAAAATACCAATGGAATTCTTTGTAAAATTATTAGTAAGCAGGTAAAGAAGCATCCTAAGGAATGGGACCAACACCTCACTGCAGCATTATAGGCATATCGCACATCCTACAAGGCATCCTTAGGATTCACTCCTTTTCATTTAGTGTACGAACAAGAAGCCTTATTACCAATAGAAGTGGAAATCCCAAGTCTCTGTGTAATGCTAAAAGAAAGTGCAGAAAGTGAAGAAGAGGTCATTCAAAAGAGGCTTATAGATCTACAACACTTGAGTATGAAAAGGGAGCTTGCAATGGAACATTACATCAATCAAGCAGAGAAAAGAAGGGAGGAATTCAACAAACAACTAAAGGATAAAAGGTTAACAGAAGGAACTCTTGTTTTAAGGTATGATAATCGTTTTGATAACAGGCCTGATACAAAGTTCCAACCACGATGGGAAGGACCGTTTCTCATCAAGAAAAAGATTGGAAGTTATCAACTCATGGATATGTCAGGGAAGCTTCACAAGACGAAGGTCAATGGATGGAGGTTAAAGAAATACTGACAGAGGATAGAAGAAAGCTATGAACAACAGGAACAATCAAGGGAGAAATACATATCAATACTACAAGAAGATGACCCACCTTGGAGGTTCAACAAACTCTTTGAAGGCTAGAGACATGAATGCCTCTAGCTAAGGGGAGGGCTAAGTATGAGGAAATATTTTTTGAAACCCCTTCTTAATAATACCTTATGTATAGGTATGTACTCCTATAGTATTTTTATTTTTCAAACCTTCAAGGAAACCATAAATATATGTATTTGAAGGAAATAAAAATCCAAGAATAAGGTGGGCCCCACCCTAAAGTAGCTACCCTTACCTGCAATGAATGGTAGAATCAAATCAATATGAATAGATCCTCAGTGCTAGTAACTCCATTGCTTTCACAAAGTGACCCAAGTGATCATAGTTTTGACTCCACTCATATTGATAGCCCACAGGCTTACTACATGCAGTCACATTAGCATAATGAGTCCTATTATTATGAAGACCCGAGTGAACCTAGTTGGGAGCTAGAGTATGCAAATGACACGTACGCAAACCCTAGCTCTAGACCTCAACCTAGGTAGGTAAGACCCCCCTTTCCTAGAGGATCGTGCTACTGATGTCAGGGAGATCACCTCATTCGTGATTGACCTATGTCTGCACCTACACAAACCCAATCTATAACAACTCAGGGATTTTGTCTCGATTGTGGGAAAGAGCATCTCTTGTGAGATTGTCTTAAGAACCCCAACAATATGCCGAAAATCACTCCTATCAATGTTATTGGGTTAGTGGTAGATTCTACAGGAAGTGTAACTTCCACTTCACCGGTGCAAGTGGTCACTAGAGCTCAAGCTTTGCAGCAAAACCAAGGTTTAGGCTAGGAAAAGAGTTCCGAGGTTAGTGAAACTGAGAGCATAACCAAGAAGAGGACTAGATCTTGGAAGGATAGTCAAGAAAGAATGAAAAGGCAATGGGCAAAGAAGATGAGTGAACTCAAGGAAAGTCTAAGAGAAATGAAAGCCAAGATAATTAAACTCACATCTCAAACTCACTCTCACACTACTCCACCACCACCATTCCCATCTCCATCCAATCCACCACCTTTCAACCCACCTCACACAATTCCACCACCCCCTAGAGTAGGATGAGTCTTAGCAGATCCCACTCCCAAGGACCTAGACATGATGCTTAAGGCATATCAGGCCAGACTTCAAGAAGGGCCAAACGTAATAGATCATGAAAAGTTTCACCCTAGAGCTGAACTAGAACTCGAACAAACTAAAAATTTTGCTAAGATGGTGGAGTTGGCTCAAACCATGTTTGAAGCCAGTTGCCTCTTTAACTTCTCTAGTTTAGCCAAGACACAATTGCACTTTCATGGACTGTTAGAAAGATTGGAGAGGATGATTGCAAAATTTGAAAAAGGACCCCACCTCTCAAAGTAATGACAAGGCAAGTGAAAGGATAAGCCTTCCTGCCCAAGAAGCTTATGTGCCTAACTCCACAGAACTAGACACATCTTCTTCTATAAATTGATATTCCCCAGAATTTCTAAGAGAGATTCAAGAATACAAATGGGCTAAAGAAAGTGAAGCTCCTCCTCCCATTGAACTTGTGGATGACTGGCATGATCAATTCCCACAAGACATTCCTTCCATTTATGAAGAACAGGAGAGTGCCCAATCTCATGAGAGATTAGACTTTGAGTCTAATTCCTTATAGGAACTACCCCATTTCACAGGCCCATGGGAAGCTAAGTCCACTTGTATGAGAGCACCCATGATCATGATAAGGAATAAAGACTCAATCATACCTAGGAATACGGAGGTAATACAGAACACCAAAAAGCAATGCAATCTCACTTTAGAAGAGCTAGTCAAGGTTAGGCCAGAACTATGGAAACATGTAGCCAATCAAGTGCTAGAAGTAGCAAAACCTCGTTCTCAGGTAGGTTCTCATAGAACAGTGTCGAAAATACCCTTGGATAAGATAGGAGACATGAGCGAAGGAGAAGAAGGAAACACCTATCTTCCAATTACCCATCAAGGTTACACCACCAAGGCAATTTTAGACTCAGGTGCAGGAATTGCAATTGCTACCAGTTCCCTCTGGAAACAATGGGGCAAGCCGGCACTTAGGCCCACGAGAATGAAACTAAAACTGGCCGATGGTCACATAGAAAGACCCTTAAAACTGCTAGAAGGAATAACTCTCACTACATTTGGTGTTGAGTTTGAGCATACTTTTGTCATATGTGACTTTAGCAAGAATCAGGCCTATGAGATGATTTTGGGAAGACCATTTATGCGGAAGTTGCAAGTGGTACAAGATTGGGGAACCAATTCTTTGTATTTGCACCACTTAGGTGTTACAACCAAAGTAAATCTCAAAGATTACTCTCATCGAGATGTACCCCCGATTCAATGGAATCCCATCCATAGAGCTAAAGATGATACGGAGTCAATGCATTCCATAGGATCAGGATCCTCATGGATGCATGAAGACACCCACTTATGGATGTGCAAAGTAGCACTAGAAGAAGAGAAGAGAGAAAAATCGAGAGAGGTAGGTGGGAAGGAAGCTCATAGACCAATTCAAGACCCAGCCTATGCACATGTAGTATTTCTAGATGAAAAATTTGAACCTCATGGTTGGGCCAAAAATTTAGCAACAATGGATGTAGCCATCAATGAGGAACAATGGACACCCCACTTTGACGAGGATGGCTACGACATTTCAGTCTTCACAATAGAGTCAATCATGTGTGATTCAGTTATTGACAAATGTGAACCTAACATTGATGCATTCGGGGACGCAAGCGACTCTGATCTAAACTCAATTATTATGGACCCACTTTTTGCATCAGATGAGGAGTATTTCTATGAAGTGGAGGCTCACCCACAAAGACACGAAGAACTTACAAATGATGTGAGGTTAACCACATAAGTGACCACCAAGAATGAAGGCAAGGAAAGGAAGAAGAAAGAAGCCACATCAGAGGAGGACGAGTCCTTGTTTGAGGTCCTGAAAATTTTAAGAAGTATGAGATAGAAGATAGGAGAGTCATGATAAGAATGCCTAAATGTGATGCACAAGCTGGAGAGGCCTACGATAACAAAGAAACCACCAAGAGGGTTGTTGTAACCATAGAAGAAGGAGAAGAGAAATGCCTTGCTAAGAGAATACAGATATGTATTCGCTCGGAGTTACAAGGACTTGAAAGGTGTAGACCCTGACATATGCTCACATACGATTCTTATGACCACAGATGCCAAACCCTCTAAATAGAAGCCATACACATATAACGATAACTATGCTGCCAAGATCAAGGAAGAGATAGATCGTTTGGTTGAAGTTGGATTCATCTATGAAACTGAGCACTCTGAGTGGGTATCCCCCATTGTAGTGGTGCCCAAAAAGAATGGAAAGTCACGTGTATGCATTAACTTGAAGAAAGTTAACGCAGCGACTATTAGAGATAGTTATCTGCTTCCTATCACTGAGCATCTCTTAGAGAGAGTAGTAGGTAAGGAAGTATACAGCTTCCTTGATGGCTTCTCTGGCTACAATCAGGTAGCCATCGTTGTAGAAGATCAGCATAAGATGGCTTTTGCCACAGAGTGGGGCATATTTGCATTTCGGGTAATGCCATTTGGTCTCACCAATGTGCCAACCACCTTCCAAAGGCTGATGTGCCAAGTGTTTAAAGAGTTCTTGAGGAAAAACTTGCAAGTCTATGTTGATGATCTCTGTGCTCATTCCAACATAAGATAAACCCATATCCCTGAGCTGAGAGCTATCTTTGACAAATGTAGAGAATATCAAGTCTACTTGAACCCAGAAAAGTGTGTTTTCATGGTCAAGGAAGGCAAGATTCTACGACACATAGTGTCAAAGAATGACATATCCACGGACGAGGAGAAAGTAAGAGCTATTGCAGAGCTACCTAGGCCAAAGAATTTCAAGGAGGTACCTTCTTTCATGGGGTGTTGTGGATATTATTGACGCTTCATTCATATGTATGCGATCATTGCAAAGCCTATGTACTCCCTCTTGAATAACTTTGAGTGGATGGAAGAATGTGAGTACTCTCTCAAGGAGCTTAAACGCGATTATGTTCAACACCAATCTTGACTACACGAGATTGGAACAAACCCTTTCATGTTCATGTGGATGCATCCAATTATGCTATTGGATGTGTACTTGCACAACCTACTCGTGAAGGTAATATGGATCTCCCAATAGCCTATGCTAGTAGACAGTTGAATGCGGCTGAACGGAACTCTACCATAACAGAAAGAGCTTGTTAGAGAAGATATCACTCATCTCGCCTACTCGTACCCTAAGGATGCTCATGTTTGGGGAGATGTCCATAAACGCCTCAAGCTAGACCACCATCTAGAAAATCTGGAAGCAGAGATGTGCTTCTAACTTTGGGAGTTAGCCGAGACACTAAGAACATATCGAGGGTATACCGAGGCTGCTACCGAGGCAAATGAACGGGTGGGATTTCTTCGTGACGTCCGTGTAGCAGTTGGTACAGGCATCGGAAAGAAATCACCGGTATGGCGCCAGTATATGCGTCGATATAACCGTCGGTATATGCGTCAAAAATACTGACGCTTATACCGGCGTCAATACCGATGCATATACCGACGGGCCGCTGGGTGTACCGGCGCATATACCGACGACCATACTGGAGCTATCGACGCGTATACCGACAACCATACCTGCACAAATTTTTTTGGGCAGAGTGTGTTGTCTTTTGCTACAGCATGATGTTGTTTAGCAAAAGACAATACACTTTGCCCAACTGAGTACATGTGTTATGTACTCTAATGGCAACCAAAACATAAACTTATATGAGTAAAAATGAACAATGATTCATGTACAGAAAGTGGTATATTCCATAAATGAAAAATGTACAAAAGTGTGGCAAAGCACTTCCATATAGGAATGGAATACAAAATTATGGTACATCATTGCCACATAGGAGTGTAATACAAAATTGTGGCAATGTGACAAAACACTTCCATATAGGAATCGAATACAAAATTGTGGTTCATCATTGTCGTATGCGAGTGTGATACAAAATTGTGGCATTGATCAAAATATTTACACCTACAATCCTGCAACAAAACATATGTATAAAATAAGAACAATTAACATGACATTTATAAACAACAACTAAAAACACGAAACCAAGATATAACTTTACCTAATCAAGAATATTCTCCCATGACACAATTGCACCGCGTCCCTCTAAGTCTTGTAACAGTGCAGTCAGTCCATGTCGATATCCATATGATTCTTCAGTTCGCGTTGGAGGATGACCCACTGCCAACTCCTATAGTAAATATGCAAAATGTTAGATGAATATACATAATATACTTAACACAAACAACTTCAATAATTAACATCATACTTACAAATTGGTAGCACATACTGCCGTATCCGCCGCCACCTAAATGCGACGTTCCAACCATATCTACGAGAGGCCACCGCATCTCTCTGTTGCCGATACCGATCAAGAGTATGTTGACGCTCATACTGAACCGATTCCCATTCTTCGGCATCTAGCCATACAGGCTTCGGTAAGCCTGCTTTGAAAGCATCGCGAGCTTCCGATCGTCGATGCGAAATCACTTCGCGTGATGTATGTTGTATCCATTCGGAACTCACAATAGGATTGCCAGGTGTTGGCTGGTACTCTTCATATATACATTGTGTGATATAATTTTTAGAGTCTCTATCCTGTTCGGTCCATTTTAACATTACTGAATGATCAAATTTGATAGAGCAGAGCTGTCGTATCCGCTGACGCATTGACTTTCCCGCCGCATCCATAACTGGAGCTCCATTACGGATATGATAGATCTTCGATTCGTCATGATCATGTGCACCCAAAGGTGTACCTGGAGATCCCATCCGATGCATTCAAGTATACATATGCATATGCATATGCATACATGTATACATATACATATGCATATGCTTGCTTGTATACATACTTGTACATATACATATGCATATGCATGTGTGTATACATATACATATGCATTCATGTATAATATACAATACATATATTCATGTATACATATACATATACAAAAATATAAAGTATGTGTGCATATACATATACATATATTCATGTATACATATACATATACAAAAATATAAAGTAGGTATGCATATCCATGCGTGTATGTATGCATACATGTATACATATACATATACATATGCATTCAAGTATACATATGCATATGCATATGCATACATGTATACATATACATATGCATATGCTTGCTTGTATACATACTTGTACATATACATATGCATATGCATGTGTGTATATATATACATATGCATTCCTGTATAATATACATATACATACATTCATGTATACATATACATATACAAAAATATAAAGTATGTGTGCATATACATATACATATATTCATGTATACATATACATATACAAAAATATAAAGTAGGTATGCATATGCATGCATGTATGTATGCATACATGTATACATATGCATATGCATATGCTTGCTTGTATACATACTTGTACAATTACATATGCATATGCATGTGTGTATACATATACATATGCATTCATGTATAATATACATATACATATATTCATGTATACATATACATATACAAAAATATAAAGTATGTGTGCATATATGCATGCATGCATGTATGCATATGCATGCATGTATGCATGCATATATGCATATGCATGCATGTATGCATAATCATTCATGTATGCATATGCATGCATGCATGTATGTATATGCATTCATGTATGCATATGCATTGATGTATGCATATGCATTCATGTATGCATATGCATTCATGTATGCATATGCATGCATGCATGCATGTATGTATGCATATGCATGCATGTATGTATGCATATGCATGCATGTATGTATGCATATGCATGCATGCATGTATGCATATGCATGTATGCATATGCATGCATGCATGTATGCATATGCATGCATGCATGTATGCATATGCATGCATGCATGCATGTATGCATATGCATGCATGCATGTATGCATACATATGCATGCATGTATTCATATGCATGCATGTATTCATATGCATGCATGTATTCATATGCATGCATGTATGCATGTATGTATGCATATGCATGCATGTATGCATATGCATGCATGTATGCATATGCATGCATGTATGCATATGCATTCATGTATGCATATGCATTTGTGTATGCATATGCATGCATGCATGTATGTATATGCATTCATGTATGTATATGCATTCATGTATGTATATGCATTCATGTATGTATATGCATGCATGCATGTATGTGTATGCATTCATGTATGTAAATGCATGCATGCATGTATATGCATGCATGCATGTATATGCATGCATGTATGCATATGCATTCATGTATGCATATGCATGCATGCATGTATGCATATGCATTCATGTATGCATATGCATGCATGCATGTATGTATGCATATGCATGCATGTATGTATACATATGCATATGCATATGCATGCATGTATGTATACATATGCATGCATGCATTCATATGCATGCATGCATTCATATGCATGCATGTATGCATGCATGTATGTATGCATATGCATGCATGCATGTATGCATATGCATATCCCTCTCTCTATCTCTCAAACAAAAATAAAGAGAGAAGATCGATGTTAGAAAACAAAAATATAAAGAAAGATAAAAGAGTATGTATATGCATGTATGTATGCATATGCATGCATGTATGCATATGCATTCATGTATGCATATGCATGCATGCATGTATGTATATGCATTCATGTATGTATATGCATGCATGCATGTATGTATATGCATTCATGTATGTATATGCATGCATGCATGCATGTATGTATATGCATGCATGCATGCATGTATGTATATGCATGCATGCATGTATGTATATGCATTCATATATATGCATGTATATATGCATATGCATGCATGTATGCATATGCATTCATGTATGCATATGCATTCATGTATGCATATGCATGCATGCATGTATGTATATGCATTCATGTATGTATATGCATTCATGTATGTATATGCATGCATGCATGTATGTATATGCATGCATGTATGTATATGCATGCATGCATGTATGTATATGCATGCATGCATGTATGTATATGCATTCATGTATATGCATGTATGTATGCATATGCATGCATGTATGCATATGCATTCATGTATGCATATGCATTCATGTATGCATATGCATGCATGCATGTATGTATATGCATTCATGTATGCATATGCATTCATGTATGCATATGCATTCATGTATGCATATGCATTCATGTATGCATATGCATGCATGCATGCATGCATGTATGCATATGCATTCATGCATGTATGCATATGCATGCATGTATGCATGCATATATGCATATGCATGCGTGCATGTATGTATGCATATGCATGCATGCATGCATGTATGCATATGCATGCATGCATGCATGTATGCATATGCATGCATGTATGTATGCATATGCATTCATGTATGCATATGCATGTATTCATATGCATGCATGCATGTATGTATGTATGCATATGCATGCATGTATGTATACATATGTATATGCATGCATGTATGTATACATATGCATATGCATGCATGTATGTATACATATGCATGCATGTATTCATATGCATATGCATGCATGCATGCATATGCATTCATGTATGCATAGGCATGCATGTATGCATATGCATGCATGTATGCATATGCATGCATGTATGTATGCATATGCATGCATGTATGTATGCATATGCATGCATGTATGCATATGCATGTATGTATGCATATGCATATCCCTCTCTCTCTCTCTCAAACAAAAATAAAGAGAGAAGATTTATGTTAGAAAACAAAAATATAAAGAAAGATAAAAGAGTGATATATGTCTTACTTAAATTGATGTAATTTTTGAATTAAGGTTGTCAAAATCCACTTGAAGGTCTCCTTCGTTGAATATCCAAAGATTTGATCTCAAAAATCTCCTACAAAACTAAAGAGAGAAGATATTAGAAAAGCAAAAACATAAAGAAAAAAACAGAGTGATACAATATGTGCGATTACTTACCAAAGCGTCAGATCTATGAAAATAGAGGTGTGTTTAGAGAGAGAGAGAGAGGGAAGGAGAGGGAAAGAGAGAGAATTGTTTGAATCACGGTCGGCAAAATCCACTTGAAGTTCTTCCTCATCGAATTTCCAAAGATTTGATGTCAAAATCTCTTGCAAAACCAAACGAAGAACATATTAGTAAAGAAAAAACATAGAAAAAGAAAAAAGAGTTTTACAATATGTGTGATTTACTTACCAAAACTTCAGATCTAACAAGATAGAGGTCTGTTTAGAGAGAGAGAGAGAGAGAGAGAGAGAGAGAGAAGGAGGGAGAGAGTGAGAGAGAGAGAGAGGGAGAGAGAGAGAGATAGTGAGAGAGAGGGAGGGAGAGAGAGAGAGAGAGGGAAGGGAGGGAGAGAGGGAGGGAGAGAGAAAGTGGGAGAGAGAGAGAGAGGGAAGGGAGGGAGAGAGGGAGAGAGAGAGAGAGAGGATGAAAAAGAGAGATCTCTGCTGTTGGCACGTGCAAACCCGAAAGGAGAAGCTCCAGATTCAAAACGCTCAGAATGACGAATTTTGGGTTCGGGCTCATTTAAAAAGAGAGTGTCGGTATGAGCGTCGCTATAAGCGTCGGTAGTTACAGAAGAATACCGATGCGTATACCGAGGCGTATACCGACGCTCATACTGACGCTGTCTTTCCGAGGCAAAACAGCTTTCCCAAATTCTCCGAGGGGTATACCGACGTCGACAGCTGACCGTCGATACACTGACCATCATCCAGTTGATTTGTTTCATATAGAAGTTTGGGGACCAACAAAGGAGATTTGAAATGGAGCTAATAGATTATATGAAACATAAATCTAATTTCCTTTACTACTTCAAGAAGTTCAAGGCTCTTGTATGGAAGGAATGTGAAGGAATATCAAATATCTAAGGTGAGATAGATGGAGATAATATTTCTCCCATGAGTTCCTTGATTTCTTGGAATCCGATGTATTACGAGAAAATGACATGCACAAACACACCTAAAAAGAATGGTGTAGGAGAAAGGAAGAATAGGTACATTGTTGAATGTGCTAGGGATATGATGGAGATGGAAATATGAAGTTCTTATTGGTAAGCTGCAACAACCATTTCCATATACATCATGAATAGGGCATTTGCATCAGTTATACATACTCCAACACCATATGAAGCTTTTTAAAATAGAAAACCAGATTTATCACATTTGAGAGTGTTTGGTTGTACTTGTTATGTCTTAATATGAAGTGAACTAGGGAGTACAATAGATGATAGATAAGAAAGATGTGGTATGGAGGTGGGGTACAAATGATATAATCCCACAACCAAGGAGCTAAAGGTATCATGGGATGTCAATACTGATGAACATTTACCTTGGTATTTGTAGAGGAGGTACTGGGGTATCCGCTTTTAACCAAGGTAGAGAATGAAGATTAAACACGTCCAGTACGTCACCTACTCAAGGGGGGTTCTCTTTAGGGAAGTATACCCTTTAACATTTTTGTGAGTAGGCCGACAACAAGAATTGTACAGAATGGTAAATGCTTCAGAAAATATGGACAACCAATAACCAAGGAAGACCGTACTCTGCCTGATTCAAATCAGATGATTACAAAGTTGGGCAAATGATGAATGATGCTCACAAGTGTAAACTTAGGTCTAACAAGCCACAAGCTTAGGGCTAACAAGCCACCCGAAAAGTAATTCACTCCAGTACATCAGATTCTTCTCATCAACATAAGGGCCAATGATATGCAGAATAACTCAGTACAATACAAAGAATTCCTCCAGAGGATAGAACCTAATCAATAACACTGACTCACAGAAAAAAATAACCCCAAGCTACTCTCTTACAATATAGTGCTCATAGCCCTTCACTGTGAAGCCTACCCTCTGTATACACGACAGAGTAGCTCCCACAGTAGACTTGAAACCACCAAGTGCAAGAGATGTCTTCTGCACGTATACGCGGACCACTGTATCTCTAAAACTTGTACATGTACTCTAGTGTACCCAAATGAGCACAAATCCCTTGATTTTATAGGCCCCAATAGGCCAAGAGAGCCTTGCCGAATCTTCATGTCCACTGATCACGCGCCGGTTAATTGCCCAAGATTGGAGGGGTAGGTCAAATATTCTACTTGATTTGAATTAGATCCACAAAAATAGGTAGTCGCCGTGAATGGTTGCAGGCAATTCCACTTTCAATTTTAACAATTACCTTTTTATCTTTTCACTTGCCATCTGAGCCCCTTTAATTATGCAGTTCGGGAGATTGGGATGACAGGTGGGGTAGCATCACTACTAGTAAGCCCATGTACTTCTTCATTTACCATAGTCTCCTGCAGCATGGTGGAAGTTCACGCCCTTGGCCTTTCCAGTCAACTTCTCCTGCTATATCACTAACATGTCTTCAATATTGTGTCGGCCAGAAGACCATCCTTCTTGAAGATGCCAACAAGAGTTATGTCACTCCACACAAGGAGGTTCACCCGATCCTCCTTGGAACCTTTGATTGGCCTCTCTGAGTCCCGAATCAACTCAATTCGTGTGTATACTGACCATCCAGTCATGTAAATCAAATGCTTTGCCCCAACAATTGCTTTATTGATATCCTCCCATCATCACCGAGATATGCGTGGGTGCGTGAGTGTATGGGTGTGTGTGTATGTTGGTGCGTGTGTATGTGATAGGGTGTGTGGAAGTATATGTGTGAGAGTGTATGTGTGTGTATATGGGTGTGTAAGTGAGCCGGTGTGAGTGTGTTTGAGGGTGTGTGTAGAAGGGTGTGTGTGTGTGAGAGTGTGTGAGTTGTGTGTGTGTATGGGGGTGGGTGTATATGTGTGAAAGTGTGTGTGTGCATTTGTGTGTGTGTATGAAGGGGGAGTGAAAGTGTGTTTGTGTAAGTGTGGGTGTGTGGGCAGGTAGAGGAGAGGAGGGGAGGAGGGTGGGTAGATGAGGAGGAGGCGGAGGCGGGTGGGTAGAGGAGGAGGAGGCGGAGGCGGGTGGGTAGAGGAGGAGGAGGCGGAGGCGGGTGGGTAGAGGAGGAGGAGGCGGAGGCGGGTGGGTAGAGGAGGAGGAGGCGGAGGCGGGTGGGTAGAGGAGGAGGAGGCGGAGGCGGGTGGGTAGAGGAGGAGGAGAGGCTAGGTGGGGGCGGGTTGGTAGAGGAGGAGGAGGCGGAGGCAGGTGGGTAGAGGAGGAGGAGGCGGAGGTGGGTGGATAGAGGAGGAGGAGGCGGAGGCGGGTGGGTAGAGGAGGAGGAGGCAGAGGCGGAGGCGGGTGGGTAGAGGAGGAGGAGGCGGAGGCGGGTGGATAGAGGAGGAGGAGGCGGAGGCGGGTGGGTAGAGGAGGAGGAGGTGGAGGCGGGTGGGTAGAGGAGGAGGAGGAGGCGGAGGCGGGTGGGTAGAGGAGGAGGAGGCGGAGGCGGGTGGGTAGAGGAGGAGGAGGCGAAGGCGGGTGGGTAGAGGAGGAGGAGGCGGAGGCGGGTGGGTAGAGGAGGAGGAGGCGGAGGCGGGTGGGTAGAGGAGGAGGAGGCGGAGGCGGGTGGGTAGAGGAGGAGGAGGCGGAGGCGGGTGGGTAGAGGAGGAGGAGGCGGAGGCGGGTGGGTAGAGGAGGAGAGGATGGCGGGGCGGAGGGGTGCGGGATGGCGGGTGAGGAGAGTGAGAAGGGAGGGGGGAGAGAGAGGGGAAGAGAGAGGGGGATAGAAAGAGAGAGAGAGAGAACGAGAAAGAAGAGAGAGAGGGGGGGTTGAAAGAGAGAGGGGAATAGAGAGAGAGAGAGAGAGGACAAGAAAGAAGAGAAAGATAGTGAGAGGGGGAGAGAAAGAGGGAGAGAGAGAAGGGACGGGAAGGGGAGAGAGAGAGAGAGCGAGAGAGAGAAAGAGAGAACGAGAGAGAGATAGAGAGAAAAAGGAAAATAGATGGGAAAGTGAGAGGCCGAGAGATAAAATAAATCAACTGAAATGAAAGCAACCATCCGCCCGGAATACCGCAAGCACCAACTTCAATCTGAAAGCACCAACTGCCCAGACACAATTATGTCCAAGACATAGAACGGAACATTCCCTGAAACTGCATCTGAGAGCTTTCCTCCACATCAGAATGCCGAGAGCTCTGACCTCTACAGACCCCCACATCAAGCTTTTGCACCGTCCCTGGTGCAATTTCTTCCTTATTCTACTCGTTTCAATGAGATCTAGTTATTTTGTAATCACTGAAAAGAAACATGGTATGTACAAGGGTGGAATGCTTCCATTTTGTCCTAGTTCAGATACTTCTTCACCCGGGAGATGTTGACAAGGGGCATCCTTTTACCTTGCAGATCTTCCAGATGCACTGCACCATGTGGCAATACCTTGATAATCTTATATGGTCCTGTCCATTTGGGGGCCAATTTAGTTGAAATTGCCGGGACTTGATGCACTAAAACCATGGACCCTTCCTGAACTTCATTGGATCTCAGATACCTGTCATGCAATCTCTTGCGTTCTTCTTGTGTCACCAGAAGTTTCTGCATTGCCCCTTCTCTGTACTCTTCTAATGCCACCAATCTCTGAATGGGGGGTTGTATGTCAATGGTTTTGATTCCTATTTCCTTTCTGATAATAAACTCAAATGGTGCCAATGCCTCTTTTCCATATACTAAACGAAATGGAGTCTCGCCTGTGGTTCCCCTTTTCGTGGTTCTGAAAGCCCAGATTGCACCAATCAATGCTAGCGGCCAGGAGCTTTGATGATCAAAAGATAATTTGCGAAGCAGTCCAATCAAAATCTTATTGGAACTCTCTGCTTGGCCATTTGCCCTGGGGTAGTAGGCACAAGATTTTTTATGGAAGATTTTGTACCTGTCAAATATAAACTGGAGCAATTGATTTACAAAATGTGTGCCCCTATCACTAGTAATTTCCAGTGGGCAACCAAATCTTGAGAAAATACGTTTATACATAAATTTAGCTACTGTTAAAGCCGTGCAGTCCACAGTAGCTTTAGCCTCTATCCATTTAGTGGCATAGCATGTGGCCATCAAAATATACTTTTTACCTCCAAGTTGACCAGTTGGAATAATTGGTCCTATGAAATCAAGACCCCATCGTTCAAATGGGAGCCATCCTGTAGATATGACCAATGGTTGGAAATTCAATCTGGTTGGCGCGGGAGCACACCTCTGGCAGATGTGGCATCCTTTAGAAAACTTGATTGCATCCTTGAAAATATGAGGCCACCATAAACCTTTGTGGATGATTCTATGAGCCAATTCTTCCCCCCTTAGATGTCCTTCACTGTGTGCAGCTTCCAGCAGAAGATTTACCTCTTCTGGATAGACACACCTTCTCAATATATCATCCTGACAATATTTATGTAAATTTCCATTTATAAGAGAATATGCTTTGGTTTTTAGGAGCAATCTTCTCTTTTCTATAGGTGTCAAGTGTTCTGGGATCTTTCCAGTAGTGAGAACATGAAGAATTTCATCGTACCAACCTGACCGAATTGCTATTAGAAAAAGATTGCTATCCACCAGTTCATCATTAATACCTGTTGCCTTTTCGCTCATTGCGGTCCTGGACACTTGATCTGCCATGTAGTGCTCTTTCCTTGGCTTAATATGAATATCAAAATTAAATTCCTGAAATAGGAGTAACCATCTCCAAATCCTTCCCGCTACTCTAGGCTTGTTTATCAAATACTTCAAGGGCTGACGATCAGAAATAACAATGAAATGTACACCAAGGAGATAATGTTGAAACTTCTGAAGAGCAAATACGATAACCAAACCTTCTCTTTTCGTTGTACTGTAATTTCTTTCAGCTTGGTTGAGTAATCTGCTTGCATAAGAGATAGGTCTATCCACTTTGTGAGATGATGGTTGAGCTAGAACTGCACCAACAGCATGAAGACTAGCATCTGTATGCACATGAAATTCCAATGACCAATTAGGAACACTTAAAAGTGGAGCAGTACATAGCCTCAACTTTAGTTCACAAAATGCTTTGTCAGCTTCAGCACTCCATGAGAAAGGGATCTTTTTGCTGGTCAGCCTTGACAATGGCTTAGCAATTTCCGAATACATCCTAATGAATCTTCTGTGATACCCTGCATGGCCCAAGAAACTTTGCACTTCCTTTGGGCTTTGTGGAATTGGCATGGAAAGAATAGCTGTAATCTTTGCAGGGTCAACAGTTATGCCCTCAGCAGATACTATGTGACCAAGAAGAGTGCCCTTAGTGACCAAAAAGTGACATTTATCAGGATTCAATTTCAAACCTGTTTTGAGACATTGCTCAAAAATTTCTTTTAGATTTTCCAAATGGTCATGGAAATCTTGAACTGCTGCCCTTCTATCTATACCTGAAAATACTGAAAAGTCATCCATGAAAATGCGTAGAAATGTTGTTAACCATTTGCCCAATATCAGATACATCGTTCTATTAAATGAAGCCGGTGCATTCTTCAAACCAAAAGCCATTCGAGTATAGACATAAGTGCCCCAGGGAGTGACAAAGGCTGTTTTGTCCCTATCATCAGGATGGATCACTATCTGATTGTAGCCACTAAAACCATCCAAGAAACTATACAAAGTGTGTCCGGCTACTTCTTCAAGCACCTGCTCTGTGAATGGTTGAGGAAAGCCATCTTGGATAGTTACTTTATTCAAGGCACGAAAATCAACACATACTCTTATTTTTCCGTTTTTCTTTGGTACAATGACCATGGAAGAAAGCCACCGTGAGTGTTCTACAAGAACAATAATGCCCGCCTCTTCCAGTTTTGTTATTTCTAGCTTTACTGCTTCTGCATACTTTGGATTAAGTCGGTAAGGCCTACTTCTTGCTGGTGAAGCTCCTTCCACTAAGGGTATTTGGTGTAATCCAAGCTTCTCTGGTATCCCTGTTAGGTCTTTATAGGACCATGCAAAGACACTTTTATAGGCAAAAAGTAGGGAGGTTACCTTCTGCAATAAAGAGGTATATTGCCATAACCAAGCAGCCAAGTGAACTATCTGAGGATCCTCTTCATCACCAAGATTTACTTCTTGAACAAACTTTTGAGAATTGGACTTACTTGAAAATTCATCTCCATTGTATGCAGGAGCAGAGTTCAATTTATGATCCACAATCTGTTCCTTGATCCATCCTAAAGGTATATTTGAGAATGGAAGTTCTTGAAGGTCACACTTAGCTTCCTCCGATGCAGGCACTACTTTGTCACTTTCTAGTCCTACAAGCATAAAATCATCTGATTCCTCATGTTTACCTGCCTTTTCCTTACATATCATCTTAGTGGCGCTAAGTGTTGAATTTTGATTATATGACTCAATTAGAGGTTTCTGTCCTTCAGGAGGTGCCTGCAAAAGATAAGCTTGACTTTCTTGCTTACTCTTTTCTATATTGTTCAAGTGAAGAACATCAATTTTTTCCTCTTCCCGACCTCCTTGTGTTGCTTTTGCAAAATCTTCATTTACCTCACATATCTCCACTGTGCAGCATTCTGCACTTCCCATCATCCAACTTAATAGGGCATCATCTTCTGAAGGTATTACCTGGGTTTCCATTGCATACCCAGTAGCCTTGTTGATGTCTGATCCTTCTTCCAAATGTAACTGTAAATGATTGTTAGTATTTGTGGAAATCCATAACTTGTTCTTTCCCCAATCCTGTAGAGCCTTTGCTTGCCTTAACCAAGGCCTTCCCAAGAGTAGAGGGTATGAGGTCTCCTGTGGCAGGGCTATAACGACAAAGTCTAAAACAAAATGACAACCCTGCACTATCATAAGTACCTTTTCGACAATGCCCAGTGGTGCAACCCGACGTTGATCTGCTAATGTGACTGTGAAGGGTGCTCCCTTTGAGGGATTCAGCCTTAGTTTCTTCATAGTGAGATCAGGCATCAAATTGATGCCTGAACCTCCATCTATAATAACACTTGTGAGAGCTTCATCTTTGATAAAAACAGATAATCTTGAGCTTTGATAATCAGCCAGGGGTGCAGGAGGAAAGTCCACCATAAAACCATCTATGCTAGGAGGTGGGCACAAGCATGCAGAATGTATAATCTTCAGCAGATCACTTCTTACTTTAGAATCCATCTTTATAAGTTGGTACAGACTAATCTTATGGTGAATACCTTTCAAGATTTCCTCAATGTTCACTTCTTGCGTGTCTTCAGGAGTACTTGTTGGTCGATCTTTTAGCAAAGTAGTCACCCTCTCATAAGCCTCTTCCATGTCTTCTTGGTCCTTCCACCCCACCCTCTTTTCTGCATCTCTATCTTTGGGTCCTTGTTGTTCCTCCTTATGGGCTACTGCCGCTTGCCTGGCTCTAGTCATCATTGGCATGGATGAAGATGAAACAGCATAAGATTGAGCGGTCATACCTTCTTCTTTTGGAGAGACTGAAATCATGTGGATTGGAGTAGGACATCCTCTTGGGCAATCTTTTGTATAGTGATCCTTTGCCTCCGGACAATGTTGACAGGGAGGTGCATCTTCTGGAAGAGAACACCTATTCTGCATGTGGCTGTACTCACCACAACGGTAGCACATCAAAGGTCTATTGTATCTAGGCTTCGCAGGCCGATTCTCTTCTCTATTAGCTGTATGTGAAGTACTAGCATAATATGAGTCCAAAGCTTGATGGTTACCTCGTTGTTGTGCTCCCTTGAGGTAGTAGCAGTCTCTAACTTCATGACCATCTTTGCCACAGAATTGACAACTGACCTTGTTAGGACAATTAACATTGGAATGTCCACTATTGCTACATATTGTACACCAAACCTATCTTTGTATGTCCTGCGTGGTTCGCAAATCTTCGAGCTCACGACGAAGTTGAGCTACTTCATCAACAGTGTGGGGCGGGGGCAGCGACACAACCTTCTCTTCTTGGCGAATTTGCTGCATTCTTAAGGCTTCCAACTCCTTCCTGAGTTGCCCGATGGTATCCAAATCTGATGCATAATTTGGTTGGGCCTCCCCTTCAAAATGTAGTCTAGCCTCCTCAATGCGCGATGCAGTTGCAACAAAATCATTAAGTGTTGCATCCAACCTAAGAGATTCACGAAGCTTCTGCTGAGATGACTTGGGCAGAGCTTTCTCTATCCATTTTTTTACCAAGAAATCACCTGGAGCATGTGGCAGACGTGAAACAAGTGCTTTTGTTCTAGTGTGAAGTTCGTGAAATGATTCACCTGATCTCAGTTTTAGGTTCTCCAGCTGATCTAGAGCTCTTTCAGAGGAGTTGCTTGGTCGGAATGTCTGCGAGAATGCCGTCTTCAGTGCCTCCCATGTGGTGAAGTGTCCATCTGCATATTGACTATACCATTTGTCTGCAAGGCCTTCCAATGTAGATGGGAAGAGTACCAACATTGCATCCTCTCGGTTCTGCAATCCTCGTCCGCGGCATAGTGAGACGAATCTCCTCACGTGGTCATCCGCATCCTCATAAGCCAATCCCTTAAATGTAGGGAACTTGATGTTCAATCTAGAGAGTAAATGAGAAAGTTCCTCCATGGGCACTGGTGTTTCTTCTGAAGTATCAGAGGAAAAGTCCAACGTCCTCCTCAGTTTCTCTTTTGAAAGCGGGGTTGACGCCAAATCGATGGACAAATTTAAGGGTAGAGGGGTACTAGCCGAAGGTAGAGCTGACTTCTTGAGGCTCTTTTCTACACGAAGGGGCTCTCTGTCTACTCGAGTGTGGGTCATGTACCCACTCACAGAATGCAAAAATCAAGAAATTAATGCAATGACAATTATATAGAGCACACTAGATACCACCCACAAAAATGCAAGGTCCCACCGGGCGTGCCAAACTGTAGAGGAGGTACTGGGGTATCCGCTTTTAACCAAGGTAGAGAATGAAGATTAAACACGTCCAGTACGTCACCTACTCAAGGGGGGTTCTCTTTAGGGAAGTATACCCTTTAACATTTTTGTGAGCAGGCCGACAACAAGAATTGTACAGAATGGTAAATGCTTCAGAAAATATGGACAACCAATAACCAAGGAAGACCGTACTCTGCCTGATTCAAATCAGATGATTACAAAGTTGGGCAAATGATGAATGATGCTCACAAGTGTAAACTTAGGTCTAACAAGCCACAAGCTTAGGGCTAACAAGCCACCCGAAAAGTAATTCACTCCAGTACATCAGATTCTTCTCATCAACATAAGGGCCAATGATATGCAGAATAACTCAGTACAATACAAAGAATTCCTCCAGAGGATAGAACCTAATCAATAACACTGACTCACAGGAAAAAATAACCCCAAGCTACTCTCTTACAATATAGTGCTCATAGCCCTTCACTGTGAAGCCTACCCTCTGTATACACGACAGAGTAGCTCCCACAGTAGACTTGAAACCACCAAGTGCAAGAGAGGTCTTCTGCACGTATACGCGGACCACTGTATCTCTAAAACTTGTACATGTACTCCAGTGTACCCAAATGAGCACAAATCCCTTGATTCCAGTCAACTTCTCCTGCTATATCACTAACATGTCTTCAATATTGTGTCGGCCAGAAGACCATCCTTCTTGAAGATGCCAACAAGAGTTATGTCACTCCACACAAGGAGGTTCACCCGATCCTCCTTGGAACCTTTGATTGGCCTCTCTGAGTCCCGAATCAACTCAATTCGTGTGTATACTGACCATCCAGTCATGTAAATCAAATGCTTTGCCCCAACAATTGCTTTATTGATATCCTCCCATCATCACCGAGATATGCGTGGGTGCGTGAGTGTATGGGTGTGTGTGTATGTGGGTGCGTGTGTATGTGAGAGGGTGTGTGGAAGTATATGTGTGAGAGTGCATGTGTGTGTATATGGGTGTGTAAGTGAGCCGGTGTGAGTGTGTTTGAGGGTGTGTGTAGAAGGGTGTGTGTGTGTGAGAGTGTGTGAGTTGTGTGTGTGTATGGGGGTGGGTGTATATGTGTGAAAGTGTGTGTGTGCATTTGTGTGTGTGTATGAAGGGGGAGTGAAAGTGTGTTTGTGTAAGTGTGGGTGTGTGGGCAGGTAGAGGAGAGGAGGGGAGGAGGGTGGGTAGATGAGGAGGAGGCGGAGGCGAGTGGGTAGAGGAGGAGGAGGCGGAGGCGGGTGGGTAGAGGAGGAGGAGGCGGAGGCGGGTGGGTAGAGGAGGAGGAGGCGGAGGCGGGTGGGTAGAGGAGGAGGAGGCGGAGGCGGGTGGGTAGAGGAGGAGGAGAGGCTAGGTGGGGGCGGGTTGGTAGAGGAGGAGGAGGCGGAGGCGGGTGGTTAGAGGAGGAGGAGGCGGAGGCGGGTGGATAGAGGAGGAGGAGGCGGAGGCGGGTGGGTAGAGGAGGAGGAGGCGGAGGCGGGTGGGTAGAGGAGGAGGAGGCGGAGGCGGGTGGATAGAGGAGGAGGAGGCGGAGGCGGGTGGGTAGAGGCAGAGGAGGCGGAGGCGGGTGGGTAGAGGAGGAGGAGGCGAGGCGGGTGGGTAGAGGAGGAGGAGGCGGAGGCGGGTGGGTAGAGGAGGAGGAGGCGGAGGCGGGTGGGTAGAGGAGGAGGAGGCGGAGGCGGGTGGGTAGAGGAGGAGGAGGCGGAGGCGGGTGGGTAGAGGAGGAGAGGATGGCGGGGCAGAGGGGTGCGGGATGGCGGGTGAGGAGAGTGAGAAGGGAGGGGGGGGAGAGAGGGGAAGAGAGAGGGGGATAGAAAGAGAGAGAGAGAGAGAGAACGAGAAAGAAGAGAGAGAGGGGGGGTTGAAAGAGAGAGGGGAATAGAGAGAGAGAGAGGACAAGAAAGAAGAGAAAGATAGCGAGAGGGGGAGAGAAAGAGGGAGAGAGAGAAGGGACGGGAAGGGGAGAGAGAGAGAGAGCGAGAGAGAGAAAGAGAGAACGAGAGAGAGATAGAGAGAAAAAGGAAAATAGATGGGAAAGTGAGAGGCCGAGAGATAAAATAAATCAACTGAAATGAAAGCAACCATCCGCCCGGAATACCGCAAGCACCAACTTCAATCTGAAAGCACCAACTGCCCAGACACAATTATGTCCAAGACATAGAATGGAACATTCCCTGAAACTGCATCTGAGAGCTTTCCTCCACATCAGAATGCCGAGAGCTCTGACCTCTACACTATTCTTCAAATATATTGATGTTGAGTAATTAAGAAGATGATGGAAGGGGTTAAGTAGGAAATGAAGAGCTAGAGAGCATGATTCTTGTTGGAGCAAAGGTTCAAGCTCATGAAGACACTCATCTTGAACTGAAGATAGTCCTACATCAAATCACCAAAATGATGCAGGGAACAAAGACAAAGCTAAGATCATAATGATTGCAGAAGAGGAACATTTTTGGATAGAACTCAATGAAGACCATCATATAAAGAAGAGGGAGACCTCAGAGGCACACAAAAACTATCCAAATCAATGGAAAGGTGAAGTAAGAAGGTCTGATAGGGTAAGATATCCAATTGAGAGATTTACATATGATTCATTCATGGCTAGGCACGCTACATATATGAGCAAAGTTATTGAAGAACCTACATGCTTTGAAGAAGAAAATACATGCACGAAATGGCAAGAGGTTATGCAGGAAGAAGTCAAAGATGTGGAGTAAAAACCACTTGGATATTAGTTCAAGGAGGGAGGACATGAAGGCTATAGGAAACAAGTGAGTGTACAAGGTAAAAAAGCACTCATATGGTAGCACTTCTAGGTATAAAGCAAGACTTGTAGCTAAAGGGTTTGCTGAACATATGGTATACATTTGAAGAAACCTTTAGTCCTATAGCAAAGATGAATACCATCAAAACAATCATTGAGATTGAAGCTAGAAAACATTTGAAGATGTATCAATTCACGCTTTCCTAAATGAAGAGCTAGGGGAAATGGTCTAAATGCACCAACCCTTACGGTTTGAAGATAAAATTGAAATGATTATGTTTCTAGGTTGAAGAAGGCACTCTATGGTCTCAAGCAGGCCCCAAGGGCATGGAATCAAATGATTATGGAATACGGACTTACAGGTTGCAAATTATTGAGCAATCCAATGGAAGTCAGCATGAAATGGAATTCAATGGAAGGTAATGAAATTTAGGATGCATGCTTATATAGATCCATAACAGGCTCTTTGAATTTATGTCACTATCACAAGATGAGACCTAGCATATAGAGTTGGTGTGCTATTTCAATTCATGCACACAGTCCCTCAGTTATATGCAACTAAGAGAGTGCTTAGATATCTAAATGGCATTTTGAATGAAGCTCTTTCATATCCTTTTTAAAGATGATTTGTAGGTGGAAACATATGAAGATGTTGACTAGGTCGGATCCGAAGAAGATAGGAGAAGTACAAGTGGATATGGTGTGATGCTAGGCAAGAAGGTCATTCGATGGATGGAAAAGGATCAACCAACAATTTCTCTATCCTCAAGAGAAACTTAATACAAAGTAGTAGCACAAGTAACTTGTCAGCTCATGTGGCTCAAGAAGCATATGATTGAATTAAATTTGTATCTTATTAAATTTCCAAACATGTGTGAAAACATGCATAGTGTTTACCTATCCATCAATCCTATGTTCCATGGTAGGAGTAAGCATATAGAGGTACATTGCCACAAGATCAAATAAAAAGTGTTGTCTAAGGAAGTGAAAATCCAACATATAAGTACTAAAGATCAATATGTTGACATTTCACCAAATCATTGGACTCAATAAAGATGCTAAAGCTCACGAGGTATTGGAATGATTGAATTGGGGAAGACTTGAACGTTGAAGCTTGAGGGGGAGAGTTGGAAATCAAGCTCCAACCATAAGAGCAAATGAACCATTTCTCCTGTTGACACTTAGAGCATTAAGAAGCAATGAGCCAATCATAAGAACTCATGCATTGAATTTAAATTTGAATTACCCTCATATCTCTCAATCAATCACCTATCACACTTAGGTGTGATGGATCCTATTTCTTAGGAAAAGAGCATCCTACAATTTAGGGAACTTTTTTTAGGTTATAAAAATCACACCATGTACTTCAAATTATTGTGACCCCAAGTGTGTTAAATTCTTAGAAAATTGAATAATCTAGTAGCCCTCCTTAATAAGAAAGCCTTCTGCATTGAGATATTCTTACAACTTTAAGTAGCCATATCTCCTCTCTATTTTGGTAGTCAAAGAGTTATGTGTAGAGTAGATTTTTATTTTCATATGTTATCTATTTATTGAGATCCTTATTTTGTTAAAAATATAACATGGTCTTCTAAATATTTCTCAACTCTTTGGTTTTATCTCTGTATATTCTAAAAGAAATCATCTCTGAGAGAAATCATGTTTGGAGTGAACAATGGTCACTATGTGTGCCTAGTGAAGGTAGTGAATAGTCTAACTTGACACATTGGTTCTCCAAGCAGAAGTAAGTATTTTGAGTGAAATACCTTGCATTAACAGGTATTATATTCTTGTTTGAGTAACCAAAAGATCTCATGTTGCTTCTATAAGAACTCAAAGATAGTGAGTGAACAGAGATATCTATGAGTATACCTTTGAAGTCATTCATGCCTCAAAGTTGCTAGGGAAGGTTTGGATTTCTGTTGATATATTTAGGTAGTGATGTGTGTGAACACTCTAGGACCGCCGGGGCACTTTTTTCCCTCTTTAGGAGGTTTTTTTCCCTCGGCTTGTATATACACCTATTGCCCTAATGGGCTACTTATCTTTGTACATTCTCTAGTAATACATTTAGTCTTGTGTGTTGTGCTCCAAGCTTCTTCTTCTTCCTTGTGCTGTTGGCGTGCTTCCGCAGACGTCTATCTCCAACAATTGGTATCAGAGAAGGTCATCGCTTCTTCTAGGGCGCCGTCGACACTCCTCCGTTTGCATTCTCAGATTCTCACAAAATTTGGTGAGCATACTCAGGGTGTTTCCGAACGCACTATCGCAGTGCTTGTGTAGGCTATTTTGTCCTTTTGTTTCAAAGGTATATACCAGTTTCTGTTCGCCAGTTTAAGCGTCTCGAAGTCTGCTACAGGTCTAGCAGAACTCGTCTGGGCAGTTTTGTTCAACTTTTTGAGATACAGTCAATTTTCTGCATCAAGGTATTTTAGTCACCGGCCATGGCTGAAAGCAGTGATGTATTCGGTATGTTGGCTGTTGAGGATAAGTTGGATGGTACCAACTACCCATTATGGGCTTATATGATGCGACATGTACTGGTTGCAAAAGGATTGTGGAACATTGTGCAGGGTGTTGAAAGACGTCCTATTACACCTGTAACGACAGGTACTGTAAATACAGGTGTTGGAGCTGATGAAGATGGTGTCGAAGATGATATTCTGCAGATTCCTATTCGTGCTGCTGTTTCTGTTGCACCTACTACAGAGCAGATTCGTTGGGATGGCAGAGATGCCCAGGCACATGCATTGATAGCTTTCTCTGTCAAACGTGCCATTATTCCTCACATTTGCTCTTGCAGAACAGCAAAGGATGCTTGGGATACACTTACCACTTTGTACCAGGCTAGGAATGAGGCTCGTGTTGCTTACCTCCGAAAACAGTTGGAGAGTGAGCACATGAATGAAGGTGATTCTATGGACAGTTTTCTTACAAAGATCAAAGACCTGAAGGAACAATTGATTTCTGCTGATGAGGTTATACTAGATAGCTCACTTGTGCAGACCGTTCTGAATGGTCTTCCTGATTCATATCAGAGTTTTGCCTCTACTCTTCGGTTGATGATGAAAGGCAATCCGAATGCCTTGTCATTTGAGGAATTAGTCTCTATTCTGTTGCAGGAAGATCAGTCCAAGCAGAACAGGTCCATTATGCGTGTTGCAGATCAAGCTTTCCTGGCTAGTCAGAAGGGCAAAGGAAAATGGAGCTCTTCTACTAGTAAGCAAAAATCTGCAAATGCTGCACAATCGAAGAACCAGGATAAAGATGAGAAGAAATCAGAAAAGCAGAAATTGTTCTGCAAGTACTGTAAAGGAAATGATCATATTATAAAGAACTGTCCAAAATTGGCTGCTAAAGAGGCAAAGAAGAAAGAGGCTGGAATGGTTGTTGCAGAGGCCTCTACACCAAAAACAGAGTCTGCAAATCTTGTGCAAGAAGAAGAATGGGCGTTTACTACTGTCTGCAGTTTTGACTCATCTTCTCATGATCAGTGCATGTCTGCAGTAGACTCAGATGTTTGGTACTTTGACAGTGGGGGACCAAACATATTACCTCTCAGCACAATTTCTTCTCTTCACTCGAGCCTGCCCCTATAGGGAATACTATCACATGCGCCAATAACTCCTCTTATCCTGTTATGGGAGTTGGTAAGATCATTCTGACTACTGCTGATGGTAGTTCTTTCACTTTGTCATATGCTTTATTTATGCCAGGGATCAAAAAGAACCTGTTATCAGTTTCTGCATTAGCCAAGATTGGCTTGGTTGTGAAATTTGTTGATGACAGGTGTACAGTCCATGATCTCTCAAATGGCGATGTGATTATTGCTTCTGGCATTTTATGTCGTGGGCTGTATAAGCTCATAGACTATGAAAGATCTGTGAATGATTCGGCATGTGCAGTTCATGATTCTCAGGCTATGTCAGATGCAAAGCTTTGGCATGCATGCTTTGGTCATCTGAATTTTGCTAGTTTGTTATGCCTGCAGAAATCTGAAATGGTGTCCTCTTTGCCCAAACTTGAGGCACCAGGAAAACATGTTTGTAAAGGCTGTATTTTGGGCAAAATGCAGCGTTCTTCCTTTCCAAAAGATGGTTCAGTTCGGGCTATGCAGAAATTGCAGCTTGTACATAGTGATGTGTGTGGTCCTATGCAGACACCCTCTTTTGGAAATTACCTTTACTTCGTGACTTTCATTGATGATTTTTCCAGGCATGCATGGGTATATCTACTCAAAGCAAAGTCCGAAGTGTTCATGTGCTTCAAACAGTTTTTGGTTTTGGCTGAAAATCTATCAGCATGTAAAATGGGCACCCTCCATTCTGATCGAGGGGGGGAATATATGTCTTCAGATTTTAATGCATTTCTGGCTGAACGTGGGATAAAACACCAGTGTACAGTGCCGTATACACCTCAACAGAATGGAGTTGCTGAACGAAAGAACAGGTCACTCATGGAGATGGCGAGGTGCATGGTCAAAAGTCAGGCTTTACCACATAGTTTCTGGCTTGAGGCTGTCATGTGTGCAGCATATGTACTGAACAGGTGCCCCACTAAAGCACTGCAGTCTATCACTCCATATGAGGCTTGGCATGACCGCAAGCCATCTGTTGCTCATCTGCGTGTTTTTGGTTGTTCGGCATATGCATTAGTGCCTGAACAACATTGCAGAATATTGGATGATAAGGCAGTAAAATGTATTTTTGTTGGGTACAGTTCTGAAAGTAAAGGCTATCGTCTGTATCATCCACAGACTAAACGCATTCTGGTTAGCCGTGATGTTGTCTTTGTGGAAGATGCTATTCAGCCATTGCTTTCATGTACTAAGGAGACATTTGTTAGCTCCAAAGACATGTATGATACTTTGATGCCTCTTTTTACAGGTGGACAGGCTAGTGCTGGTCCTAATGAGGCAACTTCTCAGCCTTTGCAGGTTTCATATGATGATGCAGATCATTCCATTTCTGATGTAGATTTACATGATGCACTTGTTGATGAGAGAGAGCTGATATTGAGCAGGCAAAAACTATGCCAAAATGGCTGGTGCAGACTTTGCGTGACAGCAAATTAGATGCACCTTTGTCATATCGTACTCGTTCAGGCTCTCATAGTGCCTCCTTTGCATCAGATTGCTATGCTATAGCTGCATCTAGTCTCTGTGATGAGAATGAGCCTGTTTCTTTTGATGAAGCACAAAATTCAGAAAATTGGATGACTGCTATGCAATCTGAATATGATGCTATAATGAAGAATGGTACATGGTCTTTATGTGACTTGCCTCCTGGCAAGAAGGCCATTGGCACTAAGTGGGTATACAAGCTGAAACGTAAACCTGATGGTACAGTTGATAGGTATAAGGCTAGGCTTGTTGCAAAGGGTTATGCACAGGAAAGAGGCATTGATTTTGATGAGACCTTTGCACCTATATGTCGTATGACTACTGTTCGGAGCATTTGTGCACTTGCATCCCATCATGGTTGGAATGTACATCAGTTGGACATTAAAACATCATTTCTGAATGGTGACTTGCATGAAGAAGTGTATGTTTTTCAGCCCCGTGGCTTTGTGCAGAAAGGGCATGAAAACCAGGTTTGCAGGTTAATGAAGGCATTATATGGTTTAAAGCAAGCACCACGTGCTTGGTATGAGAAGATACATGCCTATCTGATTGCACATGGTTTTGAGAATAGTCCAACTGAAAGCACTTTATATGTTAAACGTGCTAATGATGTGCTTCTGATCATTGTTGTCTATATTGATTACATGCTGCTCACTGGTCCTATTGAGACACATATTGCTGATTTTAAGGCTGATTTGCATGCCTCATTTGAGATGTCTGATTTGGGGCATTTGCATCACTATTTGGGCATTCAGTTTATGCACGTTGATGGTGGAATGGCTTTGTGTCAAACGAAATATATTGACACATTATTGCAGCGTTTTGACCTTGAAGACTGTAAGCCTATTGCCACTCCTATGGAGACAGGTTTACGATTGAGTCTTCATGATGCTGGAGATGCATTTGATGTTGTTCTCTATCAGCAGGCTGTTGGATGCTTGATTTACTTATGCATTACTCGGCCAGATATTCAGTTTGATGTCTCACAAATGAGCAGGTTTATGCATTGCCCAAGAGTCACGCATTGGAAAGCGGTTAAGCGCATCTTTCGCTACTTGAGTGGTAGTCGGCTACTTGGGTTGTTTTATCCCAAGGGGGGATCATTATCACCAGATTTGCATGCTTTTTCTGACTCAGATTGGGCTGGTTGCTATGACACTCGTGTGTCCACCAGTGGTTTTTGCTTCATGCTTGGTAGCTCATGTATATCTTGGTTGAGCAAGAAGCAGCCTACTGTGGCCACTTCCAGTTGTGAGGCTGAGTATAGGGTAGCTTTCACAGCGACTGTTGAGTGTGTGTGGCTCAGACGCCTTATGGCTGATTTGGGTGTTGGCCAGTCTTCTGCCACCACCATCTTCACTAGCAGTCAGAGCGCATTGGCAGTTGCGAGGAACCCTGTGTTCCATGCTCGCACTAAGCACATTGAGGTGCATTATCACTATGTCAGGGAGAGGTTCTCTGCTGGGGAGATCAGCTTGGCATACGTGCCCACGCAGGAGAACATTGCAGATCTTTTCACGAAGGCTCTGCCTAGGGAGAAGTTTGAAGCTTTCTGCAAAGCTTTGGGCTTACTTCCTTTTGTGGAGTGATTTCCACATAGCTTGGCACTTCCTTATACATGAGTGCCAGCTCCTTGTTCACCGCATCACTCCCAGGGGGGATTTGTTGATATATTTAGGTAGTGATGTGTGTGAACACTCTAGGACCGTCGGGGCACTTTTTTCCCTCTTTAGGAGGTTTTTTTCCCCTGGCTTGTATGTACGCCTATTGCCCTAATGGGCTACTTATCTTTGTACATTCTCTAGTGATACATTCAGTCTTGTGTGTTGTGCTCCAAGCTTCTTCTTCTTCCTTGTGTTGTTCGCGTGCTTCCGCAGACGTCTATCTCCAACAATTTCTCCCATCAATGGAGACAATAATTGACTATTGGGAGTAAAAAAAGGCTTTCTATTGACAAGATTAACAGAACCTATTAAGATTTCTTGAAGCTCCATCAAGACTTGAATTGATAATTCCATGTATTGCAAACTCCTCTCAACCTCCTTGGTGCTCAATCTCTGACTCTGATCATAGATATCATTGTTTTGGATTATTTCGCAATCATTGCTCCATTTTATCCTCTACATAGGGGAGGAAAGCCCTCTGGATTCATGCTAATCCGTAAATGTTCTTGCTTCCTTCTAACTGCCAAGATATCAAACACACTTGACATCAAGATCATGCCTCTCCTGCTATATGATGGATTAGGATGATTAAGGTTTCCCAATAAATCATGCATAATTCCAAAATTGAGATCTAAAGGATAACAAAAAAAAGAATAGAAAGACTCTATAAGAGGATTACATGCTGGGAAGAAAAAAATAAAAAAGACAAAGCGCATCTTCAAAAAGGCTTGCTCAAAATTAGGACGAAACTCCAAGGAGTGGTTGAAATGCAAAATGGATAAGTCTGATAAAGAAATATGTAGCATTTCAAGGAAAAATCACTTCAAACACTTGCTACCAAGAATGAGTGACAAGATTTGTGTAGAGTGTGTGATTGAGGAGGAAAAATCATGAACACTTATGAGATGCTTTTGGGAGCTCCATGGTGTTGTTTCGCCTCTCTCTATGTGGATCTAATAATACATGGTAAATATCTTAAGAGTTATATCTAAAATGATTCCAGAAGATATAGCTTGAATGATGGATGCTCCATTTTCTATTAGCGAGATCAAGGCGGCTATCAATGCCCTTCCCTCATGGAAGAGCCTTGGCTTGGATAGTCTCACTAATGAAATATTCAAAGATTCTTAAGATTCTCTTTCTAGTTCCTTAAGTATTGTGTGGAAGGACGCCCTTAATTTTGGTGTCCTCTCAATATGTTTGAGTGAAGGAGCTATTAAATTGATCCAAGACCGAAAGATTAAGATGAAAAATGAGATACAAATAGCCATGCTTCAAATAGGTACAAAATCATTTTTTTTTATATAAAGGAAGTTCGGCAATAGCCTACTCTCCCGGACTTGAATTAAATTAAGAAACAAAGGTACAATAGAAGGGGACTAGTGCCCACGGGACCCCCAAAATCCCACAAAGCAGGGGAAGCTTGATTGAATCCTAGGTTGCATTACAGAGAAGGTTAATCACCCTCTCGTCGCCCTCATGCGGGGCCCACTTGGGTTTGAGCTTGTTGTTGATCAAAAGGAGGACTTGATGGTGCCTGAAGGGGGGGATTTCTTACTGTTAACAATCCTTTTGCCAAGGAGGAATAGTGATTTCTCAATCGACCACTCCCTGGGGGGATCGCCGAAGTTGAGAGCACACCTCTCCCGCCAAATTTTCCACAGGACTTCCTCTCTGATTGCGTTCCAGAGTGTCGCAGAGCAGCCGATCGCTTCTCCCAAAAGGACTTGTTTCCAACTAAGCTGTTTTTGAAGTCTGATTTTCATTCCAACCGTCTGCCAGATTCTGTAGGAGTTGGGGCAAGTAAGGAAGATGTGTGGGACATCTTCGATAGCACGGTGGCAGCGTTTGCACCAAGGAGGGATCCCACAAAGTTTGCTAGCCTTATGGTTGGTCCAAATTCCTCGATGAAGAATTTGCCATAAGAGGACAGACTTCTTAATCTCTATAAGTGGGTGCCAGATACCCATGAATTTCATGTCCCACCGAAGCCGCGTCCAAGACAGGCACCACTTCTTGTTGAGGCTGATCTGGAGGTCAGCCGTTTCTTTGATGTTCGGGATTTTGAGTAGGCTATTTCCATTGTGCCATTTGAGACCAAGCGAGTTCGGTGTGTCGTGTCCCATGAGAAGGCGAGTCTTGTGACGATCCCAAGCGAGGCATCTGCTTTGCAAAGTGTTCCATTCTTCGTAGGAGATGTTTATGCGAGGGTCAATATCCTCAAGGTTGATCCAGCTGTTGGTGTCATGTTTCCAGAGGTGTTTCCATTTTTTGAATCCTTTGTTCCATAACTTCTTGGCATTTTGAATGTTCCACGACTCCACACTCCGGATGCCATGTATCGGAAACCAGATAGAGTCGTTTTGTCTGATTCCGGCCGCCCACTTCCAGTCCTCACTAATTCTTGTGAAGCTTTTGACTTTATTCCAGCCCTTCCAAAGGGAGCACACGAGATTGGAGCCTTTCGGGAAGACGGGGATCGGGGAGAATAGCAGGGTCATGATGTCAAGATTCTTCTAGTTCGGGAACCCCATGAGGGCCAACTCATTCTTGTTTCTGAAGATCAGCTTGGCCCACGAGGCCTCCCTATTGCACCAAGCCTTAATCATCCATTTGGCTACCAGTTTGTTAGCCATACACCCAATGTCCAGGATACCAAGCCCCCCGTTATCTCTAGGGCTAGTGCAGATGGCCCATTTGATTTTAGGCACCCCCCTTCTGTTATGATCGCCCGTCCAAAGAAAGTTTCTACAAATACTATTCAGTTTGGACAGGCCTTGCTCATTCGGTCTCCAACAAGAAAGGAAATAAATGGTAGAAGAGAGGAGGAACGTGTTGATAACCATCGCACGTCCGGCGAGATTGATTTGCATACCTCTCCAATAGTTAAGCTTGTTTTCGAGTTTGGCCAGCACCCAGTTCCATCGCTGCTCCATAGAGACGCCAAACCCCAAGGGGATTCCAAGAAGTCGAAAGATTTGGCCCTGCGGAATGATTTGACAGCCATGATCAATGAGAAGGCCAGGATGATGTCCCACAATAGCCCTAAAGGCGGTCTTAGAGTGGTTGATTTTGGATCCAGAGGCATCACAAAAGGTAGCAAGACACCTCCAGAAAGTCTCCAGGCTGGTATTATCATTGTGAACGAACGCGTTCATATCATCGGCAAAAAGTCTCATGATGATTTGACTGTGGTCGTGAGGCAGCCGGAGGCCTTTGATATTGCCAGCCTCCACATGATGTGCCACAAGTCTGCTCAGCCCCTCAGTGGCGATGGCAAACAGAAGGGGGGCCAGAGGGCACCCTTGTCTAATAGATCTTTTAAGATGGATCGCCTTCGAAAGTTTGCCGTTAACGTTAATTTGGGTCGTTGCGTTTCCGAGAAGGGTCGCGATCATCTTGGTGAATTTCTGACTACATCCGAGATCTTGGAGCGACTGCAGAATATAGTCCCATTCTAGCCTGTCGTAGGCTTTGTCAAAATCGATCTTGAGGAAAACCACATCTTGATTAGACTCATTTGCAAATTGAATACCTTCCCAAATATCCATAATGGTTTCCAGGATAGACCTGCCTTTGATGAAACCTTTTTGGTCCTCACTAAGCCAAGATCTCAGGTGGCACGAGAGTCTGTTGGCGATGACTTTGGCGATGATCTTGTATCCTGTTTGGAGCATCGTAATAGGCCGCCAGTTCTCGATTCTGTTCTTTTCCCCCTTCTTGTGTATCAACTTGATAATTCCATTATTTAGACAAGAAGGAAGAGCACCAAACTTTAGCGCTTCTTGCCAAACCATCCGAAGAGGGGTGGCAACCACCAGCTTGAAGGATTTAAAGAACTCGTTAGTGAGTCCGTCGGGTCCCGGGCTTTTACCGAGAGGGAGGGCATCAATGACCTCAATGATTTCTGATTCAGAGATAGGGGCATGAAGCAGGGAGTGGAGGTTGGGTGGTATTCTCCGGGGGGAAACCCTAGAAATGGCAGCCATACAGTCCCTTCTATGGTGGGAGAGGGGGTTCGAGGTTCCCAGGAGTCTCGTGAAGTGCCCTTCGATGATGCCAAAATTATCTTCTTCCGAATTGCATACATTGCCAAGTGGGTCTAGCAGTAGGGGGATCGATTCTCTGTTGTGTTTTCTTTTAAGGATACGGCACATCTCTTTGGTGGGTTTGTCGGCTTTGCCAGCCCACCACTCCTTGAAGAAGATTTGCAGGTTTTTCCTTTGTATTTCTTCCTCGTATCTCAACACTGCTCTGATTTTTCGGAGACCTTTCTGGGCTTGGCGTTTTCCTTTGTTCACTTCCTCCTCGAGCCTCCAGAGTCTGTGGTAAAGAGCTTCCCTACGAGCCCGCCGCACAGTCTCGAGCATCTTCTTAGTTCTGATCATGATCTTACGAAGGTACAACATCATTGCCAAGGCCTTGGATAATCGCATTAAGAACTACCTTCGAGGTCAGCTCCACAAAGATAAAAAAGGTTTCATCAAGGTTAGATCCATTTTAGAAGCTATTTTGGATAGATGGGAAGGTGTTAAATATGCTAACAGTTCAAACCAAAACTTGTTGTCTTTTAAGATTGAATCGTTCCAAGGATGATTGCTATTTTCTTAGGCAATTCCCAAACTTGTATTAATACTAATGATAGTCTCTCTATCGCCGTTTGGCTAAAGGGGTCAATCAAGCAAGCCTGTCCACTTACTCCTATGTTATTTTGCATCACCATGGATGGCCTCAAATAACTTTTTGAAAGTCAAGTTCATTCTCATCATATAGCAAGTCTTTGCTTGCTCAAGGACGAAAAACAAATGGTCCTTAGGATGTTTTTCAAAGACACTAATGCTATGATTTGACGAAGTTAAAAAGGATTTGTAGAAACTTTCTTTGCATGTGTGACCCTAATTAGAGAGAGTTTCCCAAAATCATGTGGGACATCTACACTTTCTCCAAGGATTCTAACATCATTGACATGTTGGATGTTGATTCCATGGAAAATAACCTTAGTAGTATGAAGTGGATGATTAAAGCTTGAATTAAAAATAATGAATATTGGTCAAAGTTAATATTTAGACATAAACAAAACCTTATGTTGTCAAGGGCCTCCATGTGGCATAGCCTTGGCCTCCTCAGTTTACTATTTTCTCCAATCCTAGTGATCCCTAAGGGTACTTGATTAGTTACCTCCCTCTAGATTGCTTCAAGCAAGATGAATCCTCATTGCAATGCCAATAACAATATGAAATGAGTATTGAGAGCCACACACAATATCTCCATTTGGTTCCCTATGCTTGGTGTCAACAAAGTCGAGAAGGAGACTTGTGAAAGAGCCGGAAGGTTTCGTTCCAAAGGATTTTGTCTTTGGAAGCACCTTTGGTGTCGATCTAGAAGGGGTTGGATCAAATTTGCAAACTTTGAATAAAGCCACAAAGTGGAATTTGATGACGAGTGCCTTTTAAGTCATTGGATCAATCCTTGGAAGGCTTTGGAGCATCATGTCTCCTAGGCAAAGAAGACCTCCATCAAACAGGGATCAATTGGAGAAATTGAAATAAAATTGAAGATGTCTTCAGAATCAAGAAAACACTCGACTTTCATCAAGCACCCAATAGAGGTGCTCCGATTGGTTTTGGACCAGATGGGAACTTAGACTCGAAATTCTTTGGCATATGCGGGTGGAGTGCAAGAAATTGACCATTCTTTAGCAAATCCTCCATTGTGGGATCAAAAGAAATGTGAAAGCTACAAAAAATTGCACCGATGTGTTGTGCTGCAAGAGATATCATCTTGATAGAGAAGATATCACTCATCTCGCCTACTCGTACCCTAAGGATGCTCATGTTTGGGGAGGTGTCCATAAACGCCTCAAGCTAGACCACCATCTAGAAAATCTGGAAGCAGAGATGTGCTTCTAACTTTGGGAGTTGGCCGAGAGGATAGTCCATAGAGATTTCTCTTGAACTTTTGGCCAGAAAGATTGGGAACTTCAAAAGCTCCCCTTCCCCCCTTCAGAACCACATAGTTTTCATTATAGAGAACAATAACCTCAAAAGCAAGTGGGTCAGGAATGAAAGGGATGAGAATATAAGTAAGCCCCTTAGTTCAGCTTTGTAGTTCCTATAGTGAACTTTGTGACTCCCTCTTGGTCTATTGGCAGTACGGTAAGACAATGACATTTTCTTTCTCAACACCCCATGCTGTATCCAGCTAGTTAGATTCTAATCTGACCGTCGTAAGTCAGCCGAGTTCCGTTTGTTACTACGTGCACTACTTCGTGATCCGTATTGTACTGCGTCAGGTTACCAAGGTATGTAAGATTCAGACGTGTACGTTGAGAACTCATGACTTTCTGCGGACTCGCGGAGCATTGCGATTTGCGACAAGGTAAACGTTTCCAGTTATTTTAGGACAGGCTTCTAGGAAAATGATTCTCTGCCTGACAGCATATAATGCGATATGTCCTTCTTGTTGAGAGTACGCAGATATTGGACAGATTATGCACTACGAGTATCCAGAGGGACTCTTCGATCACGTCGCCTCACGAACTCCAAAGCACGCATGCATTTAGCGGACGAGATTCGAGTAGTACGACATGGAATCTCCGTTCCTTTAAAGCAGACAAGCATGAATCTCCGTCCCAAGACGCCAGGTCGTGTGGTTGAGTCCCTTGCCTCTTGAGGCGGGGGCGAGGGTTCGACCCCCCTGTGCTGCGGGATACCTGTAACTGCCTTCGGGCGTGTAATCCGCCTTCGGGCGCGAAATCCGGCCTTCGGGCGCGAAATCCGGCCTTCGGGCGTTGATGTATGGGCCTTCGGGCCGTCCACCCTGTCTGCCCCTGCTCTTGTGGGATAAGGGGGGTCCCATGGGTACTATGCCCTTCATTGTACAGTTGTTTCTCTTTCAAATTAAAGTCAGGGGGAGTAGGCCTCGGCCGAACCTCCATTTAAAAAAAAAAAAAAGAATAAGTTATAGCTAGAGTTTCCTCTTTCTAGCTGAAAATCCAAGAGGCGGCAGCATCATTTCTTGCACTGTTCCATCAGAAAAAGTTCTTGCACGCAGCACTCTTCCATCCGGAAAGTAGCCAAAAATGCTTTAAGTTCCGCCAGACCTATGTGAATAAAAAAAAGAGCTGAAGAGGTCTAGTCTCCAAAGAGACACATGTTCAATCGGCTATTGTAACGCCCCAGCAAAATGACAGAGGTAGCGAAAGATTGGAAGATGCGTCGGAAGGTAGAAGCAAGGAAGCAACGGAACTCCTCAGGCACGCCACAGCTTGCGTCGTAACCAACTTCATATGCAGAAACCAAAATCATGCAGAAAGAAGCTCTGCATCTTCTTCTTCTTGCGCCAATTTCTTCACCGTGTTCTTCTCCTCCGCCGGTCATAGCGCCATAGCCACACTAGTGAAGCAGAGTTTCGTCAGCTATCGCACCCGAGCTCCTCAGCCATAGGCGTCTCACAGTCTGCAGCTCAGCTCCATCGCCATCTATCGTGAGTTTGGAGTGTCACGATACTCGCGCTGTCTATCGCGAGTTTGGGGTGTCGCGACACATGCTTTGGCTATCACGACAGTGAAGGTGCCACTCCCGACGGGCCATTTTGCATAGAAATCGAGGTGTCGCGACAGTACCATGCGTCTATCGCGACTCATCTGGGACCGGCGATTCTGTCGGCTGTCCTCGTTCGGTTTTTTGTGCTGCAAACGGTCCCTCGGCCGCGTCAAAGTTTAGTGCTCAACCTTGATTGACGGAGGACCCCGCTTAGTTTCTTCCCGTTGACCGACGCTGCGGACTTGTTTACTCATTAAAAAAATTTAAGATTTAATTTCAGGGTCTTTCGAAGAGTGAAGGCTTTTATTAGAAAAGAAACAAAATTCTGGAGCCGTCGCTTGATGCATTATTTAAGCCACTCCATTAGCTTTAGCTGCCAAGTGGCAGGGTCAGGCAGACTCTCTTCATGATGGGTCAGAGGGTTAAGAGTTCATAAAAAAAAGAAAAGAAAGAAAAGAGGAGAGTTAAGTAAAAACGTTAGCAGCTTTCTAATTCTCGGGCGGGGGGTTCTAAAGATTTTGTCATGGACATTGTGGCTCCCCCTCAGTCCGTGTCCCCCCTTGAGATGGAGTCTGTCCCAGTGGATGTCGCGCCCCCAGAGGTCTCTTTATGCAAGGAGTCTGTGGCGGCAAAGCAGGAAGAGCTGAAGAAAACTTGCCTGATCGGTCAAATGTTTGGCCCCAGGCCCCCTCTTGAAAGTGTGAGAACTTGGCTTCGCAAGGAGTGGTTCCCGCGTGGCTTAATTGTGTCCAAATGTCAATTCCTGCCGGCGAATCACCTGCTTCTAGTATTTGAGAACGAAGAGATGGCTTTCCAAGCCCTGCAAGCCGGCTCCTGGCAAGTGGGCCGGTCCACCCTTTGCCTTTTTAAGTGGACCCTAGACTTTGTCCCGAACAGATCAAAGCCTCTTCGTTACCCGCTTTGGGTGGAGCTTCCCAATCTGCCTTTCTTCATGTATGGATTTCTTCATGAAATCGTCTCACCGATCGGTCGCCCGATGGCCGCAAGACAGGATGTTGGGGGGTTAATCTACGATGGAGCTCAACATTCTTTCAATGCAAGATGGCATCCTCAGATCTGCGTTGAAACAGACCTGAACCAGGTCCTTCCCTCGAAGATCTCCATAAACTGTGGAGATGGTAAGACCTGGACACAAGAGGTTACTTACAAGAATTTGCCAAACGCGTGCTTCCGGTGCGGGCATCAAGGTCACTGGATCAAAGACTGCCCCCTGAAGAAAAGTACCAATAAAAACAAGCTTAAACCAGATGGGACCCTAGACCCTCTCCCCCAAGACGACACTCGGGGTCTTCCCCCTCCAATGGAGGAAGAAGAGGGAACTCGCGTTGCTCAGACGGATTCAGAAGGATTCACTGAAGTGAGACGCAAGAGGAAAGTTAGCCCTCGAAGATCAAAAACAAAGAATACTACGACAATTGCCCCCTCGAATAACATATACTGTAACCTAGAAAAAGAGATTAATGAGGTCGACTTCCCAGGGGACAACCTATTTGAAGAAGACCCCACTGATAATACCCTTGGGTGCTCTACCAGCAAAGAAGATAACCAAGAAGGTTACACCACGAGTAAAGAGGAAGGCTTCACTACCAGCAATGAAGACAACTCAGACAGCGAAAGCTCCGCTCTTGGTCCTACCCCTGTATGCTTTCCAAGATTACCGCAACAAAAGTCAAAGCTTAAAGGAAAACAACCTTCCGGCATGCCTTGGAAGAGCCCCCTCAAGAGTAGGATCCTAAGTCAAGAAGTAGGGAAGAAAAAAGAAGACCACAAGAAGAAAAAAGATCGGGTCCCTCCCCTCAAAGAGGGCAACCATCATTAATGAAATTCACATCTCTAAACGTTAGGGGTCTGTCTGACCCGTCAAGAGCTTCGATTCTTGGCCAGTGGTTCAAAGACAAGTGCTTCGCCCCTGACTTTATTTGCTTACAAGAGATTAAAATCGACGGAGAGGATCTACAAAAACGGCTTAAATGCATTTCTCCGAACCACCTTTGGTTCTCCACTTCTCACCCTAGAGGGACGGGGGGTGCTTCTATCGGTATTAGTCACTCCTTGTCTAGCAATGTGACCTCGACTTTTGAAGGTCGGAATCATCGTTGGATTGTTGCCTCTTTCGGGTTTCCTTTCCAGTTCACTGTGGTCTCAATTTATGCCCCTAATGGTGAAGCAGATAGAATGGATACTTGGGCTTCCCTCGACTCCCTTTCACACAATGTTCTGATTTGTGGGGACTTCAACATGGTTGAGTTTCCTGAGGACCGATGGAATAACAAAGGAAAAATTATTGACGGTCAGGAGAAAGAGATATGGGATAAAATCAAGCTCCATCTCGACCTGGTCGAAGTGAAAGACAGGAAGGGGTTCTCCTGGTCTAATCTCCATTCGGGGGACTCTTTGAGGAAAGCAAGACTTGATAGATGCTACATCGATCAGAACACCATCCTTCAGTGGGGTATTCCTTCGATTTCCCAACACATGAACCTGACTATCTCAGACCACTATCCGATTACTCTGTCTTTCAAACCGATTCCCATGCTCCAGAAAGCTCCTTGGTTTCATGCTTATCAGACATCATTTTCCCTCCCCTCTGTCCACCAGGAAATTTCTGAGGTGTGGACGGAAGCCTTTGCTTACTGTAATGAACCGGCTAAGTGTTGGAGAAGCGCAGTAGAAAGGACTCGAAAAATTCTAATCAGGACTCAAAAGGCTATAAGAGGAATTCGAAAAAAAAGAAGAGAAACGGTGTACCGGAGGCTCTCACGGCTTGAAGAAGAGGTGAACAAAGGTAAGTTACATTGCCAACAGGGTCTTTTGAAAATCAGGGGAAGACTAAGATTAGAGGAGGAGGTTCAAAGGAAAAATCTTCAAATTTTCTTCAAAGATTGGTGGGCAGGGAAGGCCGACAAACCAACGAAAGAGATGTGTAGCATCCTCAAAAGGAAACAAGCTAGGGAATCCATCCCCCTAATGGTCGATAACAATGGAACTGAATGTTGCACGGAAGTGGAGAATAGAGCTATCATCGTTGAACACTTTACCAATCTTCTCGGGGTCTCGACTCCTCTTTCCCCCCACAGGCGCGACTCCATGGCAACCATCTCAAGGGTTGCTCAAACCAGAATCCCACAGAACTTGATTGCTCTACTGGATGCTAACATCTCCGAGAATGAAATTATCGAGGTTATTGATGCCCTTCCCAATGGGAAAAGTCCGGGTACGGATGGCCTTACCAATGAGTTTTTCAAGTCCTTCAAACATCAGGTGGCCACCCCACTGCGCCTCGTGTGGCAAGAGGCTCTCTCTTTCGGTGCCCTCCCTGAGTGCCTGAATAATGGCGTCATCAAGTTAATCCACAAACGGGGACATAAGAACAAAATTGAAAACTGGCGTCCGATTACCATGCTCCAAATAGGATACAAGATAATTGCAAAAGTTATCGCCAACAGAATCTCCTGTCATTTAAAGTCATGGCTGTGTGAGGACCAGAAAGGTTTTATCAAAGGTAGATCTATACTTGAAGCAATTATCGATATTTGGGAAGGCCTTGCTTTTGCTGAGGAGTCTGCTCAAGATCTAGTATTCATTAAGATCGACTTTGACAAAGCGTATGACAGATTGGAATGGGACTTTATTCTTCAATCATTGAAAGACCTTGGATGCAGCCAAAAGTTCACGAAGATGGTTTCCACTCTTCTTGGAAATGCTTCAACTAGAATAAACATCAACGGTAAGCTCTCTGAGTCCATTCATTTAAAAAGATCAATTAGGCAAGGTTGCCCTCTGGCTCCTTTACTATTCGCTATCGCCTCGAATGGACTCAGCTGCCTATTAAAGCATCACATGGACGCTGGCAATCTCAAGGGTCTTTCCTTACCTCTAAATCACGGCCAAATGGTTGTGAGACTTTTTGCTGATGACATGAATGCCTTTGTGCATAACGATATAAACAGCATTGAGGTGTTTTGGTGGTGCCTCCACACCTTTTGTGTGGCATGAGGCTCAAAAATCAACCATGCTAAAACTTCTTTTAGAGCAATCAGCGGACCTACTCCCCAATTGTTGGTGGATCGGGGGTGTCAAGTTATCCCTAGCGGTCAAGTCTTCCGTCTCCTTGGCATTCCGATGGGTTTCGACATCTCAATGGACCAACGCTGGAACTGGGTGCTATCCAAGCTGGATAGGAAGCTTAATCAGTGGAAAGGTATGCAAGTCAACCTGGCAGGACGTGCTATGGTTGTTAACACATTTATGTTGTCTACAATCATTTACTTTATCTCGTGTTGGAGACCTAAGGAGAAAGACTTGGCCAAAGTGGAAAGAATCTGCAGGAACTTCCTTTGGACTGGGGACCCCAACAGAAGGGGGATTCCCAAAATCAAATGGGAAACTTGCATTAGCCCTAAAGACTCAAGGGGCTTGGGAATTTTGGATATTGTTGGGTTGGCTGACAAGCTGGCGGCAAAATGGCTTATCAAGGCCTGGAGCAATAGGGAGTCCTCTTGGGCTAAATTGATCTTCAGAAACACGGAAGAGCTTACCTTTGTTGGCCTCCCTGGTTGGAAGGACATAGGGATTCTCACGCTTTTGTTCTCCCCCCACCCGGTCTTCCCTAAAGGCTCTAGCCTCGTGTGTTCCTTATGGAAGAATTGGAACAAGGCCAAACAGTTCATCAGAATCAGTGATGATTGGAAGTGGGCGGCTGGCATAAGACAAAATGACTCTATTTGGTTCCCGATCAGTGGCATTCGGGGAGTGGAGTCTTGGAACCTCCAAACTGCAAGGCGGTTATGGAACAAGGGGTTCAAATAGTGGAAACAGCTCTGGAAACAAGAGACCAGCCAGTGGATTAGGTTTGAAGAATTGGATCCGAGACTTAGCGTTACCTTTGAGGAATGGACTCTTCTTCAAAGCAGGTGTTTAGCCTGGGACCGCTCAACTACCCGCCTTCTCTGCGGTCAGGATCTTCCTTGCTTGGAGGGCCTCAAATGGAGCAATGGTAAGAAGCTATCCAAAATCCCGAACTTCAAAGGGGATTTGGATGTTCACCACACCCTTAACAAGAGATGGTGCCTTGCTTGGACCAAACTTCGGTGGGAGCTAAAATTCATGTCTATTTGGCACCCCCTAATTGAGGTCAAAAAGTCCGTTCTCATGTGGCAGATCTTGCATAAAGGAATCTGGACCAATGCAAGGGCTAACAAAATCTGTGGTGTGCAGCCATGGTGCAAGCGTTGCCATCGGTGCATCGAAGATTTAGCTCACCTGTTCTTCGACTGCCCCAAGTCCCGTGTTATCTGGCATCACGTGTCCAGAGTATTGAGACTCACGTGTCAAATCAACTGGCAACAAGTGATGTTGGGTGAGGTGATCGGCTGCTCATCGAGGCTATGGAATGCCATCAGAGGTGAGGCTCTCTGGAAGATTTGGAGAGAGCGTTGTGCCGTCAATTTTGGCCAAACTCCTAAGGAATGGTCGATCGAGAAATCCTTGTTTCTCCTTGGTAAAAGAATCTCCCGAGTCAAGAGATCGCAACCGTTTAGACATCACTGTATTTATCTCCTCGAAAACAACAAGTTGAAACCCAAATGGGTCCCACATGAGGGTGATGGTAATGTTATCCGCCTCATTTGTAATGCCCTGTAGCTTGCCATACTCCTCCCCTGCATTGTGGGATTTGGGGGGTCCCATGGACACTAGTCCCATTCACTTGTAACTTTTTCTCTTTATTATAATTAAAGTCCGGGAGATTAGGCTAAGGCCGAACTTCCTTTATTTAAAAAAAAGAATAAGTTATAGCACTACTAACTCGTGTAGATTACTTTTAAATACCATATGCTAAGTTTAAGTAAATTTACTCAGCTTTGATGTCCTTCAGTCTGAATCTTCACAATTGATTCTCAGCATTGAAATGGATCTGCTCAGAAGACGGAAAATGGATGCGACTATGATGCGTGTGGTCTGATCCCTGGTTAAAGCTGTACGTCAGAGCCTTATTGTCGTCCGCAGATTTCAACGCAGTAAAATTTTTCAGTCATCCCCCATTCCGTTGCTTAACGAGATGATGAAGGTTCTGATGCTCGCCCCGAAAACTATAAAAGGACCTTACACAGCTTCTCCCCCTGCCTAAAGGGAGAATAATATTCCTCAACGAAAAAGAAAGCGGGTCGGCGGAATCGAGTAGAAGCGTAGTCCTAATACTACGGATTTAGGACTCCCGTCGATCGATCGAGTATCCTTTGGAACTACTTTGGGGCATGCGGGGCGCACGCTTGAACGTTTACTTTAGTTTTCTATCTACGTTGACTTTAGTTTTCTTTAGCTTTAGTTTTCGCGTCAACGGTGAATCGTAGCTAATACTGTGTTGTAAACGTTTACTTTAGTTTTCTAAGCGCTCCGCAGTTTAGCAACGCCTAAGCGGAGCAGTTTAGCTGCTAAGCTCCGCAGTTTAGCTGCTAAGCCGCTCCTCGTTGCTTTATTCTTTCATCCTCTAAAAGGTTAGGTAAACCCTCTCAACGCTACGAGCTAGCTCACTGACCCCGTAACGACTGATTTTCAAGATGAGAGCATGATTGTTAATGCCAACACGCCGGTTCTCACCCCGGCCGAATCCATCTCGAACCTTTGGTTCTCCGGCCATATGCACCGGTTCTCGTATCGAGAGCCTTAACGAAAAAACCTAAACTTTAGACCAAAAAAAACAAACTGCCACTAATATAAATAGGAGAGGGAAACAAAAAAAACCATGCTACTCTTTGATGTTTCCCCAGGCATGGCTTTAGTCTCTGCTGTTACGGTCATACGTGCTAAAAACCCCGTCCATTCCGTTCTTTTTTTCATCCCTGTTCCCCGCAATACTTCAGGTTTACTTCCCTTGTCAGGTCTTGACTTCTTCGCTATGATCTTCTTAGTAGTTCATATAGGCGCGATTGCTGTGTCACTTTCATTTGTAGTGATGATGCCAGATACCAAAATAGCAGAAATTCATGAGAATATATTGCGCTACTTCCCAGTAGGTGGTATCATTGGACTGATTTTCCGGTTGGAAATCTTTGTCATCCTAGACAATGATTACATTCCAATACTACCAACTAATTTGAATAAAACCTCTCTGAGATATACGGTTTATGCTGAAAGAATCTAAAGTTGGACAAATTTGGAAACATTGGGCAATTTACTTTATACCAACTATTCGGTTCCGTTCCTGGTGTCTAGTCTGATCTCATTAGTAGCCATGATCGGGGCTATAGTCTTAACTATACATAAAAGTACTAAAGTGAAGAGACAGGATGTATTCTAGCAGAATGCTATAGATTTTCGAAGGACCATCAGGAAGATACGCACGCGATAATATGCAAATAAAAGGGCGAAGCTAATACTAACAGTGAACGTAAAAGCGTTTACGTGTTGTAAACTAGCGAAAAGTGAAGTAAACGTTTACTTTTTACGTTTACCTAACAGTATTAGCATAGCCCGAAAACAACACGTATTAGCTGCTATAGTGTTGTAAACGTATTAGCGAAAACTGTTAAACAGTAAACGTCTTCTCTTCTCGGCTCATCACCTCTGAAATGAATCTTGAGCTGATTATCGGAAGCTTATAGATAAGTTCATGAGCGCTCACTAACCTGCATTCAGATTTCCTATTGCTAATTGCAAGTGATGCATTGCCACAATCTTGCACACTTGCAAACCTTTAGGGATTTAATTCTAGCTTCGTGCATTATAAGTCCAATTGCCTATGCATTCTGAAAATATCTCGACAATATCGTGTAGGACCTCGTCTCTTTATAACAATCCGAAGCTCCTCTCTCTTGTAGTAATCAAGATTTCACATACCTGAAAGTGTTACAAGCTCCTTATTCGGGAAATCTCTCCACATCTCCTTTGTAAGTAGCCAACACTCTACCTTCAACTATTTCCATTTGAACTTCCAATAGTTGCAAATTTGTTTTTTTTTTCAGTTCTCTTGTGGTCAATGAATGTTTTCTTACGGATTGTGACATCTCATTGATAATGAATTGAATGGTATGATTGTGCTTGTCCTCGTAACTTCATACGTATGAGAAAACATCATTTTATGTTTGTGGAAAGATTTCTCGATATGACATAAGACAGAATGTATCACCATAACTGAAATCTCACCTGTGAAGTCTCATAAAATGCTTCAAGTTCCTCTTAAGTGCGCTTTAGGAAGACCTAAAATCAAACATATAATCATAAATATTTTGTATCCATAAAAACTTTTGTGGACAACGGGCATCTATATACACCTATTGGCAGAAATACATGCATTCATACAAGATCAACAAATAAATACTTATACAAACATACGCATATACATACACATATACACAAACACACACACACATATATATATATATATATATATATATATATATATATATATATATATATATATATGTGTGTGTGTGTGTGTGTGTGTGTGTGTGTGTGTAGCAGGGTTGGTCTAGTGCTAATGACATGAAATGCGAAAAACCATGCTGTGGGTTCAAGTCCTCCGAGACACACATCTAGAAGTGTGGGCAACATGTGGCCATCCGTGCATGAGTTGTCAATGGAAAATTTTGTTGTGGTGATGGATTATTAGATCATAGAAACGTAACACACACACCAAAACACATACACACACAACCTCCTTGTACATGACAAATCAAAATCTCCCCAAATTGGTAGCTTGCACCTATGTGTACCTTCCAACACACATATACTTGGGAATATGCATAGATCAGACCAGAGAGCTTTCAAGCTCAATATACTCAACTTTAATGAACACTTGATACTCAAATTACATCCAAAATAAACTTTACAATCATAGGAACAAAATGAGCTATCTTGCAAATGAATCGGACTACTACACAAAGAGATATGGGTGATCAAATATCACTTCCTATGAGAAAACTACAGCAAGCAAGGGGCTTGCTTAGCTAGGGGCTAGCTTAGACCTGGAGTAAGCACTCCTAATGAGAGCCTACAAGTGCTCAAATGGTAGAGGAGGATGGCCACGACTTTGCTCCATGTCTTTGCTTATATAATGCTCAAAAAGGTGGTTGTAGATTTGAATTCAAAAATGCCCTCCAAATGATCCCAACTTTTCTCCATCAATTAGGTGAGTAAAGGGCTGAGGAAACTCGTGTAAAATTGATTGTTTTTCCTACCAAAAAGTTTGAGTGATGTGGCACTTCAACTTAGCATGAGTTCCCACACTTGAGCTTGCTAAAATTCTAAGACTCCGCCTCAAGCTCAATTGTTAGTCTCCGTTGGTCTCCTTCAAGTTGAGGTTGATCTTGAACTTCTCCAACTTGCTTGCATCCATAAACATGACCATGATATCTTCTAGCTGATCTTTGGTGTTGATGTACTTGATGTCCAATTCTTTTGCTAGTACCTTCTCTCTAATGAAGTGATAATGGATTTCTATGTGCTTAGTTCTTGCATGGAACATAGGGTTGATTGCTAGATGAATGCTTGACATATTATCTCCAAATAGAGTGAACTCTTTGACCTCCACATCCAAGTATTTGAAGAGCTTCTTGAGCCACATGATCTCACATGTAACAAGTGCTAAAGCTCTATACTCAACCTCAGTAGATGATAATGCAACTATAGGTTGCTTCTTGGACATCCATGAAATGACTCTTTGACCTAGCATGAAGACATAGCCAGATGTGCTCCTTCGATCCTCCTTTGAACCAGCCCAATCAGCATCACTAAAGCCTTGAGGTTGTAATCCATCTACATAAGGGTAGTACAACCCTTGGTTGATAGTGTGCTTGATGTACCTAAGCACTCTCTTGGCTGCATTCATATGAACATCAGTTGGTGTATTTAGAAATTGACAAAGAACTGCTACAACATAAGACAAGTCAGGTCTTGTGATGGTAGCATAATTAAGGCTTCGAATTATGCTTCTATATGCTGAAATATCTTCAAGAGGTTGTCCTTCACATGCACATAACTTAGTGTTCGGATCCACATGTTGTGTGAGCGGCTTAGATCCACTCATACCATACTTATAAAGTACATCTACATAGACAACTAGTCCTCCTTCCTTCTTGAGGTATAAGGAAGGATCTCCATCACTTGTCTTGTATCCACACCTGCACAAATACTCCACAAGCATTTGATTTCATGCCCTAGGAACTTGATTTAAACCATACAATGCTTTTCTAAGTTTACAAAAGAAATCTAAATATTTAGGGTTCTCAAACCCTAATGGTTGAGTCATGTAGACTATCTCCTGCAAATCACCATTAAGAAAAGCATTCTTTACATCCAATTGATATATTGTCCACCTCCTAGATGTGGCAACCATAATGATTTCCCTAATTGTGGTCATTTTTGCAACCGAGCTTAATGTTTCTTCATAGTCAATCCCATAGGATTGAGCAAATCCTTTTGCCACAAGCCTTTCTTTGTTCCTAGCAATTGAACAATTAGAATTTCTCTTCACTTTATAGACCCATTTGTTGCCAATTACCTTCATCCCTTCTTGTTTTGGAGCAAGACTCCATGTCTTGTTGTCTTCAAGGGCTTTGTACTCTTCTTCCATAGCTTCTTGCCACTCCTTTGTTTCTTTGGCCTCTTCATAGGTAGAAGGTTCATGATCTTTGATAACCTTAGTCATCAAAGCATAATGCCTAGCAATATAAATATCATAAACAAGCCTTGAGATTGGATGTTTTACCCTTGTTGACCTCGTTTCTTCTCCTTTTGGTGGAATGAACCTTCTTTGCCTTGGTGCCTTGATTTCTGCTTTTGATGTAGCTCCCCCTTCTAACATAGGTTCTTCAAAGTCTTCAACTTCATGTCCATCTTCATCAAGCTCTACCAATCTTGCCTTTCCTTTATTCACTGATTGATGGGCTGAATCCGTGCTTGAACTCCTTTGTATGCTTGGACCACTGATTTCCAAGCTATCTTGAAACCTACCTTCATGTTTTCTCTCTGTCTCTTCAATATCTTCATCCTGCAATGGAACTTTGGAAGCATACCATGGTTTGAGTTCATCAAACACTACATCTCTAGATACCTTTAACTCCTTTGTATTAGGATTGTAGCACCTCTAACCTTTTTGCTCCATAGCATAACCAATAAACATACATCCTTCAGCCCTTGCATCCATCTTACCTCTCAACTCTTGTGGCACATGTGTGTAGCATACACAACCAAAGATTCTAATGTGTGAAAGGTCTAGTTTCCTTCCACTCCATGCCTCCTCAAGTTTCATGTCATGTACCCCTGATGTGGGACACCTATTCATCAAGTACACAACAATAGATACAACATCTTCCCAATATGTTAAAGGCACATTCATTTCATTTAACATACTCCTAGCAATTTCAGCAATATACCTATTCTTCCTCTCTGCCACCCCACTTTGTTGGGGAGTATACCTGCAAGTGATTTGCCTCTTTATACCTTGGTCTTGCAAGAAATCACAAAAAGCATGGGATAAGTATTCTCCCCCTCCATCGGACCTTAGGGTTTTGATATAGCAACCTGTCTCCTTTTCAACTTGTGCCTTCAATCTTTTGAATACATCAAACACATCTGATTTTTGCTTTATACAATACAACCATACTTTTCTTGAGTAGTCATCTATGAAGGTTAAAAAGTACTTATTGCCTTCAAGAGAGGGCTCTTTGGTTGGCCCCCACACATATGTGTGCACAAGGTCTAACACACCATGTGCTAGATATCCACTCTTCTTGAAGGGCTGCCTAGTAGACTTGCCTAGTTGACAAGCTTCACGCATCTCATGCAACACTTGTAATGAAAAATGTGGTAAACCTCTTACCAATTGCCTCTTCTCCATGTCTTGAACCTTTGAATGTTGATGTGACCACACCTTTCATGCTACAAATCCAAATCTCCAATCTTCTTGTTGCCATAGGTGATGAACATTGCCTTGTTGCTTTGTCCTTTGCCAATGTCAAGAGTGAACATCCTTCCTTCCTTCTTTCCTTTGGCTATCAGCTCATAGCCATTCCTTGGGTCTTCAATAAAGCATCCTTTGTGGTTGAACTTGTCTTGATATCCCTTTTCAACCATCTTTCCAAGAGAGATTAAGTTCTTTGTAATAGTAGGAACATGCAATAACTCAGATAGTCCTTTTGCTTTATGGTTGCCTTCAAGCTTCATATCTCCCATTTCTTGTATCTCATGCTCTATGTTGTCTCCTGTCTCCACAAAGCCTCTTTGCTTGGGTGCTTGAAGATTGTTGAAGTACTCCTCTTTACCAGACATGTGGTTACTACATCCACTATCTATATACCACACCTCATCATGTGGTTGACCTTCAATTTTATGCTTCATAGCTAACAAATGATCATTTTCTGAATTTGTTGAGGAATTAGCATAATTACCTTGCCCTTTGTAATTGTTCCCACCTTGCTTTTGGCAACAATCTTTGGCATAGTGTCCTTGCTTCCCACAATTGAAGCATCCATTTGAGTTGGAGTAGCCTCGACCTCCATATCTTCCTCCTCTAGCTCTTCCTCTTCCTCTTCCTCTTGATGATTGACCTTTATCTTGGCTCGATTGACTCCCTTGATAGCTTTGGCTGCATTGTTGGTAGATGCTTCTACCTCTTCCTCTTGAAGCACCTCTATTGCCTTTGCCTCTTCCTCCTCTGCCTGCATAGAAGAGTTGGTATTGGCTGTCCTTTGACTTTTTGCCTCCATGGTTGAGCTCCTCAGTCACCATAAGAGAAGTAACTTGCTCAAAATCTGGTAATGAATCCCTTACATACACAGAGGTTGTGAATGCCTTCCATTATCATCTTCTCTAAGCCCATTAAGTGTGTGGGCACCTAGGTCATCATCATCTACAACACATTCTATTGAACCAAGTGTGTGGGCACCTATTAAACCAAGTGCATCCAAGATCTCTTTTACTTTGAGTATGAAGTCATTAATGCTATGATTTGATGACTTCTTAAGGTTGTTTAGCTCATTATTGAGCTGAATTTTTCTAGCCTTTGTAGAGGTAGAGTACAACCTTTCTAAACACTCCCAAACCTTTTTAGATGTATCTAGGTCTTGGATATGACCTACCATGGAGTTGCTTATGTGTTGAGAAGGAATGAAGATCACTCTCCTATCCTTTTTCACCATTCTAATGGCTCTCCTTTGATTCTCAGTAGGTATATGTGGATCTATGTATGGCTTCACCTCAGTACAACTAACCAACCCCCAGAGACCCTTTCCCATGAGGAAGTTAGAGATTCTAAAGTTCCAAGGTTGGTAATTGCTCTTCTCAAGCTTCTGAATTTGAGTATTATAGTCTCCCATTGTGTATGAGACTATATATGCATCCTACTCCCTCCTTGGATTGTGATAGATGTGAGAAAGAATGATATGTTACCTTCCCACAAGGGTCTCCACTTATCATGAACTTTCGATGATGATAGAAGCTCCCCCTTGCTTCAAATCCTTCTTCAAATCTTGCTGGTGTTTGCTTCAATCGTTGGCTCTCAAGCAACTTCAAGGCATCCTCTTGATGTCTTCAATTCTCAATGATGAGCTCTGATACCACTGATGGAGTATATCCACTCGTAGTTGTAGTAGAAGAATGATAGGCCCTTCCTAGGACCAAAGAGTTCACTACCACAGTCCACCAAAAATTAAATTGCTCTCTAGACCTGAGGACTGAACTTATGAAATTTTTCACAGTAAAACTAGACTCTCTAAGCCTTCCAACAAGCCATAGACCACTCAATTTGGAGAATGTGACCTATGTCAACCTCCTTGTACACGACAGATCAAAATATACCCAAACTTGTAGCTTGCACCTATGTGTACCTTCCAACACATGTATACTTGGGACTATGCAGAGATGAGACCAGAGAGCTTTCAAGCTCATTTTACTCAAGTTTAATGAACACTTTATACTAAGATTACATCCAAAAGAAAGCTTACAATAATAGGAACAAAATGCGCTGTCTTGCAAATGAATCAGACTTCTACACAAAGAGATGTGAGTGATGTGGCACTTCAACTAAGCATGCGTTCCCACACTTGAGATTGCTAAAATTCTAACAATACACATACGTATATGTATACATATACGTATATGTATAATACATATACATATACATATACATCTAATATGTATACATATACATGTAATACACTTATTCGTACATGTATACATATGTGTATACATAAATGTGTATATGTATGTGTGTATGCATGTGTGTGTATGTGTGTATATGAGTATGTGTGTATGTGTGTATGTGTGTACACGTGTATATGTCTCTCTCTCTTTGTGAGAATTCATGTGAGAACATCATGTTTCAACCTGCATGGAGAAGGTTTGAGTTTATGCCATTTGTGCTATAATAGAAATTTTGATAGAGAAAACCACTCAAAGAGGACAAGAAGAAACTTTTGAAGGCTTTGGAAGAAGAGGAGCTATTGATTGAAGCTCAAAGGAAAATATGCAACCAAAGAGTAGCCTTCTAGTGAAGAAGCAAGGCATACATCACATCTCTTTTGATACTTTTTTAGTATAGCGGTAAAGCTCTCAATTCACAAAATTTTAAGATGTCTAACTTTTTTATGGGAAAGGGCTTATACGGACTAGTAAGTGGAACTGATCAAGCCTAGATTGGAAGATAATCCTAGTCTTTATCAATTTGGGATCTTTAGAGAGTGGAATGAGAGAGACAAGAGGGTTATGTTCATCATATTTCAGCATATTAGTACTCTAATGATAGGGCATAACCATGAAGGTGTGTGAAACTCTAGAGATATTATACTCTTCTTCAATCAAGGCTAGAAAGAACCAATTGAAAAATGAACTCAATAATTTGAGGACAACTTCTATTAGCAATATCAATGACTACATTATGGTAATAAACAAGGTGAATGATAAATTGTGATCCATAAGGTGTCACATAGATGATGATAGCCTTGTTGCATAGACATTAAATGGACTCAGGGATGATAAGAAGTGGGAGGCTTTCACCACTTCTATATATGTTAGAGAAAAAATATCCCTAATTTTGAGCAATTAGTGGCCTTTATGGTGAGCGAAGAATGAAAATTAGAGGTTCAAGGGAAAGGGCAATGAGGCCCAATCATCTTATGCAAGTAAATGAAGAGGTAGAGGAATGAATCATTATGGTACGTGTAGATGAAGTCAAAGAAGATCAGTGAATGGAGACTCCAATCAAGTGCAAGGGAACAAATATTCTTGATCAAGAGGAAGTGGGAAGTATAGAGGAAGAGGAGGAAGGTAGAATCAATCTTCACACAACATCTATACAAATGGATGCTACATATGTGGCAAGTTTAGCCACTATGCAATAGATTGTTACCAAAGAGACAAGTGCAACGCATCATACAGAGTGCAAGGTAACTATAGATCTAGTTCAAATGATAATGGAAGCATGTTAGCCATGATGCAAATGAGTAATACAAGACATAAGGATCAAATATGTGGTGTATTGATAGTCCATATATGCTTCTATGGATACCGCTTATGTATGTTTATGTGGTCATTCATATAGCAGCTATGTTTTTTTGGAAAACGTTCATGGCAAGTCTAAGTTTTGCCTTGAGTCTTCAACTGTCATAGAAACTTGAAGCAAATGCTGAAGCCTTGAAGAGTTCACTTATGAACTCACCCTTGTAACTCTTTGAGTATTTATTTGATGTAAAAGTGAAGGAATCAAAGTGGTTGAATCCACTTGATGAGAAGGGAAAGAGAAGCCACAAACTCATGATTGGGTTAGTTGAGAATCCATCAAGAAGAATTAGGAAAAGAGGTTTTAGGTGAGCAAGATTCAAATTCAAAACTTGGCTCCGATCATCACTATATATACACATGATTTAGTCGTGAGTTTTACACACTCATTAGTTGAGCTTCTTGCCATATCAGAGTGTGATCTCAAGGCACACATATGTACCAGTAATTCCATTGTAATTTACATTCAGTATACATTTGAATTCATGATCACTTGTGACCATATCTTCATGCCTATGTGAGTGTACTGTTCACTTTCATATATCTCATATTTTTAGCCAGATTGCAGAGATGGTTTCTCTGAGCATGCTCCATCCTTTTCAGTGATTTAACTTGATAAAATTATCTCTTTAAGTCTACTATATGCCCCCAAAGTTTTGCTGCATTTGGATTTCTCAATTGTGAGATATATTCATTAGAAGTCGTCTATATCTCTACATATTTTACTTCTCTGTAAGTACTCCATCAGAATAGTGATTTTATCATAGCTTGTTCGTAGTGTGTAGTTGATCATTTTCCATGATTTAAAGCATGGTAGAATCAGCATACTACCTATTACATGCCTACAAAGATTCATTAGCATTGCTTTTGAGGATCCTCAAATATTAGCATATCTTTGCTCATTGGTTTGATAACTGTTGCATCCTATGAATGTGAGGATGGAGATATAATTTGCTAAACATCCTTCTCTACATGTAGTCCATCTTTTTTTATGAAATCACTGATGGTTTTTAGCTTGTTAAGTTAATTGGAGTTTACCAAAAGGGTTTAAGCCAATTGCTACTATGCTGAGAGAATTGTTCAAAACACTGAATAGGTGTATTAACTGAAATAGCAAGTTTTTTACCTTTGCATGAACTCCTACCTATGTGTTCTGATTCATCTTTTTGAGAGTGATCTTCCAAGGTACATAGGGTGTCTAATACAACCTTTGGCAAGCTAAAAGGGCCCACCACATATCTTTGGAGTTCATTTGGCTGGTGTAGTGCAAATTTTTTGCAGCACCACTTCATCTTCATCAAGTACAAATCCATCCTCAGAGTGGTATCAGAGTAAGGTTGGACAACATGGCACATGGATTTCCTTCATCAATTGAAAAATTGGATAGAGGTAACTACTCGCCCTGGTCTTTAAGGATGAAAGCTTATCTTCAAGGTAGGAATCTATATGGTTATATAGCTAGAGATGAAGTTATGCCTAGTTTCAGGAATAAAGGTCAACCTACACAAGAAGAGCAAGAAAGATTCAGCATATGGTGCTCCAAGGATGCACTTGAAGGTCTTATCTCCTCAACTCTATCTCAGATTTTTTGCTGCCTCACATTAGAAGTTGTAAAACATAAGAAATCTTCCGATCCTAATGCAACTAATTTTGTCACAAAAAAAAAAATCAAAGATATTGCTGATCAGCTAGGAAACATTGGAGAAGTGATAGATGAAGAACAAATTTTAAGGCAAATCATCAATGGTTTGAAGGCAGATGACAAGTGGGAAGCCTTTATAATAGCAATGGATCTATACATGGATATGCATGTACCAGATTTCAATACACTTATGGGACAACTACTTACTGAAGAGGCCAAGATCATGAAGAATGGAGAAGGTTCCAAAGGTAATCAATCTTGTGCTTTGTATACTGATAAAAATAAAGCCAAATACCACAAAGGGAAAGGAAAGAAAATGGAGGATGAAGCAGGTACACACTAAGCTAACTATGTAGGTAGAGGAAGACATGGTAGAGGTAGAGGCAGAGGAGGAAGACAAGGCAGGGGGAGATTGCAAGACTCTAATCCTTGTTCTATTTGTGGATTAACTAATCAAACAACTGAGACTCCAAGAATAAAAGAGGTAGAGGCTACAATAGAGGAGGTTATGGCTACTCAAGAGGAAGGTTCAACAATTCCCATGGCAGCTATAACAACAACAACAATTCAACCTACCAAGAAGGATACAAAGGGAGAAGAGATTACAACAATTACATAGAAGACTCAAATCAAGAAGACTCTCTACTTCTCATGAATATGACAATGTCACTGGGTAAATCTGATAAGCATGTTTTCTACATAGATTCAGGTTGCTCAAATCATGTGGCAAGAAATGTGGCCCTCCTATCAGATTTAGAAGATCCAAGGAACAAGCATGAAGTGCAAATAGGTGATTATACAAGGCATCTGGTGGAGAAGACATGAAATGTAAAAGCATGTGATGGAAACATCAACCTACTTAGCAAGGTACTCTATGTCATGTCCCTACCATCACAAAGAACTTGATAATTATAGGACAAATTGTGGAAAAAGGCCTACAAGTAAGGTTCACAAAAGGAGGAGCATTTGTTGAAGATCCAAGTCAAGGATTCAGGAGAATTGCAAAGGGTGAAAAGATAGATCGTTTATTCACATTTGAATTGCAAGACACTAAGAACATTGCTCTTTTAAGTATGGTAGTCAAACACTCATAGAATTGGAAGTATGGCACAAAAGGTTAGCACATATTGGTGAAAGATCATTAAAGAAAATTTGCAAGGACCAAAGTGTAATTGGAATCCCTAATCTATCAAAGCAACACATGATTTATAAGTATAGTGCATGTGAATTTGGAAAATCTCACAAGTTACCATTAATGAAGAAAGGATATATGCATGGATATCTCTTGGATTTGGTTCATACAGATGTATGGAGAGCTAGCAAGGATGCTTCAGTATCTGGATCAAGGTATTATGTCTCCTTCCTTGATGATTGCAATAGATGGACTATACTATACTTTATGAAACATAAGGATGAAGCCTTTTCATGTTTCAAAAGATATTTAGCTCTTGTGGAGAACCAAACAAGTAAAACACTAAAAAGGCTAAGGGAAAATGGAGGGGAGAGTACTTCTCCCATGAATTTGAATCCTTTCTTCAAGAGAGGGGAATCAAAAGAGAAATTACTACAAGGTACACTCCTAAGCAAAATGGAGTGGCAGAGAGAAGGAATAGGATAATTGTTGAAGCTACAAGGTCTATGTTAAATGAAAAACATTGAAGGGTTTCAATGGCGATGCACCACGGTGCGCTCTCCTTATCAAGAGCTCCACGATGATATCCTCGGGGTAGAAAACAGAGCTCCTAAGGTCGCACATAGTACTCTGTACAGAGGCTACAGAGTATGCAAAAAACATAGTACACAGGGAGCACGAAGACAGACTTCTTAGGTCTTACAAATGCGGTCGAACTTATAGTCTGTGATTGACGAGGACACTATATGTTTTATTAAAGAACATATACAAAGAAGTGTCTGGTGGCCATTTGGCCTTTCACATGGGCACTAACGGTAAAAATCTCCCACTAAAGGCCTACATGGCCAAACTAATCATGAGAGAAAAAATAAAGAATGATAAAGAATACCTGAGTGTAAGTATACAATCTATACCTCCCACCTGATGGGCATGTTACACACTGTACAAGGTATTATGTAAGACATTAATCAAGTAACCCCCATCAAGTGACAACAGTGTCGAAATCTATCATGTGGTAGAGCTTTAGTCAAAGCATCTGCAACATTATCTCGAGTGTGAACCTTCTCAAGAATAATGTGCTCAGTGGCTAATAAATCTCTTATGAAGTGATACCTCACTTCAATGTGCTTGGTCTTTGCATGATAGACCGGATTCTTAGCCAAAGCAATGGCACTTTGACTCTCACTAAGCAAACCAGGTACATGCTGAGGTAAAACCATATCACAAGCAAGACGAGAAAGCCACAATGCTTCCTTACATGCCTCACTTGCTGCAACATACTCTACTTCTATGGTGGAAACAACTATACATTCTTGAAGATGAGATCTCTAGGAGATAGCACCTCCAACAAAATGAAAAATGTACCCTCATATAGACTTACAATTGTCTACACAACCAACATAGTCAAAATCTATGTAACCAATAATGGATGCTTTCCCTCTACCTAAGCCTAGACACTTGTCCTTAGTGCCACTCAGATATCTCAAAATCATCTTGACCGCTTCCCAATGTTTCTTTCCAAGATTAGACTTATATCTGCTCACAAATCCCACTGCAAATGCAATGTCTGGTCTTGTAGCTACCATAGCATACATGAGACTACCAACAACAAACTGATAGAGAATTTTGATCATGAATTCCTTTTCCTCATCTGATTTGGGGCAATCATCCTTGCTCAATTTCACATATGTGGGTAAAGGTGTATTCAATGCCTTTCCACCCTGCATATTGAACCTGTGAAGTACTTTGGATATGTACTCACTTTCAGACAAGTATATGCATCTTTTACTCCTATCACAAGTAATGTGCATGCCAAGAATATGTTTTGTTGGGAGAGGATGGTTGGATGCACTCAGAGATTGAGTAGGTGCTGCTAAACCTGCTTCACACCAGCCCTCTTTGACTCCAGGAATGCTTAGTACACTTGATTAGCTTCCAAATGATACCAAGAAAGCATATATGTACTTTGCAAATGATATGTGTAATGATCAAATCAAAACAGACTACTTGAGACTTCAAAAATCCAAGAAAACTTGCTATTTTGGTATTGACACCTGCTCAATCTTTCACTCAGTATGACCAGCACACTTACAATTGATCAAATTCCTTCTGGACATATTAAATTAGCTTAACAAGCTACCAATTGCAAGTGGAATGAGAAGAAATGACAAACTATACTCTGAGAAATAAGTTTAGCAAAAATATATGTACCCCCGACTTTTTAGGAACTTTGCAGACACAGACGAGTGAGCACTTCGAGCGTGATTTCTCTGCAATGGCTGAACCAATTGATTTGAAAATTTGTAAGCGTGTAGACAACTTTGAACTGAATCCAATGTGCTTTGAATCACTTGAAATCGTTGAGTAATGATCGAGATATGGTCTGTTGAAGTTGCCAGACTTGGAGGTAGACAATTCAGAGAACACAGAAGTTGTAGATGTAAATGTATGTATTACTTCACATTGATTTACAAACTCATTGGCATGTCAAGCATTGCCTAATGAGATAGAGATGTGTGGGCAATAGTGTAGCACTCACACACTCAAAGATAGGTGAGATATGCCTCGGGAAAATGAGCTAGAAATGAACTGCTACCCCGCGACTCTTTTCTTGCCTCTTTTATAGATTTGAGTTGAATTCAAAATTCAAAACTCCTAGAATCTTTCACCTAAAAGTTGATTGAGATATTCCCTCAATCAATCAATCAATTTTTCCACGACTTAATCAAGTAGGTGTGATTACATAAGATGCCAAGTCACTAAGACTTTTACAAGAGATAAAATGGTAAGAAATCATAGGCATGAGTTCCTATGATCTTTGCTTCATGTAGAGTCTTCAAAGTAGATGTCCAAGCCAAATGTGAAGGCTTGACTTGCACCAACAGCTCCCCCTCAAGCCAAACATTTTGGCTCAAGTCTTCATCTTCATTCTTCAATCACATCCTGTAATCCAATCATGGATTTAAATCTCCATAACTTGTTTCCATCCAAAGCTTTTGTAAGTAAATCTGCACATTGCATGTTAGTAGACACATAAGTCAACTGAATGTCTTTGCTTAGCAATTTTTCTCTCACATAGTGGTAATGAACCTCTATGTGTTTTGTCCTAGCATGATATATTGGATTAGCTGCAAGGTGAAGTGAACTTGTGTTATCTCCAAAGATAATTGGTGGCCTTGTATATAGGCCTAACTCTGTATACAAAAGCTTCAACCAGATAGCTTCTTGAGTGGCATTGGCTAGCCCTCTATACTCTGCTTCAGTAGATGACAAAGCTATTGTAGGTTGTTTCTTGGTTGACCAAGAAATAGGTTTATCACCTGCAAAACATATGTATCCTGATGTGCTTCTCCTATCATCCTTGCATCCTACCCAATCTGCATCTGAATATACTTTAATATCAATATCTGATGTATAAGGAAAGTACAAACCATGGTTTAGAGTTCCCTTTAGATACTTCAAGATCTTCTTTGCTGCCTCTAGGTGAGGTACTCTTGGTTTGTGCATGAATTGACTTAGCACACTAACTCCATATGCTATGTCAATTCTAGTCAAGGTAGCATAATTCAAACTACCTACCATACTTTGGTATCCTGTAATGTCTTGTACTTCATCACCTTCATGAGCACTAAGCTTTAGGTTGACTTCCATAGGAGTACTTGAGACTTTAGCATCCTGCAAATTAAATTTCTTCAACATATCCTGAACATACTTCTTCTGAGTGATATATATACCTAAATTAGTATAAACCAATTCAAGACCTAAGAAGTACTTTAATAATCCAAGATCATTGATCTTGAACTCCTTCATCATCTGATTTTTGATGCTTCTGATTCCTTGGACATCATTACCTGTAATGATGATGTCATCAATATAAACACAGAGATAGATTACCTCTGAATTGCTCCTTTTGATAAACAATGATGTATCTGCCTTACTCATAGTAAACCCTTGATCTTGGAGATATGTTGTCAACCTGTAATTCCATGCTCTAGGTGCCTGCTTCAAACCATATAGAGCCTTCTTCAATTTACAAACATAATTTACCTTCTTGGGATCTTCATAGCCAGGTGGTTGTGACATGTAGACTTCTTCAGATATCCATCCATTCAAGAAAGCATTCTTGACATCTAATTGGTACATGTTCCAATTCTTGGATGCAGCTACACTTACCAAAATTCTGATTGTTGGCATCTTAGCCACAGGAGAAAATGTCTCCTCATAATCAATGCCTTGGGTTTGTGCAAAACCCTTGGCTACCAACCTAGCTTTGTACCTGTTGATTGTACCATCTGAGTTCCTCTTGAGTTTGTAGATCCATCTGGATCCTATCACCTTCATAGAGTCCTTCTTGGGTACCAAGTCCCATGTGTCACTCTCCTTGAGAGCCTCTATTTCTTCATTCATAGCTTCTTTCCATTCTGTTTTTGTGATTGCCTCCTCATATGAACCTGGTTCTTCATTCAACAAATCCTTTGCAAGATATACAGAATGTTTAGTTACAAGAGAAGTGTCATACCCATATCTGATAGGCTTCTTACTTTCTCTCTGAGATCTCCTCATAGCTTGAGTTGAGGATTCTGGTATATCCTCTAGCTTCTTCATTTTCATCTTCCCTTTGGACTTCCATACCTTGAATTCTTCAAGGTTAATTGTGTCATCATCATCTGAGCTTGATTCTTCTTTCTGGATTGGTTCCTCTTTGGTGAGCTTTGGGAAATCTTCTTCCATATCATAAGGTAGACTAACCTTCCTGCATTCATTCTCATACCATGAATCATTCTCATCAAAAATGACATCTCTGCTTACCTTGAAACCTTTGTTTGAGGGGTTGTAGAATCTGTACCCTTTCTGGTTCAAGTCATAACCAATGAAGATACATTTTTCAGCTTTAGGGTCTAGCTTTCCCCTTACCTGTGAGGGAATATGCACATATGCAATACAGCCAAAGATTTTGCAATGATCCAATGATGGTCTCTTACCATGCCAAGCTTCATATGGTGTCATTCCATCAAGTGACTTTGATGGCAACCTGTTAATGAGATAGGTGGCAATAGATACACTCTCTGCCCAAAGATAATTTGGTAATTTCTTTTCATTAAGCATAGACCTAGCTGTTTCTACAATGAGTCTATTCCTTCTTTCAGCTACCCCATTTTGTTCAGGTGAGTACCTTGTAGTTATCTCCCTCTTGATGCCTCTTTCCTGCAAGAAGTCTTCAAATTCATTGGAGAAGTATTCACCTCCCCCATCTGATCTTAGTCTTTTCAAGTTTCTACCTGTTTGATTTTCAACTAGTGCAAGATATCTTTTGAAACAATTAAACACTTCATCCTTATGCTTCATAAAGTATAACACAGCCCATCTGCTATAATCATCAATGAAGGACACATAGTACCTTGATCCTGAAATGGATGGTTCCTTGCTAGGTCCCCAAACATCTGTATGCACCAATTCTAGATAGTCTTCATGCATAAAACCTTTCTTTGAATAGGGTAATCTGTGTGACTTACCAAATTGACAAGCTCCACACTTGTATATCATGTGTTGCTTGGATACATTAGGTATCCCAAGCACACATTGATCTCTGCTCATTTGCTTCAAGGTCCTTTCACCTATGTGCCCTAGTCTCTTGTGCCATATTTCTAATTCTGAAAGTGTTTGATCCTTGTAATTGTATAAAGCAATGTTTTTGGTGTCTTCTAGCTCAAAAGTAAACAATCTACCTGATTTTTCTCCCTTGGCTATCCTTTTGAATCCATGTCTTGGGTCCTCCACATATGCTCCATGTTGATTGAACCTGACCTGTAAACCTTTCTCCACAATCTGACCAACACTCATTAAGTTCTTGGTGATTGTTGGGACATAAAGTACTTTGCTCAATAAGTTCTGATTACCATCACTAGTCTTTACATTACCAATCTTTTCAACAGAATGTTTAGTATCATCACGTGTCTGTACCTGATGTTTGCCCTTGGGTTCTTCCAAATCAGAGAGTAGTGCCACATTACCAGCTACATGGTTAGAACACCCTGAATCAATATAAAATAAATGATCATCATTTGTACCTACCTTAGAGGTCATATTCATGATCAATAGGGAGTCATCTTGCTCCTCTGTGTAGTTGTTGTAGTCCTTTCTATTTCTGAATCCACCTTGATAGTTACCATTGTGGTTGTGGTTGTAATTGTTGTTGTACTGATTGTTGTATCCATTGTAGCCTTGGTGTTGGTTGAATCTGCCTCTACCTTGAGAGTATCCACCTCTTTGATGGCCTCTTCCTCTCTGATTTTTGTAGTTTCTGTAGCACTCATTTGTGGTGTGGTTAGACAATCCACAAATATTGCATGGTGATGAATTGTAGGGTCTCCCCCTACCTTGCTTACCTCCTCTGCCTCTACCTCTTGAAGATCTACCTCTCTCTGCATAGTTGGCTTGGGAGGTAGAGCCTTCTTCATCAACCTTCTTACTTTTACTTTTATCTTTAACCTTCTTATCAGTGTATAAGGCAGAGGGGTTGTTACCTTTTGATTGCTCTCCATTCCTTGTAAGCTTTGCTTCATGTGTGAAGAGTTGACCAATCAGAGTTCTTAGATCAGGAGCATGTATGTCCATGTATAGGTCCATTGCTGTGGTAAAGCTCTCCCATTTGTCATCAGCCTTTAGTCCATTGATTACCTGCCTTACTATTTGTTCCTCTTCAATCTCCTCTCCAATACTTGCAAGCTGGTCTGCAATGTCTTTGACCCTAGTGACAAAGTCTGAAACTGATTGCTTTGATTGCTTCCTAAGAGTAGTGAATTCAATCCATAGTTGATTCTTCCTGGCCCTTGTGTTGGAAGAGAAGTATGATGACAAGGTTTCCCAAGTCTCTTGGGAGGTCTTACAATTCCTAATATGAGGTAAAAGGAAATCAGATATAGAGTTAAGAAGATAAGACCTTGCCAATGCATCTTTTGCACACCATGTGTTGAGCCTCTCTTGTTCATCCTTGGTGGGTAGTCCTCTTGCTTTGAATGAGGGCAATTCCTCATCTCCTGAGATGAATCCAAATAAGCTTCTTCCTTGTAGATAGGTCTTCATCCTTAGAGACCAAGCTTGGTAATTGTTCCTGTCCAATTTGTCAATGAATGAAGGAAAACCATCTCCCATGTTACCTTATTTGCTCTGATACCACTGTTGGGAGAGGATGGTTGGATGCACTCAGAGATTGAGTAGGTGCTGCTAAACCTGCTTCACACCAGCCCTCTTTGACTCCAGGAATGCTTAGTACACTTGATTAGCTTCCAAATGATACCAAGAAAGCATATATGTACTTTGCGAATGATATGTGTAATGATCAAATCAAAACAGACTACTTGAGACTTCAAAAATCCAAGAAAACTTGCTATTTTGGTATTGACACCTGCTCAGTCTTTCACTCAGTATGACTACTTGAGACTTCAAAAATCCAAGAAAACTTGCTATTTTGGTATTAACACCTGCTCAGTCTTTCACTCAGTATGACCAGCACACTTACAATTGATCAAATTCCTTCTGGACATATTAAATTAGCTTAACAAGCTACCAATTGCAAGTGGAATGAGAAGAAATGACAAACTATACTCTGAGAAATAAGTTTAGCAAAAATATATGTACCCCCGACTTTTTAGGAACTCTGCAGACACAGACCAGTGAGCACTTCGAGCGTGATTTCTCTGCAATGGCTGAACCAATTGATTTGAAAATTTGTAAGCGTGTAGACAACTTTGAACTGAATCCAATGTGTTTTGAATCACTTGAAATGGTTGAGTAATGACCGAGATATGGCCTGTTGAAGTTTCCAGACTTGGAGGTAGACAATTCAGAGAACACAGAAGTTGTAGATGTAAATGTATGTATTACTTCACATTGATTTACAAACTCATTGGCATGTCAAGCATTGCCTAATGAGATAGAGATGTGTGGGCAATAGTGTAGCACTCACACACTCAAAGATAGGTGAGATATGCCTCGGGAAAATGAGCTAGAAATGAACTGCTACCCCGCGACTCTTTTCTTGCCTCTTTTATAGATTTGAGTTGAATTCAAAATTCAAAACTCCTAGAATCTTTCACCTAAAAGTTGATTGAGATATTCCCTCAATCAATCAATCAATTTTTCCACGACTTAATCAAGTAGGTGTGATTACATAAGATGCCAAGTCACTAAGACTTTTACAAGAGATAAAATGGTAAGAAATCATAGGCATGAGTTCCTATGATCTTTGCTTCATGTAGAGACTTCAAAGTAGATGTCCAAGCCAAATGTGAAGGCTTGACTTGCACCAACATGTTTGGCATCCCCCAAATCCTTCATATCAAATATCTGACTCAACTCCTTTTTGAGAATTGACAAGTCATAAGAGGACTTCCCAGCAATCAACATATCAACATAAAGTATCAAACATATCAAGCTGTCATCTGAGCATCTCTTTGTGTAGAGACAATGATCCTCATTGCTTTGAGAATAGCCTTGAGACTTCATAAAAGAATCAAATTTTGGTACCATAGTCTAAGGGATTGTTTAAGTGCATACAAGCTCTTCTTGAGCTTACAAACTAGAATTTCCTTGCCAAGAACTACAGAACACTCTGGTTGTTCCATATAGATCTCATCTGTAAGATCTCCATACAAGAAAGCAGTTTTCACATCCATTTGGACTAGTTGTAAGTCCTTGGTTGCAATGAATCCAAGCAACATGTGCATGGTAGTCATCTTGACCATTGAAGAGAAAATTTCCTCGAAATCAACACCATGTTGTTGCTTAAAACCCTTTGTAAAAAGTCTTGCTTTATACTTTGTAGAAGCACTATTTGATGTGAATTTCAGCTTATATACCCATTTACATGGTAAAGCTTTCCTGCCATTTGGCAAAGGTACAAAATCCCAAGTACCATTCTTGTGAATAGAATCCAACTCACTCTTCATGGCATGCTCCCACTTGACATGATCCTCTATCTGCATAGCCTCTTTGTAGCAAGAAGGCTCACCGGCATCTGTTAGCATAACAAAATCTGAACCTTGAATATATCTATAAGGTGGATGTGAGACACGTGTAGAGCGTCTCAATGGTTGCTCAATAGGAACATGTGCAGACTGATCTGATTGGACATTCTCTTGAACATCCCTATGTGCAGTATTTTTATGCATGTTAACTGGAGGACTAGTATCCTCAAACACCACTCTTCTCACTTCAACCTTCTTAATGGGTTGTTTATGCATCTTGGACTCATTCAAAATGACATCACTACTTCTAATCACTGACTCTGTTTCAGGATCCCATAAGCGATATCCAAATTGTCCTTCTCGACCATATCCAAGAAAAAAGCATTTCTTTGATTTATGGTCCAACTTTTGTCTAAGACTCTTGGGTATATGAACATATGCTTCACACCCAAAAACTCAAAGATGGTCATAATATGGTGTCTTCCCTGTCCATAACTCTTGTGCCACTTTCAGACCTTTGGCAGTACTAGATGAAAGTTTAATCACATGAACTGCAGTCAATACTGCTTTTGCCGAAAATCCTTGTGAGAGGTTTGCATGATGCAACATAGAAATTACTCTATCTAAGATAGTTCTATTCATCCTTTAAGTTAAATCATTCTGTACTAGGGTATAAGAATCTGTAAACTCTCTAAGAATCCCTCTAGATTGACAGAAAAGGCTGAATTCGTGTGAGGTATACTCACCCTCATTATCTGAACGTAAAGCCTTAAGTTTAGTTCCTTTTTTAGTCTCAATTGAAGCAAGCCATTTTATGAAAGTAGGGAATACCTCATCCTTCGATTTGATAGGATATACCCAGAATTTTCTAGTAGCATCATCTATGAAAGTGACAAAGTAAAGAGAACCACCTAAGGACCTAGTGGGCATAGGACCACACACATCTGTATGGACGATATTTAAAGGATGAATTGAAGAGTAAATATGTGTTCTATGCACATTTTTGGTTTTCTTTCCATATTGACAATGCTCACAAAACGAAAAATCAGAGAAAGATAACATAGATAAGTATCCAGAACGAGAAAAATTTCCATTCCACTACGAGATATATGGCCCAAATGACCATGCCAAATACAAGCCATAGGTTGTTCAGTAACAGCTAATAAGTGTTCTTTCTATGATACAAATAAAGGATAAAGTGAGCCAACTTTGCTTCGGTTGACAAGGTATGCCAAGGTCTATGCCTTAGTCATAAGCCTTGGAGGAAGCCAAGGAACAAAGCTTTTGCGTCGAACTGATCTGATACTAGTGAAGGGTTTCGATGACGATGCACCATTGTGCGCACTCCTTATTGAGAGCTCCATGATGATATCATCGGAGTATAAAATGGAGCTCCTAAGGTCGCACACAGTACTCTATACAGAGGCTGCAGAATACATAGAAAACACAGTACACAGGGAGCACGAAGACAAACTTCTTAGGTCTTACAAATGCGATCAAAGTTACAGTCTGTGACTGACTAGGCCACTATATGTTTTATTAAAGAACATATACAAAGAAGTGTCCAATGGCCATTTGGCCTTTCACATGGACACTAATGGTGACAAACATTTACCTAATTATTTATGGGTTGAGGTTGTATCCACAGCCACTTATTTGATTAATAGGTTACCTTCCAAATCACTTGATGGCATGACACCATATGAGGCTTGGAATGGAAGAAGACCAAGCTTGAATCACTGTAAGATTTTCCGATGTATTGCTTATGCTCATGTTCCTTCACAAGCTAGAGAAAAGATGGATCCAAAAGTTGAAAGATGTGTGTTCATTGGATATGACAACAACCAAAAAGGCAACAGGCTATACAACCCAACAAACAAAGTATTATTGGTGAGTAGAGATGTAGTGTTTGATGAGAATAGTTCTTGGTATGAAGACTCATGTAGTAAGATCAAGTTACCTTATGATCTTGAAGAAGATTTTTCAAAACTTGTCAAGGATAAACCTTCTAAAATTGAAGAACAGGATACATCAGAAGATGATGAAGCAACTCAGAGTGAAAAACTCAAAATGTGGAGGTCTAAAGGTAAAGCTAAAATGCAGGAACTTGGACAAGAGGCAAAATCATCAAATCATGGCCTAAGAAGGTACATGAGGGAGAAAAGAAAACCAGAGGGGTATGGGCTTGATATTTCTCTAGTTACTAAACATTCAATCTATCTAGAACATGATATTAAACAAGAAAAACTCTCAACATTTGAGGAAGCAAAGAAGAAATCAGACTGGAGGCATGCAATGGAAGATGAAATTGAAGCTCTTGAGGAAAAAAACACTTGGGAAATAGTTCCCAAGTCTTCATCAATGAAAGTGATAGGTTCAAGATGGATTAAGAAATCGAAGAAGAACTCAGATGGCTCCATTAATAGGTATAAGACAAGGCTTGTGGCAAAAGGCTTTGCACAAACTAAGGGAATTGATTATGAGGAGACCTTCCTTCCTGTGGCAAAGATGCCAACAATAAGATTCCTACTTAGTATTTTTTCTTCCAAGAATTGCAAGATACTTCAATTGGATGTAAAAAATGCATTTCTTAATGGATGGATAATAGAAGAGGTGTATATGGCACAACCACCTAGTTTTGAGAATCAAGTACATCCTGATTATGTGTGTAAACTTAATAAAGCTTTATATGGACACAAACAAACCCCAAGGGATTGGAATCATAGGCTTGTTTCATTTTTGCAGGATAAAGGATTTCAACCTAGCAAGGCAGATCCATCACTTTTCATCAAGAAGAGTAATTCTGAAGTCATCTGTTGGGGGATTCTTGGACAAGAAGGGATTTGAGTATTTGTAGGAGAAAAGGGAAAGGAAAGAAGAGAAAATACACACTGGAAGCCTCTGGCGATTGATTATAATAAGACAATTACAATGGGGATGCACAATACACTGAAATGCTTCTGTGCAAAATCCCACAGAGTGCTCAATTACAAAATACCAAGTACCCAAAGTCTTGTGAAGTCTTGTTGCTGCCGGACTCCTCTACACCAAACCTCCACCTTCTCCAAGCCTGCACTTGTGCACACCTTGCACCAAGCTTCCAATAAGGGGGAGGGCTGGACACCTTCTATCGGCACACGCACACTGCAATGAGACCTTGGGATCCTTGGGGGACTAGCTTAGCACTTCTCTGCACACTTCCTTAGTCACTCTCCATGCACACCTTGCACTTCACTTCTCTGCGTCACACACTGGTGACTCTTGCACTTCTCTCTCTTGCTTCACCTAGACTATGCTCCCCTTGCTTACACTTGGGATAGTCCAAGAATAGTCCTTGCCTTGATTTGAGTGTGTCGATTCACGTACGCTCCTAACTGTAAGAGTACCTTGGTGCTCACTTTGATGTCCCAAGATTGTCTTCACAAGTGGGCAGCCAACTACTCCCTGTTTTGTCCTGTAGTGACTTTAGGTTAAAACCAAAAATTTTAATTGGGGGGCCATACTTTCACTTCTGCGTACGCTGCCGCTTCACATACCTTCACATTTTCCTTGTAAGTCTTCAAATGTGCACATAAGGGAGGGTTCACCTGAACCTTCCAAAACACTTTAAAAACACTTTGAACCTTAGGGAAATTAGAGAAATACCTCTGCAACCTGCAACCCACTTTCTCCAATTTACCCTTTGTGGACAATTAATTGTGCACTACCTGTGCACTTTGACACCTGCACTTTAGCACTTTGACTTTACACATGTTGACTTTGTTGACTTTGACTTTTTGACTTTGACTGCTGACTTTGATCGCAGTTGACTCTGATCAATATAACTTTTATGGGCTCAACATCAACTATTTGTGTGTGTATGTGGATGATATTATACTTATAGGAAATGATGTAGATGGGATAAAGAAGATCAAGGAGCAGATGCAAGAAGAGTTCAAGATAAGTGACTTGGGTTCACTTACATACTTCCTAGGATTGGAAGTAGTATACACAGATCATGGTCTATTCCTTACTCAAAGGAGATACATTAATGACTTGTTGACAAAGTTCAAGATGCAAGATTGCAAGATTACAGGTACTCCAATGGAGGTTAATCATAAATTGAGCTCACATGAAGGCAAACTCATAGAAGATATCACAGGTTATCAAAGTCTTATGGGTAGTTTGAACTATGCCACATTGACAAGAGTAGATATATGCTATATTGTGAGTGTGCTAAGTCAATTTATGCACACACCCAGGAAACTCAGATATCTCAAAAGGACCATAAATGAAGGGTTATACTACCGTTATGTATCTGATTCAAGTCTAAAGTTGTTCTCTGATGCAAATTGGGTTGGCTCCAAGGAAGATAGAAGGAGCACCTCAGGATATCTTACCTTTGCAGGGTCAAAACTTGTCTCATGGTCATCTAAGAAGCAACCCATAATTGCCCTCTCTTCCACAGAAGCTAAATACAGAGGTCTTGTTATAGCTACTCAAGAAGCAATGTGGATGAAGACACTATTCATAGATCTTGGATTGGAGATTGGAACTCCAAGTATTTTTGGTGACAATATGAGTTCCATTCACTTGGCTGCCAATCCAATTTTTCATGCAAGGACTAAACATATTGAAGTACATTACCACTATGTAAGAGAGAAGATTGTGAGCAAGGAAATTCAGCTATCATATGTGTCAACTCATCAAGAATGTGCAAAGATTTTAACCAAACCATTAAATGGAACAAAACACATTAAATTCAAAGGTATGATTGGTTTGCAAGTAATCTTAGAAGAACTCAAGCTTACTTGACTTGAGGGGGAGATGTTGGAACAAGTTGATGGCAATTCTAAGTGTTGTCTTGAGCCTTCAAATGTCATAGAAACTTGAAACAGGAATCAAAGTGGTTGAATCCACTTGATGAGAAGGGAAAGAAAAGCCTCGAACTCTTGATTGAGTTAGTTGAGAATCTATCCCTAAGAATTAGGGGTGAGAAAGGTTCAAATTCAAAACTTGGCTCCAATAATAACTATATATACACTTGATTTAGATGCAGGTTTTACAGACTCATTAGCTGAGCTTCCTACCATATTAGAGTGTGAGCTCAAGGCACACACATGTACCACTAAGTCCATTGTAATTTACATTCAATATACATTTGAATTCATGAGCACTTGTGACCATATCTAATAGTAATTGAATGCATAAGAGATTCGAACATAAAAATGATAGGTATGAAGAATAAAAACATCAATTGATGTATTATCTTCTCCATAGATTTCAAGAACTCCATGGAAGCTTGCTCATAGCTTGAGTTGAGTTCTTATCTGTTGCAAGCGGGAGAGATTTTGCTTACTGAGATGCTTGTCTTTGTTGAGCGAATCTGGGTTTCATGGAATAGGAATGGGTCGGATCTCTTGGTTAGAGCATCCGTGCTTGCTCAGGATTGATCGGGATTTGAAACCATTGAGCTGTAGATTATTCCGAATGGTTGGCAATAATGACAGACGTCATTCTGGTAGTGATATGGGTTTGATGCTCCAAGTGTAGGCTTAAATTGGTGGATTGTATTGGCTCTCAGACTTTAGAGCATCAAAAAGCGATGAGTTGTTTGGTATAGCAGTTGGATGGCCACAATAAGGATTTTCGTTTGAGTCCTGCAGCCATCGTTGACAAGACATGTTGATGATCCACCTTTTTCTACCTAAAATTCTTATGAGAGAGTCATGAAAAAGTGACAATTGAACTCTCTGTAGTCGAAAAAACAACTCACATGAAAAATGATCATTATAAATGTGAATAATATGAAGATGATGATGGACCTATCAAGGTCACCATGGATCTTCAACCTAGGAGCTCTGATACCAATGCAAGATTACAACCACCACGTGCTAGAGAGATGACTTTCCTCCCAACCATCTGCCTCTATATATAGCTCTCTCTAGGGGATTGCCTTCTTGGGCAGGTGGATACTAACCATCCATGTGTCGGCCATGTAACTGTATGTGCACCAAGTGTCCTAATCAACTCGACTTAACGCAAGTGGATGCTTCTAGAAGGCTCTTGATCTCTTTGGGCAAAATACTCTCCCAATGTCCCCCATTGGGATTGAACCCAAGACCTCCTCCTTCACATCCTTAAGTCCTAACCACTAGGCTAAGTTGATCACTTGGTTACAAGAGTAAATGACCTTCTAGTAAGTCTAGACTAAAGATCTTTGGTCATACACACGGGTGACCAAACGGTGTTTGATTTCATATCTGTCTGAACCAACCGAACCCTTGGATCATAGACTAACTTTATTACATGCAGATGAAAGACTTACCTAGCCTTGCCATAGGAGATGTATGATAGTTGTTCATAGGTTCTTGATAAGCCTAGTTGGCTTCTATTGGGTAATTGATTTTATGCAGTGGGGTTTGTGATTCACTATGCAGGTTAACAAGTCAGTACTTGCAATTCTATGATATTTTGACACTGGTCATATGCTCATTTTGCAAAGGATACTCTAGTGAAATTTTTCCTGATTTTTGGTTTAGTCAACTATACAGTGGTTGATTTACTCCTTGATATACTTATTTGTTGGTCTTTGGATCTAGCTCTATTGTCATTCTATTTAGTTCTCTACCATCATGGCATCAGAGGTCTTAAGCACATCTGGTGGATCACTATCTAGTGCTAGTGTTCTGAGGAGGAGCTATAACTTGTAGGGCAAAGACCAATTTGAGATCCAAAAATTTGATGGCACAAACTTTGCTCTATGGAAAAATCAGATTAAAGATGTGCTGATTCAAAGAAGGCAATGGAAGCCAGTAAATGGGATTTCAAAGAAGCCTCTTCTCATGGATGAAGATGATTGGGATGAGTTAGATGAAATGGCCAGGTCTACCATTCTCTTGCACCTAGCAGATAATGTATACTTTAGACTATTAGACTGTGAAAGTACAGAGTAGCTTTGGAAGAAGTTATGCAATACATATGAAAAAGAGAAAAAATAAAATAAAGTGTATTTGATGAGAAAATTATATGACCTTTGCATGAAGGACACAGATAGTGTTGCTGCTCATCTAAATGAGTTTGATGCTATATTCTCCCAATTATAGGCTCAAAAAAGGGATATGGATAACGAAATGAAAGCAGTATTGCTATTATGCACCCTGCCATCATCATGGGATATGTTTTGCACATCTATTAGCAATAGTGCACCTGGTGATAAATTTGTCTATGATGACATATCTGGAGCACTCTTGAGTAAGGAGATTTGTAGAAAATGTATGGTTGGCACTTAGAGTGGAGATGCATATAATGTTCATGATTCTTACCAAGGAAAGAATCGGCAACATGGCAGGAGCAAGAAGAAGGAAAAGAATGGTCAATAGAATAAGAGTAGAAATAAATCAAGGGAGAGGGATATCGAATGCAATTATTTTCATAAGAAAGTACATATGAAGAAATATTGTTATGAATTAAAGAATGCTAAAGGTAAAGGACAGAATGTTGATGGGCATGTTAAACAATTACGTGCACCATCTTCTTTGATTGTGAAGATTGAAGAAATTAATTCTATTTTTGATGATGCTAATGTGTTGACACTTGATAGTACTATGCCAACTGAGGCTCTTATGGCTGATTCTCTTTCCCACACATGGCTGCTAGATTATGGTGCTTCTTTCCATGTGACACCACATAGAGAATGATTCTCTAATTATGCAGCAAAATCTCTTGGTACCGTGAGACTTGGTGACTCTTACGAGTGTAATGTTGTGGGGATTGGAGATGTAGTTGTGCAGTTCATTGATGGTTCAACATTTACTATGCATAATGTATGCCATGTACCTCAGTTATCATGCAGTTTGCTATCAGTTGCTCAACTTGATGACTTTGGTTACAAGGTGGTCTTCTATGCTTAGTCCTTTTGTATATCAAAGGGCAATATGGTTATTGCAAAAGGAAGCAAAGTTGGCTCACTTTATCCTTTATTTCTATCACAAAAGAACACTTGCTAGCTGTTACTGAACACCCTATGGCTTATATTCAGCATGGTTGTTTGGGCCATTTATCTTGTAAAGGAATGGAAAATCTTTCTCATTTTTTCTACTTAACTATGTTATCTTTCTCTGATTTTTCATTTTGTGAGCATTATCAATATGGAAAGAAAACCAGAAATGTGCATTGAATGCACATTGACTCTTTAATTCATCCTTTAGATCTCGTTCATATAGATGTGTGTGGTCCTATAACCACTAGGCCATTAGGTGGTTCTCTTTACTTTGTCACTTTCATAGATGATGCTACTAGAAAATTCTGGGTATATCCTATCAAATCGAAGGATGCGGTATTCCCTACTTTCAAAAAATTGCTTGCTTGAGTTGAGACTGAAAAAGGAACTAAGCTTAAGGCTTTACATTCAGATACTGGGGGTGAGGATACCTCACACGAATTCATTTTGTCAGTTTAGAGGGATTCTTAGAGATTTTACAGCTCCTTGTACCCTAGTACAGAATGGTGTAGCTGAAAGGATGAATATAACTATTCAAAATAGAGTAGTTTCTATGTTGCATCATGCAAAGCTCTCACAAGGGTTTTGGGTAGAAATAGTATTGACTGTTGTTCATGTGATTAACCTTTCACCTAGTACTCCCAAAGGTCTAAAAGTGGCACAAGAGTTATGGACAGGGAAGCCACCATATTATGATCATCTTTGAGTTTTCTGGGTGTGAAGCATATGTTCATATACCCAAGAGTCTTTCACAAAAGTTGGACCATAAGTCAAAGAAATACATTTTTCTGGGATATGGTAGAAAAGGAAACTTTGGATATCAATTATGGGATCCTAGACAATGGTACCAAAAGTTTGATGCTTTTATGAAGTCTCAAGGCTATTCTCAAAGCAATGAGGATCACTATCTCTACACAAACAAATGCTCGATGGCAGCTTGATATGCTTGATACTTTATTTCAATGATATGTTGATTGTTGGGAAGTCATCTTATGACTTGTCAATTCTGAAAAAGAAGCTGAGTCAGACATTTGATATGAAGGATTTGGGGGATGGCAAACATATTCTTGGCATGTGCATTACTCGTGATAGGAGTAAAAGATGCATATACTTGTCTCAAATTGAGTACATATCCAAAGTACTTGAAGGGTTCAATATGCAAGGTGGAAAGGCATTAAGTGCACCTTTACCCACATATGTGAAACTGAGCAAGAATGATTGCCCCAAATCAAATGAGAAAAAGGAATTAACGATCGAGATTCCCTATCAGTCTTTTGTTGGTAGTCTCATGTATGCTATGGTAGCTACGAGACTAGACGTTGCATTTGTAGTGGGAATTGTGAGCAGATATATGTCTAATCCTGGCAAGAAACATTGGGAAGCATTCAAGATGATTTTGAGATATTTGCGTGGCACTAAGGACAAGTGTCTATGCTAAGGTAGAGGGAAAGCATCCATTATTGGCTACAGAAATTCTGACTATGTTGGTTGTGTAAACAATTGTAAGTCTACATTAGGGTACATTTTTCATTTTGCTGGAGTTGCTATCTCTTTGAGATCTCGTCTTCAAGAATGTACAGTTGTTTCCACCATTGAAGCAGAGTATGTTGTAGCAAGTGAGGCATGTAAGGAAACATTGTGGCTTTCTCATCTTGCTTGTGATATGGGTTTACCTGAGCATGTACCTCGTTTGCTTAGTGACTGTCAAAGTGCCATTGCTTTGACTAAGAATCCAATCTATCATGCAAAGACCAAGCACATTGAGGTGAGGTATCACTTCATTAGAGATTGATTAGCCACTGAGCATATTATTCTTGAGAAGGTTCACACTCGAGATATGTTGCAGATGCTTTGTCTAAAGCTCTACCACATGATAGCTTTCGACACTCTTGTCACTTGATGGGGGTTACTTGATTGATCATCATCTTCAACACCATCTACATCATCTTCAATAATTGTATTTGTACGTGTAGTAGAGATTTTTTCAATACCCTGCATAATATTCCACAACCCTTTTTCTACTAATACATGATGCATCATATATGCCCACAATGGGTAATTTTCACCATCTAACTTATCCTCAATGGCCAACATATTGAATACATCATTGCATTCAAACATGGTTAGTGAATAAACACCTTGATGTAGAAAAATGAATGTATCTCAAAAAGTTGAGCAAAAATACCCTATCGAGCTCTGATCAACTTCTAGGAGACTTTGAGGTGCTTGTACTTGTGAGCCAAAACCTATATATATGTTTAGTACAAAAAGACAAAATTGCATGTGCACTCGTTTTGATAATGCATTTTGAGGCTAAAACTAGCTCATACCCAAATTTTAAGGGGCTTTGACAATGTGTTCAGTGAGCTCCTAATTTCCCCGATTATGCTCACCAATATTTATGCGATTCTGAGATTGTGGTTGGAGGGGTGTCAACAACGCTCTAGATGGAACTATACAGGATATTCCATGTTTGGGTCTAAGCTCAAATTTTTGAGTGATATGAGCCATTGGATTGCACTTAAATCTAATGATTAAGGAGAAAAGGCGCCTTTTTTATTATGGGAAGCCATCTCAACCATTAGATCATGGTTCCATTCAATGGCTAAAAAGAAAGGCGCTCAAATCTCATGGGAATGCATCACAACCCTTAAATCTCAAGCCAAATGCAAGGGTACACATTCAAAGGCACTTTTTAAGGGCTCATTTTATCTAAACCACTTGATCTCAAGCAAATACAAGGGCCCAAACACAATGGCATCTTGAGGTAGGCCATTTAACTTCAACCTTTGGTTCTCCCAAGCAATCCGAGGGCTCTAATGTATTTCCAAGCTTTTCATAACCATTCAAATGGATAAAACTAAAAGTTTTATGTGGTTTTCTCTTCATTGACCACACAAAAACAAGGGAAGCATATGCCTAGCCTATGTGATTAAGGGACTAGACTGTGTCCACCACCCTCTTCTCATTGGTCCATCACTAATTGGCCCTTAATCCACAAGGCCCGTCAAGGGCTAATTTTTTGCCCTAATGATGGCATTGACTTCAATTGAAGGTAATGAAGTTCATGATGCACTCCTATAGAGATCCATGTTTAGCTCATGCTACTACCACAAGACCAAACCTAGCATATACATTTGGTGTGCTATCTCAATTCATGCACATACCTTGATTCCTTCACTTACATGTAGGTAAAAGTGCTTAGATATCTCAAGGGCCCTTTGAATGAAGGTCTTTTCTATCCTTTTGAAGATGATTTGCAGGTGAAAGCAATTACAGATGTTGGTTCGAATGGATCCAAGGAATATAGGAGAAGTACAAGTGGATACATAGTGTGCTAGGCAAGAAGGTCATCTCATGGGTGGCACATAACTACCAAGGATCAATGTGCTAACATTTTCACTAAATAATTGGATTCAACCAAGCTAATTAAGTTCAAAAGAGGCACTTGAATAATGGAACTTGGATGAAGATTTGAAGGTTGAAACTTGAGGGGGAGTATCAAAAATCAACCTCCAACCTTAGGAGCATATGAATCACTTCTTTTCTTCATACCTGGAGCATCATGAAACAAGAAGCCACTCACAAGACCTCATGTATACAATTGAATGTGAATCACCCTCATATCTCTCAATCATTCACCTATCACAGTTCGGTGAGATGGATCCTATTTTCTTGCAAAAAGAGCATACTAGCTTATAGAGAATCTTTTCCAAGTTATATATACACACGTCAAGTACTTAGAATTGGTATGATCTTGTGTGTTTTATTACTTTGGGAATTCGAATAAACTAGTAGGCCCCTTTCTAAGCAAGCCCCTTCTTGTTTGAGTGATTTACTCAAATTTGTGTGTGTGTGTGTGTGTGTGTGTTTTGGCAATTAAGGAACTAGATAGTTTTAATCATAGAGCAAAATTTCCCTTTCATATATTATCCCTTTCTTGTAATCTTTGGCTTGTTAGAAAGATAATATAGTCTTCTAAACTTTCCTTAAATCTCTAGTCTTATCTTTGCATATTCTGAGAGAAATTATGTCTTGAGTAAAAAGTGGTCACTATATGTGTTTCTAGGGAAGGCAATGAGTAGTTTCTCTTAGAGAAATTGGTTCTATGAGGAGAAGAAAATATTTTCAGTGAAATTATTTGCATTAACAAGGTATTATAGTCTTGTTTGAGGGACCAAAATACATAAGGGTTGATTACATAAGGACTCAAATAATTATTGATTTGAGTAAATAGAGGTATCTCTGAGTATATTGGTGAGGTCATTCATGCTTCAAGATATGTAGGGAAGGTTGAAGTTCTCCCAACATATAAATTTATGTATGTATCTATATATGTGTATAAATGTATTTGTATGCATGTATGTATTATTTTAAATTTATGTATATGTGTGTATGTGTATGTATCCATTGTATCTGTGTAGGAGGGACATAAGAGGATATTAAAAAATATGTGGCATGAAGAAAGTGAAAATTGAAGAAGTAATTGATATAAGAGTGAGGATCTAAGGGGGAGAAGGGAAATGAGTGAAAGTTTAAGATAGGAAAGAGAGAATATACATATTTTCTCAAACATAAATCTGATAGCACATAATGTTCTTACCTATTATGCATGTCCTTGTGAGCATGTAAGACTAGTTTTTATGCATGGAAGAAAGTTATGTTGAAGCTATGCTGAACTTTAAATTCCTCTATTAAGCTTTTCAACACATGAAATCTCAAAAATGTTCCATTAAAGATGATAATCTCACATTCTTTCATTCAATTTGCAGGTGATTATTATACCCAATTTTTTTCTATGATTTTGACTATCATTATGTCCATTTTTATTAACTATGTTATATATGAAGGTATTTTTCTTTGACAAAAGAACCTTAAATTATAAACTAGGTAAAGATACAAAAGAGTTAGAGATATTTACAAAGAAGGTTGATAACCTTTTCATCCTCTTCAACTTGTTGTTTTCTAAGATGAACATCCTCTGGTTCTAACAAGAGGGATTGTTTAAAAATATTTGCATCCACATGTATATGGATACCAGCTTGTTTTATCCATAATTGTACAAACACGTGTTTTAAGACCTTACCATGTAAAAGAAAGATGGGATTCTTGAATCATGATTTTTCCAAATTTAAAGTTGTACAAAAAGGAAGCTTTATCAAGAATTATCTAATTTTTTATTAGGCATACATATATGGATTAGAGTGCCCATGACATAAGAGAGGTTTTGGATATGCACTTTATAAAGCTTTGCACAGCTTGTCTGAAGGAGCATGTGGGATAATTCTTCCCCTCTTTTCTCCTCATCAATATTTCACAAGGTTTTCACCTCTTATTTGGATTCCCTTCACTCATCTTCCCTCATGTATTGTGTCCAATGTTATCATATAATCTGAAAGATTAGCATTACACGCCTTATATCCACAACTATTGGGGTACTCACCAAAGTTTTATGTAATCCTCTTGGGCTTATTTCAATATATACTATCCCTTTGGTGGCCTATAATCAAACTTCGAGAGTTTTGAGTCCGTGAAGCTTTGAGGTTGTCTCATTCTACTATTTCTTCTAGATGTGAATTAACCAATATAGTATTCACATATAGCTAGGATATCGTCCAACTTCTTGATATGGAAAGTCTAATAAAAATCATTACTGAGTTCTGTTGGTGTAAATTACAAGCCTACACATTTGGCTCAAAGGATGCATTGAAGTCTATACATACATGAAGAAGCATAGGAACATATGCTAGTGGTTAATTACCACTTTACCTCATTGTAAAAGTCAAATTGACTTGGAATCTCTTGTAATCACCTACCAAAAGGATTCGTGGAAAATTAGTTGTTTGATTGAAAGAATATCTCCAAGCATTTAGGAGCTTGATCATAGGGAGCCAAAAGTTTGAATTTGAATTCAAATTTTTTACTCATCCCTATAAAAATGGACATGAAAAGTTGCAGGTAAGAGAGAGCACTCCCGAGCATAGCATTACTGATTTTTGAGTGTGTGTGAGGTCTACACTCTAGCCCACACCTCTCTACATCATTAGGCAATGAAGTTCATGCCAATGGAGTTGTATACAATTGTTCATTAATACATACATTCACATTGTCCATCTCTGAGTTCTCTGTTAGTCTACTCAAAAGTCTATCAACTTGTCAAGGGCATATCTCAATCAATTCTTCACTAAACTCAGTGATTCAAAGCTTGTTGGATTTAGCTTGAACTAATACACATGCTGTCAAGGTTTGAAGACATTCTATTCAGCCATTTTGGAGAAATCTGCATCGCGGTGATCTCTGGTCATTTTCTACTACAGTCTTGAAAAGTCAGGGGTATAACTTAACTTGCTAAATTGATTTCTCTTAGCATAGTTTATCATTTTACATCATTCGACTTGGAATTGGTAGCTTACTAAGCTAATTAGATACCCCTAAAAGGAATTTTTCCGATTCCTACTGTGCTGGTCATACTGAGCAAAATACCCAGCAGGTGTCAAGACATAAATAGAAGGTTTTCTTGAGTTTGTGACTTCCAAAGTTATCTGTTTTGATTCAAACATTACACACATCATTTCCAAAGTACATAGGACATTTTATGGTGTCATTGGAAAGCTAAGGAGGTCTAGTTATCAACTCTGAAGCAAAAGAGGGCTGGTACAAAGCAGGTTTAGCAGTACCTACTCAGTCTCTTGGAGCATCCATCTATCTTTCACAACAGTGGTATCAGAGCAAACTAAGGTAAAATGGGAGATGGTTTTCCTTCATTCATTGATAAATTGGATAGGAACAATTATCAAGCATGGTCTCTAAGGATGAAGACCTACTTACAAGGAAGGAGTCTCTATGGATACATCTCAGGAGATGAGGAATTGCCCTCATTCAAAACAAGAGGATTACCATCCAAGGAAGAACATGAAAAGCTCAACACATGGTGTGCTAAGGATGCATTGGCAAGGTCTTATTTACTCAACTCTATATCTGATTTTCTTTTGCCACATATTAGAAATTGTAAGACATCCCAAGAGACTTGGGAAACCTTGTCATCATATTTTTCCTCCAACACAAGGGCTAGGAAAAATCAGTTGTGGATTGAATTCACAACATTAAGGAAGCAACCTAAGCAAGTTGTTTCAGAATTTGTGACCAAAATTAAAGATGTAGTAGATCAGTTAGCAAGCATAGGAGAAGAGATTGAAGAAGAACAGATTGTAAGGCAAGTGATCAATGGGATCAAGGTTGATGATAAATGGGAAAGCTTCACCACAGCTATGGATCTTTACATGGACATGCACACTCCAGATCTTACAACTCTCATGGGACAATTATTTACACATGAAGCAAAGCTCAACAAAAATGGAGACACATCCAAAGGTAATAACTCTTCTGCCCTATACACTGATAAGAAGTCTAAAGATAAAGGCAAAAGCAAGAAGGTGGAAGATGAAGGCTCTACTTCTCAAGCCAACTATGCAAGGAGAGGTAGATCTTCAAGAGGAAGGGGCAGAGGAGGTAAGCAAGGTTTATCAAATCATACTATAGATGAGTGTTTCAAGAATTACAAGAATCATAGAGGAAGAGGATATCAAAGAGGTGGCTACTCACAGTCAAGAGGTAGATTCAACCATTACCAAGGCTGCAACAATAACTACAACAACAACTACAACAATAATTACAATGGCAACTACCAAGGAGGATTCAAATCTAGGAAGGATTACAACAACTATACAGAGGAGCAGGATGACTCTCTTCTAATCATGAACATGACTTCAAAATCAGGTACAAATGATGACCACCTATTCTACATTGACTCAGGATGTTCAAATCATGTGGCTGGCAATGTAGCATTACTTTTTGATCTTGAGGAACCAAAAGGTAAGCATCAAGTCCAAACAGGTGATGACACAAAGCATTCTGTAGTTAAAGTTGGAAATGTTAAGACTTGTGATGTAAATCAGAATTTGTTGAGCAGGGTACTCTATGTACCAACTATTACCAAAAATTTGATGAGTGTTGGTCAGATTGTGGAGAAAGGTTTGCAGGTCAGATTCAACCAATATGGAGCATATGTGGAGGATCCAAAACATGGGTTCAAGAGGATTGCTAAAGGAGAAAAATCAGGTAGACTTTTCACTTTTGAGTTAGAAGATACAAAGAACATTGCACTATACAGTTATAAAGATCAGACACTTTCAGAGCTTGAGATTTGGCACAAAAGGTTAGGATAGGAGAAAGAACCTTGAAACAAATGTGCAGGGACCAATGTGTGCTTGGGATACCTAATGTATCCAAGCAACATATGATTTTTAAGTGTGTTGCTTGTCAATTTGGGAAGTCTCACAGGTTACCCTTCTCAAGGAAAGGATATATGCATGAAGACTACCTAGAGCTTGTCCACACAGATGTATGGGGACCAAGTAAAGACCCCTCAGTCTCAGGTTCAAGGTACTATGTATCTTTCATTGATGATTATAGCAGATGGACTGTATTGTACTTTATGAAGCACAAGGATGAGGTATTTAATTGTTTTAAAAAATATCTTGCATTAGTTGAAAACCAGACAAGAAGAAATTTGAAGAGGCTAAGGTCAGATGGAGGAGGTGAGTACTTCTCCAATGAATCTGAAGACTTCTTGCAGGACAGAGGCATCAAAAGAGAGATAACCATAAGGTATTCTCCTGAAGAGAATGGGGTAGCTGAGAGAAGAAATAGGTTAATTGTTGAGACAGCTAGATCTATGCTTAATGAGAAAAGGTTACCTAACTAGCTATGGGCAGAGAGTGTTTCTAGTGCCACTTACCTCATAAACAGGTTACCATCTAAGTCTCTTGATGGCATGAAACCCTATGAAGCATGGCATGGTAAGAGATCCTCACTTGACAATTGCAAAATATTTGGATGTGTAGCATATGTACACATTCCTTCTTAGATAAGAGGTAAGCTAGACCCAAAGGCTGAAAAATTCATCTTTATTGGGTATGATTTAAATAAAAAAGGTTACAGGTTTTATAATCCCATCAATAAGGGATTCATGGTAAGCAGAGATGTTGTCTTTGATGAAAATGATTCTTGGTATGAGAATGAATGCAGGAAGGTCAAATTACCCTATGATTTGGAAGAGGAATTTCCAAGTCTTACAAAGGAGGAACCTACTCAGAATGAAGCCTCAAGTTCAGATGATGAAGACACTATCAATCTTGAAGAGTTCAAAGCATGGAAGTCCAAAGGCAAAATGAAGATGAAGAAGCTTGAAGACATACCTGAATCTTCAACTCAACCATTTAGAAGATCACAAAGAGAAAGCAAGAAACCTATCAGATATGGGTATGATACATCTCTTGTTACTAAACATTCTGTTTATCTTGCCAAAGATTTGTCAAATGAAGAACCAGGATCATATGAAGAAGCAATTACCAAATCAGAATGGAAAGAAGCTATGGATGAGGAGATTGATGCCCTCAAAGAGAGTGACACATGGGAGTTAGTACCTAAGAAGGACTCAATGAAGGTAATAGGATCCAGATGGATCTACAAACTTAAAAGAAATTCTGATGGAACAATTAATAGGTACAAAGCCGGATTGGTAGCCAAGGGTTTTGCACAAACCCAAGGCATTGACTATGAGGAGACATTCTCACTTGTGGCCAAGATGCCAACAATCAGAGTGTTGGTAAGTGTGGCTACATCAAAAAATTGGAATATGTACCAATTGGATGTCAAGAATGCTTTCTTGAATGGATGGATTTCAGAGGAGGTATATATGTCACAACCTCCTGGCTATGAGGATCCTAAGAAGGTAACATATGTTTGCAAATTGAAAAAGGCTTTATATGGATTGAAGCAGACACCCAGGGCATGGAATTACAGGTTAACTACATATCTCCAAGACCAAGGATTTGTCATGAGCAAGGCAGATACTTCTCTGTTCATCAAGAGAAGTAATTCAGAGGTAATATACCTTTGTGTTTATGTTGATGACATCATCATTACAGGTAATGACGTCAATGGAATCAGATATATCAAAAGTCAAATGATGAAGGAGTTCAAGATCAATGATCTTAGTCTATTGAAGTATTTTTTGGGACTTGAATTAGTCTACACTAATTCAGGGATATACATCACTCAGAAAAAATACATACAGGATATGTTGAAGAAGTTTCACTTGCAGGATGCCAAAGTAGCAAGCACTCCAATGGAGGTAAACTTAAAGCTAAGTGCCCATGAAGGTGATGAAGTCAATGACATTACATGTTATCAAAGTATGGTGGGTAGTTTGAACTATGCTACCTTAACAAGGATAGATATTGCATATGGAGTTAGTGTGCTAAGTCAATTTATGCACAAGCCAAGGATACCTCACTTAGAGGCTGCCAAGAGAATCCTGAAGTATCTCAAGGGTACACGGAATCATGGTTTGTATTTCCCTTACACTTTAGATATTGATATCAAAATTTATTCATATGCAGATTGGGCAGGATGCAAGGATGATAGGAGGAGCACTTCTGGATATATTTCTTTTGCAGGTGACAAACCAATTTCATGGTCTTCAAAGAAGCAACCTACTGTTGCTTTATCTTCCATAGAGGCAGAGTATAGAGGACTGGCTAATGCCACACAAGAAGCAATATGGATTAAGCTCTTGTATATAGAATTGGGATTATATACTAGGTCACCAATTATCTTTGGAGATAATACAAGTTCTCTTCACCTTGCAGCTAATCCTATTTATCATGCTAGGACCAAACACAGAGGTCCATAACCATTATGTGAGAGAGAAATTGATAAGCAAGGACATTCAAATAACCTATGTATCAACCAACATGCAATGTGCAGATTTGTTGACTAAAGCTTTGGATGGAACCAAACTTTGCAGGTTCAAATCCATGATTGGATTGCAGGATATACTTGAAGATTGAAGATGAAGACTTAAGCCAAAATGTTTGGCTTGAGGGGGAGCTGTTGGTGTAAAATACAAGCCTACACATTTGGCTCAAAGGATGCATTGAAGTTTATACATACATGAAGAAGCATAGGAACATATGCTAGTGGTTAATTACCACTTTACCTCATTGTAAAAGTCAAATTGACTTGGAATCTCTTGTAATCACCTACCAAAAGGATTCGTGGAAAATTAGTTGTTTGATTGAAAGAATATCTCCAAGCATTTAGGAGCTTGATCATAGGGAGCCAAAAGTTTGAATTTGAATACAAATTTTTTACTCATCCCTATAAAAATGGACATGAAAAGTCGCGGGTAAGAGAGAGCACTCCCGAGCATAGCATTACTGATTTTTGAGTGTGTGTGAGGTCTACACTCTAGCCCACACCTCTCTACACCATTAGGCAATGAAGTTCATGCCAATGGAGTTGTATACAATTGTTCATTAATACATACATTCACATTGTCCATCTCTGAGTTCTCTGTTAGTCTACTCAAAAGTCTGTCAACTTGTCAAGGGCATATCTCAATCAATTCTTCACCCAATTCAGTGATTCAAATCTTGTTGGATTCACCTTGAAGTAATCTAAATGCTATCAAAGTTTGAAGACATTCTATTCAGCCATTTTGGAGAAATCTGCATCGAGGTGATCTCTGGTCATTTTCTACTATAGTCTTGAAAAGTCGGGGGTATAGCTTAACTTGCTAAATTGATTTCTCTTAGCATAGTTTATCATTTTACATCATTCCTCTTGGAATAGGTAGCTTACTATGCTAATTAGATACCCCTAAAAGGAAGTTTTCCAATTCCTACTGTGCTGGTCATACTAAGCAAAATACCCAGCAGGTGTTAAGACATAAATAGAAGGTTTTCTTGAGTTTGTGACTTCCAAAGTTATCTGTTTTGATTCAAACATTACACACATCATTTCCAAAGTACATAGGATATTTTATGGTGTCATTGGAAAGCTAAGGAGGTCTAGTTATCAACTCTGAAGCAAAAGAGGGCTGGTACAAAGCAGGTTTAGCAGTACCTACTCAGTCTCTTGGAGCATCCATCCATCTTTCACAACAAGTTCAATTCTACTTTTGAGATGAAACGTTTTTCAAAGAAAATGGCATAGGATTGAAAAAATAATTTTTGCACCAACGTAACTTTGTATCCAAAAATTTAACCATCTACATTTCTCTTATAATTATAGAACACGTTTTTTTAATATGAATTTCAAATCCATATGGCACTTCTTTCTCTCCTTTCCTTCTTCGATACTTTTAGTCTTCTTCATTTAACCATTTGAGTAGTATTTAAGCACAATGCATATGCATGAAACTATCACATGTAAATTTTTTATTTTAATATAAAGGAAGTTTGGCATTAGCCTACTCTCCCGAACTTGAGTTAAATAAAGAAAAGTACATAGTTAGATCTAGATACCTTAATTGGAAGCCTTGTTTCCTAATCTTGTGGTATGGGATCCTTTCTCCTACATCCCACTACTGAAATTGTTTCAATCTCATCAAGGTCCTCCTTTGATTCATGGCTAAGCTCCAGATGTACATGGTTTTCATCTTCATTTCATTCTTTGTGTCTTATTTTCTTTGAAAATTGGAGTCCTTTCTCCAAGCGTCTCACTCCAATGCAAGCTTCGTTTTGGTATGGTTTGTGGGAATCGAACTCATGGCCTACCGACTAGGAGTATGATGGCTAACCACTTGCCCCAAAAGACATGGTTGATTATTAATCCCGAATCCTCCTACTTAGGGTGTGTGTCTCTTGAACCCTGACTCTCAACCTTGGTGTCTTGAACCTTGCTTTTCTGCTTCTTGCCCACTTGCCTACAAACTTGTCTTGTTTGCAACCTTAGTATCTTGAGTCTTCACCTGCGCGAGGTGTCTTAGATCCTCAATCTAGCCTGTCCTTTGGAAATTTCTTTTCTAAAGCTTTCCAAAGGTACCCCACACATCTAAATCCAACCTACGAATTGGGAGATGGAGTTTAATATTTGTTGGGCAAATTTTTGAAAGCATCATGCACGGCTTCCATCGACCCTACCCAAGCCTACTTCCTAAGCTTTGATATATAACATATTTGTTTGGAATTATACTTATTATTCATCGACTAGGAGTATGATGGGCTAACCATTTGCCCCAAAAGCCATGGTTGAGGATTACTTCCTAATCCTCCCTCTTAGGATGTGTTTCAACCATCTCCTACTCAAGATTTCTTGAGATACCAATCAACTATCTCCCACTTGCCACCCAACATTAAATAGCCCTTACCCTTCTTACATCTAGAGACTTCTCTAAGGTCCAAATACCCCTAAGAATTGCACAAAACTCAAAGCATACTTCATTGGATTTTGAATCAGTCCTAGAACATGGTTAATGAGTTGTTATAGGCATTTGAAACAAGTTCATCAAGAAATAAAGCTTATTGTTTTGGCCATGAGTGATGCAAAAAAGCAATCAAAGATTTACAAGTTTCTCACAATGCCATGTGGGAGTCAACATGTGAATTTGTATGAGTAAACTATATATTATGAGATAGTTAAGAACCCCATATCTCAATAAGGTGATTGATGATGTCTTCCTAAGTACATGAAACTAAATGGAATGGCAAACATAGCTACCTAGTTAGAGATATTGGGTGTGGTGAATCTCTACCTTGGTGTGGAGATAAGGTAATAAGGGGATACTCAACTCAAAAATAATATAAACACTCAATTGGAAAATCAATCAACAAGTAAACATTTCGAAAATTTTCCATTTTATGTTGGTCACACAAAATTAGGGGCTAACTTGGTTGAAGAAAACTCAAATGTGTTCTTGAAGTGATCATTTTGAAGCATTCACATTGGTATCTTGAGATAGGATAGATTTTAGAGGTTCTTTTTCCTTGAACTCGGAGTCTTTCGAAGGCTTGGAGGATTCTTGGAGTTTAGGATTGTGAGAGACAACATTCTACTTTCATCTACACGAAAGAGAGCTATTAGACCTTCCTTTCTACACCCTTAAGTCCTTAAGGACAGTCCATAGGACACCCTGTAGCCCCTCCTTGGACAACCAAGAGAAACCTTGCCCCCACATATGACCTATAGGGTTTGAACATCACAAGATCTATTGATATAGTGCCATCTCTCTCTCTCTCTCTATGTTATTGCAAGATTTCTAAGTGTGCTATTGCTCTTATATGGTTGGAAGACCCTATAAGATCAATAGCACACTTAAAAGCCTTCCTTGCGCATATGACCTATAGGGTTTGAACACCACAAGATCTACTGATATAGTGCCATCTCTCTCTCTCTCTATGTTATTGAAAGCTTTCTAAGTGTGTTGTTTCTCATATGTGGGGTATAACTATTGACATTTGTAGGCCCGCAAGTTTTCTTTTCTTCTCTAGAACTCATTCCTCTACATATGTGCCAAACTTGAGAGAAAAAACCCTATTGGAGAGCCCTTTTGAGCCACATTTCAAGAAGATCTACAGAAAAGCTTTCGGATGTTGGAATTCCACATATCACAAAATCCTCCAATAGTTTTCCCCATGCATTTGGAATCACGAAAATGCTCCAAGAAGCCATTTGAAATGTCCATTTGAGATTCATCAAACCAATTTCACATCCATAGTCAATCAACCAATTTTATAAGATAGTTTTGGAAGTTCATAGGAGATTAACGGAAGCCATGACTCTTCCAAAGGAGGCCCAAGCCAACCTATAAGATAGGAAATCTTTAGAAATTAATGAGGAGAAGTAATCTATTTATTTCTCAGCTCTGTTTGGAAACATTCAATTTTTCTTTGATTACAAAGGCACTCAATCGAGAGAGAGAATCCCAAAATGGTAGCAATATGAGCAAAAATAATGATGCACTTAGGCAAGAATTAGGCTATATGCGAGGTGAAGGGGTAAGAAAAGTAGATAATATGCTAGGAGAAGGCGTTATAGGGGAGGAGGAAGAAGTGCATAAGGTGGATGTCTATAAGGTTTATATGGGTCATCAAAGAAAATAAATGATATTCAAGCATAGATGATCATAGGCAGAAAGAAAGAACCCAAGATTGGAACCCTTAAAACTTAATTAGATGAAGTTAAGCATAAGATGAAGCAAATCCTACGCATGCTCCACTACTTCAAGCTCTTCCTACCCAACAAGGTTACTTGTCTATTTGAGAGAAGAATCCCTCCTCAAGTAGAGGAAAGCATGCCTCCTTAGCCCTTCCTAGTAAGGTTTCACCTAAGCCTAGGATTGAGGATTTGATTTCAAGTCCTCTAGTCATTGCCTCTTTCAAACCTAGAAATCTTTCCTTTTTCTAAGATATGAAACCTGCATATTTCTCAAGAGATGAAAAAGATAAGAACAAAGATGCAATCTTAATATTAATCGATAAATTGCAAGACCTACATCAACTTAAAGACACTTAGGATTGTCATGTTTTGAAACATGCTTATCCCTTGGGCCTAAAGTCTATAAGTGGTGGATGAGGTTAAAATTAGAGTCGCAATGGATTCTTGAAACTATGATTCAATTTGAATAACTCTCTAAAAATAGTGCTTCTTTGAGAATGAGGATGGAAAAAATTGAGAACAGTGGGCATTAGGGAAAAAAAATATAACAGGTATGGTCCTTTTGGATTGAGTGACTAGTGATGGAACAATCTAAAAAGGGTGGTGGCCATACTTTATACCCTAAAAATTACTAGGTTGAAGGGGGGAGAAGGGACATGATTCCATATGCTTAGGGTTTTCTTCTATGGAGAGAAGAAATCTCATAATCATGCTAGGACCAAACATTCAAAATCTTTTAAAAGTTGTAAAACTCATCATAATACCATTAAATGACTCAACTATCACTTTTTAAGGTCAAAAGTGTTATTTTTTACTTTGAATCCACTCTTTAAAATAGTAGATTTAGTTGAGAACCACTCTATTATATACCTAGCATCAGTTGAGAACTACTCTTTTAAGTAGCATCAATTGAGAACCATCCTTTTCTCAAAATAATCCCATTTTCATACCCAAAATAAAAAAGTCACCTTTTTTGCCTCTATTCCATCTCTATCATACTACAGAAGCTCTACTTCTTCTCCCACCTTTCACATCCAACTTATGTGGCAATTACAACAACTTGGACTTTGATGGGTACCTCCATAACTCGTAGAACACCAAAGAAGAAAGTTCACACAATGGCATGCCACAACAAAAAAACAATGGAAGGAAGTTGGCTGCCACATGAGTTTTTCAAAGGTACATGGTTGTACTTGCAACCATCTAGATTTGGTAAAACAAACCAAGGTCACTGATTTTAAGTTCTTCCATCATCTGAGATCTGATTTTCTTGATGCCATTGACATCATTCCCTATAACGATAATGTCATCCTCAAAAAAGCATAGATAAATAACTTCTAATTTAGTCTTCTTTATGAAAAAAGAAGAATTTGATTTTCTTGCAACAAATCCTTGATCCTGCAAATATGTGACAAGCCTATGGTTGCAAGCTCTAAGAGCTTGCTTTAAACCATATATTTCTTTCCTTAATTTGCATACATAATCTGATTTCTCCTTTTCTTCATACTCTGGTGGTTGATTCTTCTAAGATCCATCCATTCTGGAATGCATTTTTAACATTTATCTGATACATGTTCCAATTCTTTGAAGCAGCAATACTTACTAAAACTCTGATCGTTGGCATCTTAGCCACATGTGAAAAGGTCTCCTCATAATCCACTTCATGGGTTTTAGCAAACCCTTTAGCTAATAGCCTTGCTTTATACCTATTGATTAAACCATCTAAATTTTTCTTTACTTTGTAAATCCATCAAGATCCTATTACCTTCATGCTTGGTTTCTTGGGAACCATATCCCAAGTGTCGTTCTCTGAAATTGCTTCAATTTCTTCTTGCATGGCTTCTCTCCATTCTTCCTTCTTATTGGCTTCTTCAAATGAAGAAGGCTCTTCTGACATAGAATCTTTAGTCATGTATACAAAATGCTTGGTGACTAGTGATGTGTCATAGCCATACCTTATGGGTTTCTTACTCTCCCTTTGAGATCTTCTAAGTTCTTCATTGGATGACTCTGGAATGTCTTCCAATTGCTTGAATTTTGTCTTGCCCTTGAACTTCCAAGCTTTGTAGTCAATCTGTTCTTCATCTTTTGAATTGACATCTTCTGATATTTGTGATTTTTCTTGAGTTAGAGTTGGAAAATCACTTTCTAACTTTCATAGGGTAGCTTAATTTTCTTGCAATCATCTTCAAACCAAGAGTTATTTTCATCAAACACCACATCCCTACTAAATGTAAATCCTTTGTTAGTGGGATTGAACAACCTATATGCTTTCAGGTTTTGGTCATAGCCAATGAATATACATTTTTTAGCTTTTGGATCAAGCTTTCCTCTAATCTATGAGGGTATATGCGTATGAGCAATGCACCCAAAGATTTTACAATGGTCTAGGGAATTTCTGCATCCATTTTGTGCTTCATAAGGTGTCATTCCATCCAAGGACTTGGATGGAAGCCTATTAATTAAGTATATGGCTCTGGAAATAGCCTCTACCCATAAGTAATTTGCAACTTTCTTTTCATTCAACATAGATCTTGCAGCCTCTACTATTAGTCTATTCCTTCTCTCGGCCACTCCATTTTATTCAAGAGTATCTTGTTGTAACCTCTCTCTTTATGCCTCTGTCCTATAACAATGAGTGAAATTCATGGGAGAAGTACTCACGCCTCCATCAGATCTGACCCTCTTCAAGCTTCTACATGTTAGGTTATCAACCAATGCCAAATACTTCTTGAAACAAGTGAACACTTCATCTTTATGCTTCATGAAGTAAAGAATTATCCATCTAATATAGTCATCTATGAATGAAACATAGTACCTTGATCCTGAGATTGATGGCTCTCTACTAGGACCCCATACATTGTGTGCACAAGCTCCAAGTAGTCTTCATACATGTACCCTTTTGTGTTCAATGGTTGCCTGTGTGATTTGACAAATTGGCATGCTCCACATTTGTAAATCATGTGTTGTTTGGACACATTTGAAATGCCAAGCACACTCTGATCCCTGCATATTTGCTTTACTGTTCTTTCACCTATATGACCTAGTCTCTTATGCCATATCTCTAGTTCAGATGGGGTTTGATCTTTGTAATTGGAGAGTGCAATGTTTCTACTATCTTTAACTTCAAATCTAAAGAGTCTACCAGATTTCTCACCTTTTGCAATCCTTTTGAAGCCTTGTTGAGGGTCCTCCACATATGCTCCATGCCTTGTGAATCTAGCCTATAAGCCCTTCTCAACAATCTGCCCAACACTGATTAGTTTTTTTTGTTATGGTTGGCACATATAATACCTTACTAAAAAGGTCCATATTACCATAAGATGCTTTAACGTTTCTAATCTTCTTAATAGAGTGCCTAGTATCATCACTTGTCTGGACTTCATTCTTCCCTTTAGGTTCTTCAGGAATAGATAGAAATGCTACATTTCTAGCCACATGATTGGAACAACCAAAATCAATATAGAATAGATGCTCATCATCTTTACCTTTCTTGGATGTCATGTTCATGATCAATAGAGAATCCTCTTGGTCTTCTGTATAGTTGTTTTCATCTCTTCTACCTCTAAACCTCCTTGACACTTTTTGTTGTAGCCTTGGTTGTAGTTGTGATGGTAATTGCTTCCTCCGTTGTTGAACCTACCTCTATATTGTGCATAGCCTCCTTTATGGAAGCCTCTTCCTCTCTGATTCTTTGTGTTCTTGAAACTCTCATCTATGGTATGATTGGTTGAACCACAGATGTTGCAAGGTGAAGAGTTGTATGATCTCCCCCTTCCTTGCTTTCCTCCTCTGCCCCTTCCTCTAGTTCCTCTTCCTCTACCTGTACAGTTCACTAGAGAGCTATTTGCCTCTTCTTCATTCTTTTTACCTTTACCTTTATCTTTACTCTTATTTCTATTTGTGTAAAGGGTAGAAGATTGATTATCTCTAGAATTTTCTCCATTCTTTTTGAGCTTTGTCTCATGTGTGAAGAGTCCCCCCATCAATGTGTTGAGGTCAGGTATCTGCATGTCCATATATAGGTCCATTGGTAGATTTACCTTTTTTTTGTCTTCATCATACCAAGACATGTGTTCTTCAAACACAACATCCCTACTTTTAGTGAATTTCTTGGATGAAGGATTGTAGAACCTGTAACGCATGTGAGTTGAATCATACCCAATAAATACTACCTTTTTTTCCCTTTCATTTGACTTAGCTCTTATTTGTGAAGGTACATGAACATAAGCTAAACAACCAAACATCTTGCAATGTCCAAAACTACATTTTCGTCCATGCAATGCTTCATAAGGAGTCATACCTTGGAGTAATATGGATGGTAGTCTATTGACAAGGTACACAACAGTTGGAATAGCCTCTAGCCATAGATAATGTGGCAACCTCTCCTCTTCAAGAATTGTTCTGAATGATCCAACCAATGTCTTGTTTCTTCTCTATCCAATTCCATTCAATTGAGCATAGTACCTTGTAGTCACTTCCCTCTTGATACCTTTATCCTGCAAGAACTCATCAAATCTTTGGAGAAGTATTCTCCCCCTCCATCACATCTGAGCTTCTTGAGCTATCTACTTGTATGGTTCTCCACATGTGCTAGATACGTTTTGAAGAAATCAAACACTTCATTCTTACTTTTTATAAAGTATAGAAACAAGTACCCACCTTGGTCTCTAAGGATGGAGGCCTACCTTCAAGGAAGAAATCTATTTGGATACATATCTGAAGATGAAGTCATGCCAACAATGAGAAGCAAAGGGTGACCATCACATGAAGAGCAAGAGAGGCTTACAACTTGGTGTTCAAAGGATGCACTAGCCAGGTCCTATATTCTAAACATTTTTTATTTTCTCTTACCTCATGTGAAAGGATGCAAGACCTCAAGATAGACCAGCTAGAATGCACTTGTTGCCTTCTTCTCTTCAAACACTAGATCTAGGAAGAACCAACTATGGATGGAGTTCACTACCTTGAAGAAAAGTCCCAAGCAAAGTGTGGTTGATTATGTCACCAAGATGAAGGAGATCTCTGATCATTTGGGAATCATTGGAGAAGTAATTGAAGAGGAAAAAATCATAAGGCAAATCATCAATGGCATCAAGGCTGACGACAAGTGGGAATCATTCACAACTACCATGGATCTATACATGGACATGCAAGTACCTGAATTCAACACCTTGATGGGTGAACTCTTCACACATGAAGCAAAGAAAAACAAGAATGGTGAGTCGTTAAGAGGTGATCAATCTTTTGCCTTATACTCTAATAGAGCTAAAGCTAAGGATAAGTCAAAGACTAAGAAGAATGAAGGTGAAGGTAGCTCTTTCCAAGCCAACTTCATAGGTAAAGGAAGAGGTAGATGAGGGAAGCAAGGCAAAGGGAGACCCCAAAGATCTCAACCTTGCAACATCTGTGGGTATTCTAATCCCACTATTGAAGAGTGTTACAAGAACCCAAGAAATTCCAAAGGAAGAGGATTCAATAGAGGTGGCTATGGATCAAATATAGGCAAATACAAAGAAGGATACAACAATAACTACTCCAAGAACAATAACAATAATCAAAGTGGATACAAAGGAAGTAAGGATTACAACAGCTACACTAAGGATCAAAGCCAAGAGGATTCACTTCTTCTCATGAATCTATCATTGAAAGAGGATAGGGATGATGATCATGTCTTCTATATTGACTTAGGGTGCTCAAATCATGTCTTAGGAAATGTAGCATTGCTCTCTAACTTAGAAGATCCCAATAATAAACATGAAGTGCACACATATGATGATACAAGGCACTCACTAGAAAAGATAGGTAATATCAAGACATCAAATGGCAACATGAATCTTCTAAGCAAGGTATTGTATGTACCTAGAAAAACCAAAAACTTGATAAGTGTTGGAAAAATTGTGGAGAAAGGATTGCAGGTTAGGTTTACAAGACATGGAGCATATGTGGAAGATCCTAAGAATAATATCCAAAGGAGATAAGACAGGAAGACTCTTCACCTTTCAAGTGGAGGACACCAATAACCTAGCATTGTTTAGCTATGTATCTCAAACACTCTTTGAATTAGAGGTATGGCATTTAAGGCTTGCTCATATTGGTGAGAGAACCTTGAAACAAATATGCAGGGATCAAAGTGTGCTTGGATTGCCCAACATCACAAAGCACCATATGATCTACAAGTCTGGAGCTTGTCAATTTGGCAAGGCACATACACAACATTTCAACAAGAAAAGCTATATCCATCAGGAGCTATTGGATCTTATTCACATAGATGTGTGGGGTCCAAGCAAAGAATCTTCCATTTTAGGTTCAAGATATTAGGTATCTTTTATTGATGATTATAGCAGGTGGACAATTCTTTACTTTATGAAGCATAAAGATGAAGTTTTCAATTCTTTCAAAAGGTATCTTGCACTTGTAGAGAACCAAACAGGTAAATATCTCAAAAGACTCAAATCAGATGGTGGTGGAGAATACTTCTCAAATGAATTAGATGCTTTCCTACAAGAAAGAGGCATCAAAAGAGAGTACAACCAGATACACACCAAAGCTTAATGGAGGAGTTGAAAGGAGGAACATGACTATAATAGAGGTAGCCAGATCTATGCTAAATGAAAAAAGTCTACCAAATTATCTTTGGGTAGAGGTTGTACCAATAGCCACATACCTTATAAATAGACTTCCATCAAAGTCTTTAAATGGCATGACTCCTTATGAAGTGTGGAATTGAAGAAGACTAATTCTAGATCATTCCAAAATATTTGTATGTTTAGCTTATGCTCACACACCTTCTCAAGTAAGAGATAAGTTGAATCCCAAAGTAGAAAACTGTGTCTTTATTAGTTATGATCAAAATAAAAAAGGATAGAGATTGTATAATCCCACTAAAAAAGGCTTCTTTGTTATTAGGGATGTAGTCTTTGATGAAAATAAATCTTGGTTTGATAATGAAAAGAAAGTGAAGCTACCCTATAACTTGGAAGAAGACTTTGCATCTCTTCCAATAAAGAAACCAAAGCATCTTGAAGATAGTGATTTTGAAGATGACTTGATAGATTTGGAGAAATTGAAGCTCTGGAAGAATAAAGGGAAAGCTAAGGTGCAAGACCTAGCTCACGGCTCAGAAAGCTCTCTTCAACCAATCAGAAGGTCAATAAGAGAGAAGAAGAAACCGGAAAGATATGGATTTGATACCTATTTGGTTACAAAGCACTCAATCTATATGGCTAAGGACTCCAACAATGAAGAACCAACATCTTATGATGAATCTCAAAGCACGAAGGAGTGGAGAAAATCAATGGATGAAGAAATGGAAGCCCTTACAGAGAATGATGCATGGGAGCTTGATCCGAATAAACCATCAATGAAGGTAATTGGATCAAGGTGGATTTATAAAGTAAAAAGTAACTCAGATTGTAGTATTAATAGGTATAAGGCAAGATTATTAGCCAAGGGGTTTGCTCAAACCCATGGGATATACTATGAACAGACCTTCTCACCTGTAGCTAAAATGCCTACCATTAGAGTACTTGTTAGCATTATTGCATCTAGGAATTGGAAGCTATACCAATTAGATGTAAAAAATGCATTCCTCAAAGGTTGGATTTCAAAAGAAGTTTATATGGCACAACCACCAGGTTATGAAGATGCACATCATCCAAATTATGTGCGAAAATTGAGGAAGGCTTTATATGGTTTGAAGAAAGCTCCAAGAGCTTGGAATCACAGATTAATGACTTACTTTTAGGACCAAGGGTTCAAAGCTATTAAAGTAAATACACCATCATTCATCAAGAGGAGTGAATCAAAAGTTATATATCTCTATGTATATGTTGATGAAATTATAATTACAGGGAATGATGTCAACGGAAATAAACAAGTAAAAGCCAGAATGAAGGATGAATTCAAGATCAGTGATCTTGGACCACTCACTTTTTTGGACTTGAACTTGTCTAAAAAGACTTTGGCATCTACATTACTCATAGGAAGTATGTACATGACATGCTTTCTAAATTTAAAATGGAGAATGCTAAGTGTGTAGGTACACCCATGGAATTGAATCATAAGGTTAATAATTGTGCAGGCTATTTTGTCTTTTTGTGCCAAAGGTATATACAAGTTTATGTTCACCAATATAAGCGTCTCCAAGTCTGGTACAAGTCTAGCAGAATTCATCTGGGCAGTTTTGTTCAACTTTTTGAGATACAATCAATTTTCTGCATCAAGGTATTCTAGTCACCAGCCATGGCTGAAGGCAGTGATGTATTCCGTATGTTGGCTGTTGAGGATAAGTTGGATGGTACCAACTACCCGTTATGGGATTATATGATGCGACATGTATTGGTTGCAAAAGGACTGTGGAACATTGTGCAGGGTGTTGAAAAACATCCTATCACACGTGCACCTGCAACTGTTATAATTGCAGGTACAGAAGCTGAGGTAGTAGGTGTCAAAGATGACGATATTCTGCATATTCTTGTTTGTGCTACGATTTCTGTTGCTCCTACTACAGAGCAAATTTGTTGGGATGGCAGAGATGCCCAGGCACATGCATTGATAGCTTTGTCTGTCAAACGTGCCATTATTCCTCATGTTCACTCTTGTAGAACAACTAAGGATGCTTGGGATACATTTACCACATTGTACCAAGCTAGGAATGATGCTCATGTTGCTTACCTCTGAAAATAGTTGGAGAGTGAGCACATGAATGAAGGTGATTCTATGGATAGTTTTCTAACAAAGATCAAAGACTTGAAGGAACAGTTGATTTCTGCTGATGAGGTTATACCATATAGCTCACTTGTGCAAACCGTTTTGAATGGTCTTCCTGATTCATATCAGATTTTTGCTTCAACTCTTCGGTTAATGATGAAAGGCAATCCAAATACCTTGTCATTTGAGGAGTTAGTCTCTGTTCTGTTGTAGGAAGATCAGTCCACGCAGAATAGGTCCATTATGCGTGTTGCAGATCAAGCTTTCCTGGCTAGTCAGAAGGGCAAAGGAAAATGGAGCTATTCAATTAGTAAGCAGAAATTTGCAAATGCTGCACATTTGAAGAAGGAAGATAAAGATGAGAAGAAATAAACAAAGCAGAAATTGTTTTGCAAGTACTGTAAAGGGAATGATCATATCATAAATCACTGTCCAAAACTTCCTGCTAAGGAGGTAAAGAAGAAAGAGGCTAGAATGGTTCACTACTCTATGATTTATATTCATTTGAAGTCCCTTGTGTGTTCAGGTAGATAACTCCTAAAAAGTCGGGATAACACCCTATATTGCCAAATTTATTTCTCTTAGTATGGTTCATCAAAATTCATCCAATTTTTCTCTTTAGATTCATTATATATCTAATTAAAAGTATGCAAAATATCTCTCGTTAATTTCTAGCAAGCTATGAGCTCTGAGTAAAATTCGAGAGAGCGTCTCATCCAAAATAGCAAGTTTTGAGTCATTCGTTTTGTGTCAAGTTATTTGTTTTGATGAATAAATTTGAAATTGATGCTCCTTCTATCATTGACAAATTGGATAGAAACAATTATCCACCTTGGTCTCTAAGGATGGAGGCCTATCTTCAAGGAAGAAATCTATTTGGATACATATCTGAAGATGAAGTCATGCGAACAATGAGAAGCAAAGGGTGACCATCACATGAAGAGCAAGAGAGGCTTACAACTTGGTGTTCAAAGGATGCACTAGCCAGGTCCTATATTCTAAACTCAATTTTTTATTTTCTCTTACCTCATGTGAAAGGATGCAAGACCTCAAGATAGACCAGCTATAATGTGTTGATATATTTAGGTACTGATGTGTGTGAACACACTAGGACCGTCGAGGCACTTTTTCCCTCTTTAGGAGGTTTTTTTCCCCCGGCTTGTATATACGCCTATTGCCCTAATGGGCTACTTATCTTTGTACATTCTCTAGTAATACATTCACTATTGTGTATTTGTGCTCCAAGCTTCTTCTTCTTCCTTGTGTTGTTCACGTGCTTCCGCAGACATCTATCTCCAACAATTGGTATTAGAGTAGGTGGACGCTTCATCTAGGGCGCCGTCGACACTTCTTCGTTTGCAGTCTCAAAATTGCACGAATTTTGTTGAGCATACTCAGTGTGTTTCCGAGATCAAAACTGCTTCGCTCTGTGGTGCCGAATCGCAATCTGAGCTCGTTTCGGCCTCCGAACGCACTATCGCAGTGCTTGTACAGGCTATTTCATCTTTTTGTGCCAACGGTATATACCACTTTCTGCTCGCCAGTTTAAGCGTCTCAAAGTCTGCTACAGGTCTAGCAGAACTCGTCTGGGCAGTTCTGCTCAACTTTTTGAGATACAATCAATTTTCTGCATCAAGGTATTTTAGTCACCGGCCATGGCTGAAAGCAGTGATGTATTCCGTGTGTTGGCTGTTGAGGATAAGTTGGATGGTACCAACTACCCATTATGGGCTTATATGATGCGATATGTATTGGTTGCAAAAGGACTGTGGAACATTGTGCAGGGTGTTGAAAGACGTCTTGTTACACCTGCAACTACAGGTACTGCAAATACAAGTGCTGGAGCTGATGAAGATGGTGTCGAAGATGATATTCCACAGATTCCTGTTCGTGCTGCTGTTTTTGTTGCACCTACTGCAGAGCAAATTCGTTGGGATGGCAGAGATGCCCAGGCACATGCATTGATAGCTTTGTCTATCAACCGTGCCATTATTCCTCATATTCGCTTAGAACGCTAGGGATGCTTCGGATACACTAACCACATTGTACCAAGCTAGGAATGAGGCTCGTGTTGCTTACCTCCGAAAACAATTGGAGAGTGAGCACATGAATGAAGGTGATTCTATGGACAGTTTCCTAACAAAGATCAAAGATTTGAAGGAACAATTGATTTCTGCTGATGAGGTTATACCAGATAGCTCACTTGTGCAGACCGTTCTGAATGGTCTTCCTGATTCATATCAGAGTTTTGCTTCTACTCTTTGGTTGATGATGAATGCCTTATCATTTGAGGAGTTAGTCTCTGTTCTGTTGTAGGAAGATCAGTCCAGGCAGAATAGGTCCATTATGCGTGTTGCAGATCAAGCTTTCCTGGCTAGTCAGAAGGGCAAAGGAAAATGGAGCTCTTCTACTAGTACGCAAAAATCTGCAAATGTTGCACATTCGAAGAACCAGGATAAAGATGAGAAGAAATCAGAAAAGCAGAAATTGTTTTGCAAGTACTATAAAGGGAATGATCATATCATAAAGAACTGTCCAAAATTGGCTGCAAAAGAGGCAAAGAAGAAAGAGGCTGGAATGGTTGTTGCAGAGGCCTCTACACCAAAAACAGAGTCTGCAAATCTTGTGCAGGAAGAAGAATGAGTGTTTACTACTATTTGCAGTTTTGACCCATCTTCTCATGAGGAGTGCATATCTGTAGTGGACTCAGATGTTTGGTACTTTGACAGTGGGGCGACCAAACAGATTACCTCGCAGCGTAGTTTCTTCTCTTCACTCGAGCCTGCCCCTACAGGGAATACTATCACATGCGCCAACAACTCCTCTTATCCTGTTATGGGAGTTGGTAAGATCATTCTGACTACTGATGATGGTAGTTCTTTCACCTTGTCAGATGCTTTATTTGTGCCACGGATCAAGAAGAATCTGTTATCAGTTTCTGCATTAGCCAAGATTGGCTTGGTTGTGAAATTTGTTGATGACAGATGTACAATTCATGATCTGTCAAATGGCGATGTTATTATTGCTTGTGGCATTTTATGTCGTGGGCTGTATAAGCTCATAGACTATGAAAGAACTGTGAATGATTCGGCAGGTGCAGTTCATGATTCTCAGGCTATCTCAGATGCAAAGCTTTGGCATGCACGCTTTGGTCATCTGAATTTTGCTAGTTTGCTACGCCTGCAAAAATCTGATATGGTGTCTTCTTTGCCCAAGCTTGAGGCACCTCGAAAACATGTATGTGAAGGCTATATTTTTGGGCAAAATTTAGCATTCCTCCTTTCCAAAAGATGGTTCAGTTCGGGCTACGCAGAAATCGCAGCTTATACATAGTGATGTCTGTGGTTCTATGCAGACACCTTTTGGAAACTATCTTTACTTCGTGACTTTCATTGATGATTTGTCCAGGCACGCGTGGGTATATCCATTGAAGGCAAAGTCCAAAGTGTTTTTGTGCTTCAAACAGTTTTTGGTTTTGGTTGAAAATCTGTTAGCATGTAAAATGGGCACCCTCCGTTCTAATCGAGGGGGGGAATATATGTCTTCTGATTTTAATGCATTTCTGGCTGAACGTAGGATAAAACACCAGTGTACAGTGCCGTATACACCTCAACAGAATGGAGTTGCTGAACGAAAGAACATGTCACTCATGGAGATGGCGAGGTGTATGGTCAAGAGTCAGGCTTTACCACATAGTTTCTGGCTTGAGGTTGTCATGTGTGCAGCATATGTACTTAACAGGTGTCCCACTAAAGCGCTACAGTCTATCACTCCATATGAGGCTTGGCATGATTGCAAGCCATCTGTTGCTCATCTACGGGTTTTTGGTTGTTTGGCATATGCACTAGTGCCTGAACAACATCGCAGAAAATTGGATGATAAGGCAGTAAAATGTATTTTTGTTGGGTACAGTTCTGAAAGTAAAGGCTATCGTCTGTATCATCCACAGACTAAACACATTCTGGTTAGCCGTGATGTTGTCTTTGTGGAAGATGCTATTCAGCCATTGCTTTCATGTACTAAGGAGACATCTGTTAGCTCTAAAGACATGTATGATACTTTGATGCCTCTTTTTACAGGTGGACAGTCTAGTGCTGGTCTTAATGAGGCAACTTCTCAGCCTTTGCAGGTTTCATATGATGATGCAGATCATTCCATTTCTGATGCAGATTTAAATGATGCACTTGTTGATGAGAGAGCTGATATTGAGCAGGCAAAAACTATGCCAAAATGGCTGGTGCAGACTTTGCGTGACAGCAAATTAGATGCACCTTTGTCATATCGTACTCCTTCAGGCTCTCATAGTGCCTCCTTTTCATCAGATTGCTATGCTATGGCTACATCTAGCCTCTGTGATGAGAATGAGCGTGTTTCTTTTGATGAAGGACAAAATTCAAAAAATTTGATGGCTGCTATGCAATCTAAATATGATGCTATAATGAAGAATGGTACATGGTCTTTATGTGACTTGCCTCCTGGCAAGAAGGCCATTGGCACTAAGTGGGTATACAAGGTGAAGTGTAAACCTGATGGTACAGTTGACAGGTATAAGGCTAGGCTTGTTGCAAAGGGTTATGCGCAGGAAAGAGGCATTGATTTTGATGAGACCCTTGCACCTACATGCCGTATGACTACTGTTCGGAGCATTTGTGCACTTGCAGCCCATCATGGTTGGAATGTACATCAGTTGGACATTAAAACAGCATTTCTGAATCGTGACTTGCATGAAGAAGTGTATGTTTTTCAGCCCCGTGGCTTTGTGCAGAAAGGGCATGAAAACCAGGTGTGCAGGTTAAAGAAGGCGTTATATGGTTTAAAGCAAGCACCACGTGCTTGGTATGAGAAGATACATGCCTATCTGATTGCACATGGTTTTGAGAACAGTCCAAGTGAAAGCACCTTATATGTTAAGCGTGCTAATGATGTGCTTCTGATCATTGTTGTCTATGTTGATGACATGCTGCTCACTGGTCCTATTGAGAAGCATATTGCTGTTTTTAAGGCTGATTTGCATGCCTCATTTGAGATGTCTGATTTGGGGCATTTGCATCAGTATTTGGGCACTCAATTTATGCAAGTTGATGGTGGAATGGCTTTGTGTCAAAAGAAATATATTGACACATTATTGCAGCATTTTGGCCTTGAAGACTGTAAGCCTATTCCCACTCCTATGGAGACAGGTTTACGATTGAGTCTTCATGATGTTGGAGATGCATTTGATGTTGTTCTCTATCAGCAGGCTGTTGGATGCTTGATTTACTTATGCATTACTCGGCCAGATATTCATTTTGCTGTCTCACAGATGAGCAGGTTTATGCATTGCCCAGGAGTCACGCATTGGAAGGCGGTTAAGCGCATCTTTCGCTACTTGAGTGGTACTCGGCTACTTTGGTTGTTTTATCCCAAGGGGGGATCACTACCGCCAGATTTGCATGCTTTTTCTGACTCAGATTGGGCTGGTTGCTATGACACTCGTGTGTCCACCAGTGGTTTTTGCTTCATGCTTGGTAGCTCATGTATATCTTGGTTGAGCAAGAAGCAGCCTACTATGGACACTTCCAGTTGTGAGGCTGAGTATAGGGCAGCTTTCACAGCGACTGTTGAGTGTGTGTGGCTCAGACGCCTTATGGCTGATTTGGGTGTTGGCCAGACTTCTGCCACCACCATCTTCACTGACAGTCAGAGCGCATTGGCAGTTGCAAGGAACCCTGTGTTCCATGCTCGCACTAAGCACATTGAGGTGCATTATCACTATGTCAGGGAGAGGTTCTCTGCTGGGGAGATCAGCTTGGCATATGTGCCCACGCAGGAGAACATTGCAGACCTTTTCACGAAGGCTCTGCCTAGGGAGAAGTTTGAAGCTTTCCGCAAAGCTTTGGGCTTACTTCCTTTTGTGGAGTGATTTCCACATAGCTTGGCACTTCCTTATACATGAGTGCCAGCTCCTTGTTCACCGCATCACTCCCAGGGGGGATTTGTTGATATATTTAGGTAGTGATGTGTGTGAACACACTAGGACCGTCGGGGCACTTTTTTCCCTCTTTAGGAGGTTTTCTTCCCCCGGCTTGTATATACGCCTATTGCCCTAATGGGCTACTTATCTTTGTACATTCTCTAGTAATACATTCACTATTGTGTATTTGTGCTCCAAGCTTCTTCTTCTTCCTTGTGCTGTTTGCGTGCTTCCGCAGACATCTATCTCCAACAGAATGCACTTGTTGCCTTCTTCTCTTCAAACACTAGAGCTAGGAAGAACTAGCTATGGATGGAGTTCACTACCTTGAAGAAAAGTCCCAAGCAAAGTATGACTGATTATGTTACCAAGATGAAGGAGATCTCTGATCATTTGGGAATCATTGGAGAAGTAATTGAAGAGGAAAAAATCATAAGGCAAATCATCAATGGCATCAAGGCTGACGACAAGTGGGAATCATTCACAAATACCATAAATCTATACATGGACATGCAAGTGCCTGAATTCAACACCTTGATGGGTGAACTCTTCACACATGAAGCAAAGAAAAACAAGAACGGTGAGTCCTTAAGAGGTGATCAATCTTTTGCCTTATACTCTGATAGAGCTAAAGCTAAGGATAAGTCAAAGACTAAGAAGAATGAAGGTGAAGGTAGCTCTTTCCAAGCCAACTTCATAGGTAAAGGAAGAGGTAGATGAGGGAAGCAAGGCAAGGGGATACCCCAAACATCTCAACCTTGCAACATCTGTGGGTATTCTAATCCCACTATTGAAGAGTGCTACAAGAACCCAAGAATTTTAAAGAAAGAGGATTCAATAGAGGTGGCTATGGATCAAATAGAGGCAGATACAAAGGAGGATAGAACAATAACTACTCCAAGAACAATAACAATCATCAAAGTGGATACAAAGGAAGTAAGGATTACAACAGCTACACTAAGGATCAAAGCCAAGAGAATTCACTTCTTCTCATGAATCTATCATTGAAAAAGGGTAAGGATGATGATCATGTCTTCTATATTGACTCAGGGTGCTCAAATCATGTCTTAGGAAATGTAGCATTGCTCTTTGACTTAGAAGATCCCAATAATAAACATGAAGTGCACACAGGTGATGATACAAGGCACTCACTGGAAAAGATAGGTAATGTCAAGACATCAAATGGCAACATGAATCTTCTAAGCAAGGTATTGTATGTACCTAGAAAAACCAAAAACTTGATAAGCATTGGACAAATTGTGGAGAAAGGATTGCAGGTTAGGTTTACAAGACATGGAGCATATGTGGAAGATCCTAAGCAAGGATTTAGAATAATATCCAAAGGAGATAAGACAGGAAGACTCTTCACCTTTCAAGTGGAGGACACCAATAACCTAGCATTGTTTAGCTATGGATCTCAAACACTCTTTGAATTAGAGGTATGGCATTTAAGGCTTGCTCATATTGGTGAGAGAACCTTGAAACAAATATGCATGGATCAAAGTGTACTTGGATTGCCCAACATCGCAAAGCACTAGATGATCTACAATTCTGGAGCTTGTCAATTTGGCAAGGCACATAGACAACATTTCAACAAGAAAAGCTATATCCAGCAGGAGCTATTGGATCTAATTCACATAGATGTGTGGGATCCAAGCAAAGAATCTTCCATTTTAGGTTCAAGATATTATGTATCTTTTATTGATGATTGTAGCAGGTGGACAATTCTTTACTTTATGAAGCATAAAGATGAAGTTTTGAATAGTTTCAAAAGGTATTTTGCACTTTTAGAGAACCAAAGAGGTAAATGTCTCAAAAGACTCAAATCAGATGGTGGTAGAGAATACTTCTCAAATGAATTAGATGCTTTCCTACAAGAAAGAGGCATCAAAAGAGAGTACAACCAGATACACACCAAAGCTCAATGGAGGAGTTGAAAGGAGGAACATGACTATAATAGAAGTAGCCAGATCTATGCTAAATGAAAAAAGTATACCAAATTATCTTTGGGTAGAGGTTGTATCAATAGCCACATACATTATAAATAGACTTCCATCAAAGTCTTTAAATGGTATGACTCCTTATGAAGTGTGGAATTGAAGAAGACTAATTCTAGATCATTCCAAAATATTTGTATGTTTAGCTTATGCTCACACACCTTCTCAAGTAAGAGATAAGTTGGATCCCAAAGTAGAAAACTGTGTCTTTATTGGTTATGATCAAAATAAAAAAGGATACAGATTGTATAATCCCACTAAAAAAGGTTTCTTTTTTATTAGGGATGTAGTCTTTGATGAAAATAAATCTTGGTTTGATGATGACAAGAAAGTGAAGCTACCCCATAACTTGGAAGAAGACTTTGCATCTCTTCCAATAAAGACACCAAAGCATCTTGAAGATAGTGATTTTGAAGATGGCTTGATAGATTTGGAGAAATTGAAGCTATGGAAGAATAAAGGGAAAGCTAAGGTGATAGACCTAGCTCAAGGCTCAGAAAGCTCTCTTCAACCAATCAAAAGGTCAATGAGAGAGAAGAATTTTTAGGAGAAAATGATGCGATAAGATTCCCAACTTGTAAAAGCTTTTAGGTATAATCCCTCCTAAGTTTGACTTAAAAATCGTATATACATATATATATATATATATATATATATATATATATATATATATATATATATATATATATATATATATATATATATATATATATATATATATATATATATATATATATATATATATATATATATATATATATATATGTGTGTGTGTGTGTGTGTGTGTGTGTGCATATGAGTAGTCGCCAAAGATAGAGCACTTCAAGCTACATTATGAGGAGTCTCAGATCAAGTACCTATTGATATATTTAGGTAGTGATGTGTGTGAACACACTAGGACCGTCGGGGCACTTTTTTCCCTCTTTAGCAGGTTTTTTCCCCCCGCTTGTATATACGCCTATTGCCCTAATGGGCTACTTATCTTTGTACATTCTCTAGTAATACATTCAGTATTGTGTGTTGTGCTCCAAGATTCTTCTCCTTCCTTGTGCTATTCGCGTGCTTCCGCAGGAGTCTTATCTCTAACAATTGGTATTAGATCAGGTCGTTGCTTCATCTAGGGCACCATCGACACTCCTCCAGTTGCAGTCTCATAATCGCACAAATTTTGGTAAGCATACTCAGCGTATTCTTGAGATAAAAAAGACTTCGCTTTGTGGTGCGGAAATCACGATGTGAGCTCGTTTCGGCCTCCAAATGCACTATCGTAGCACTTGTGCAAGCTATTTTATCTTTTTGTGCCAAAGGTATATACAAGTTTCTGTTCACCAATATAAGCGTCTCCAAGTCTGGTACAAGTCTCGCAGAATTCGTCTAGGCAGTTTTGTTCAACTTTTTGAGATACAATCAATTTTCTGCATCAAGGTATTTTAGTCACCGCCCATGGCTGAAAGTAGTGATGTATTTCGTATGTTGGTTGTTGAGGATAAGTTGGATGGTACAAACTACCCGTTATGGGATTATATGATGCGACATGTATTGGTTGCAAAAGGACTGTGGAACATTGTGCACGGTGTTGAAAGACATCCTATCACACGTGCACTTGCAACTGTTACAATTGCACGTACAAAAGCTGAGGCAGAAGGTGTCGAAGATGATGATATTCTGCATATTCCTGTTCGTTCTACGATTTCTGCTACACCTACTACAGAGCGAATTTGTTGGGATGGCAGAGATGCCCAAGCACATGCATTGATAGCTTTGTCTGTCAAACGTGCCATTATTCCTCATGTTCACTCTTGTAGAACAACTAAGGATGCTTGGGATACACTTACCACATTGTACCAAGCTAGGAATGATGCTCATGTAGCTTACCTCTGAAAACAATTGGAGAGTGAGCACATGAATGAAGGTGATTCTATGGATAGTTTTCTAATAAAGATCAAAGACTTGAAGGAACCGTTGATTTCTGCTGATGAGGTTATACCATATAGCTCACTTTTGCAGACCATTTTGAATGGTCTTCCTGATTCATATCAGAGTTTTGCTTCAACTCTTTGGTTAATGATAAAAGGCAATCCAAATGCCTTGTCATTTGAGGAGTTAGTCTCGGTTTTGTTGCAGGAAATTTAGTCCAGGCAGAACAGGTCCATTATGCGTGTTGCAGATCATGGCTAGTTAGAAGGGCAAAGGAAAATGAAGCTATTCAATTAGTAAGCAGAAATCTGCGAATGCTGCACATTTGAAGAAGGAAAATAAAGATGAGAAGAAATAAACAAAGCAGAAATTGTTTTGCAAGTACTGTAAAGGGAATGATCATATCATAAAGCACTGTCCAAAACTTGTTGCTAAGGAGGCAAAGAAGAAAGAGGCTGGAATGGTTGTTGCAGAGGCCACTACACCAAAAATAGAGTGTGCTAATCTTGTGCAGGAAGAACAATGGGCATTTACTACTATCTGTAGTTTTGACCGATCTTCTCATGAGCAGTGCATGTCTGCAGTAGACTCAAATGTTTGGTATTTTGATAGTGAGGCGACCAAACATATTACCTCGCAATGCAGTTTCTTCTTTTCACTCGAGCTTGCCCCTATAGGGAATACTGTTACATGTGCCAAGAACTCCTCTTATCTTGGTATGGGAGTTGGTAAGATCATTTTGACTACTACTGATGGTAGTTCTTTCACTTTGTTAGATGCTTTATTTGTGCCAAGGATAAAGAAGAACCTGTTATCAATTTCTGCATTAGCCAAGATTGGCTTGGTTATGAAATTTGTTGATGACAAGTGTACAGTTCATGATCTGTCAAATGGCGATGTGATTATTGCTTCTGGCATTTTATGTTGTGGCCGTATAAGCTTGTACACTATCAAAGATCTCTGAATGATTCAGCATGTGCAGTACATGATTCTCAGGATATGTCAAATGCAAAGCTTTGGCATGCACGCTTTGGTCATCTGAATTTTGCTAGTTTGCTACATCTACATAAATCTGAAATGGTGTCCTCTTTGCCCAAACTTGAGGCACCTGGAAAACATGTTTGTGAAGGCTCTATTTTGGGCAAAATGCAGCGTTTCTCATTTCCAAAAGATGGTTGAGTTTGGGCTACTTAGAGATTGCAGCTTGTACATAGTGATGTCAGTGGTCCTACGCAGACACCTTCTTTTGGAAATTATCTTTACTTTGTGACTTTCATTGATGATTTTTCCAAGGATGCATGGGTATATCCATTGATGGCAAAGTCCGAAGTGTTCATGTGCTTCAAACAGTTTTTGGTTTTGGCTGAAAATCTGTGAGCATGTAAAATGGGCATCCTCCATTCAGATCGAGGGGGGGAATATATGTCTTCTGACTTTGATGCATTTTTGACTGAACATGAGATAAAACACCAGTGTACAGTGTCGTATACACCTCAATAGAATGGAGTTGCTGAACGAAAGAATAGGTCACTCATGGATATGGCGAGGTGTATGGTCAAGAGTCAGGCTTTACCACATAGTTTCTGGCTTGAGGCTGTCATGTGTGCAGCATATGTACTTAACAGGTGTCCAACTAAAGCACTGTAGTCTATCACTCCATATGAGGCTTGGCATGATCGCAAGCCTTCTGTTGCTCATCTGTGTGTTTTTGGTTGTTTGGCATATGCATTAGTGCCTGAACAACATCACAAAAAATCGGATGATAAAGTAGTAAAATGTATTTTTGTTGGGTACAGTGCTGAAAGTAAAGGCTATCGTCTTTATCATCCACAGACTAAATGCATTCTAGTGAGCCGTGATGTTGTTTTTGTGGAAGATGCTATTCAGCCATTGCCTTCAAGTACTAAGAAGACATTTGTTAGCTCCAAAGACATGTATGATACTTTGGTGCCTCTTTTTACAGGTGGACAGTCTAGTGCTGATCCCAATGAGGCAACTTCTCAACCTTTGCAGGTTTCATGTGATGATGCAGATCATTCCATTTTCTGATGCAAATTTACATGATGCACTAGTTGATGAGAGAGTTGATATTGAGGAGGCAAAAACTATGCCAAAATGGCTGGTGTAGACTGTGTGATAGAAAATTAGATGCACCTCTATAATATCGTACTCGTTCATGCTCTCATAGTGCCTCTTTTGCATCAAATTTCTATGCTATGGCTGCATCTAGTCTCTGTGATGAGAATGAGCTTGTTTCATTTGATGAAGCACAAAATTCAAAAAATTGGATGGCTGCTCTGCGATTTGAATTTGCTGCTATAATGAAGAATGGTACTTGGTCTTTATGTGAATTGCCTCCTAGCAAGAAGGCCATTGGGACTAAGTGGGTATACAAGTTGAAGCGTAAGCCTGATGGTACAGTTGACAGGTACAAGACTAGACTTGTTGCAAAGGGTTATGCACAGGAAAGAGGCATTGATTTTGATGAGACCTTTGCACCTTCTTGTCGAATGACTACAGTTCATAGCGTCTGTGCACTTGCAACTCATCATGGTTGGAATGTACATCAGTTGGACATTAAAACAAAATTTCTGAATGGTGACTTGCATGAAGAAGTGTATGTTTTTCAACCCCATGGCTTTGTGCAAAAAGGGCATAAAACCAGGTGTGGAGGTTAAAGAAGGCATCATATGGTTTAAAGCAAGCACCACGTGCTTGGTATGAGAAGATACATGCCTATCTGATTGCACATGGTTTATAGAACAGTCCAATTGAAAGCACCTTATATGTTAAGCGTGCTAATGATGTGCTTCTGATAATTGTTGTCTATGTTGATGACATGCTGCTCACTAGACCTATTGAGAAACATATTGCTGATTTTAAGGCTGATTTGCATGCCTCATTTGAGATGTCTGATTTGAGGCATTTGCATCACTATTTAGGCATTCGGCTTATGCAAGTTGATGGTGGAATGGCTTTGTGTCAAACAAAATATATTGACACATTATTATAGCATTTTGGCCTTGAAGATTGGAAACCTATTACCACTCCTATGGAGACAGGTTTACGATTGAGTCTTCATGATGTTGGAGATGCATTTGACGATGTCCTCTATCAGCAGGCTGTTGGATGCTTGATTTACTTATGCATTACTTGGCCAGATATTCAGTTTGTTGTCTCACAGATGAGTAGGTTTATGCATTGCCCAGGAGTCAAGCATTGGCAGGCGATTAAGCGCATCTTTCACTGCTTGAGTGGTACTCGCCTACTTGGGTTGTTTTATCCTAAGGGGGGATCACTACCGCAAGATTTGCATGCTTTTTTTTACTTTGATTGGTCTAGTTTCTATGACACTCGAGTGTCCACTAGTGGCTTTTGCTTCATGCTTGGTAGCTCATGTATATCTTGGTTGAGCAAGAAGCAGCCTATTGTGGCCACTTCGAGTTGTGAGGCTGAGTATAGGGCAGCTTTCACAGTGAGAGTGTGTGTGGCTCAGATGCCTTATGGTTGATTTGGGTGTTGGTCAGTCTTCTTCCACCACCATCTTAACTGAGAGTCAGACTGCATTGGCAATTGTGAGGAACTCTGTGGTCCATGCTTGCACTAAGCACATTGAGGTACATTATCACTATGTTAGGGAGAGGTTCTCTGCTGGGGAGATCAGCTTGGCATATGTGCCCACACAGGAGAACATTGTAGACCTTTTCACGAACGCTCTGCCTAGGGAGAAGTTTGAAGCTTTCCGCAAAGCTTTGGGCTTATTTCCTTTTGTGGAGTGATTTCCACATAGCTTGGTACTTCCTTATACATGAGTGCCACCTCCTTGTTCACCGCATCACTCTGAGGGGGGATTTGTTGATATATTTAGGTAGTGATGTGTGTGAACACACTAGGACTGTCGGGACACATGTTTCCCTCTTTAGAAGGTTTTTTGCCCTTGGCTTTTATATATGCCTATTGCCCTAATGGGCTACTTATCTTTGTACATTCTCTAGTAATACATTCAGTATTGTGTTGTGCTCCAAGCTTCTTCTCCTTCCTTGTGCTATTGGCGTGCTTCCGCAGACGTCTATCTCCAATTGTATCAAGTTAATATTGAAGCACACATTGTGCCCTCCTTCTCAAGCTTCATGCCCACTCAATTTATGTATCATATGTGCAATACAGATTGATTTGTAAGACACATCTTGAAGTTCTCTTAATCTATTGCTATAGGTCTATGTTCATTTTCTAGTCAACTTCAATTATTGATTTCTCTTTGTATACTTAGCATTTTAATGAGATTCGAATTGGTATAGGTAAAATCATAAGTCTATCTGCATCATATCAAGTTTCATCTTATTTGGTTCACTCTTATATGAGCTACATTCATTTGAAGTCCCCTATGTGTTTAGGCAGATAACTCCTAAAAAGTCAAGATGACATCCCTAGATTGCTAAACTTATCTCTCATTATGCTTCATCAAACTCCATCAAAATTCATCAAAATTCATCAAAATAAATCAAATTTGTTGCTTTGGATTCATTTTATATCTAATTTAAAGTGTGTAGAATATCTTTGGTTATTTTCAAGCAAGCTATGAGCTCTTAATAAAATTCCAAAGAGCATCTCATCCTAAAATAGCAAGTTTTGAGTCATCTCTTTTGAGTCAAGTTATCTGTTTTGATGAATAAATTTGAGATTAATGCTCCAAAGCACTAGGATGGTTTACATGCATCCTTAGCAAGCACAAGGTGCTATGTATCATCCCTTCAGCTATGTTGGTAGGTGCATAGCACGTTTTTGCAGCACCATGCACGTCTTTGGAGTATATCTACCATCTCTTCTCATAATCAACTCTCCAATGGATGCCAATTGACCAGCAACCTCCTCGACCTTTCTAACAAACTCTATGATGGTTTGTTTTGGATTCTTTTTCATCTGGTTGAACTCATTCCAAAGATGGTTCTTTCTTGCTTTTTTACTCGTAGAAAAGAAAGTCTCTAGGACATCCAAAGTCTTTTAAGATGTCTTGCATCCTCTAATATGTGGTAATAGAAAATCAAAGATAGATTTTAGTATGTATGATCTTGCTTGAGCATCCCTTGCACACCAAAGTGTGAGCTTATCTATTTCCCCTTGAGTATGTCCTCCTTTGGATCTTCTAATAGGCATTTGATTTGTTTTAAGGGTCTCTCTCCAATGTGAGTGAGTTTTTTATGTCAAACCTCTAATTCTAATAGGGTTTGAGTACCATAATTGTTTAATCCACATATTTCATAAGATGAGGAGCTTTGAGATCTCCCCTTGCCTTTTCTACCACCTATGCCTCTTCCTCTCGAACTTCTACCTCTACCTGCAATGTTAGCTTGGGAGGTGTTTGCTTCCTCATTAGATTTCTTGCCATTTCCTTTGACATCCTCAACTGTATTTTAATTTGGCTAAGGGGTAGGGGATCGAATAAATTTTTGTGTCTCACCATTCTTCATAATATTGGCTTCATGATTGAAGACTTTCCCCATGTGTTGACGTTGTTGCATCACAACTCATACTTGTCAAACCAGGAAGCATCTCATGAGACCCAAATGTTTGCGTAGAAGCACTCAGCATACGTAATGGCACTTTGTCAACGTATGATTAACAACGTTATCAACAAGAAGATACAACATAAGCATCGCGAATGATGCACCTAATCGTAATCACAAGCATAATAACGACGTAATCATACATCAACGTGTCACAAGCGTTAGACAAGAAGAGAACAAGCACGCATACACATCATGACGACAAGAGAGCAAGAGTCTATCTACAAACTAGCATAATCTCTTTACTTCTCAAAAAGCTCTTCCAAAAGAAGAGGTGGAGACCTCTTTATATACAAAATGGCAAAAAAGCATGCTATGTGGGATTTCTCAACTGAAAGGAGAATGAATCCCACTTATTCTCTAGTGTGGCACTCACACACACCTATACAAGAGTGCTTTATTAACTGAATGAAAGGTAGAAAAAGGTACAAATGATGATGAAAAAAGAGTGGATCCAAGAAATATATATTTTATCTTCAACACTCCCCCCCTCCTTGACTTTGTCGTCCTCGACAAAGCTTTTGCAAGTATGGAGCTTTTGTGGAAGAGTGTGTAGGAGTTCCTTTTGATTTGCATGATCCGTACACCATTGGAGTGTTTTGCTTTGTTGCTTTTCTTCATCTTGCTTTTTGTTTGGAGCCGAGTGCTTTAACTTGGTTCTTTTGCCTCATATAGATGGGAATGAATATGCTAGAATGCCTTTCTTTTTTCTTTTCTTTTCTCTTTTTTTTTTTGATGGATGGATGATGTATGAGCATGAAATGATAAAAATATAGATGATACATACAAATAGATGAACTTAATTCATCTCTTCTTAGTCCATATGCATGAGTGGGACTAAGGGTGCATGGGCGGAAAACAAAAAAGTGTCTATGCATGGTCTTGTAATGTGACCCTATCTTATGCATACTCTAAAAATGCATACAACAACAAAAAAATGGTGCAAAAAATGGATGGGTCTTGAGCAAAGTGCTCAAGGGTGAGGCGATGATGATGCTTTCTCCAAATGTCCAACTCCAAGAGCCGCTTCTTTTCTATCAACCATTTTAAATGGATGCCACCTTTATCCACCAACCTGAAAAAAGAAAAATGAAAAGAAAATTTTTCAAATCTATGTACATGTGCCCTCTTTGTGCCTGGGTTAAACTAAGTGTGCCTAATGCTTGGCCTTTGGATGAGGCCCTATTCGTGTGCATACTTGGTGTGCATACTTGGTGTGCATCTTAAACATATGCTGTGCATTGGGCAAGGTTGGGTCCGACACCCATGGATGCTGCACGAAGAGGTTTTAGGCCGCCAATATGTCTTCGCTTTGTTGGTCTTAGCCTTGAGGTTTCTCCTTGGATCTTTTCTAAGTGTTGGCTTTATTGCTTTGGATCCCTTGGTCAAAAGTGTTCGTTCTTGATGATAAGGCATGGTGAATCTAGACTGAAGATTATGAAGTCTAGTGTGAGAGGTTTGAGTTTGTATAAGAGCTTTCTTTGGTACCCATATCATAGTGCGATTTGGTTGGGCTCTAAGTAATTGTTTGGCCACCCAAATTTGCTTTACATTACAAAGGGAAGGTGATTTCTTCTTTTTGGCAATAGGGTCTTTTGGGCCTTCTATGTGAGTCTTTAGGGATAACTCATCTTTACAAGGGAAATTCAACAAAGGTTGAGTTTTTTTACATACATCATGCTCATCCAATGGATCATAGGGTTGTGTGGTTTGAGATTGATCTAGAGATTCAGCGATGCATTTATCTGTATTACACATAGAATCTCTAGATATCACTTTATCTTCCATAGAACTCATACAAAATTCGTGAGAAGATTCCAAACTTAGAGGAAGGGAGGGCCCTTCCATATCCTCCAAGCACTTGGAGTCCTCCACTTCATCATTCGTCAAGGTTTGTGACTTACTCAAAGAAAGGTTAGATGAAAAAGCATGAGTGGAAAGACTATTTTGTGAATTAAGAGCACAATCTTTGAATAGATGATTATGTCCACAATCCATACAATGAGGATAATCATCAGGATTTCCAAAAGACTCACTAGTGGGGATGGACATAATAGATGGACAAGGTGCTTCAAACCCTTGATGTTCAAAAAACCTTTGAGTGCCTATGACCAAGTCTTCATCTATACCTTCCATAACAAAAAAAGTTTCTAAAAATTCCATAGCATTCACCACAATAGGCAACCTAACTTGACCCATGCAATCATAAGTTTCACCATTCATGAGGATAGAGGAATGAGTGGTTAATTGAATGTTATCCAAAATAATTGTCACTAAATCAATATGAATTAAATTCCACTCACAATGAGGGTTAATAAAAGCACTCATATTTCTACATTCATGACCAATTAGTACATCCACAAAAGTGTTACTATATTCCTTGTTTGCAACAATGGATCCCACCCCTTTAGACATTCCTCCAATTTCCTCTACCCCTTGCAAATTTTCTCTATTTGTTTCACCTTGATCATGTGTGATTAATGCATGCATTTCATCTTTTTCTTCTTTCTTTTGTGCAACCTTTTCCCCCTTCCTTCTTTCTTTTGCCTTTTTCTTTCCCATGTTTTGTTGAAACAATTTTTGGTTTTTTGAGTGTTTTTAATATTTGTTTGATATTTTAGGAGTTTTTAGAATTTTTTTTGGGTTTTTGTGTGTTTTTTGAATGTTTTCTAAGATGTGTAAATAAGTTTTCTAATGGGGTTCTTCTAACAAAAAGAGTTTGTACATCATATACAGAGAGAGGCATCTTATCCACAAAGAAACCTTTGCAAGACCAATCCATAATTGGTAGGCAAGAAAGATCATATTATCATGCATCTACTACTCCCTTATCACTTTTCTCTTAGTCTCCTTTTATCTACCCCCGTTCATGAGAAAACACTCATGCCCTATTTATTTCATTCTACTGATGCTTGAGCGTTTCCTTATAGACATCAATTGGGTCTCCTCTTCATTTAAAAATGACTCTTTATCTCACACGAACCACCAATGTCCAGGGTGTGGGTCTATATGGTTACTTGGTGAGCCTTAAAATAGCCTTAAAATAGCAATGCTTTAAAAATTAAGACGTGAGGAAGCAAGAGCAATGCATTTGTTATGAACGACCGGTGGACTTCTGAAAAGAAATGCAAGTGGCGCATTATTTCCCAATGCCCATCAGCCACAAAGACGATGAGCAGTGCTGATGTAATCCGCCAGTTCTACTCTTACCCATCTTTTGCTTGCGTGGCCATCTCAATATCTATTTTCTACTGGTGATGGAGTAAAGCGCGTGCAGATCAGTAGTTTGCTGAGGCCTTCTTTGTTAGCTGCGGTGCAATCTGCGTGCTAGATTCGAGGAGCAATATGTGCTCCATGTACAGCCCCCAAATCGACAAATGCGCAGCGGCATGGCCAGATGAATGACACATCCATGGTAGATAATTTTCCATTTCTCCCTAAATCTGCACCACCAGATTGGACACTCATGCTGGACATGAGGACTTGTCAGTCGATGTCAGTGGCATTGAATCTCCACACCCGTCTAGGTCTTGATGGAATGTCATGAACCTTTACTACCTATGCCGTTTAGCGCGTGATGTATCAACTATGGTTGGTGGATGGCGGCATCCCGGATGAGTGCTCTAAGCAGGCCCACATGCATAAAAATTCCTGCTCCAATGTGTTACAGTAGTGAATCAAGCCATGTGAAACAAAGAATAACAGAAAGGTTACCATGGAGCTCCACTAAATCAGTCTCTCGATTCTCAAAATCCTTTCTGGAGAGTGCAGAAGATGCATCCATAGATATGGACATTTTCTTCATCATTTTCAAGAATTGATAGCGGTGCGGAAGAGCACTGTGCCACGTGCTGAGAAACAACATGGGTAGTTGGATTCTCAGCCAAAAATTATCCATTCTAAAAGTGCAGCTTCTCGTACTTCAAGAATTGCCCTAGTAATACCGGGAGAGATGTGTTGATCCATATGATGACTACCAGTCTTCACCCTTGTGATGAGCATTTTCTGCAGGCACCTTGCACACCTTAGCTTTCTCACACTATTCTCCTCATGTTCCCAACTCCCATTTTCTGTGTTGAACACCTCTGAATGCCACTGCTTTGAGCCCTTATCTTGGGTGTCTTATCTTGCACATCAATCAAAATAAGCTTCCTGATTCTTTCTCCTAGGTTGAAGCACTATACCACTTTGCATAGTGGCACATTGCATAGTGGGATCTGAGTAGAGATTGTATCGAACTTCGCAATAGGAACTATCTCAGCACCTGTAGATTCTGCCTTGGGTCCAATCTTGCTTTCTTCGGCTTCCCCATCGACAGTCAAGAACTCAGTTCCATCCTTCATCTTTCCCAGAGTCAACCAAAGATCATCTCCTCTTATTCTGCACCTAGCAGCTCCCTCATTTGTATATCTCCTCAGTTGATAGAGGCCAAAAACATTCTCAAACGACTCCTTGCTTCTCTGCCCTATCATATGCATTCCCGTCCATCCACGTTCTTTATCCTCATTGCTTCCTTGTTGTGACAAAGGTGTCAATTCTACAACTAATCTTTTCTATTGCCCCCTTCTGAATGAGAATCAACCTATGTTATGCCTCATAGAGCTCAAGGACTATAACCTCACTTAATGCGATGCAAACAATTCATGCCTATGGATCCAATATATTGCAATGCATGGCTACTTCGTACATTAATAACGCAGAGATGTTTGTCAGACAATCTATGTATCAAAAGCACATCTTCAAAAAACTCTTGAGTCTTTCTCTTACAGATAGCCACAATCCTTTCAAATGACAGTCTTTCAAGTTTTCGAGGTTCACAATATGCACATTCATTTTCTCAAAACTTTTCTCCATCTGTTTATCACACATTTTTCTTTGTGGAGGCATATACAAGCATATTCTTTGGCTAGCTCAGCCTTCATTCAGCCTTCCATTACCAATGCAAGCTCCCCTTCTTATGACGAATATCAACCCTTGGGTTTTAAGGCTACTCGATCTACTTACTAGTAAAGCCTTTGATCCAGAAAGGGCCACTCACTTTGCTCTTGATATAGAACAATTGTTCCCTATATGATGTGAAGTGAAGTAGAGAAAGGGTGCTAGAATATGAGGTTCTAAGGAAGGGACAGTTTTGATCCTCTCTTGCTTTCTAACAAATGTGCAATGTGTAAGGTAGAGACTTCACATACCTTGACCTTCCAAGTAACTAGAGCATACCGTTTCCAATTTTGTCGATGAGATGAGGACGATGAGCCAAGATTCCATTTGGTTTTTGTAGAAGATGTTGGAGCAAGTCTATGACAAGCCTAAGTATTGGCTTGAGTCCCACAAAGTCATAGAAAAAGCCTTAAAATGAAGACTATGTAAAGTTCACTTGTGAACTACCTCTTGTAACTTTTGAAGAGTTTACTTAATGTAAAAGTAAGAGAATCTTAAGTGGTTGAGTCCACTTGATCAAGAATGGAAAGAGGAGCCACAAATTCGTGATTTGTGGTAGGTAGAGAATCAAATCAATCATTGATTGATTGGAGAGTGATTGAGGGAAGTTAGCCTCCCAAACTCAACTATAAATAGACGGCAGTTTTAGTCGTGGTTAGAGAGACCTATGTGAAGACCTCCAAGAGCTGATCTTTATGCCATATCAAGGTGTGATTACAAGGAACACATATGTATCAGTAAGTCATTGTATTGTACAAGCAATATAATTTCATTTTCATGATTATTTGTGTTCATCTTTCCATGTTCTTGTGAAGTGTACTACTCACTGCCATTACTCTCAGTCTTCTCAGTCAGCTTGCAGAGATGTTTTCTCTGAGCTTGGCGCATCATTTTCAGTAATTTAACTTGGTAAAGTTAGCTCTATAAGTCTACTATATGCTCACAAATTTTCATGTCATTTGGATGATGAAATCTTCAGTTATGTTCATTTGAAGTCAACAGGGTCTGTTCATCTTCACTTCTCTGTCAGGTACCCGACTTTTTCACTCATCTTGTCAGAGATGTTTCTCAGTGGTTACTTATCCAAATTCAGTGATTTAAAGCTTGTTAAATTCAACTTACTGTCTAGTATAAGCATACAAATTTTCATAATCATTGGATTCCTAAATTTTGAGTTATGTTGATTTTCCTGCTCACTGGTCTCAAACTGTAGCAACCCGTGAAAATCGGGATGATGTCATCAGTTGTTAAAACTCATTCTCAGTGTGTGGTTCATTATTTTTGATGAGATTACTCTTGAAAGTTAGCTCTTTAAGTTACCTAGACTTCCCCAAGAGGAATTGAGCTAATTACTACTGTGCTCAGAGAATTATGTAAAACACTGGACAGGTGTATGAACCAAGAATAGCAAGTTTTCACCTCTGAGCTAACTCCAACTTATCTGTTTTGATCTATCTTTTTGAGAATGATCTTCCAAGGTACATAGGGTGTCTAATACATCCATTGGCAAGCTAAAAGGGCCCACCATATACTCGTGGAGTTCAATTGGCTGGTGTAGATCAAGGATTTTGCAACACCTCTTCATCTTCAAGCACATACCTATCCATCTCTTCACAGAAGAACCCCAAAAAAGAAATTTATTCACACATGATTAGAGAAATCTCAACAAAGTTAATAGAAAAAATCAACATAATGACTAAAAGATTTATAAAAACTACTCCTATCCTACTCGCGACTTGAAGAATCACCACACATGGTGGATTAATCACCCAAAAAGGGAATCTTCATCACACCAAAAAATGGCTCATCTCAACAAGTATATAAAAAAAATCTTGCAAGCCGCAAATGCTCACAAGAGCATAATGAAATGAAGAACTCAAAAATCATCATGAAAAACTTGCGTACACGTCTCTTTCACGCCAAAATCCATCACGTAAGTGACAAGAGAATGCTCCCCGGCAACGCCGCCAAAAGTTGTTGACGTTGTTGCATCACAACTCATACTTGTCAAACCAGGAAGCATCTCATGAGACCCAAATGTTTGCGTAGAAGCACTCAGCAGACGTAATGGCGCTTCGTCAACGTATGATTAACAATGTTATCAACAAGAAGATACAACATAAGCATCGCGAATGATGCACCTAATCGTAATCACAAGCATAATAACGACGTAATCATACATCAACGTGTCACAAGCGTTAGACAAGAAGAGAACAAGCACGCATACACATCATGACAACGAGAGAGCAAGAGTCTATCTACAAACTAGCATAATCTCTTTACTTCTCAAAAAGCTCTCCCAAAAGAAGAGGTGGAGACCTCTTTATATACAAAATGGCAAAAAAGCATGCTATGTGGGATTTCTCAACTGAAAGGAGAATGAATCCCACTTATTCTCTAGTGTGGCACTCACACACACCTATACAAGAGTGCTTTATTAACTGAATGAAAGGTAGAAAGAGGTACAAATGATGATGAAAAAAGAGTGGATCCAAGAAATATATATTTTATCTTCAACACCATGTGTGTGTTGAAATATGGCACTTGCATGTCCATATACAAGTCCATGGAAATGGTGAATCCTTCCCACTTGTTATCTACTTCGATTCCATTGATGAACCATCTAAACATTTGTTCCTCATCTATGAATTCTCCAATGCTTCCTAATTGATCAACTATATCCTTCATCTTTGTGAAAAAGTCAGTGATATTTTTCTTGGGTTGCTTTCTCAGAGATGGGAACTCCATCCATAGTTCATTTTTTTGGCCTTGGTGCTTGAAGAGAAGAATGCTTCCAAAGCATTCAAGATCTCTTCTGATGTCTTAAATATCATATTATGTGGAAGTAAGAAATCACAAATAGAGTTTAGAATTTATAAACTTGCCAAAGCATCCTTTGCACACCATATGCTCAACCTATCTTGCTCATCTTGTGGTGCTTCTCCTTTGGTCCTTAGCATAGGCATCACCTCATCTCCCAATATTGTTAGAACAAACAAGCTTTCAACATGCTTGAAGATTACAATATCTCATCAAGGACAATAAAGTTTTTTTCTTGAAATGAACCTTACTCATGTCATAGAACTAGATGGCTTCATATACACCTTTGTATATTTACAATTTGAAAAATTCTTTATGTATCATAGTATTAGTTCTTAGCTTGAGGATGTAAATGAATCCCTAGGCCAAGAGTCATGTAGTTGGAGTTTCCCACCAACATTTTAATAAATTACTTAGATGTAACCTTTCAATTCATTTCCTCGATTGTGGAAAAGATAAAATGTCACAACAAACGCATTCATGTGAGGTTTATGAGATGAAATTAGTTGTTGGGATTTGTGTAAAATCATGAGGAGAATTTTATGATTGTATATAATGACTCTACACACTTTTACTACAGAGAGAAGTGAGTACAACTAAGTTTTGATCACCTTCTTGTTCATGGCCCTTTCTCTCCATCATCTCGAAAGTTAGAAGACTTGTAGAGCTTGATTCTCTTTTCTCAAAAGTCCAATGCTTTGAATTAAGGATTCATTTTAAATGTGTAAGTGTCTAATTTCATTTTGAAAAAGTATTCTTTATTTGGATTCTTCTATAGTGAGATAGAGCTCATTTTCACTCTCGAGATCAGTTACTATTCTTTCCTTAAATTTTGGGGTGATCACCTATGAGTATTAAGCTCATAATTAGAGCATGACTTGCTTATTCATTGTACTATGATAGATACTATCTTCGTAACCCTATGATACAACTTCTTTAAAGAGCAATTTGATCAATTGTAAACAAGCTCTGAGCACTAAGTGTTTCAAGTAGCATATTCCATGAAAAAATAGAAACGGCTTCATAATTGCTTCATGTGCAAGTGTTCTATTTTGCACCATCTTGTTCATAGTGATGTTATATTACAAAGTACATGAGGTATTACTTTTGCACTAAATTGAATCTCTTGATTCAATCAAAGCTTTGAGTGCTTAAAGTGCAAGTTCTATGCTAGTTAGCTTAACCAAGCTTCATTACCCATAACAATAAATTTTTGTTATCCTCTTCTTTTCAAGCACTTTCAGTGGTATTAATTCACTCTATAAACAAAATGGGTGATGGATTTCCTTCCATGATCAAGAAGCTTGATACGAACAACTATAGTACTTGAAAAACCAATATGGAAGTCTATTTACAAGGAAGAAATCTATATAGAGTAGTAAATGGTGATGAAGGCATGCCCATACTAGGATAAAGAGGACCTACATAAGAAGAAACAAAGAAGTTGATAGTATGGTGTGCAAGAGATGCTCAAGCCACATCTTAGATTCTAAACTCCATCTTCTTTCACATTATAAGTTGTAAGACATCACAAAAAACTTAGATCAATTAGCATTAATTAGAGAGTTGATTGAAGATGAAGCCATTATGAGGCATGTCCTAAATGGAATTAAGATTGATATACAATGATGATCATACATAACTGGCTATGATCTCATTACCGATGTGCAAACATCTATCTTCAACATATTTCTTAGCCAACTCTTCAATCAAGAAATCAACAACAACATGAAGGAAGATAACTTTTTCCAAGGTAACTCTACAACTACTCTCTGTAGAGATAAGAAGGATAAGAAAAACAAAGGAAAGAAGGATGATGATGATGAAAAATCTTCCAAAGACAATTATATAGGGAAAATAAAATGGAAAGGAAAGAAGAAAGCAACAAAGAAAGACAAGATTAAGGGACAAAAAGTTTAGTCTCGTGCCATCTGTAACAAGTCAAACCACACCATGAAAAACTACTGATCCAATGGAAGAACAAAGAAGGGAAGATGAAGAAGTGGATCTGGAAAGAGAAGAGGAAGAGGTGGATAAAACGACAACAATAATAATAGAAACAATAGTAGAAGAGATAACCCAACTACTCAGAGGATCAATCACATGAAGGTTCTTTACTTCTAATGAACTTAAGCCACAAAGAAGGTAAAAAGGATGAGCATTTATTCTATATAGACTTTGATTGTCCAAACCATGTTGCAGGCAATGTTCTTCTTCTATCTGACTTGGAGAAACCTAGGCATAAACATGAGATACAAATAGGAGATGATACCAAGAACAATGTAGAAAGGATTAGCAATATCAAAGCTTCCAATGGAATAAAAAAATAGTTTAAGTGGGCTTCTCTATGTACCTGCTATTACCAATTTAGTATTTTCCCATTTGCTTCGCGATTATATGCTATGGCCAATGCTAATCGGATTCCATGCTTTCGGAAAATATCTCTAACTTCTTGTCATCAGGTTCTCCATGATCAGCTACAACTTTCTCTACATAACAAAATCTACACAATACATCCCCTAGTAAGAATTTACTTACATTTCCCATTGATTTGGTACATAAAGCTCTTTCTTCAGTATGTTTAATGAGATCCTCCCTAGCAAGTTAAATATAATGCATGTAGTTAACTCCTAATGGCATAATCACTAAGTAAACAACCCCTTTATAGTGTATTCTAGGTGGATCGGTAATTTGTAATCCATGACAATATTTCACAGATGAGTGCACTTGACATTGGTTACATGATGCGACATAAGGCAAGATATGTACATACATTCCTAGCCATCAATATCTTTCCTTTATTTTCTCATATATATCCACAAAACCCCTATGGCCTGCCCATAAAGAGTCATGTAGCTCTTTCATTACACTTCTTTTCTATTGGAGCGAGTCTATGAAAAGCCTAAGTATTGTCTTGAGTCTCACAAAGTGATAGAAGAAGCCTTAAAGTGAAGACAATGTAAAGTTCACTTGTGAACTACCTCTTGTAACTTTTTGAAGTCTTTACTTGATGTAAAAGTGAAAGCATCTAAAGTGGTTGAGTCCACTTGATCAAAAAAGGAAAGAAATGCCACGAATTTGTGATTGAAGGTAGTTGGAAGATCAAATCAATCACTAATAGATTGGAGAGTGATTGTAGGAAGTTAGGCTCCCAAGGTCAACTATAAATACATGGCAGTTTTAGTTGTGGAAAAAAAGACCTCCATGAGCTGAGATTTATGCCATATCAAGGTGTGGTTTCAAGGCACATATGTGTCAGTAAGTCCCTTGTATTTTGCAATCAATATACTTTCATTTTCATGATCATTTGAGTTCATATTTTCATGTTCTTGTGAAGTGTACTGTTCACTGCCATATCTCTCAGTTTTCTCAGTTAGATTACAGAGATAATTTCTCTGACCTTGGTGCATCATTGTTTGTTATTGATCTTTGGAGTTGTCCTCTCCAATCATTTAGCATAAAGAATCAACAAGACATCTTTATTTTGTCAATCCTGGAAGTATTCTTGAGACCACAGTCCCTTCAAGATGATAGAATCCAAGAAATAAGAGAATAATGGCTGGATTTCTGAGAATAGTGAAGATGAAGAGGAATTTCTAGAGTTTGGATTATCTTGAGCAAATCTCCACCATTTTCTACAAGCTTGGTGTCTATTCCATGCTATTTTATCAGCAAAACACAATTATGAAGTCAAAATAAAAAAATATCACCTGTGTCATACAGACGAGACAATCGCAATTCTGTGCAAACATACGACTTTCAGCTCCAGCACCATTTTTCATCAACTCATCACTCAATACATCAGTATTCAACTCTCTTCATACACATTCAACAGATTTACACAATAGAAACTCACAAATCTCCATGGATACACATGAATAAGACTCACAAATCAAAGAAACCACATAGAAGAGGAGAAAACACGATTTTCAGCAGAAACTCCTTCTCTATTCACTTAGGTAGCATGTACACAAATGATTAACCAACCCCCTCATAATAGAGGAAATTAGCTTATATACATTTTCAAGTGTCCCTTTTCACACTTGAATTTTGGTCCTTTCCTCTATTATTCTAAAAATATGCTATCTAGGAGTTTCCAAAAATTCTAGAAAAAATACATAAGATTCTATTCTACATAAGGAAGACTCTTCCTTATTTTTACAACAATTGCATAAATATTTTTACAAATTTCTATCATTTTACAATTATTTTCCTTCAAAAAAGGTTTCCAAAAATGCATCTTCCAACATCCTTCCCCTCCTAAGCCTTTCGGCTCCTGACAAAAGATTTTCCTACTCTTCTGCACTGATCACTTTTCTTCATTTCTTCTTTCTCTGATATACTTGTGACAGCAAATCATGACTTTTTCTTTCTGTAATATTTAAATTATTGACCATCTCAAATAATGCCTTCCTCCACTGTACTGCAGCTTCTGGTTTATCTATGACATCCTTCTTCAAGTATTCTGTATATGCAGCTTCATATGCTATAAGTCTGGACTTTGTAACGACTGATAGATTTCCAAAAATCTCTGACTCCCTTTCAAAAAACCCGTAATCAAAGGCATCTTCAAAAATTTGCAAGTAATGACTGCCCAAAAATATTACTCTACTGTAATAGGCCATTAAGCGAATTCTGTCAGGTGTTTCGCTCAAATCAAATAATAATGTATCTGTTGGAGAATTAAAGCCGATATAATTCAAGGTTCTCATATCTATGTCAGTATAAGTTTCTATACAAGCCAAAATTAACCTCATTGTTCTTATAAGTAGAATACAAGCAGGGTCATTGACATCCTTGTATGTAGCTATTACGGACTCAGCAATATTCACCATGTAACTCTTGGTAGGCCATGTGCCTGTCTTTGGACCTTCTACTTTAGGGAAATTCAACCACTTAGGTGGAATTTGACCTTCTCTTCTTCTATCCCAAAAAGTTGCCCATTCTCCTTCGTGCCATTGGACAGTAAGCTGGATTGATCTTTAAATGAAGAGTTGGCATCTAACCATTTATTTCTCCACTTTGGGTTGGCCCTTTCAAATAATTCTTTAGTCACATTGATGTCCTCTTCATACTCAAGGTATTTGTTTGGAGGTAGCCCAACTCTAGCCAACTGATAATTCTTTATACTTTCCATAATCATACATAATGGTATTCCCAATCCATCTGCGGCCCAGTGATGCTGATCTGGATTGATTCCCTTATTTAATGCAAATGTGACAATTTATTCTTCATACTCATCATGCATCTTTCTGATAAACTCCATTCTGGAATCTCTACTTGTCAGCAACTTTTTCACAAAATCTTCTGAATATTCTCCTTCTAATCTTTGGTCTGCTGGTTCACTGTCATGTTGTATTCCCTCAATATTTTCTACCCCATATCCTTCTGTATATGTAGTTTTCACATGTGCTTCTTCCTGGATTTGTGGTTTATCCAATTTCTTCTGCAATTCTTCTATAGTCATCATCAGACTCCCATTCTGTTGTGCCCATAGTTCTCTTTCTTTTTTCCATTCATTATGTTCCTTTTCTCTCTTTGTCTGCCAATCACTTCTTTCCCTTTCCATATCCATGTATAGCTTATTATACCCTCTCATAGATGTAGCAGCATGTGTACTTGCCTGCTTTTCTAATTCTTTGGCTTCTTTCAGTTCTCTTTGTAATTTCTGAATCTCTTTCTGTAATCCTTCCTTCTCTTCCTCTGTCATTTGAGTTGTCTGACTTTCCTCCTTTAACTGCCCTTCTTCTAATAGCAGCTTATTGATTTCTTCATTAGCTTTAGTCAAAATTTGATAGGAAGTTTGCAGAGTTCTATATCTTCCCTCAATCTTTCTCAACTCTTTTTCCAATTTAGTGTTCTGCTCTGTTAGTTGTACACTCTTTTCTTCTAAGTATTGAATCTTATTTTGCTTCTGTACTTCCAGCTCTTCCAAAGCAATTATTTTATTGGAGAACTCCTCATTTTTCTCCTGCACCTTTCTTAGTTGCTCTGCCATTTGCTCCTTTTCCCTTTTATGCTCTTTGATAATCATACTGCGTTTTTCAAATTCTGATTCTGCCACCATCCCTGAAATGATCATGTTCCGGCTAGAGGGTATGAAATGTTCAATGTTATTCATAATGAGTTGACATGCTGATCTAATACTCTTTGGGATACTTTCCAATCCTCCTTCCATTGCTATTTGTTTGGTTTCTAACTGTTTATCCTCTTTGCACTCACTCTCCTCTTCCTCTTCTCCTTCATATTCTATAATCTTGGCCTTGTTTTCTTCATGGCTTGGATGAGTGTCCAATGTTTCTAAACCTGCCATGTCTTCTTGAATACCTGAATTCCTTTGCTCTAATACATCTGAGATCAGCTTCATTTCCTGTACCTTTTCTTTCTCCAACACCTGTTGAGTTTCTTCAGAAAGATATCCTTCCTGTACTTGTATCTCCTTTTCCTGACTTAAAGTTTCCTGGAACAGGTTATATTCAGTTTTCCCAACAGAATTTTCCTGGCATTCACCTGTTTGTTCTTCCTGCCTTTCCTTTTCCTGGGCTAGAACTGATCCAATTATTTGAAAATCTTTCACCTGATCATTACTTCTTTCCTCTTTGTATTCTTCTTCCTACTCATCAATGTTCATGAGGTCCATTGCTTCCTCTTGTTCTTGATCCTCATTCAAGGTGAATTCCTCATTGCTCTTCAAATCATGCAGCACATCCTTTATACTCTGAATGATCTCCTTTTCCACTACTTTCCCTGAAACCTTTTGAACATTACCTTCTTCAAATATTTCCTCTGCTTCCTGTAGTGGATCTTGATCTGTGCCTTTTTGTTCTATGACTGAGCTACACACTTGTGCCTTCTTAGCTATTTCTTCTATGCTCTCATCCAGTTTAAAGTAGGTCTGTGAGGGTTTTGTCCATATAGATTTCATCCCAATATGCACTATTCCACAACTAACTTCTTCCCTAATTTCACTTGCTTGTTCTATCATTACTACTTTTCCCTTCATTATCCTTCTTTCATCTTCCAGACTGAGCTGTTTTTCTGCCTGTTCCTGAAGTGGCTTCTCCTGAGACTTCCTCTTCAATTCCTCATGTGTCTTTTGTTTCTCAGAGGTCTGTATAATGACATTGGGAGTATTTGGTATTGACAAATTTAGACTTTTTAATAGAAAGCTCTCAATATCACTGTTAGAATCAGATGAGAAGTGTGAAGGCCCTCCTATTTCTGGTTCTGTGGGTCTTGATACTTCTTCCACCATGGATGGCTTTTGTATTTCTTCCATGATTACTTCCTCCCTCTCTTTGGTGATAACAGTTTCAACTATGGATTTGCCCTTTCCTTTCTTGGTCAATTTCTTCTTTTGTACTGGTTTCCTTGGAACCTTCTTTTTCACCACAACAGTGGTTCTGGTCTCTGGAGGTCCTTGCAATTCCTTGAAATAGGCTAGCAACTCAACCTCTTTTCTGACAAACACTTCGTCTGTTTCAGCTGTCATCATATGGTCATGGAGTGCTTCATAGTGCTCCACCTCCTCCTGAACCCAGTATGTAGCTTTGCATGAGTAGTCTTCCAGCATTTTCTGATATTGTGCTTCATACATAGCTCTCTTGTTATTCCCTTGGGTTAAATAGGTGTATAATTGCTCTTTGCTTGTTTGGGGCGGATGTGGTTCACTAGAGGCTTGAACCTGTTTCTGTGCCTCCTCATGTTCCTCTTTTGTGGCTTCCTCCATTTCTAGTTCCACTTTCCTTGGGTCCAACCTTCTTTTCTTTACACGAATGACTTCCTCAGATATCATTTTCCTTTTCATACATGTTCCCCTCATGCGGGTTTGTCCTTCTGTTTCCCTTTCAGTCATTTTCCTTGGAGGACCCTTGATTCCAGCCATAAGGCTTCTGAAATACCGAGCCTTTGGAGCCAATTTCAGTTGATCTTCCATCCCTAGAACATGATAAATGATTCTTGTTAAAAATTGGGCTCCATTCATGAACTTCTTCTGTTCCCAATGTTTTGCTGCTTCTTTCAGCTGTTCATGGATGTATGGTGAAACATCCATTACTCCAAAAGGTTTGGTTCTATCTTTGTTATTGAACATCAATAATGTCACTGACTTATGCGGCATGGTATACCTTGGTAATTTTGGAAAACAAAAGTACTGTAAAAACATCCTTACAGCATATTCTTCATTCTCCCTTCCTTTAAAGTCAGTGAATTTTGCATATCCTGTGTAAGTTTCCTTATTCTTTTTGACAAAACTCGGGTCAAGTTTGGTTCCCATTGTGTAGAATTGTAGTGCTGCTCTGATATGTTCTCCCTTGATAGTGATACCTACTTCCTGGTTATCCTTGTTTTTGACTTTGCATCTGAAATAGGCATCATTCCCTCTTCCTATTTCTGTCAAACTGCTCATTACTTGTGATACTCTCTCAAAATCAATGAAAAAGATGGGCTCCTCCAATATTCTGTGCAGCCCTACTGCCTTCCATCTTTTCATATTGACAGCCACCCTTTGGAACCTGTAGAACTCCTGGCACAACATTGTATACTTATATCCACCTATTCCCACTGTGAATATGTGTTGACCAATGATGTTTAGGGTCTCCTTAAGTTCCTTCACCACCTTCTCAGCCTCTGGAATTCCTGATTCTTCATCTGACTCTAGATCCACCTGTTCCTCTGTAGCTTCACTGTCCAGAAACCAATGGCCTCTTGATAGAACCACTGATTCTGCCTTGAAGTCATGTATTGGCAACTCCTTTGTATTCACCATTTTCTGAGGAAAGTAAAATACACAAAGAAAAACTCTACCTACATAAGTTGCAAGAAATCAAAGAGTAATATGTAGGAATTTATTTTTAGATGTCATAACATAAAAATGAACAATAAAATTCAAAATAAATTCCCCTTCTCCAGGAAAGACTCAAAGAGTGATCATCACAAGTGTAGCAAGATGTCTAGTGTAGTCCCTTTCCTTCACCACCCTTTTGGAAAAACAAATCATATATCAAATGATAGAAAACAAAAAATTAACTAAACAACTAACTAGCAAAAATTAAAAAATAAAGAGTAATAAGAAATAAATAGATCTCTACTATTCTTCTACCTATATCTTGCTTTGTGACATATGATTTTTGTAAAAAACAACAGAAAATAAACAATTTTTCTCAATTTTTCTTTCTTTTTTTTTTAGCAATGATTTTTTTCTCCTCTTTTTTTTTCAACAATGATTTTTTTTTTCTCTCTCTTCTTTTCCAATATTTTTTCTATTTCTTTTTCTTTTTTCATTTTCATTTTTTTCATAATAATTTTTTTCTTTCTTTTCTTCCCATCCTAATTCTCTTTTTAGAAAAGAAAATCAGGTCTAATATGTATTTTTTCATAATTTTTATGATTTTCTAGATATAGATCAAATCCGGATGATCTTTCTTCCACTGGAACAATTCTGATTTTTTAACCCAGTACTTCCTGACTCCATTTGGTCTGGTTCCAGGCAAACAATCATTCCCTTTGGATAAGCATTTTGTAGGAGCTTTTGGTCTCCATATCCATTTTGTCCTTGATTCCTGTTTTAATGAGTAGACTTGCTGCAGACTTTGATTCCATGTGCTTTTTGCTCTGATGCTTTGATTCTTTGGACCATGCCAGACCATTTAACATTTGTATTGGTAATGTTTGTATATCCTCAAATGCAAAAGTGAATCCTTCAAAGTGTATATCATGCACATCTGATGGAATTTCTTGTTTTTCATTACTCAATAGAAATATTAAAAACCTTTTGTCATTTATGTTCAATTTAAGCTTCATTTTTTCAAAATCCAAGATCACTTTACCTTGTTGAAGCCATGGTTGACCTAAAATCACTTTTTCAGTCATCAGATTATCTGGCCATTCTTCACAGTCTATTTCATATATTCTTCATTAAACTTTACTTCAATAGTCAGTGAAGACATGCTCTGTACTATTTGACCTTCCAATGTTTTGATTAGGGTTCTACTTTCCTTTCTTTTTATGTTGAATTTACTTACCAGGGCTGAACTAATCAGATTTACTTGTGCTCCAGAATCTATCAAAACCCTAATGCTTTCATTTTGAAAATCCATTATCATCACAGGGACATGTTCCTTTGGTTTGAGAGGAGATTCACATAGACAGACTTTCCTAAACTCATTGATTTTTCTTATCCTTTCCATAGCCTCCTGTTGAGCTTCTTTTCTAATGTCCTCCTCTTCTCTTTTCCTGTTTTGAGCTTGTTGCAACCTTCTCCATTCATCAACAGTTAATTGGCAATCATACCTCTTAACTCTACATCCACTTATAAAGTTTGGCATGATTTCTCCGTCTATGTTAGCTAGTTGAATGGCTCCACTGTTGCTTATCTGATGTATAATATATGGTCCATGTCCTTTTTTCTGGAATTTTTTCTGATGCTCTCTGACTGTGTAAGCCAGCACTAGATCTCCTACCTGTAGATCTTTCTCTTTTATGTGAACATCATGATAAGCTTTTTGCCTTTTCTTGTCCACATATAAACTCATAATGGCTTGGAGTCTAGATGCTCCCAACTTTTCCAATTCCATTACTCTTTCTGATAGTTCATGTCCAGTCCAATTATAGTGACCTCCTACTTTTAATGTTGGAATAAGAAATTCCATAGGTAAAACTGCATTTTGTCCATATACTAGATTGAATGGTGTGTTCCCTATTGCAGTTTTATAAGCCACTCTATAAGCCCATAGGACATGATTAAGTTGTAGATCCCAATCATTTCTGTTTGTGTTCACTAATTTTTATAGTACAGTACAAAGTACTTTATTAGTACTTTCTGCTAGCCCATTGGCTTGTGGGTGATATGGGGCTGACTTTCTATGACTGATCAAGAAATATTCAGTGATGTTTTCTATGATCTGGTTTATAAAATGGGTCCCCCTATCACTTACTAGCTCAATTGGAAGTCCAAATCTGGTGATAATGTTTTCATATAGGAATCTGGCAGTAGTATTAGCATCATTTCTCTTTGTGGCTTTGGCCTCAGCCCACTTTGTTAGGTAGTCTGTAGCCACTATGATGTATTCAGCATGGGATTGTTTTGCTGGAGGATGTATAGGTCCAATGAAATCCAAACCCCATTTACTAAAGGCTCTGGCTGAAATTAATGGAACCAATGGCATATCATTTCTTCTATTTGGTTGAATTAACCTTTGACAGACATCACACCTTTTTACATAGGTTCGTGCATCCAGAAATAGCGTTGGCCACCAAAAGCCAGAATATAAAATGAGTTTAGCAGTTCGGTCACTTGAGAAGTGTCCTCCTGCCACTCCAGAGTGTGCCATTTCCAACATTTCTAGATATTTATTCTCAGGAACACAAATTCTTAGGTATCCATCCATTCCTCTCTTATACAATTGTTCTCCTATCAATTGATATAAATTTTTTGAATCTGTACCAGCTATCACTTGTTTTCCTTTCTTCTTCTTTCTCAATTCTTCAATGACACTTCCACTCCAATCTGGGTTTTTCTGGAACCAATATAGAGTTATGAAGTCTAAATCTTGCAATATTTTGCACTTCTTGCAATTGGCAATGTATTTTGATACATCTTGAATTTTATTAGGCCAATGTACCCCCATCCTATTGAGATTACTTAGGGTGACTACCCTAGAAGCATGAGTGCAAGGGTTCCACTGATGAGCTCTCCTCAGATATTCTTGTTGCTCCTCCTCAGGAGTGCAATATTCTAATATGCCTGTGTGGTTGAGATGGTACAAATGCCCAGCTAGTAACATAAAGTTCCTGCTTTGTAATACTAGGTGTGCATTATTCCCAATTGTTCTACAAGGTCCCATAGTTAATAATGGTACTAAAGTCGTGGCCCACTCAGGAACACTTTCAACTTTAAAGAGATAAGTGTCTGGCAGATTGTCATCTAAAGGTGAATTGGGTTCTTCAGACCTTATTCGAGATAAATGATCTGCTCTCAAGTGTGTTTTCCCTTGTCTGACCACTACTTCAAACTCAAATTCCATAAGCAAAAGAAACCATCTGACTATTCTCCCTGTGTGACAAGGTTTATTTACCAAATATAACAAAGCTTGATGGTCCACAAAGAACTTAAACTTGTTGGCCAAAAGGTAATGTCTGTATTTTTTTATAGCAAATACCATACCCAATCCCTCTCTTTCAGTGGTTGTGTAATTTTTCTCTACTAGATTCAATTGTCTACTAGCATAGGCCACTGGAAAATCTAACTTGCTTCCTTTTATTGGTTGTGCTAACACACATCCTAAAGCATAATTGGAAGCATCCACATGAACATGAAAAATTTTGTCCCATTGAGGTGTTTTCAGAATTGGGGCTGTTACCAAACAAGTTTTTAGAGTTTCAAAGGCTTGGTCACACTCCTTGGTCCACTCAAACTTTGTAATTAGGGCATATAAGGGTTTTGCTATGTCAGCAAATTTGTGTACAAATTTCCTATAGTACCCACAATGTCCCATGAAAGTTTGAAGTTCTTTTACACTTGTTGGTCTTGGAAGCTCTATTATGGCCTTTATTTTCTTCTCATCAGTTGAAATTCCATTTTTTGAGACTATATGACCCAGCATTCTTCCTTGTCTCACAAAGAATACACATTTTTCTGGATTTAAACATACTCTATAGGTTCTGCACTTCTTGAATATATTTTCTAAATCTTTCAAGTGATCTTGCCTTTTTAATGAAAAAGTACAATGATCATCTACATAGATTTCCATTACCTTTCTCAGGAACTCTTTGAAGATATGACACATCAATCTCTAAAAAGTTGCTGGAGCATTGGTTAACCCAAAGGGCATAACCCTAAAGGCATAAATTCCCCATTCTGTGGAGAAGGCAATTTTATGTTGGTCTTCCAATGCTATAGGAACCTGGTTGTATCCTGAAAAACCATCTAAAAAACTATAAACCTCCTTCCCAGCAACTCTTTCTAGAAGATGATCTGTTATAGGCAGTGGATAGTTATCCCTTATAGTTGCTGCATTTACCTTTTTCAGGTTAATGCAAACCCTAAGTTTTCCATTCTTTTTTGGTACCACAACTATAGGAGATATCCATTCTGTATACTCAATTTCATAGATGGAATTGGCATCTAATAGCTTATCAATTTCTTCCTTTATCTTTGCAGAATATTTGTCATTAAATGTGTAATGTCTTTGTTTACTAGGTTTTGCTTCAGGAGTAATAGGAATCTTATGCTCACAGATTTTAGGATCAATACCTTTCAAACCCTTGTAGCTATAAGCAAATACATCCCTATAATTTCTTGCCAAATTTCTTAGTGCCTCTTCTTCTTGGGTTGTCATGTCATCAGCCACTACAATGTTTCTTTCTTCTCCCTCCTCCTGAGTGATCATGATCTTCTTAGTTTCTTCCTCATTGTCATAAGCTTCTCCTTTCTTCTTTTCCCTCTTTGGTTTCCTTCTGAGAAGTAATCTATTTTCCACTTCATAAGTCTTGAAATTTTCTGGTACATCAAACTGTTGATCTTTGTTCATTTCCCTTGTCTTCTTCTCATTCTCCTGATTTTCTTCTATTTCTTTGTGTTTGTTTTTCTTGTACTTACCTGAGATTTTATCTTTAATAGCATCTTCAGCTTTTACTTCCTCCAAAAATTGTGTCTTTCCTTTTTCTAATATCATTTCTTCTTCTATGTCCTCTTCTGTTCTGGATACCTTTATCATTTGTATTCCAATGTGAAAAATATCATATCCTTCTTCATTTTGAAACTCCACTCCTACATATTCATCGTTGGCTAGATCCATGGTAGCCAAGATTTGATTCCACCCATAGGGCTCAAATTCCTCATCCTTGAATAGTTGAGGTACATAATTCTCATCTTGTAACCCTCTTTCTTCCACACAATCCTCTCTTCTTAATCTTCTTTTCCTATTGGTCAGATTTCTTATCATATTGCACTTCCATATTGATGATTCAGCTTCATCCTAATCCTCCATTTCTAATTTTTCACTCAACTCTTGATTCTGATGAATTTTATACCATTTTTGAGGGGATATGTCACAGTAGGCCCATTTCTTAGATTTATTGTGGTTATTCTTCCTTTGCTCTGTAGGTATAAGCAATCATTACCCCAATCTTGTACAATTTGCATTTGTCTCATGAAAGGTCTTCCTAGGATAATTTCATATGAAGTAGATTGTGGGAATTCAACTATAGCAAAGGTATGTTCTATCTCTATCCCACATATGTCCACAATCACTTTTCCCATATTCCGAGGGGTTTCTCTATATGTCCATCTGCAAGTTGCAATCTCATTTTTGTGGGTAATAATTCATTTTTTCCCCATTTCTCCCAAGTTTGTTTAGTCATGATGGCCACTCCTGATCCATTATCCAAAATAGCTTTGGCCTGGTTTTTACCAAATTGTATTTTTAAAGTTGAGTTTCCCTCTTCTCCCTCACAATATCCTCCTATCTTATCAATGGGAATATACCACAACTCCTCCATTTCCTGAAGTTGTGGGTGAAGATTTTCTGGCATTGTCTCCCATTTTTTCACTTGGTTCTGTAAGTGAGGATTTTGTTTCATTAAATCTTCCCATGTGGTATGATAAAGAATTGTGCATCTTTTGTCTACATTCACTTGGAGTGTTACTTGTGGGTTTTCTTCCCTGATAATATTTCCTCTTGTGTTTGTTGTCTCAGATTCCTCAACTGGTTTTTGAGAATTGTCTTCTTCCCCCATTTTGAGTTGTACTTCCCGAATGATCTGTTTACACTTCTGCATTCTTTCATGTTCTAAGTCTAGCATAGGATAAGCCATTGTATGATCTGCAGGGCTTGGTCCCTCTTGAATTCTTCCTTTGTATGCTTTTATCAGAGTATCTAGACTTTTTGAGTTTCCTATTTCCAACTGGGTCTGTGTCTTTGAAGAAGAAGTATTGTTTGATTGTTCCCTATTTTCTTCTTCAATATTTTTACTCATTTTTTGCTTCCTCTCCCATTTCCCTTTTTGTCTATTTTTCTTTACCTTTGAGATTGAATCCTCATTTTGTTCCTTAGTTATTCTTTGTTGTTTTGTTTGTGATCTTGTTACAGCATTTACATCCACTAAGTCAATGTCACTCAGTTCTTCTTTTTCCATGATACTGACTGCTTTTAGTGGTATGTTATTAGGTGTGTTTTGTTGTTTTTGAGGATTTTTTGAGCAATCCTTAATCAAATGCTCCCTACCACAATCCTTGCAATATGCTCCTTCTATTCTCAATGTAGGAGGTTGTGGACAGTCTCTAATAAAATGATCTCCCCCACACCTATAACAAGTTATCTTTGGTCCTCCTTTGAATTGAGGTTTTTGATTGGACATGTAATTATTGGTTATATACATAAAAGTGGTAGTGTCCATCTCAATTCTTCCATTTCCCAAGTCTAAAGCTCCATTCTTCTTGATATCCCTCATTCCATTGATAATCTTCCTTGTATGATGATTTTGTTCTTGAATTTCCCTCCTCTATTGGTGTGTATTTGATTGGCACCACATTTGTTGGTATAGGAGGTTGTTGCCCCAGCACAGGGCTTGGTTGTTCACTATACACTGATTCTCTTTGGCTCCCATAGTCTCTCTCCTTTATTGGTTGTTTATTATAGAAGCATTCCTCCCTGGTATGGTTGGTCCATTTCCTCTCTAGTGTACAATATTTGAGAGTCTTTCTGTCTTGCAAATGTGGAGGTTTTTGATATGGGCAATGTTGAATTAGATGACTTTCTCCACAATTGTAGCATTTTTTATTTGTGTTTATCCTGGAGTTTATCAAATTGGTTTTAGTGCTTACCTCTAGGGCTTTAGCAATGGCCTAAGCCAACTCTTCTGCTAGAGGAATTTTGTCTTCATATGATCTAGGTTGATCAAATGCTAACAAATCTTGGCCTCTATTATCCTCCAAATCTATTGCTTCTTTTACACAAGCTCCTAGATCAGGGCATCTCCTGTAGTACACTAGGGTTCTTAATTGAGCAATTTTCAACCCTTCTATGAATAAGGATACTTGTCTAGCCATGGAAGGTACTTCCTCTTTAGTTGCATCTATCAATATATTGCTTAAATCTCCTGGCTGCCTCCCTGACATTTTCATCCTTTTGTTGTTTAAAACTATGTATCAGAGTGGCTGTGCTATGTTTTATTCCGGTCTTTGAGAATTCTCCAATAAAGGCTTCTAAGAAGGATTCAATATCTATGTACATTTCTTTTCTCAAAGGGATGAACCATGATAATGCTGGTCCTGTTAGGGTTAGACCAAATGCCTCAAATTGAACTTTGTAATCTTCCACCTCCTCAGCTCTAATTAATTGCCTAAACTCTGCAGCATGAGCATGGGGATCTAAATACCCTTCATATTGATTTTTCATACATTTGGCTACTTGATATGGTCTAAGCATTCTACCCTGAGGTTGCCAATGGTGTCTTCTTCTGAGTGGAAATTCATTATAACCTTCTGGTTCTTTGTCAAGGGGATTTGGTGAAGCATGTGTCCTCCTCCCATGTTGTTGCTCAGTGTTAGTGTAGTTTTCATGTGGTCTAGGTAAATCTGGTTGTCCCATGTTATGTTCCCAAGGTCCTTTATCAGCACATTGCCCTACGTCATTTGAATTTTCTGGGTCTTGGGAGAAGATGTACACACACCCTTGCCTATCCTCATACCTACCATCTTTGAACTGAGCTACAGGTGTTATGTTTAGGGGAGCTTCTAAGTTTCTCAATCTAATGAGAAACTTATGCATCCCATCCTGATATACAAGGTGCCAAACCTATTTGTATACATGTATTTGAGGATATTTCTGTAATCCCCAGTTTCAATGGGCTCATTTGTTTCATTTAAATTTTCCATGTTTTCTTGCCCTGAATTTCTTTCTTGCCCTCTCCCAATTACTGACTCTACCTCCTTCCTTGCTAGGTCTTGCTTATTAAGTGAATTTAGTTTGTTCCCAGACCTAAGGATCATTCATTCAGCTAATTTTCACGATTTTGAACTCAAAATCGTGTTTTTCACGATTTTGAACTCAAAATCGTGTTTTTCACGATTTTGAACTGAAAATCGTGTTTTTCACGATTTTCTAAGTAGGATAGTGTTTTTTTTTCACGATTTTGTGACTAAAATCGTGCTTTCCACGATTTTGTATCCAAAATCGTGTTTTTCACGATTCTGTGTTTAAAATCGTGTTTTTCACGATTTTGTGCTCAAACTAGTGATTTTTCACCAATTTCTGTTGAAAATCGTGTTTCTCACGATTTTCTACCTAAGCTAGTGTCTTTTCACAATTTTTTGACTAAAGTCGTGTTTTTCACGATTTTGAACTCAAAATCGTGTTTTTCACGATTTTGTGTTCAATTTAATGATTTTTCACGATTTTGTGACTAAAATTGTGTTTTTCACGATTTTGTGATCAAAGTCGTGTTTTTCACGATTTTGTACTTGAAATTGTGTTTTTCACGATCTTGTGATCAAAATCGTGTTTTTCACGACTCTGTGCTCAAAATCGTGTTTTTCATGAATCTGTGCTCAAAATCGTGTTTTTCACGATTCTGTGCTCAAAATCGTGTTTTTCACGACTCTATGCTCAAAATCGTGTTTTTCACGATTTTGTGCTCACGATTCTGTGCTCAAAATCGTGTTTTTCACGATTTTGTGCTCAAGATCGTGTTTTTCACGACTTTGTTCCCAGACAATTGTGATTGCTCACAATTGTAAATAACACGATTTTCTGATGAAAATCGTGTTCTGGGAATCGCGATGTTGTTCTTTTGTGCTCAAAATCGCGATTTTGTATTGACCTCAGAATCGCGATTTTGAACAATTTTTTGAATTTTTTTCAAGTTTTGATTTTTAGATTTCTCTTTCTTCTAATAGAATCGCCTTATTGATTTTTTAACATGCAATGAAACAACTTAACCAAAAACTAATGTTTTCTCAGTAAAAAACTCAAAAGTCAGAAAAGCGCGATTTCGTTATTTTGCTATTTTCCTACTTTTTTGTGTTATTTGATCACTTTAATGCAAAAATATGTACAAAAAATGATGCTAAAGCTTTTTACCTTGCTTGCTAGGTTGAAAATTTCTCCAAAGATAATTGGTAGCAGAAAGTCGCGATTTTGCTCGATTTTGCTCACTCCCTCTCTCCCTCACTCTCACTCAAATGAATTTTTTCTTTCAATTACAGGTTTTTATAGTGTCCAAAAAATCGCGATTTTGTGTGGTTTCCACAATTCTTCACTCTTCCACTTGTCCAATCTTTACTTACCCAATCTTGATGATATCTTTTGCAATTTTCTTTTCTCAAAGTACCCAAATATGCTAGAAAATCCAGAAATTTTCCTTTACAGAAAATCGCGATTTTGTGCAGAAAATCGTGTTTTTTCTGTAGATCTTATTTTGTGCAAATTTGAGTATTCTTTCTTCTTGTTCTCTTTCAATACCCTCTACTCATTGCAATTCACCAAACTCTTGTACTTTTGCATCAAAATCACAACCTTACTCAGAAAATCGGGATTTTGTGCAGAAAATCGTGTTTTTTCTAAACTTCTGATTTTTTGAAAATTTGAGTATTCTTTTCTCTTGTTCCCTTTCAGTATGCTTTACCAACTCCAATTCCTCAATCACCTGCTATTTTTCCTCACAGCCACAGTCATTAATCAAAAAATCGCGATGTTGTGCAGAAAATCGTGTTTTTTCAAATCTGCTAATTTTTGAAAATTTTTTTGCTTTTCTCTTACTTGGTCTCTATTACTCTTATCCACAAAGCTCCAATGCAACTTCCTAAGCAGAAAAGAAATTTGTTTGATTGTTTTTTTATGAATTTTATGAATTTTTTTAGTATTTTGCCCTAAAATAAAGGTGAACACTTTACTTAGGGTTTCTTGTTTGGTGATCTACTGATCCTATGTTTCTTGATTGGTTATGATTTCTTATGGCTCAGCTATCACAAAAGTTCATGAGAAAAATTTTTCCAAAGAAAATGTGCTATGGAATGCAAGAAATTTTTGCAAAGATAAACTCAATCACATGCAACTATCAATTTACAAAAATTTCAGCACATCCAATTCTAAAAGATGATCTATTGCTTTCTTTTCCCAAAAGACAAACAAAGGACATCTACCTTTTCATGTTCACATTTCTTGATTAAAGAGTGTTACCTTTTCCTTGTGTGTGTTACCATCATCAATAGAAGATCCAACAAGGTCCAACTTCAATGAAGCTTTTGAATTACTCCCCGGCAACGACACCAAAAAATGTTTGTTATTGATCTTTGGAGTTGTCCTCTCCAATCATTTAGCATAAAGAATCAACAAGACATCTTTATTTTGTCAATCCTGGAAGTATTTTTGAGACCTGTTGAAGCTCAGAGAGCTCAAAGTCAAGGACAAAGCATGGAAGCACATCAAAAGGTGGACACACAAGGAAAGGGAGCAAGTAGGGAGCTCCAAGAAGTGTTGAAGCTCAGAGAGCTCAAAGTCAAGGACAAAGCATGGAAGCACATCAAAAGGTGGACACACAAGGAAAGGGAGCAAGTAGGGAGCTCCAAGAAGTGTATGTCAAATTTTTAGAAGAATCACCTACAAAAATAGTGATTTTCATCACTAAAAACCATTGTAAATACCATTATCTATTTTTAGTAACTCCATTTTGTTCAAGCCGAGGAGTCCTCGAGCTTGAGGAGTCTTAGAAGTACCATCGTACCAATTTTCATATTTTTTAGATCTCGTTTGAGCCCTCAAATAAGCCCTGGAACCTAATTTTTAACTAGGCCGGACACTAGGTCTGAACAGGGCCAAAGCTAGTCAAAAACTATAAAAAGAGCTAGAGAGCTCATTTTTAGATTAGATTGTTTGTGAATTGAGCTTATGTAAGAGACCTATTGATTAATGCAAAGAACTCCATTGTTCCTCTCCTTGTTCTTGCCTTGTGTGCGCGTGTGTGTGTATGTGTGTGCATGCTTGTGTGCTTCTCACTCACGCACTTGTGCCTTCACTTGCTCATAGTCTTCATACTAGTCCTCACGTCTCCACGGATTGACAATTATGAGGTGAATCTTCTCACGTTGGTACTCACCATTGTGCTAGAGTGACACCAAATTTGGCGCCGTTGCCGGGGAGAGAGCTTCGAGGACGAGCGTGTGATGGTAAGACGTCGAGTTGAGACATTGGAGTTATAGGTAATATCCTTCTTTCTCTTAATTTTTCTTCATTTTTTCCTTACTTTCGCATCACCATCATCACCATCATCATCTCCACCATCTCCCACCTCCATCTCCATCTCCACAAAAAATTTCAGTTTTTTGGTCATATTACACCCCCCACCTCATTTCCCTCATTTCATTGTGAGAGAGAGCGAGAGAGAGCTTGCATGCTATCTGTTTTTGGTGTGTTTTTGAGCTTTTGTTGCAGGAACTTGCTGTACCACCTCCTCCAGCAGTGTGCGTAGGTACGACAGACTCTGCACAGGTCCCGGGACGACGACCTCTGTCTATCGCGACAGACAGAAAAACTTAAAATTTTGTGAATGCATGTTTGGCACGGTAACCTACACCATTAGGGCACTCTAAATCACTAGAAGTTTCTCAAAAATTTGCATTTTTTTAGTCTATCGCGACAGACACCGTCTATCGCGACAGACACCGTCTATCGCGACAGACACCGTCTATCGCGACAGACCAAAAATCGACGACAGACAGCGTCTATCGCGACAGACACCGTCTATCGCGACAGACCAAATCACGACAGACGACAGACAGCGTCTATCGCGACAGACACCGTCCATCGTGACAGACACCGTCTATCGCGACAGACACCGTCTATCGCGACAGTCCAAAATTCCACGACAGACACTGTCTATCGCGACAGACACCATCTATCGCGACAGACAGAGACGCACGATAGACCCCGTCTATCGCGACAGACACCGTCTATCGCGACAGACCAAAAATCGGCGACAGACACCGTCTATCGCGACAGACACTGTCTATCGCGACAGACACCATCTATCGCGACAGACACCGTCTATCGCGACAGACCAAATCACGACAGACGACAGACAGCGTCTATCGCGACAGACACCGTCTATCGCGACAGATCAAAATTCCACGATAGACACCGTCTATCGCGACAGACACCGTCTATCGCGACAGACACCGTCTATCGCGACAGACAGCCCCCACGATAGTTTGTGTCTATCGCGACAGACACCGTCTATCGCGACAGACAGACATTTTCGACAAAAATTAAGGGGTAAATTTTTTGGAAATTTAGGCTAAACTTTGGGCATAGTTGCACTCTCAAATACTCATACACTTGCAAAGGCCTTAGAAAAATGCATTAAAACCCTGAAAGGTTCTGTTTGTCTAAGTTAACCCCCTAAACCCTGAACGGTCATAACTTTTTCATACGAAATCCATTTTTTGAGCTCTAGGGCTTGTCGGAAAGCTCGTGGCATATACTACACGCCCTCAACTGTTTTTTATAAGAATAGCGCGTTGATTTTCAGATAGGATATTTGGAAGTTGACACGCAGAGGGGTAGAAACACCAAGGGAGCTCTAGAGGAAATTTCTAGCAACACAAAAGGGGGAACAAGGGTCATTAAAAAAGTGTCTGAAATAAATTGTCTGTCAATTGAAAGGTCAACTTGGAGCTAATCTTGAGACTGGTGCAGGTCTATTGAGAAGCAATTGAGAGCGTCCAAGCAAGGGTTTTGCGCAAGCCTGAGAATCAACTTCTCGAGCACTAAAGAGCAAGGTTCAACAAGAAAGGTCGGAATACTCTCAACTCCTCTTCGTCAATTCCTAGCTTAGGCTAAGAACGATTAGAAGTAGGAGTAAGTCAGAGCGACGATAGGCAACTATCAAGTTGAAGCATACCTAAACTTTCAAGCTCAAGCTAAGGGCATAATCCTTGTACTGTCGAGAATTTTAAAGGGAAAGAACTTAACGCGGAACGATCAACTGTAAGTGCGAAACAACATTCAAATATTCCTGACAACGTGATATCAGACAAGACCTTAAACACGATAAAATAACTAAAAAGAACCAAGCGACTAATATAAAGTAACCAGTAACGAGGTTGTACTCTGGGCAAAGAATTGGGCTACTTAGATAGGCATATGAACCTTAGATCAGGACGACATCTAGTAAGAGAGAGACAAAGCCTTAGATCTTCAGAGGCTAGCGTTAACCACACTGCTAGGTCTTGGGCCCAGCAGTTGAGCCACCACTCGTACTACCCTAGCTCTGAGACCAGTGAGTCAGAGATGTCTCAAGGCATGGACAGACCTACGGGGAGTTCAGGTGTGCCATACTTGTACAGGATAGAAGGCCCTTACAAAACACAGTTGGAATACCTTAGGACCAACCGATTAGGTGCTAGCATCTATGAGGACGGCCTAGGAAGATCCGTGGTCCAGATTAAAAACCCTGACCAATCCATAGGACTAGAGCACCCAGCTGTCAAGTTTGAAAACGGTGCATACGTGGACAAAGAAGGAACCATATACGTAGTCACCAGTCACCCAGATAGGACAGATGAATTTGGAAATGTAATCTCAGAAGCGGACTTAGGTGACTTGGAACAAGGAAACATGGGAGTAGAGCCTAGAACACCCCGAGGCAAATCTGTTCTCACTAGGATTATCACACCTGAGTGGGTTCCCCAAGACAACAAGAGCATAGAGTTGCTCCTCAATCGAGAAACTGACGAAGCCTTCTGGAGGTATAAATCTAATCAGCCAACTGATATAGAAACTATCATGATCTATGAGTTTAAGGATCCGGATAGCCCAGGTAGAGTGACCTACTTAGATCACACTTCGGAAAGGATCTTTGTGGTGACAGAAAATGATAGGCATGCTTACACTTGGAAGGGTGAATTCATTTTCCCTCAACCAAGATCGAATGTATCCTATGGTCACCCTGGAGCTGGAACATCCCAAGCTCATGGAATGCAAAGAGATAGAAATAGAGATAGACCAGAAGTAAGCTTTGCCAATCCAGTGGGCAGAGAAAGAACGAGGACGGAGACGAATAGGGTAGAACCTGAGGTTCTTAGAGCTCACAGGAACCAAAGAAATGTGGATGGATTCCCTCTGCCGAGACCTAGAGAGCACGCAAGAACTCTGAGACCGACTCAGCTAGTTAAGTCCATGAAGAATTACTTCGATGGCACAGGAGATCCCTATGATCATGTGGCGGAGTTCAAGCAAGTCTTGAGAGCTGAACAAGTGGAGGATCTATTCACGCAGTACAATGCCTTCGGTCTAACCCTTAGGAACACAGCACTTACATGGTTTCAGCCATTGGATGAGCGCCAGTTCAGGAGCATAGACCAACTCCTAGAAGCATTTATTATTGAATTCTCCAAGAGTGGCATAAGACACAATACCTCCTCAGTGATTCACAGCTTCAAGCAAACCCCTCAAGAGACTGTGAGACTTGCAGGAAGAAGATTTAGGCAATACCTTGAGAGATGTCCTGTTTCGGAGCTACCCACACCTGCCAAACAAGTAGCCTTATTCCTTGATGGATTGCTGAGTACGAAATTGAGATCCTATGTGTATCTGAAAGACCCTAGGACTATAGAAGAGTGTGTATGCATGTGCATTGACATTGAAGATAACCTAGGGGAAGAACTAGAGCTTTCCAAAATCTACAAAGATTCAGATAGTGCATCTAGTCACTCTTCCTCGCAATCCACATCAATTGAGGAACTCGCAGAGAAAGTAGCTCAGAAATTAGGGGTAACTAGTAAACAAATCCCAAGGTTTGCCCCTGTGAAAAGGTGCTACACTTGTGGTGGCGACCACATGGCGAACGTATGTCCCATTATGGCTCAACCCCAAGTTAATCCTAGTAGCCAGTACTGCACCGTAGAACGAAGATACACCAATCACACCGCACAAGATTGCCCATACAACAAGCAGGCAGTTAGGCAACCCTACCCTCAACCATACCCGCAGCAAGGAAGATACCAGAACCCGTACCCTCCACAACCATATGGCAGGCCACAACAGCCGTATCAGCAACCCTACCAAAACCAACAAAGGCCTCAGCCAGTGTTAGCTCAACAACCCCCTGCCCCAACTAATGTGATTGCGGTAAAGTATGCTGTTGCAGAAGAAAACCTGAATAGGGCCATAGTACCAGTAACCCCATTGATCTTAGAAAGTGATCCCAGTGACCATAGCTTTGATTCTACACATGTTGATAGTCCCCAGGCCTACTACATGCAGTCTCCTGAACATGGTGAGTCCTACTATAATGAAGAGCCAAACGAACCTAGTTGGGAGTCAGATTACACGAATGTCATGTATACAAACCCCAACCCTAGGCCTCAACCTAGGCAAGTAAGACCTCCATTCCCAAGAGGACCGTGCTACAGATGCCAAGGAGATCACCTCATTCGTGATTGCCCCTTACCTCCACCTACACAAAACCAGTCGGTGACAATCCAAGGCTTTTGCCAAGATTGTGGAAAAGAGCATCTCTTACGAGATTGCCCAAAGAACCCCAATAATATGCCAAAAATCACTCCTATCAATGTTGTTGGGTTAGTGGTAGACTCCACAGGGAGCGTGACTTCCACTGCACCAGTACAAGTAATCACTAGAGCCCAAGCACTGCAGCAAAACCAGGGTGTAAGCCAGGAAAAGGTCCCAGAGGCTAGTGAAACAGAGAGCATAACCAAGAAAAGGACTAGAGCTTGGAAAGATAGTCGGGAAAGAATGAAAAGGCAATGGGCAAAGAAGATGAGTGAACTTGAGGAAAGCATAAGAGAAACCAAAGCCAGAATAACCGAACTCACAACTCAAACTCCCTCTCACACTACCCCACCACCACCATCCCCATCACCCTCCATCCCTCCACCCTCTAAGACACCCCACGTAACCCACCCACCACCCCAAACAGGATCAGTATTAGCTGATCCCACTCCTGAAGACATAGACATGATGCTTAAAGCATATCAGGCCAAAATCCAAGAAGGGCCAAACGTCACGGATCATGACAAGTGCTATCCTAGAGCTGACCTAGAGATAGAAAGAACCAAGCTGTGCGCGAAAATGGTTGCATTGGCTCAGACTATGTTTGAAGCCAGTCGCCTTTTCAATTACTCGGGCTCAGCCAAGACGCAACTACACTTGGATGGACTCCTAGAGAAGTTAGAGGGAATAATTGCAAGATCTGCCAAGGAAGAAAAAAATCAAGAAAAAGATAAAGCAAGCAAAAACATGACCCATCCCCCATCGGAAGTTTATGTGGCCAATTCCACTGAACCAGACAACTTCCCCTCCTTAGAAAGAATAGAGAGGCTAATTGCACAATCAGAAAAGGAACCTGCCCCTCAAAGAAAGGAAAGGGCAAGAGAACGGATAAGCCAGCCTCTTCAAGAAGCCCATGTGCCTCCTCAAGGAGCTTATCTCTCCCCCCAAAAGGCAAATGAGCCTCCCTCGAAAGCTTACGTACCTCCACAAGTTGCCTACATTCCTTCTCAGGGAGCGTATGAGCCTGTTCGGAAAAGTAATAGAATAAGTAATCCTCCCCAGGAAGCTTGTGCTCCAGCCATCTATGAGAACGAGGAGAGAGCCAACGATAGAATAAGCCCTCCTTCCCAGGTTGCTTATGTACCTAATTCTACGGAGCCAGACACCTCTTCTTCTATGAATCGGTTTGCACCAGACTTCCTACGAGAGATTCAAGAAGACAAATGGGATAACGAAAGTGAAGTCGCCCCTCCCTTTGAGCTTGTGGATGATGCACACGACCAATTCCCACAAGACATCCCATCTATTTACGGGGAACATGAGAGTACTCAGTCTCACGAGAGATTGGACTTTGAGTCTAATTCTTTACAGGAACTACCCCATTTCACAGGCCCATGGGAAGCAAGGTCCACCTGCATGAGGGCACCTACAGTCATGGTAAGAAACGAAGATTCAGTCATACCTAGGAACACAGAAGTAGTGAAGAACACTAACGTGCAGTGCAATCTCAAGTTAGAAGAGCTACTCAAGGTTAGACCTAAATTATGGAAACATGTCGCCAAACAAGTACCAGAAGTAGCCAAACCTCGTTCCCAGGTAGGATCCCATAGGACAGTGCCAGAATTCCCTTGGATAAGATAGGGGATATGTGTGAAGGTGAAGAAGGGAACACCTATCTTCCCATCACCTACCAGGAGAATACCATCAAGGCAATTTTGGACTCAGGTGCAGGAGTTGCAATTGCCACCACTTCCCTATGGAAGCGTTGGGGAAAGCCAGCACTCAGGCCAACGAGAATGAAATTGCAGATGGCCGATGGTCACATTGAGAGACCCTTAGGATTGCTAGAAGGAATAACTCTCACCACTTGTGGTGTCGAGTTCGAGCATACATTTGCTATATGTGACTTTAGCAAAAATCATGCCTATGAGATGATTTTGGGAAGACCATTTATGCGACAGTTGCAAGTGGTACAGGATTGGGGAACCAACTCCTTGTATTTGCAACACCTAGGTGTTACAACCAAAGTAAATCTCAAAGATTACTCTCATAGAGATGTCCCTCCCATCCAATGGAATCCCATCCATAGAGCCAAAGATGATACAGAATCGGTGCATTCCATAGGGTCAGGATCCTCTTGGATGCATGAAGACACCCACTTATGGATGTGCAAGGTAGCAGTAGAGGAAGAGAAGAGAGAGAAAGCCAGAGAGGTAGGTGCGAAAGAAACCCATAGATCAATCCAAGACCCAACCTATGCACCTGTAGTTTTTCCTGATGAGGAATTTGAACCCCATGGCTGGGCAGAAATTTTAGCAACAATGGACGTAGCCATCAATGAAGAACAATGGACACCTCACTGTGATGAGGATGGCTATGACATTTTAGTCTTCTCCATAGAGCCAATCATGGGATGGGCAGTTCTATGCGAACCTAGCCCTGATGTATTTGAGGATGCAAGTGACTCCGATCTAGAGTCAATCATTATGGATCCACCATTTGCATCAGATGAAGAATACTTCCATGAAGTAGAATTTCAACCCCAGAGGCATGGAGAGCTTACAAACGATGTAAGATTAGCAACACATGTGACCCCGAAGGAAGAAGGAAAGAAACGAAAGAAGAGAGAAGCCTCACCAGAAGAGGAAGAATCTTTGTTTGAGGTCCCGGAAAATTTTAAGAAGTATGAGATAGACGACAGGAGAGTCATGATAAGAATGCCTAAACAAGAGGCACAAGCAGGAGAGGCCTATGATAACAAAGAAACCACCAAGAAAATAGTAGTGGCCCTAGAAGAAGGAGAGGAGAGATGCACGTACATAGGCCATGACCTAACAGAAGAAGAAGAGCATGCATTAATTGCCTTGCTAAGAGAATACAGAGATGTATTCGCTTGGAGTTACAAGGATTTGAAAGGTGTTGACCCTGACATATGCTCACACACCATCCCCATGACCTCAGATGCTAGACCCTCTAAGCAAAAGCCCTACACATATAACGATAATTACGCTGCTAAGATCAAAGAAGAGATAGATAGACTGGTTGAAGCTGGATTTATCTATGAAATTGAGCACACTGAGTGGGTATCCCCCATCGTAGTGGTGCCCAAGAAGAATGGCAAGCTGCGTGTGTGCATTAACTTGAAAAAGGTTAATGCAGCCACGATTCGAGATAACTATCCACTTCCCATCACAGAACATCTCTTAGAAAGAGTGGCAGGCAAGGAAGTGTACAGCTTCCTTGATGGATTTTCGGGTTACAATCAAGTAGCCATAGCTCCAGAGGATCAGCATAAGACAGCCTTTGCCACAGAATGGGGCATTTTTGCCTTTAGAGTAATGCCATTCGGGCTTACCAATGCACCGGCTACCTTCCAGAGGTTGATGTGCCATGTGTTTAAAGAGTTCCTGAGGAAGAATTTAGAGGTCTATGTTGATGATCTTTGTGCTCATTCCAACATTAGACAAACCCATATTCCTGAACTCAGACAAATCTTTGACAAGTGTAGAGAATATCAAGTCTGCCTGAACCCAGAAAAGTGTGTTTTCATGGTCAGACAAGGCAAGATTTTAGGGCACATAGTGTCAAAGAATGGCATATCTACTGACGAAGAGAAAGTGAGAGCTATAGCAGAGTTACCTAGGCCAAAGAATGTCAAGGAAGTACAAGCTTTCATGGGGCATTGTGGTTATTACCGACGATTTATACACCTGTATGCTGTCATTGCAAAGCCCATGTATGGACTTCTGACTAACTTTGAGTGGACGGATGAATGTGAGAATTCCTTCCAGGAGCTTAAACGACGATTGTGTTCAGCACCAATCTTGACCACACCAGATTGGAATAAGCCATTCCACGTTCATGTGGATGCATCCAATTATGCCATTGGATACGTGCTAGCACAACCTACTGGTGAAGGTAATATGGATCTTCCAATTGCCTATGCCAGTAGACAATTGAATGCAGCTGAACGGAATTACACCACTACAGAGAGAGAAGGCTTAGGCATGGTATATGCAGTTAAGAAATTTAGACACTATTTGCTTGCAAATAAGTTTAAATTTTTTACTGATCATCAGGCTTTGCTATACCTAGTAAACAAGCCATGCAATACAGGAAGGTTAGTAAGATGGTTTCTCTTGCTAATGGAATATGACTTTGAGGTAGTGGTGAGAAAAGGGAGGACTCATTTGAGAGCTGATCATCTCTCGAGGCTCACATCGGGAGAAGCCCCACAAGGAGTATCAGAGGACCTTCCTGACGCTTACTTGTTTAATTTGGAAGTGGTGCCACAGTGGGCTAAGCCATTGGTACCAGTATTGACATACGGGCCTAACCATCCAGTGGTAAACACACGGAATAGAGAGGTTGCAAAAGCCCAAAAGTACCACATCATGGCTGGAAGTATGTACAAGCACACAGATCAAGGGATCTTGGCTTGTTGCGTAGAAGAGGATGAGTACGCTAAATGGTTGCAATTAGCACATGTAGGTGCACTAGAGCAACACCATTCAAAGCAACGAACTTTACAGACACTAAGGAGACTCGGAGTGCATTGGCCGACTATGGAAGCGGATGTCCAAAAGTTGTGCAAGGAATGCCCAATCTGTTGCACTAAGCCACCTGTGGAACACGCCACTCTTTATCAAGTATCCATTGTGCCAGATTGGAGTGAACCACTAGTATCCTTCCTAAGGAAGAAAGCATTCCCTCCAGACATGACTCTGGCTAGGAAAAGGAGTTTAGAACAAGAAGCCCTGGATTACTCACTCATTGGTGATAATCTATATAAGCGTGGTAAAGATGGTTACCTGACACTATGTGTCCATGAAAGTGAATATCTTAAGATCTTGGAAACTGCTCACCAAGGTGTAGCAGGAGGACACTTTGGACCGGATCGGGTGATCAAGGCAATACTATTTGCGGGCTTCTGGTGGCCTACCCTTCACATGGATGCACATACCTATGTGAAACGGTGTGATGTCTGTCAGAGAACTCAGTATCCTATATGAAAAGATGAGATGCCATTGAAACCTATGATGGGTGGACGTGCATTCTCTAAGTGGGGAATAGACTTCGTAGGTCCTATTAATCCCCCAGCTAAAGGTTCTCATGCGGAATACATCATTGTTGCGACAGACTATCTAACTAAGTGGGTAGAGGTAAAAGCTACGACAAAGAATGAGGCTCAGACAACTGGTAAATTCTTGTTTGAGAACGTATTCACAAGATATGGGCTACCTATAGAGCTTGTAAGTGATAGAGGCACTCATTTCTTGAACGAAGTGATTGAAAATCTACTCCAAGAATTCTTGGTAATACACAAGAAGTCTGCCCCCTATCACCCTCAAGCTAATGGACAAGCTGAGAGCACTAATAAGATCTTATGCAATGTACTGACAAAATTAGTGAACATTAAACGCTCTGATTGGGACAAACAGCTACACCATGCTGTTTGGGCATACCGAGTTGCCTACAAAACGGTACTCCAAGCCACCCCTTTTCAGATGGTATTTGGCCAAAACGCTGTGCTACCCTTGGACTTCTTGATTCCTACATTGAGAGTAGCACAAGAGCACGAATGGACAGGTCATGAACTCTCCTCTAGGATCTTTGACCTTGAACGATTAGGAGAAACAAGACTGAGAGCAGCTGCAGGAATATATGCAGCTAAGAAGAGACAGAAGGCATACTTTGATGCCCATGTGAAGGATAAAGGCTTGAAAGCAGGAGATCTAGTCTTGGTCTATACACTGAAACAACACGCGAGGAAGCTAGAAAAGAGAGGCTACGGACCTATGATCATCAATAGGATCTCCACGAGTGGAGCAGTACAATTAGCCACGTTAGAGGGTGATATTCTCCCAAACTATATTAGCGGTTGCAGAGTCAAGTTGTATCAGGAACCCCTCACGGAGGAAATGCTCAGCCGACTCAACACTGCTAAGAAACGCAAAGAGGAAGAAAAGCGAATTCGAGAAGAAGCTCAAGCAGAAGCTTTAGAACGCATCAGAAGGATGAAGTTACGAAGGCAAGGTAGAGATCAGCCTAGAACGAATGACTATGCTGATCAAGGATATCCTATGGCCATGTGTGAAGTCGCAGGAACAAGCTCGCATAGGATAATTGATCGACGACCTTTCATAACCCTAGATATAGGACAAGGAAAGAATGCAAGGATCGTAAGAGCCTTGATTGACTCAGGTGCAGCCACTAGTGCTGTTAAATTGTCTTACTGTCAAGAGTTGCAGTTACCTGTCAATCCAGTGGAAGCGTATCTCATAGGATTGGGAGGCGTGGAAACCCCTTGCATGGGCGAGGTGGAACTTCCCCTCTATATTCATGATGAGGCTATAACAGTTAAAGTACTAGTGTGTCAAGACGAGGATCTCACTGAACCTCTTGTCTTGGGTCAAGATTGGATCTATGACCAAGCAGTCAACTTAAACTTAAGAAGTGGACTTCTTCAGGTTTGGGTCAATCATAGTCGAATTACAGTAGAGTTAGATAATGGAGCACTCAAGGAACTAGGAAAGGCACAGACTCCTGGTCCCTCCAGGGGTGCACATGAAGTTGACCATGCTGTTCTTGTCCAAGGCAATGTGATGCAGAAGAATGAAGATCTCAAACAAAGAGTCAGAACCACAATGGAACTCCCTTCTTTTCCAAAGGCCAGAAGGAGGCAGCAACTAAGGGCAGATCAATCACTAAAGACTCTCCGGATGAGAGACCAAAAGAACGCGCGAAGCAGAACAACTCAACCGATGAAGCAGATATGGGTACGCAAAGGAGAGCAACCACCAACCTTGCCCCCACAAATTCCATCCATGCAAACCAACCAGGCCAGAAGACGAAGGAAGCAGCTCAGGCAAGCTCAATCACAAGGTATCCAACAAGTTTGGGTGCCTAAGAAGTTAGCTGCAGCTCAACAAGGGCAATTACAGATGTGGGTACCTAAGAAGCTCCTACATCCACAACAACCTTTGTTCTCCCACATGCAAAAGGTTTCAACAAAGAAGCCAAAAAGAGAAAAGGGTAAGAACCATGTACAGAGACCAAAGGAAGATCAAATCAGCTCTTCAACATTAGTAGGAAGACATGCAAAAAGGATATGGGTTTGGAAGCCAAAAGTGCAAGTAGTCTCCACCGAACCGAAGCGACAACCACACTGGATACCACAGTTCAGAAAGCATCCAAAGAGAAAGACGCCTGAAGTGACCTCTACAGTGCCAAATGATGTTCTAAAATGGACTCCAATAAGGAGGATTACATCAGTTCGAGACTCAATGGATACCTCCACCAAGGTCGGCATCAACCTCCACAAATAACATCGAAAGCCTTGAACGAGCAACAACCATGTGCTCCTTGCACAACCCTGTCTTTTGCACCATTCAGGTCATGCATTTCCAAAGTATGCATTAATATAGGGCCACATTACACGGCCGTGCATAGACACACTTGAGAATCCCACGCACAAGAGCACAGTGACATATGTCAAATATTTCTATTGATACTAACTTTTGTGTTCTTGTTTTGTGATATCCTGTTCCTCAAAAAAAAAAAAAAAAAAAAGGAGAAAGAAAAGCAGGAGAGTGCTTGTTCCCAGGTTTGGCTTATGAAACATGAATGAGTCATGCTTAGTTGAAGGTGGAACTGTTGATTACTAGGCATTTATCAATTTGGATAGAAGTGTGTCTCGGCCAGCAGTGAGATTATTGCTGCCTTATCTGGTAGATGACAAGCATTTGGCATGAACATGGCATCTACAACTATGATTTTCTCTTACCATGGTAGGAATGAAGAGCTTGAAGGTCCGCAACTTGAGTGATGCTTAACTACTTCATGTACCAGAGCATCCAAGGAGATATCTGCAAAAGGTAGTTCTGGAGGAGAAGACTCCTGCATATGAGGAGAGAGGATCCACCACTCAAAAGATCTCATCAGTGGACAATCAACATGGACATTCATCAACAATGTTCCATCCCAAAGGCCGAGTGTACAACACGAAGAGACAAACATCCATCAACCTTCTCCATGGTAAGTATCTTTACTCTGGAAACACCATAACCATGATAGTTTAGGAAACCTCTTCGTCAGCATACCCTTGAGCACTTAGCTCAAGACCCGCAATTTTTGCACCATACTTCTTCCAATGCATTTTCCACGTAAGCATGCGTAGGGCTACATTACCAGGCCTTGCACAAGGCACATACTTTTTTCAACCCAGGCACGAACACACTTACCCATCATTCATTATGGGTTATGAGTAGTTGGCATGACTGCTCTCAACATCATCTTTGGAAGAGCTAGCGGACGTCATGGGAACAACATCCATATCTCGGAAGCAAATTGAAGCCAGTAGTTGCTCCAAATCACTATTGACAACCTCTTGTGAGCAACTTGCAGTTTTGAAAGCTCACAATGACACATTCTTGCTGGAATCCAAGGAACCAGCTCATACAACGGATGGACACCACCTCTCAAAGCACTACATACAACAGCCCTTCCAACAAGGGTCTGTCAGGGACGACAGACTTGAGAGGGGGGGGAGTGTTGAAGCTCAGAGAGCTCAAAGTCAAGGACAAAGCATGGAAGCACATCAAAAGGTGGACACACAAGGAAAGGGAGCAAGTAGGGAGCTCCAAGAAGTGTTGAAGCTCAGAGAGCTCAAAGTCAAGGACAAAGCATGGAAGCACATCAAAAGGTGGACACGCAAGGAAAGGGAGCAAGTAGGGAGCTCCAAGAAGTGTATGTCAAATTTTCAGAAGAATCACCTACAAAAATAGTGATTTTCATCACTAAAAACCATTGTAAATACCATTATCTATTTTTAGTAACTCCATTTTGTTCAAGCCGAGGAGTCCTCGAGCTTGAGGAGTCTTAGAAGTACCATCGTACCAATTTTCATATTTTTTAGATCTCGTTTGAGCCCTCAAATAAGCCCTGGAACCTAATTTTTAACTAGGCCGGACACTAGGTCTGAACAGGGCCAAAGCTAGTCAAAAACTATAAAAAGAGCTAGAGAGCTCATTTTTAGATTAGATTGTTTGTGAATTGAGCTTATGTAAGAGACCTATTGATTAATGCAAAGAACTCCATTGTTCCTCTCCTTGTTCTTGCCTTGTGTGCGCGTGTGTGTGTATGTGTGTGCATGCTTGTGTGCTTCTCACTCACGCACTTGTGCCTTCACTTGCTCATAGTCTTCATACTAGTCCTCACGTCTCCACGGATTGACAATTATGAGGTGAATCTTCTCACGTTGGTACTCACCATTGTGCTAGAGTGATAAGACCACAGCCCCTTCAAGATGATAGAATCCAAGAAATAAGAGAATAATGGCTGGATTTCTGAGAATAGTGAAGATGAAGAGGAATTTCTAGAGTTTGGATTATCTTGAGCAAATCTCCACCATTTTCTACAATCTTGGTGTCTATTCCATGCTATTTTATCAGCAGAACACAATTATGAAGTCAAAATCAAAAAATATCACCTGTGTCATACAGACGAGACAATCGCGATTCTGTGCAAACAGACGACTTTCAGCTCCAGCACCATTTTTCATCAACTCATCACTCAATACATCAGTATTCAACTCTCTTCATACACATTCAATAGATTTACACAATAGAAACTCACAAATCTCCATGGATACACATGAATAAGACTCACAAATCAAAGAAACCACATAGAAGAGGAGAAAACACGATTTTCAGCAGAAACTCCTCTATTCACTTAGATAGCATGTACACAAATGATTAACCAACCCCCTCATAATAGAGGAAATTAGCTTATATAAATTTTCAAGTGTCCCTTTTCACACTTGAATTTTGGTCCTTTCCTCTATTATTCTAAAAATATGCTATCTAGGAGTTTCCAAAAATTCTAGAAAAAATACATAAGATTCTATTCTACATAAGGAAGACTCTTCCTTATTTTTATAACAATTGCATAAATATTTTTACAAATTTCTATCATTTTACAATTATTTTCCTTCAAAAAAGGTTTCCAAAAATGCATCTTCCAACAATCATTTTCATTGATTTAACTTGATAACTTTAGCACGCTAAGTCTGTTGTATGGTCACTAAGTTTCATTGCAATCGAATGTCTCAATCGTGAGATATGATCCTTTGAATGCAACTGTGTCACCTCATTTTCTACTTCTCTGTCAGCACTCTCTCAAAACAATCATTTTGTCAGAGTTGTTTCTCAGTGTGTACCTCACCATTTTCCATGATGCAAAGCTTTTTAGAATTTTCATACTGTCTAGTATATGCCTACAATATTTATTAAGCATTTGATTCTTCAGTCTTGAGATATTGTCATTTTTCTGCTTATGGGTATGAGTATTGTTCAGCCTGGGAAAATCGGGGTCATGCTACCACTTTCTAAACATCTTTCTCCTTGTGTAGTCCATCATTTTTGTTGAAATACCTCTTGATTGTTAGCTTACTAAGCTTCTAAGAGTTACCCAAAAGGAATTTAGTTAATTGCTGCTTTGGCGAGAGAATTGTTTAAAACTTTGGACATGTGTATGAACATAAATAGCAAGAACAGCGAGTCGTAACAAATGAGAACTATGTCGTAAAAAGAGAACACTCTCGTCAAAAATTACATGTTTTCACCTCATTTTTGGAATTCCTTTACACCAGTATACATATATTACAAAAATGAGGTGAAAACAAGTAATTTTTGACGTTTTTTGTCATTTTCTCAAAAAAAAATGAGCTCAAAATGTAGTCAAAATTTCACTATATTAGGCATTGACGTGTCCCAAAATGTATATGATAAGACATTGACATGTCCAAAATCTATATGATAAGACATTGACATGTCTAAAATATATATAAGAATGTAGAAATCAATAGTTTTTACACAAAAATAACATTTTAGACATATCTTTAATGGGTGGATATCTGATTGTTATTCAAAATTGCTACAAAACATGGTTTCATTAACCAAACTACTTTGAGGCATTTACATAAGCACTAAAAATGTCTGAGAGCTTCAATGCAACTCACAACTTTGTCGATCTATGTCTACACCCTCATCATCTGATGCACTTGATTCAGTCTCATACTGTTGAGAGCTCTCTTCTTCTTCTTCTATATCCACAAGAGCTCTATCTTCATCCACGTACATACCAAATTCTGCAGGATCATGCACAACTCTTCTTGTTTTCCTATGATTTCCTGTACCACATACATCTGGAAGCTTTTGTTTTATCATGTTGATGGTTGCTTTCCTCAAGTGACCAGTTTTTGTCAAGGAAAAATCATAAACAAGAATATCTACATCATCCATTTTAAGAGTGGATGTGCTTCGAATATTCTTTTTCCTTTTTGAACCTGTTCGTTTAGTATCACACACCATTTCTAAGTTATATTTACCTGTGAATGCATTACTACTTTTAGTGTAATACCAATGCACCACCAAAGCCTCTATTCTTCTCTGATCAATATCTTTAGTTATCTCTAAAACCTTTGCAATCCAAAATGGTCTGGTAGCCTCATCACCATCAGCAAGTACTGCAATAAGCGTTCCAACATTTATCTCTATTAAATTTCCTTGCCATCTTGCTTCTGCCTGTTTTGTCATCCTTGGGCCTACATAAATATTTCTTTCTGGTGGATGTATAAAACTTTGAAGTGCATCTGCATTACATGCTTGGGCCACATTCACAGATCTTTGTGTACAAAAATCCCATGTGAATGGAACATCAACTGGCCAGTGACTTGCAATTGTATACTGTATAATCTCTTCTTGATGATTGAAAAAGTCCTCCCACCAAGATACATCTTGATCTCCAACATATTTTTTTGCACGCTCAATATGTCTCTTCTTTTCAATGAGTGCATGCATCCAGCTTTTACTTTGATCAACCACACTTCCACATCTTTCTGTATTGTTTTTATCTTCATATGGTGATTGTTCTGCACCATACACTGTTACAGTAGACAAATTAGGCACCTGCAATAAGAAACTGCATCCCTCTTTAGGCTCCCACCCAAGAGAAGATGAATACTGCTTTGCAAATAAAAGGGTTATTTCATCAACCCTCCTCATCAAGAATACATGGTTGAAACTAATATTGTGCAATGGAGCCAAAACCTTAGCACTGTTATCAAGGCCCATTGAGCAAAAGTGCTTAAAGTCATAAATCTGTGTGAGGTGTTGAACTTCTGGTTTTGGAGTATATGCTTCTGAAATCAGCTCAGATAAAATCGGAAGAGTAAAAGCATTGTTACGTGCCAACTTCTTAGAGAAAGTACTGAACATTTGATCAATGTGATCATGAGTGTGGCCAACCAGAAGAAAATTTACCTTAACCTTCTGAAATACCTGTTTTTCAACAAGCATGCTTAAATATCCAAAGACTGCAGAATTTTTATTCTCTCTTGGAGTATTATCTAGTTGCAAATATAGAGTTGGTGGCAAAAGACCCTTCCATGATTGCAAAACACGATGAATGACAGTAACTGTAAGGTTTGGATCATTATGCACATTCGGATATGTGAAGAAAACCTTGGACATTACAGTTCCATTGTATACCAAAGCGCCAACCAAATGCATTTGCACAAGGACTTCATCTCCAATGTCCTTAGGGATGCGATAAAAATGTGGCAAACAAGTTTTTTTTTTATCCATACCATCGATCAACAAACACATATAACGCTCCGGATTTCTGAGTGCCTTACTTCGATGATGAATTGCTTTCTTTCTGTCTAATGCTTGACTGTCACGATGGTTGTTAAGAAGGTTTTTAAAATTATGATTTTCCTGTGGTGTTGTAGCCCCTTTTGCCATGTTTTTCAAAGTGGCGCAAACTGAACATTCACCCATTCTAACTTTACGAGGAATAGAAACATTGTTAAACTCTTCCTTCCATAATCGAGTAAATTGACGATACAACACATACTTCTCATTTCTATTTTCCATGTCTTCTCTATATATTTGAAATACCTCTCGACGAGTAAAGTTATCTGACAAGTGCAACCTTCCAGTTGTAGGCATAACTTCACAATGCAAGCTAAAATAGTTCATCATCCAATTCATTGCATGACGTCCAACAGATCCTTTGGTCCCAACATGGAACGTATCCAAAATGAGATCCCCATTCAAAAACCCTTGTTGAACCCTATGTATTCTAAAATTTCCTACACCCATTGCAATTTTAAATGCAGCCCTACAGCATGGCATCCCTTGAGTAAAGAAATATTCAAAACCAACACGCGTTACTGACATGTTATCCTCAATCATTTGCATGCAAGAAACAAGGTATATATCTTGCCTTTCACTATCTAAATGGAGGAATTTTTCTCTTATGTGCTTTAGTTTCTTCATCCCTAAATTATACAAGCATTTCAAACCACAACAATGCTTCACAATATCCAATGCAATCTGTCTATCTGAAGTAAGAAATTTAAATCTTTTTTGACTTACTTCACGAGACCTTCTTTTAAATCGTAGATTGAGCTTGCTTTGCTTTTTCGTTGCTCCACATGCACTTGAGTCAGAAGGGAGATCAATGGTTGGATCAGATGGGAGATCAAGAGGTGCATTTGGTTGAGCAGCATTGCACTGTGAATTGGATAACTTAAATGACTCAATAGAAAACATGGAATCATCAGCACGTTCTAAATCATAGGGATCATCACTTCTCTGGAAAGGTTCAACTGAGAACAATGAATCAATATGAGCAGAGGAAGCTGATGCCCAGGCATCCACTGAAAAGATTGAGCTCATCTTCACTGAGTTCACAGAAGACTGAAGATGAATGACCTTTTTAAATAAGTAGAAATCCGAGATCAAGTGAAGATATCACATCAAATGTCACATCAAGAAGATATGAAATCAAAAGCTTATTAAAGTACATTAAATAACATAAAACATCAAATTACATCAAATCACTTAATTACTCAAATATACACTAATAAGGGAACCAAAGATTTGATTCACTTTTGATTCAAATGAGAAACACAGTTGATTTCTAACTACATATGAGTCATTCAGTCTAAGCATTGTGAATGAATCAAAATATATCCAAGTTGAGTTCCAACAGGAATCTATAATAAAATTGTTTGGAGAAATTTTACAAGAAGAAATTTTACAACTGGAATATATCCAAGTTGAGTTCCAACTGGAATATGCTATGCCATTGAACACTATACAAGAAGAAATTTTACATTTGGTTAAGATTTCAAGGATTAGGTTTTATTGTGGTCTTGGCTAGATATCAAAGAGGTAGATGAAAGTATATTGAAAAAGAATTATGTGTAAAAGAGGCACACAGAAAGTATATTCATACATTGATTTTCCATTTCAACAATGTGTTACAAGATAAATGTGAATATGAACTAAAGTGTGGAGGATAACACTATAAAGATGTCATTAATCTCACAACTTAGACCTAATTTTCTCCCAAGCAACAGACTCTAAGAAAAAACTTCTACATGAGATTAGAAATCCTCATGTACATACCATACTGTTGCCATTGAAGTTTAATTTCCATGCAAATGTATATAAATAGCTGCAAGGTTCTGTACTAGAATGTTTATTCATAGTGATTTTCCCTTTCAACAGTGAGTTACAAGATAAATGTGAATATGAACTAAAGTGAGGAGGGTAATACTATAAAGATGTCATTAGTCTCCCACATTTAACACAACTTTGACTTGATTTTCTCCCAAGAAAGAGATTCTTAGAAACAAATCTCTACATGAGTTTAGACATCCTCATGGACATACCATACTCTTGCCATTGAAATGTAATTTCTATGCAAATGTATATAAATAGCTGCAAGGGTCTATGAATATTTCATTAAAGTGGCTCTGAAACAGCCTATTTGTGTGGGTGCTATTCCCTAGTTAGATAAGTTGACAGATTTAGTTAGCAAGTGGACTCATTCAGTTAGATCCAGTTAGTTTCTGGTTCAAGTTAACCAATTGCCTATAAATACCAGAGGAGGAGATCATTCGCATTTTCAAAATCCACGAGCAAGAGAGAGCAGCAGAGCACAGACAGCCATGGAGCACAGAGGTCAGCATACCAGCAAGCCAAGTCTGATGGAGAAGAAGAATGTTGGCAAAAGTACCAAGAGGTAGACAAAATCATAACATAAATAAAGATTCCAAAAAGATTCCCTCTGTATGTCTGTGTAAATATCTGATTTCTAGGTATTTATTTTTCTTACCTCTAGAAATATGGATCCAAAGCATGTACAGCTCGATGCATGGCATCGACTTTAAGGTGTAAGTCGATGCCAGTCATCGACTTAGGATTGCAAGTCGATGCCAGGCATCGAATTGCAGGTGCAAGTCGATGCCAGGCATCGACTTGTCGGTGCAAGTCGATGCCTGGCATCGACTTGCAGCCCCAAGTCGATGCCTGGCATCAACTTGGGGCTGCAAGTTGATGCCAGGCATCGACTTGGGCCCAAAAGTTGATGCCAAGCATCGACTTGCCGGCATCAACATGCACTGAAAAGTCGATGCCAGGCATCGACTTTTGGGTGCAAAGTCGATGCTTGGCATCGGCTTTTGGGCCCAAGTCGATGCTTGGCATCGACTTTTGTGCCCAAGTTGATGCCAGGCATCGACTTTGTGTGCAAGTCGATGCCAGGCATCGACTTGAGGGTAAAAGTCGATGCCAGGCATCGACTTGGCCCAAAAGTCGATGCCAAGCATCGACTCTTGCACCCCCAACTCGATGCCTGGCATCGACTTTCACCCTCAAGTCGATGCCTGGCATCGACTTGCACACAAAGTCGATGCCTGGCATCGACTTGAAGCTCAAAATCGATGCCTTGCATGGACTTGGGCCTTTGAAACCACATTTACGTTTGATCTGATATTTCCAAGTGCCTTCAGGGATGCGGAGTACAAGGATGAAAGGCCCATCAAGAAGCTCAGAGTCACCATGGGCTCTGCTGACCAGCAACGTGACAAAGGCAGTGGTCACCAAGCAAAGCCAAAGAAAATTATTACACCATTATCCTCTGAGAAGGCCAGCAACCCACTAGGAATATTGCATCCTCCTTGTGTTCGCAGGGGCCTATGGCAGAGGAAAGATCACGACAACATAAGGTTTTCAGTATGGACTTGTTTACAAATTGGATTATGAAGATGAAGATTCTGACAACCTGCTTTTCTTGGTGGAGACATCAAAAGGATTAAGAAATGTCATATGCAAGATGGATTTCTTGTGCCCAGAGTGCTGTGTTCCAGAAGGGCTAGCTCAGATATGCAGAGACTCAGTGAATTTCATCAAGGACCTGATGCCATGGATCCAGGGCAATATCATGCCAACACAGCACAAGAAGACGACCCCTGTAAAGGCAAGGGGTAAGCAGAGTGTGCAGAAAAAGCCCCAAAAGAAAAAGAAGATAATTTCAGAAGAGGACTTTTCTGACTCAAGCTCTAGCTCTGGGGACATAATTGTTGCACCTGGTGGAGAGCTTGCATCTGGTGTGCTTGGCACTGAGCAGAATAAGATGAGGGAGGACATAGCTAGAAGAAAAGTTGTGAAGAAGGGGCAGTTGTTCCACCTGCCGATTAATATTATCCACAGGCCACCAGTGGATCCAATCACAGGGAGGAGGCCCCTTGAGATCAGGGAGCCACATAATTTGCATGTCCAGAATCTTAAGAAAAAAATGAAAATAAATCCTCATGCTACTGTTGTGCCATTCCTTGTCATGGTGGATCCGAATGAGTGCAGCTGTGTGGAGGATTTCAATGAGGGTTTGTTTGAGGATTACACTTATTATGTGATTGGAGGTTCACACTCTGCAGAGGCTCGTAGACAGTTAGTGAAGGAGCACCCTACTACATTTTTCTTTAGGTATGCAGAGTGTAAGATTTATGCTGGTCTTACAACTGAGGAAGCCAAGCTTCTTGCTTGGGATCACAACAACGACAATGACTACAGGCAGAAAATGTCCTCCATAGAGAGAATTCGGTTCTTCCACCATGAATACGAAGATTGTCTTGTGAAGGAAGCTGGGAGAATACATCCCAATCTACGAAAGCAATGCCTTATTGAGGTTGGAATTGCATTGGATGAGAATAGAAAGTCAGATGCTTTGAGGAAATATGATCCATGGTTTCAACTGGCATTCAGATCAGGTGAGATCTGGGATCTTCAGGATAGAATTTTCACAATGTGGGAGCACAAGGAGGTCAAGGGCCAGAAGCAACGAAAGTCGAGGCCAAACCCACAAGTTGATCTGAAGGGAAAGGGAAGGAAAGTTGACCTTTCAATTGAAGAGGCTCCTGAGGACATGAAGCTGACCCCATGGAGGGCCCTTCAAGGAATCAAGGATGATACATTGATCATATCAACTTTGTCAAGGGTAATCTCGAAGGAGTTAAGCCTCGAGGAGATGGTGACTGAGCTCAATAAGTATGTATGTTATTCTCAGATCCTTTTTCCCTCCTCCCATGCTTCTTGTCTAACCTAGTCTCTTTTATATTTATGTGTCTGTAGTCATAAAGTGTACATGAAGATTCAGGAGGTGATGATGAAGAGGCTGGGTTGCTTTTCTTGGACAGAGGTCCAAGCAGACTATCCAACCACATCATCCTACAAAGCCTTATCAGAATATTTCATCCTATTTCGTGATTGGGTAGGTTCTCTTATCAGAATATTTCATCCTAACCAATTTGATGCATTGCATGGCATCGACTTGGGGGCATAAGTCGATGTCTGGCATCGACTTGGGGGCATAAGTCGATGCCTGGCATCGACTTGCAGCATAAGTCGATGCCTGGCATCGACTTGGGGGCATAAGTCGATGCCTGGCATCGACTTGCAGCATAAGTCGATGCCTGGCATCGACCTGCAACAAAAGTCGATGCCTGGCATCGACCTCGTGGCAAAAGTCGATGCCAGGCATCGACTTAGGTCCCTAGGTCGATGCCAAGCATCGATTTTCAGTAGAAGGTCGATGCCTAGCATCTACCCCAACAAGAAATCGATGCCATACATCCGTTCTTTATGTTCTGTTTGCTGTACTGAAGAGCTCTTCTAATTGTCTTTCCAATTTGTTCTGCAGAAACCAAGGAAAAGTAAGTCTACAGAGGTACTAGATGATTGCCCCCCTGCATTCCTTGCTCACATTCAAAGAGCAAGGCATGAGAAATCTAGACTGAAAGCGAAGGAGATGGATTTTGATGATGAACCCGATCTTAAATGTTTCTCCAATCCCCTAGACCCCCTTAGGCCTGTATATTACAATGTGTTCTGTAGTGATGTAAATAATATTTGTTCTGTTGTGCCTAGAAAACATTTCTCCCTTCTCATAGCGGACATACCCTATGGATTTAGGATGTTAGGATCAGTTAATGATGATGAACCCTTCAAACACCCTCAGATTCGGAAGATGGTCACTGATTTTGCAGAGTTGACTATGTCTCCTCTTTGGAGGATAGTAATTTTCCATAGCAGAGACCAGTCTTTCTCTGTTTCAACTGCTCTGAAGGCAAGATGTCATGATGTGGAGTGCCTCACTTGGTAAGTAATCTTCTTTCTATCTCCATGGCTTTAATGATGCCCTATGTGACTCATAGTTCTTTTTTGCAGGGTGAAGACAAAGGTAAATCACACTCCTTTGCATCGGTTTGTGAGCGCCACTGAATGCATTACAGTTGGCTATTATGATGAAGTAAGCAAAAGGAGAGTCACGGAGCATTGCAATGAGAATGGGATCTCAAATGTGCTCATGTTCCCAGCCGTTACCAAGAAACTTCGTCATGTAGCTGGGGACATGACATTGGTTAACCCTTATCAGAAGCCACAAAAACTCATAATGAGATTGCTTCAGCTATTTTCCAATGATGATGACTGGGTCCTAGACCTTTTTTCGGGCACAGGTAATTTCAATTTTCACAATTTTCATTAGTCATTGTTGATTGAAGCCTCTAAGAGGTTTTCTGCTATTTCAGGAACGACTCTGGCTTGCTCCTTAAAGATGTTCAGGCACTGCATAGCTGTGGAGAAGGATGATGCTCAAGTGAGCTTCATTAGAATGAGAATCAATGGGCTGAATGAATGCCCAGATGAAGACCAAGAGGTTGGAAGGAAGCACATTGCAGATACGGAGAGATTCCAACCAGCTTCAAGGGAGCCTGTTCCCCCACTTGCAGATGAACCTGGGGACATGGCTGACCTTGAAGAGCCAATCTTGGAGCAAGAGAGGCAAGATAGGTGTTCTAATGTGCCAGAGGATACCAATACCCTTGAGCCTGAGGAAAGCTATGATCAGCTTCTATTGTAGATTCACATAACTGTTGTAAAACACATGAAATGTAAAAGATCATTTTAATGGAAATATAATTTGGAGTTCTGCTTCCACTTGGTGTTCAGCTTGATTTATCTTGAGCATTTCTCTGATCATGTGTGAATGTTTCTTAGTATAATTTTGTTGAATATTATCTTCTCTTGGGAATGCTTTTGTGAAGTGTATTTCATATTCTGTTAATATGGCCAGGCATTCAATGGGGATCTTATCCATACAAAGGGGATGATCTTAATTGCCTTGTTAAAATGCTCTGATTTTTACAACACATGTACTCTAATTTTCGAGTAACTTTTAATTAGCTATCTTCTGTGCTTGTTGAGGTTATAGATGTAATGAAGGAGCTTCGCGAATTCTTACTTGTACCTTTTCAACTCTAATCTATTGTCCAAGATCATGATGTGGGATTCTTGGTCATGCTCAACAACTAGTTTTCATGGCAGCAAGAATTTTAGTATATCTATCTTGACTACTTGGGATATGAGATCAAGCTTCTAAAGACAATATTTACAAGCAAGACTCGTGATGCTTTCTAGATATTGTAAAATGCCCACTTTTTTGCTTCATATAATGGTATTTAGGTAAAAAGAAAAAGAGAACATGTCTTTGTTCTCCTTTGTTGTGACTCAGTGTTCAAGCTTTTGGCTCTTGAATCTACTCCAACTTATTTGTTTTGATTCAACTTTTTGAGAGTGGTCTTCCAAGTTACATAGGGGCTAATACATCCTTTGGCAAGCTAAAAGGGCCCACCACATATCTCTAGAGTCCATTTGGCTAGTGTAGTACAAAGTGTTTGCAGCACCACTTCATCTTCATCAACTACAAATCCATCTTTCACAGTGGTATCAGAGCAAGGTTGGACAACATGGTAATGATGGATTTCCTTCATCCATTGAAAAATTGGATAGAGGTAACTACTCATCCTGGTCATTAAGGATGGAAGATTATCTTCAAGGAAGGAATTTATATGGTTATATAGCTGGACATGAAGTTATGCCAAGTTTCAAGAACAAAAGTCAACCAACACAAGAAGAGCAAGAAAGATTGAGCACATGGTGCTCCAAGGATGCACTTGCAAGGTCTCATCTCCTCAACTCTATCTCAGATTTTTTGTTGCCTCACATTAGAAGTTGTAAAAACATCTTAGGAATTATGGAATGCACTTGAAGCCTTCTTCTCTTCAAGTACAAAGGCCAAGAAGCATCAACTATGGCTAGACTTCACAACTCTCAAGAAAGATCCCAAACAAAATGTGATTGATTTTGTCACAAAGCTCAAGGACATAGCAGATCAGTTGGGAAGCATTGGGAAGGTAATAGATGAAGAACAAATTTTAAGGTAGGTCATCAATGGCTTGAAGGCAGATGACAAGTGGGAAGCATTCACCACAGCTATGGATCTATACATGGATATGCATGTACCAGATTTCAACACACTCATAGGACAACTACTTACTCAAGAGGCCAAGCTTATCAAGAATGGAGAAAGCTCCAAAGGTAATCAATCTTCAGCTTTCTGTACTAATAAAATCAATTCCAAAGAAAACAAAGGAAGAGGAAAGAAAGTGGATGATGAAGTAGGTACATGTCAAGCTAATTATGCAGGTAGAGGAAGACATGGTAGAGGTAGAGGCAGAGGAGGAAGACAAGGCAGGGGGAGATCCCAAGACTCTAATTCATGCTTTATTTGTGGATTAACTAATCATATAACTGAAAACATTTTTCGGAACTCTAGGAATCAAAGAGGAAGATGTTACAATAGATGAAGTTATGGCTACTCACGAGGAAGGTTCAACAATTACCATGGCAACCACAACAATTAAAACCATTCAAACTATCAAGGAGGCAATACGAGAAGAAGAGATTTCAATAACTACACAGAAGACTCAAATCAAGAGGACTCATTACTAATCATGAATATGGCCATGCCACAAGGTAAATCTGATGAGCATGTTTTCTACATAGATTTAGGTTGTTCCAATCATGTGGCAGGAAATGTGGACCTCCTATCAGATTTAGAAGATCCAAGGAACAAGCATGAGGTACAAATAGGAGATGATACAAGACACCTTGTGGAGAAAATAGGAAATGTCAAAGCACCTGATGGAAACATCAATTACTGAGTAAGGTACTCTATGTCCCTGCCATTACAAAGAATTTGATAAGTGTTGGGAAGATAGTAGAGAAAGGGTTCCAAGTCAGGTTCACAAAAGCAGGGGCATCTGTTGAAGATCCAAGTCAAGGATTCAAGAGAATTGCAAAAGGTGAAAAGATAAGTAGATGAGTTACAAGACACTAGGAACATTCCTCTCTTTAACTATGGTAGTCAGACACTCACATTTGGAAGTATGGAAAAAAAGGTTAGCACATATTGGTGAAAGATCATTAAAGAAAATTTGTAGGGACCAAAGTGTACTTGGACTCCCTAACTTGTCAAAGCAACACGAGTGTAGTGCATGTCAATTTGGAAAGTCTCACAGGGTACCATTCATGAAGAAGGGATATATGCATGGAGATCTCTTGGAATTGGTTCATATAGATGTATGGGGACCTAGCAAAGATGCTTCAATATCTGGATCAAGGTATTATGTCTCATTCATTGATGATTGCACTAGGTGGACTATATTATACTTTATGAAACACAAAGATGGTCTTTTCATGCTTCAAAAGATATTTGGATCTTGTGGAGAATCAAACAAGTAAAACACTAAAAAGACTAAGGTCAGATGGAGGGGGAGAGTACTTCTCCCATGAATTTGACTTCTTTCTTCAAGAAAGAAAAATCAAAAGAGAGATCACTACAAGGTACACTCCTGAGAAAAATGGAGTGGTAGAAAGAAGGAATAGGACAATTGTTGAAGTTGCAAGGTCTATGCTAAATGAAAAGCACTTACCTAATTACTTATGGGTTGAGGCTATATCCATAGCTACTTATTTGATTAACAGGTTACCTTCAAAATCACTTGATGGCATGACACCATATGAGGGTTGCAATGGAAGAAGACCAAGCTTGGATCATTGTAATATTTTTGGATGTGTTTCTTTTGCTCATGTTCCTTCACAGGCTAGAGGAAAGATGGATCCCAAAGCAGAAAGGTGTGTATTCATTGGATATGAAAACAATCAAAAGGGCTACGGATTATACAACCTAACAACCAAAGGATTCTTGGTGAGTAGAGAAAGATTCATGTAAAAATGTCAACCTACCTTATGATCTTGAAGAAGATTTTCCAAAACTTGTTAAGGATAATTCTTCTAAAGTTGAAGAGCACGATACCTCAAAAGATGATGAAGCAACTCAGTATGAAAAAATCAAAATGTGGAAGTCTAAAGGTATAGCAAAAATGTGGGAACTTGGATAAGAGGCAGAATGATCACATCATGGCCTAAGAAGTTCCATGAGGGAGAAAAGAAAGCTAGAAAGGTATGGGTTTGTTACTTCTCTAGTCACTAAACATTCAATCTATCTAGCACATGACATAAATCAAGAGGAACCTTCAACATTTGAGGAAGCAAAGAAGAAATCAGAATGGAGGATGCAATGGAAGAAGAAATTGAAGCTCTTGATGAGAATAACACTTGGGAGTTGGTTCCCAAGTCTCCATCAATGAAAGTGATAGGCTCAAGGTGGATCTACAAATTGAAGAAGAACTCAGATGGCTCCATTAACAGGTATAAGGCAAGGCTTGTGGCAAAAGGCTTTGCACAAACTCAGGGAATTGATTATGAGGAGACCTTCTCTCTTGTGGCAAAGATGCCTACCATTAGGGTTTTGCTTAGTATTGCCTCTTCCAAGAATTGGAAGATACTTCAATTGAATGTAAAATTATGTATTTCTTAATGGATGGATAACAGAAGAGGTATATATGGCACAACCACCTGGTTTTGAGAATCACATATATCGTGATTATGTGTGTAAACTTAATAAAGGTATATATGGACTCAAACAAGCCCCAAGGGCTTGGAATCATAGGCTTGTCTCATTCTTGCAGGACAAAGGATTTCAACCTAGCAAGGCAGATCCATCATTATTCATAAAAAGGAGTAATTCTGAAGTCATCTATTTGTGTGTGTATGTAGATGATATTATACTTAAAGAAAATTCAAGATAAGTGATTTGGGTTCACTTACCTACTTCCTAGGATTGGAAGTTGTCCACAAAGATCATGGTTTGCTTCTTACTCAAAGAAAGTACATTAAAGACATGTTGGCAAAATTCAAGATGCAAGATTGCAGGATTGCAGATACTCCAATGGAGGTTAATCACAAATTGAGCTCACATGGAGGCGAACTCATAGAAGATGTGATAGGTTATCAAAGCCTTGTGGGTAGTTTGAACTATGCCACATTGACAAGGGTTGATATATGTTATAGTGTGAGTGTGCTAAGTCAATTTATGCACACACTCAGGAATCCTCACATGGAGGTTGCCAACAGAATACTTAGATATCTCAAAGGGACCATGAATGAGGGGCTATATTTCCCTTATGTATCTGATTAAGTTTGAAATATTTCTTTGATGCAGATTGGGTTGGCTCCAAGGAAGACAGAAGGAGCACCTCAGGTTATCTTACCTTTGCAGGTTCAAGACTTGTCTCATGGTCATCCAAGAAGCAACCCACAGTTGCTCTCTCTTCTATTGAACCTGAATAGAGAGGTCTTGCCATAGCTACTCAAGAAGTTATGTTGATGAAGACACTATTCACAGATCTTGGTTTGGAGATTCGAACTCCAAATATTTTTGGTGACAATATGAGTTCTATTCTCTTAGCTGCTAATCCAATTTTTCATCCAAGGACTAAAAATATTGAAGTTCATTATGACTATGTAAGAGAGAAGATTGTGAGGAAGGAGATTCAAATATCGTATGTGTCCACTCATCAACAATGTTCATATATTCTAACCAAAGCATTGGATGGTACAAAGCTTTGCAAATTCAAAGCCATGATTGGTTTGTAGGTAATCCTGGAAGATTGAAGACCTCAAGCATGGCTTGAGGGGGAGCTTTTGGAGAAAGTCTATGACAAGCCTAAGTATTGGCTTGAGTCTCACAAAGTGATAGAAGAAGCCTTAAAGTGAAGACAATGTAAAGTTCACTTGTGAACTACCTCTTGTAACTTTTTGAAGTCTTTACTTGATGTAAAAGTGAAAGCATCTAAAGTGGTTGAGTCCACTTGATCAAAAAAGGAAAGAAAATCCATGAATTCATGACTGAAGGTAGTAGGAAGATCAAATCAATCACTAATAGATTGGAGAGTGATTCTGGGAAGTTAGGCTCCCAAGATCAACTATAAATACATGGCAGTTTTAGCCATGGAAAAAAAGACCTCCATGAGCTGAGCTTTATGCCATATCAAGGTGTGGTTTCAAGGCACACATATTTATCAGTAATTCAATTGTATTTTACAATCAATATGTTAATATATTTAGGTAGTGATGTGTGTGAACACTCTAGGACTGTCGGGGTACTTTTTTCCCTCTTTAGGAGGTTTTTTTCCCCCGGCTTATATATACGCCTATTGCCCTAATGGGCTACTTATCTTTGTACATTCTCTAGTAATACATTCAGTCTTGTGTGTTGCGCTCCAAGCTTCTTCTTCTTCCTTGTGCTGTTCGCGTGCTTCCTCAGACGTCTAACTCCAACAATTGGTATCAGAGCAGGTCGCCGCTTCATCTAGGGTGTCGTCGACACTCCTCCGGTTGCAGTCTCAGATTCGCACAAAATTTGGTGAGCATACTCAGGTTGTTTCAGAGATCAAAACAGCTTCGTTCTCTGGTGCCGAAATCGCAATCTGAGCTTGTTTCGGCCTCCGAACGCACTATCACAGTGCTTGTGCAGGCTATTTCATCTTTTTGTGCCAGAGGTATATACCTGTTTCAATTTGCCACTATAAGTGTCTCAAAGTCTGCTATAGGTTTAGTAGAACTCGTCTGGGTAGTTCCGTTCAACGTTTTGAGTTACAGTCAATTTTTTGCATCAAGTTATTTTAGTCACCGGCCATGGCTGAAAGTAGTGATGTATTCCGTATGTTGGCTGTTGAGGATAAGTTGGATGGTACCAACTACCCATTATGGGCTTATATGATGTGACATGTATTGGTTGCAAAAGGACTGTGGAACATTGTGTAGGGTGTTGAAAGACATCCTCTTACACCTGCGACTATAGGTACTGCAAATACAAGTGTTGAAGCTGACAGAGATGGTGTTGAAGATGATATTCTGCAGATTCCTATTCGTGGTGATGTTTCTATTGCACCTACTGTAGAGCAAATTTGTTGGGATGGTAGAGATGCTCAAGCACATGCATTGATAACTTTTTCTATCAAACGTGCTATTATTCCTCACATTCGCTCTTGCAGAACAGCAAAGGATGCTTGGGATACACTTACCACATTGTACCAGGCTAGGAATGAGGCTCATGTTGCTTACCTCCGAAAACAGTTGGAGAGTGAGCACATGAATGAAGGTGATTCTATGGACAGTTTTCTAACAAAGATCAAAGACTTGAAGGAACAGTTGGTTTCTGTTGATGAGGTTATACCAGATAGCTCACTTGTGCAAACCGTTTCGAATGGTCTTCTTGATTCATATCAGAGTTTTGCTTCTACTCTTTGATTGATGATGAAAGGCAATCCAAATGCCTTGTCATTTGAGGAGTTAGTTTCTGTTCTGTTACAAGAAGATCAGTCCAAGCAGAATAGGTACATTATGCGTGTTACAGATGAAGCTTTTTTGGCTAGTCAGAAGGGCAAAAGAAAATGGAGCTCTTCTACTAGTAAGCAGAAATCTGCAAATGCTGCACATTCGAAGAACCAGGATAAAGATGAGAAGAAATCAGAAAAGCAGAAATTGTTTTGCAAGTACTGTAAAGGGAATGATCAAATCATAAAGAACTGTCCAAAACTGGCTGCAAAAGAGGCAAAGAAAAAGGAGGCTAGAATGGTTGTTGCAGAAGCCTTTACACCAAAAACAGATTCTGCTAATCTTGTGCAAGAAGAAGAATGGGCGTTTACTACTATTTGCAGTTTTGACCCATCTTCTCATGAGCAGTGCATGTCTGTAGTGGACTCAGATGTTTGGTAATTTGACAGTGGGGCGACCAAACATATTACCTCGCAGCACAGTTTCTTCTCTTCACTCGAGCCTGCCCCTACAGGGAATACTGTCACATGCACCAACAACTCCTCTTATCCTGTTATGGGAATTGGTAAGATCATTCTGACTACTACTGATGGTAGTTCTTTCACCTTTTCAGATGCTTTATTTGTGCCAGGGATCAAGAAGAATCTGTTATCAGTTTTTGCATTAGCCAAGATTCGCTTGGTTGTGAAATTTGTTAATGACAGATGTACAGTTCATTATCTGTCAAATGGCGCTGTTATTATTGCTTCTGGCATTTTATGTCCTGGGCTGTATAAGCTCATAGACTATGAAAGATCTGTGAATGATTCGGCATGTGCAATTCATGATTCTCAGGCTATGTCAGATGCAAAGCTTTGGCATGCACGCTTTGGTCATCTGAATTTTGCTAGTTTGCTACGCCTGTAGAAATCTGATATGCTGTCTTCTTTGCCCAAGCTTGAGGCACCTGGAAAACATGTATGTGAAGGCTGTATTTTGGGCAAAATGCAGCGTTCCTCCTTTCCAAAAGATGGTTCAGTTTGGGCTACGCAAAAATTGTAGCTTGTACATAGTGATGTCTGTGATCCTATGCAGACACCTTCTTTTGGAAACTATCTTTACTTCGTGACTTTCATTGATGATTTTTCCAGGCATGCATGGGTATATCCATGAAGGCAAAGTCCGAAGTGTTTTTGTGCTTCAAACAGTTTTTGGTTTTGGCTGAAAATCTGTCAACATGTAAAATGGGCACCCTCCAATCTGATCGAGGGAGGGAATATATGTCTTCTGATTTTAATGCATTTCTGGCTAAACCTCAGATAAAACACCAGTGTATAGTGACGTATACACCTCAACAGAATGGAGTTGCTGAACGGAAGAACAGGTCACTCATGGAGATGGCGAGGTGTATGGTCAGGAGTCAGGCTTTACCACATAGTTTCTGGCTTGAGGCTGTCATGTGTGCAGCATATGTACTTAACAGGTGTCCCACACATATGCACTAGTGCCTGAACAACATCACAGAATATTGGATGATAAGGTAGTAAAATGTATTTTTGTTGGGTACAATTCTGAAAGTAAAGGCTATCATCTGTATCATCCACAGACTAAATGCATTCTGGTTAGCCGTGATGTTGTTTTTGTGGAAGATGCTATTCAGCCATTGCTTTCATGTATGAAGGAGACATCTGTTAGCTCCAAAGACATGTATGATACTTTGATGCCTCTTTTTACAGGTGGACAGTCTACTGTTGGTCCTAATGAGGCAACTTCTCAACCTTTGTAGGTTTCATGTGATGATGCAGATCATCCCATTTCTGATGCAGATTTACATGATGCACTTGTTGATGAGAGAGCTGATATTAAGGAGGCAAAAACTATGCCAAAATGGCTGGTGCAGACTTTGCGTGACAGCAAATTAGATGCACCTTTGTCATATCGTACTCGTTCAGGCTCTCATAGTGCCTCCTTTGCATCAGATTGCTATGCTATGGCTGCGTCTAGTCTCTGTGATGAGAATGAGCCTGTTTCTTTTGATGAAGCACAAAATTCAGAAAATTGGATGGCTGTTATGCAATCTGAATATGATGCTATAATGAAGAATGATACTTGGGCTTTATGTGACTTGCCTCCTGGCAAGAAAGCCATTGGTACTAAGTGGGTATACAAGCTTAAGCGTAAACCTAATGGTACAATTGACAGGTATAAGGCTAGGCTTGTTGCAAAGGGTTATGCACAGGAAAGAGGCATTGATTTTGATGAGACCTTTGCACCCACGTGTCGTAGTCAATGACTACTATTGGGAGCATATGTGCACTTGCAGCCCATCATGCTTGGAATGTACATCAATTGGACATTAAAACTGCATTTTTGAATGGTGAGTTGCATGAAGAAGTGTATGGTTTTCATCCCCGTGGTTTTGTGCAGAAAGGGCATGAAAACCAGGTGTGCAGGTTAAAGAAGGCATTATATGGTTTAAAGCAAGCACCACGTGCTTGGTATGAGAAGATACATGCCTATCTGATTGCACATGGTTTTGTGAACAGTCCAACTGAAAGCACCTTATATGTTAAGCGTGCTAATGATGTGCTTCTGATCATTGTTGTCTATGTTGATGACATGCTGCTCACTAGTCCTCATGAGAGGCATATTGCTGATTTTAAGGTTGATTTGCATGCCTCATTTGAGATGTCTGATTTGGAGCATTTGCATCACTATTCGGGCATTCAGTTTATGCAAGTTGATGGTGGATTGGCTTTGTGTCAAACGAAATATATTGACACATTATTGCAGCGGTTTGGCCTTGAAGACTCTAAGCCTATTGCCACTCCTATGGAGACAGGTTTACGATTGAGTCTTCATGATGCTAGAGATGCATTTGATGATGTTCTCTATCAGCAGGCTGTTGGATGCTTGATTTACTTATGCATTACTCGGCCAGATATTCAGTTTGTTGTCTCACAGATGAGCAGGTTTATGCATTGCCCAGGAGTCAAGCATTGGCAGGCGGTTAAGCGCATCTTTCGCTACTTGAGTGGTACTCGGCTACTTGGGTTGTTTTATCCCAAGGGGGGATCACTACCGCCAGATTTGCATGCTTTTTCTGACTCAGACTGAGCTGGTTGCTATGAAACTCGTGTGTCACTAGTGGCTTTTGCTTCATGCTTGGTAGCTCATGTATATCTTGGTTGAGCAAGAAGCAGCCTATTGTGGCCACTTCCAGTTGTGAGGTTGATTATAGGGTAGCTTTCATAGCTACTGTTGAGTGTGTGTGGCTCAAACACCTTATGGCTGATTTGGCTGTTGGTCAGTGTTGTGCCACCACCATCTTCAGTGACAGTCAGAGCGCATTGGTAGTTGCGAGGACCCCTGCATTCCATGATTGCACTAAGCACATCGAGGTGCATTATCATTATGTCAGGGAGAGGTTCTCTGCTGGGGAGATCAGCTTGGCATATGTGCCCACGCACAAGAACATTACAGACCTTTTCACGAAGGCTCTGCCTAGGGAGAAGTTTGAAGCTTTCCGCAAAGCTTTGGGCTTACTTACTTTCGTGGAGTGATTTCCACATAGCTTGGCACTTCCTTATACATGAGTGCCAGCTCTTTGTTCATCGCATCACTCCCAGGGGGGATTTGTTAATATATTTAGGTAGTGATGTGTGTGAACATTCTAAGACCGCCGGAGCACTTTTTTCCCTCTTTAGGAGGTTTTTTTCCCCCGGCTTATATATATGCCTATTGCCCTAATGGGCTACTTATCTTTGTACATTCTCTAGTAATACATTCAGTCTTGTGTGTTGTGCTCCAAGCTTCTTCTTCTTCCTTGTGTTGTTTGCGTGCTTCCTCAGACGTCTAACTCCAACACAATATACTCTCATTTTCATGATCATTTGAGTTCATATTTTCATGTTCTTGTGAAGTGTAATGTTCGCTCCCATATCTCTCAGGTTTCTCAGTCGAATTGCAGAGATGATTTCTCTGAGCTTGGTGCATCATTTTCAGTGATTCAACTTTTTAACGTTAGCACTCTAAGTCTAATTTATGCTCATCAATTTTGATTGCAATTGAATTTTTGAATCATGAAATATGATTATTTGAAGCCAACTAGGTCACCTCATTTTCTACTTCTCCGTTAGCACTCTCTCAGAATAGTCATCTTTTCAAAGTTGTTTCTCAGTGCGTACTTCACCATTTTCCATGATTCAAATTATTTGAGAATTATCATACTGTCTAGTATATGCCTATAAAATGTCATAAGCATTGGATTCTCGAATCTTGAGATATCGTCATTTTTCTACTCACAGGTCTGAGTGATGTTGAGCCCGAGAAAATTGGGGTCATGCTACCACTTGCTAAACATCTTTCTCCTTGTGTAGTCCATCATTTTTGTTGAAATAACTCTTGATTGTTAGCTTACTAAGCTAATAAGAGTTCCCCAAAAGGAATTAAGTTAATTTCTGTTGTGGCCAGAGAATTGTTCAAAAGTTTGGACAGGTGTATGAACATAAATAAAAAGTTTTTGGCTCTTGAATCTACTCCAACTTATCTGTTTTGATTCAACTTTTTGAGATATCTTCCAAGGTACATAGGGTGTCTAATACATCCTTTGGCAAGATAAAAGGGCCCACCACATATCTCTAGAGTCCTTTTTGCTGGTGCAGTGCAAAGTTTGTGCAACACCACTTCATCTTCATCAACTACAAATCCATCTCTTCACATTTTCAACTCCGTTGTTCCAAATATAGCTTGAGGAAATTGTATCTTCCCTCATGCATGTCTCCATATTAGTCCATCGCATGAGAAATAATGAAAGGCAGGCTTCCTTATATTTCTGAAATGCCTTGAAGTCCAAGAAGTTCATGCAACCATTTTGTTGAGATAATTTCCACTATAAAGCCATTGTTCATCATAACTTGGTTCATTAAAAATTTCAAGTACAAAATATTTGACTTCATAAGCAAGATGTTTAATTGCAATAATTTGTTCAAATTTATCTTTGTCATATCATGCTCTAGATAGCATTTATAAATTTAATATACACATAGTTATATCTGGAGTTGAATAGTTCATAATCATGTTAAGCAAGGGTAAACAACCAGTTTCTACGATTACATTAGCACCAAAAAAATAGTTTCGATCACACTTGAGATCGAAAACTACTCCACATAGTTTCCTTTTTATTTGTGGGTATTTATGTTGATGTTCTTGTAAGATCCTTACCCCAAATCATATAGTATATTTGTTCTCTTTTTCATCCTCTTATCCAAGTACCCATCCTATGCCAATCAGACTAGTATCAATTGTTAAGAAGATTGCTTTTCCATTTGAGTAGTTGATCCTTTTTAGTATTGGAGCCTCCATTAAAAGTCCCTTCAATTTTTCCATAGCTAATATATGTTTATCATGCCACACAAATTTCTTATGTTTTCATAACAATCCATATAATTCATCTACCACATGGGCAAAGTGAGGAATCAGAATGGCATAAAAAACACATGCATCTAAAAAATATCTCACTTCACTCATAGATTTACAAATGTTTGCCATTTTATTAATTGTATTAATTTTAGGCAAATAAGTTTTACGGCCATAAAAGCCACACTGATGTCCAACCATGAGTACATCATTTACTCCAAAAGTTGATTTTTCTATTGACAATGTTAAGCCTACTTCAATAAATCACTGAAAAATCTTCTCACAATCAAGCATGTGGGCTTTAGCAAACTTTCGACATCCATCATTGTCCAAAGTAAGGTCTTTTTCTATTTCTAAACAACCCTTAATAAGAATACCATCAATAAAGGGCATAGCAATGTGTCGAAAAAAATCATGCAATACCAAATTCATTGCATTCATCATATGAGCAACTGAATTGGTTGCATCCTGAGGTAATGTGCACATTATAACCAAACCAAGAGGCGTTTTCATAGTGGTTATACCATGTCCTACAAATGCTTCAGCAAATTCATCAACAATTGGTCCATTACCAGTATTTTTGATGGTTACTTTGTTTACTAGTTTTAGATCTTGGATAAACCAAAGTTTTCTATTCTTCTTCCACATGGTGAACCAATGGTTGGAATAAGGGGTAGATGAGAACTCAAGAATATGCATGCTTATCTTTTCTTTTAGTAATTTCATCAATTTAGGAAGGTGAGCTTAAGGCACGGGAATAGGGTGCAAATTCTAAGAAATGTGTGGAATCATAAAAATGATCATTGGCATAACAACCTTAGCATTTGCACAACCTATTTTATGAGGATCTAAAGTGAAAGATTTTCCATGTTTTTGTACGATCTTTAGAAAATGTTCTTATCTTGCAGAGAGAAGAAGTCACCCGAATCTATTTTGACTAGTCTTAGTGTTTCCTTAGTAAATTCGTGGCCAATTCTTGATGGATCTCAAAGAACGGGATCATGAATTGCTTTTCTAATGATCTCATGACTAAATCTAGGAAGTGGTTGTGCTACTTGCTTCACTTTCTTGTCTATAAATTTGTATTTTGCATCTATGTTTGGCTCAAATCCATCAAATTAATGATGCTCATTAATCCACTCGTGTAAAATTGCATACATCTCCAAAGACGATAAGGGTACAAGTTTTTCTATGGATTGTTTTTTCCTCAAGAATGTTTTTATTTCTTCTATGACATCAACACATTAGACATACTCAAATACCCCACATATTGTTTCATTGTTTCCAATAAAACCATCAATTTTTTGTTGATTTTCATGTCTTCTGTGTTTTCTTTTTTATTTTTGTTTGTAAGAATTGAGTATGGATAAAAAAAATTTGACCAAAATAAAAAAACAAAAGAAAATTATTCAAGAGCAAAAGATTCAAAATGCTAGAAATCAAGGACATAGGTACCACTATTATCCAGCGTAATAGTGTCACTTACTTGAAATCTTGTTCAAAGTGCATGAGACGATATTTCCTCAAAATATGATGATTTCTAGGATGATTAGCACTGATAGTCATGAACTGAACTGATTTCAACCCATCACGTTAATGAATTCTTGCAAAGACACTACCATCATCTAAGACTTTAGTTTCCATGCTTTGTTCACAAATGAAAGGTTATCCTAGAATAACTGGAGAAGAACAATCTTCATGCACAAAGAAATGATGATCTTCTTTTGCATCACCAATACAAAGGGGTACATTAGCACAAGCACCTAGAAGATGACCTAGACCATTGTTAGCCTCTTTCATTCACTATCCATGGTCTCTATCCATAGGCCACCTACCTTCTTCATAAAGTTCTTTCACTACAATATATCAGTATTATACCGAGATTTCTAGCGGCACAAATGCATAGGCACCATTTTTCCTCGATGTCAGTGACTAGTGTTTCTACATCCCACAGCTACTTCCAATTTCTTGCTTTCATTTGGCATTGTGCTTGTTGGTCAATTTGCCCTTCATGTAAAATGTGTCCATCAGGCAAATATCTATGATGTCCTTCATAGACCATTTGTCGAAGTGTAGTGTGCTTCGAGTCGTGGTCACATAGGGGACAAGCATGGTAACCTAAAATCTATAGACTTGCATTAAACTATCTATAGACTTGCTCTTCACATGCCATGACATTAACTCAGCTATGGAGTTGCATCTAAACATGCTCTTAATTCTTAGAATGATAGGAAAGTGGAAAAGAACATTTGTGGGGACTGCTTCGCCCACAATGTCTTCTCTAAACATGTTTGCTCCACACTGTCGACATATGTAAAGATGCTCATACTCATTCTGAAAGAGAATGCAATCATTGGGACATGCACGAATCTTGGTGTAGTCCATTCTTGTAAAAGATTTTTTGCATCTCCATGTGTTGGAGGCATATCATTACCAAGTGATAAAAATTGATCTTTAAGAAGCCTGTGATAAGCAATTAGAATGATATTAACAAAAAAGTTATTTTGATACAACAATGAAAGTTTGTTTCAAATCCACTTACCTGAACAATTAAGAGACACTACTATCTGACCATCCATAAATGGATTGAAGATTGAGCATTGCGAGTGATGCACGTAGTACACATATCTTTGCTCCAGTGTATAGTGGTAAACGAGCTAGTCTTCACATGTTCTGGTATTCTCTTTGCATGTTATGGTATTCTCTTTGCATGTTCTGGTATTCTTCATTAGTTTCTAATCGTGGAAATTCTATCGTGTCCATGGAACCCATGACATTTTCTCCACCATCATGATCTTCTCCACCATCATGATCTTCATCCATCTCATAAAATGCTTCGATCATTTCTTGCATGTACTCATTCTATCTAATGCTACCAGTACCTTGTATCTACCTCCCTTTTCCTTCTCTTTTGTCCACGAGAGACTACTAGTGCAATGTCATTTGGGTCCACCTACTCAGGAGGGGGACCATGCGAATGGTAGACTAGGTTTTGTAGTCAATTTTTATCAAAGGATCAATATTCCCTAACATGTGCAGTACAAATCTATTATTTTTCACTAAGTGAAAGGACATGCCATTCTCTTCTTTGGATCCAAATATGCCATATGATAGCATGTGGATATGTTAGCATATTTAATTGCTAAGAGAGTACAGAGATGTATTTGCTTGGAGCTACAAGGACTTGAAAGGTGTGGACCCTGACATATGCTCAAACATATCCCCATGACCTCAGATGCTAGACCCTCTAAACAAAAGCCATTCACATATAATGATACTTATGCTGCCAAGATCAAAGAAGAGATAGATCGCTTGGTTGAATTTGGATTTATCTATGAAATCGAGCACACTGAATGGGTATCCCCCATTGTCGTGGCGCCCAAAAAGAATGGCAAATTATGTGTATGCATTAACTTGAAGAAGGTTAATGCGGCCACTATTTGAGATAACTATCCGCTTCCTATCACTGAGCATCTATTCGAAAGGGTAGCAGGCAAGGAAGTGTACAACTTCCTTGATGGATTCTCTAGCTACAATCAAGTAGCCATTGCTCCCGAAGATCAGCATAAGATGGATTTTGCCATAGAGTGGGGCATATTTTCTTTTCGAGTAATGCCATTTGGGCTCACCAATGCGCCCGCTACCTTCCAGAGACTGATGTGTCATGTATTTAAAGAATTCTTGAGGAAAATTTTGGAAGTCTATGTTGATGATCTCTATGCTCATTCCAACGTTAGGCAGACACACATACCTGAACTCGGGAAAATCTTTGATAAATGTAGAGAATATCAAGTCTGCTTGAATCTAGAAAAGTGTGTTTTCATGGTCAGGCAAGGCAAGATTCTAGGACACATAGTGTCAAAGAACAGCATATCCACTAACGATGAGAAAGTGAGAGCCATCGCAGAACTACCAAGGCCAAGGAATGTCAAGGAAGTACAGGCTTTCATGGGGCATTGTGGCTACTATCACTGATTCATTCACATGTATTCCATCATTGCAAAGCCTTTGTACGGGCTTTTGACAAATTTTGAGTGGACTGATGAATGTGAGAATTCCTTCAATGAACTTAAACGAAGATTATGTTCAACACCAATCTTGACTACACCAGATTGGAACAAGCCCTTTCATGTGCATGTGGATGCATCCAACTATGCTATTGGATGTGTGCTAGCACAACCTACTGGTGAAGGTAATATGGATCTTCCAATTGCCTATGCTAGTAGATAGTTGAATGTAGCTGAATGAAACTATACGATCACCGAACGAGAAGGATTAGGCATAGTATATGCGGTTAAAAAGTTTAGACATTACTTGCTTGCAAATAAGTTTAAATTTTTTATTGACCATCAAGCACTGTTGTACTTGGTAAACAAGCCATGCAATACAGGTAGATTGGTAAGATGGTTTCTCTTACTAATGGAATATGACTTTGAGGTTGTGGTGAGGAAAGGCAAAACTCATTTGAGGGCAGACCATCTCTCTAGGCTCACATCTGAGAGGCCCCACAAGGAGTATCAGATGATCTTCCTGATGCTTGCTTGTTTAATTTAGAAGTTGTGCCTTAGTGGGCCAAGACATTAGTGCTAGTATTGACATACGGACCCAAACACCCAGTAATAAACACTCAAGATAGAGAGGTAGTAAAAGCCCAAAGGTACCATATCATGGTAGGGAGTATGTATAAACATACGGATCACGGGATACTAGCTTGTTGTGTGGAAGAGGATGAGCACGCTAAATGGTTGCAATTAGCACATGTAGGTTCATTAGAGCAACACTACTCTAGGCAAAGAACCCTACAAACATTAAGGAGACTTGAAGTGCATTGGCCCACTATGGAAGTAGATGTACATAAGTTGTGTAAAGAATGCCCAGTCTGTCACATTAGACCACCTGTGGAGCACGCTACTCTGTACCAAGTGTCTCTAGTACCAGATTGGAGTAAACCATTAGTAGCCTTTCTGAGGACGAAAACATTCCCTCAAGATATGACCCTGACTAGGCAAAGAAGTTTAAAACAAGAAGCCCTAGACTACTCACTCATTGGAGATAACTTATACAAGCATGCTAAAGATGGTTACCTTAGATTATGTGTCCATGAGAGTGAATATCTTAAGATCTTGGAAACTTCTCACCAAGGGGTAGCAGGAGGACATTTTGGACCAGATCGGGTGATCAAAGCAATACTATTTGCAAGCTTGTGGTGGCCAACACTTCACATGGATACACATACCTATGTGAAGAGGTGTGATGTTTGTCAGTGAACTCAGTATCCTATACGCAAAGATGAGATGCCACTGAGACCTATGATGGGTGGACATGCATTCTCTAAGTGGGGAATAGACTTTGTAGGTCCTATTAATCCCCCAACTAAGAGTTCCCATGCAGAGTACATCATTGTGGCCACTGATTTTTTAACCAAGTGGGTAGAGGTAAAAGCTACGACAAAGAACGATGCTCAAACAATCGCTAAGTTCTTATTTGAGAATGTCTTCACTAGATATGGGCTACCAATAGAGCTAGTCAGTGATAGAGGCACACACTTCTTGAATGAGGTCATTGAAAATCTTCTTCAAGAGTTCTTGGTGATACACAAGAAGTCTGCCCCCTATCATCCACAAGCTAATGGAAAAGTTGAAAGCACAAATAAGATTCTCTGCAATGTGCTGACCAAACTAGTGAATAATAAACGCTCTGATTGGGACAAACAGCTACACCATGTTGTTTGGGCATACCGAGTTGCCTATAAAACGGTACTCCAAGCCACACCCTTTCATATGGTGTTTGGCCAAATTGCAGTGCTACCACTAGACTTCTTGATACCTACATTAAATTTAGCACAAGAGCATGAGTGGACAGGGCATGAACTCTCTTCTAGGATCTTTGATCTGGAACGGCTAGGTGAAACAAGACTGAGAGCTGTCGCAGGGATATATGCAGCTAAATAAAGACAAAAGGCATACTTTGATGCACATGTGAAGGATAAGGGCTTGAAAGCAAGAGACTTAGTTTTACTCTACACTTTGAAGCAACATGCACAAAAATTAGAGAAGAGAGGCTATGGACCTATGATCATAAATAGGATCTCAACAAGTGGAGCAGTTCAATTGGCTACACTAGAGGGTGATGTTCTCCCTAGATACATTAGCGGATGCAGAGTCAAATTATATCAAGAACCCCTCACAGAGGAGATGTTAAATCGACTCAATACTGCAAAGAAACGTAAAGAAGAGGAAAAGCGAACTCGAGAAGAAGCACAGGCAGAAGCATTGGAACGCATCCAAACAATGAAATTGAGAAGACAAGGTAGCGATCAGCCTAGGCCAGATGCCTATGCAGATCCAAGATATCCAATAGAATAATTGACTAACGTCCTTTTGTAACCTTAGAGATAGGACAAGGAAGTAGCATAAGAACTGTACGGGCCCTGATTGACTCAGGTGCTGTCACGAGTGCTGTTAAAGTTTCTTACTGTCAAGAATTGAACTTAAGTGTCAATCCTATAGAAGCATACCTCATAGGATTGGGAGGTGTGGAAACCCCTTGCATGGGCGAGGTGGAACTTCCCCTCTACATTCAAGATGTTCTTATGATAGTTAAGGTGTTAGTGTGTCAAGACAAGGACCTCACGAAACCTCTTATCTTGGGTCAAGACTGGATCTATGATCACGCAGTCAAACTAAACCTAAGAAGTGGACTTCTTCAGGTTTGGGTCAATCAGAACCGCATTACAGTTGAGTTAGAAAATGAAGCACTCAAGGAAGTAGGAAAGGCACAAACTCCTGGTCCTTCCAGGAGTACACATGAAGATGCTATTCTTGTCCAAAACTATGTGATGCAGAGGGATGATTCTCTCAACAAAAAATTCAAGGATACAATGGAACTCCCTTCTTTTCCAAAAGTGGTAAAGACACGGCAACCAAAGGAGTACCAAACGCAAAAGAAGCAGATGACATATGCCCGAAGCTAAAGGAAAGTACGAAGCAAGGTATTACAATCACCAAAACAAGTATGGGTACGGAAGGGCGAGCAACCTGTTGCGGTCAAGCCACTACCATTGGCTCAACTTCATATTAGTGATCAACAAGAGGACACCAATAAGAAGTCTTTCAAAAATACTTCTACAAAAGTAAAGTCTATCTGGGTATCCACAATCAAGACATATTTGGGTGCCTAAGGCTTGCTTGCAAGCTCAAATAGCCACTCATGCAAACAACTGATAACCACTCTTATTCGACATGCACAAACACATATTTGCCCATGAGCACGGATAGAATCACTTGTAAATGGGTCCCTAAAAAGCCTCATTTACAAGTAGACATTCTTATAAAGCCCTCTAAAGTCTAAGAAAGCCATCCATTGTGTTTGGCAACGCAAACCTTGTAATAAACCACTTGATCCCATTGTAAAGCCACCTTGGCTCACTAACTGTGTCCACACTGCACCCCCCACCCCAAATAGCACATAAGAACCCTGCACCTGCTAACCATACTTCACACTCACAGCCACCGAGCACTAACTAACTAACTAACTAACTAACTAACTACGTCACAATTCATCATGTTAATGTCATAACGGGGACACATGACCACTTCATGTCCATTTGCAATGTTAACATTCATTTGTATATTCTCACAGAGCTGGTGACAGACTTCCTCAATATGGTCGAGGCTGCAAGAACGAGCTCCCAAGCAGGCACCAACCCTCAGATAGTAGACATTGAAAGTCTCCCCATTCAGGAGGAGATGAAGGAAAGGTCACAGTCATTGAGAGCACTACATGTCATACTAATTCAAAATCCTCCCCAAGGGCACACATCGCTAGTAAGCAAGAACTCCCATTGGTTCAGTGAAGTGGCATGAACCCTTGGAGAAGGCACCTATTTATGGGAGGCTAAGATAGAGTTTAACGGACGCTGGGGGCAGTATCATTTCTTTACACAAGAGTTTGAGAGGCTTCAGAACATTGAAGGATTGCAACCAATATGGAAGAAGGCTAGATTGTATGACTACTTCAAAGCTCAGTTACCAAAGCGAGACTTTCTGAGGTGTTCATACCTTATTAGCACCTTCACTCCGAGCAAAGAGAAGGGGTACAGCACATTTGTGCTTCCTTCTCTTACGCGAGGAAATGAATTGAAGCGCTTCAAATTGACCAACAATTTGGTAAGGGAAGCTCTAGAAATGCGAGGTATGCACATCCCTACGAAGAAGGAGACAATGATCCCGGATAACATGAAGAACAGGAACTTAACTAAGCTGAAGGATATGGTGGCAATGACACCAACTATTGCCATTCACCTCCGAATTTGCATGCAACACTTCACGTTCCCGGCTCATGAAAGATTCACGATGCCCCCAAGAAAATTTGGTTCAGTCTATACTTAGAAAACACCTTCAACCTGACAATTAACATGCCGCATTGGATTATTGACCAAATCCATCTTGCACACCAATGTTGGTACAAGAATCAGAAGTCACTGCTCTATGGATGTTGTGCACTTACCAGAATTGTCTATCAATGCTTGGCATATGATGTGCCAATTCAAAGGGCACTCATCTGGACTAGGGTGCAAGATTTTTAGCGAAGAATATCAGCCGCAGGGCCTCCTTCAAAGAAAATGAGGGGAGTTGTTCAAATGCCATGTGCACAGGCCCACGGTGCTACCTTGACAATAGAAATGACTCTGTCACCCCAAAGGCGCGTGCAGCCCTTTACCATCAGATTACCAAGGCACAATGCAGAAGGGTATAATACCTCTCCATATTCATAATTTGGAAGTCCATAAAATCTGTATAGTCTTGCATCTTCACTTCCAAATTGGATACCATAGTATCCCATATTCTTTTATCTTGCCCTTGCATCATAGATACAATGTATTTATGTGCAGCACTAGGCTGCTGGGGAATCTTTAATTTCTTGACCAAAGCATAGTTTCTAAAAGTATGAGTAGCAGAGTCATCTATCATGACCCGCACCCTAGTCCCATATACACTACCATGCAGTTTAACTAGTTCATGTGGTCTAAACTGCGGTGACCACAATAACTGAGTCAAACAACAGGTGTGCTCTATATCCTCGTGCATCACCTCCACCCCCTTGTAGCTAGAGCTGCCATGAATAGGAAGGGTGTGCACTAGGTGGACTGCCTTTTTTCCCTTTTCGGGGGCCGTACTAGACTCTGGTCCCTTCTTCTTTTCTTCCCCCTTCTTGAGTGGACAGTTCCACTGTGAATGGCTAGGAGATAGGCACCTAAAGCATAGGTTCTCTCTTTTCTCCCTCTCAAACTGGTCTGTGGATAATCTAGGCCCTTGTGATCTTTGCTTTTTAATAAAAACTTTGTTTTTCCCAAAAGGCAACTTCTTCTTGAATTTAGTCGTACTAAGAGGCTTGAGGGGCTGATCCGTCTCCATAGGAGTATACTGAGGACGGTTATGGTCCTCATATATCTTTGCATACTTGATTGCCTCCTCAAACATCTTAGGCGCATTCCTTCTGACTTCCCTCTTTAAAGCTTTATCTAAGCCCCTAACAAACCCTCTAGTCTTCTGGAAATCATCTAAGCCCTTAAGTTTCAAAATGATCTCTCTATAGTGGGATAGGTAGACTGAAAGAGGCCTACCTCTTTGTGTAATCCTATCCCACTCATCCCAATTCCTCTCTTCCTCATTTTCAGGAAGAAACTCTTTAAGAAAAAGAGTCTCAAACTAAGTCCAATCAGTAGGGATAGAGTTCGTCTCTTTAAGACTCATCCACCACTTGTAAGCATGCGGGCCGAGGGAGAGACTCAGCTCTACCACACGGTACTCTGGTGGGGTGCCCTTCAATTGATGCAAATCATGCCACTTTTGTAAAAAAGTGTAGATTGCATCCTTGTTCCTGTCTTGGTCATCCCCCGTAAAGGTAGGTGGTTTCAAGTCTTTCAGGAGGGGAGCTTCCCTAGAGCTCTCTCCTTTGTGCTTCCTAGGAAGAGAAGTATCTTTCCTAGTGAGCTCTAGAGGAATAGGAGGCGTCTCTCTTTCCTTCCTAGCTAGGAAAGAGGTGACACTAGTCTCAAGTGAGATCATTTGAGACTTAAGCTGTTGTATAAGAGATGTGATGCTACCAAGATCTTTCTCTAATTTAAGGGTTTTCTCTTTCAAGTCTATGAATTGGTCACGGGTGAAAAATTCATCTAAAAATTCCTCATAAGTATATTCTTCTTGTGAAGGCTTTTTTTCTTCTAGGTTCTCTATTTCTTGCCCTAATTCTACTTCTTCCATTCTAGAATCAGGATCCTCTAGTTGCTCTTTAGATGGAAGAGTGTTTTCAACTACTTGTTTGCCTTTAGATTCCATGTTTTTCTTCCCTTCCCCTATTTGCTAACTAGAGTATATGAAAATGAATGGAACTAAAGCACAAATATGCAAGAAGAAGAGAAATATATCACAAGAGCACTTCCCTGTTACAAAATTGAGTTGCGGAAGCGAAATCCAAATGATCCTTGAAGCTTTAGGTCGTTGATTTTGAATCCTCGCCAGCCCAAACAAAAATTGGAAATGTCTGGTTGGTCCGGGAAGGTTCTAAACACCATAAACCATCCAAAACAATGCCAAAATCACGTGGGAATAGCCCCAACCAGGCAAACTGAGTAAAACTAAGAAATTTTTGAGATTTATCAATCCTCACCAGTCCAAGAAGTGTAGCCCAGCACCTGTACTTCAAAATTTTGAGACTATCCCAAGTGAAAAAAGTGAATTAGGACACCGGATGGCGAAAAACTAGGCCCGGGAGTGGCTGCCTAGTTCCTGCTGAAGCGCTACAGAGAGATTTTGGTGGGGCAAATCTCGTCCAAATCCAATACTGATGGTCTTTCATGAAGCTTAGGAGTGTAGCTTTGAAACATGACCAAGATTTTGAAAATTTGATATCGTATGAGCAAGCTATGGTGCGGAGAAGCCGGGTAGGTCAAGAGTAAGAAGTGAAAATGCTAATCTTCTTGGAGGAGTGACCTTGAGAAGCTCAAAACTGAGGGACTGAAGCTTTTTTGAATCAACCCAAAGCCCATAGCCCATCTCCACAGCCCATAATACATAGGTGCATCATAATTTTCCCAAAAATTTGGATCATAGCATCACCTTTCCACTCCAAAATTCCAAAAAAATTTCAAAATTTTACCTCCTTACTTAGCTTGAATTCACTGTCAAAACGAAAAGCACTTAGACTGTCAATTAAGGAGGCTTTTATCCCACATATGGGTGTGCCAGGCGATGAGCTGCCTATATAACCAAGACTTTTAGATAGGCTCTTTCATCCTAGAGTGGAGAAGGAGGAGTAAAGCTCCCCCGTGGGCTGGCGGACGCCTACGTGCCTGAATGTTTGGCTCTGCCGCCCTGTTGGCTCTGTCAACCTGTCGGTTCTCACGTGCGCGGGCCTCCGTTAATAGGTTGACCGTTAACCGCTCCGATACCACTGTAGTGCTCCGATGAGTTCCCTAGTATTTGTCATCGTCCCTGCACACACTTTGAGACAGTCACACGTAGACAGTACACATGGAGTTCAATATCTTGGAATGGCCGCCCAGTCGCGTGATAGCTCAATTATTACTCTCTCTCTCTCATACATACCCAATATGGGTCCATACTCAAGGCTCCTCACATGAGTGCCACTTGGCACTCATGTAAGTTTCATACTCATTATGAATAAGGGGAGGGTCTCACCTCTAGTCCCTATTCATATATGATACTCCATGTGACATATATATACTTTCTCTGAGTAATATAAATTCCAGAGTTAGTATAGACTAACTCAAGTCTAAGAAAATACTTTAGAGATCAAAGATCACTGATTTTGAACTCCTCCATCATTTGATTCTTAATCTGCTTGATGCCATGAACGTCATTACTTGTAAGTATGATATCATCAACATACACATAGATATATCACTTCTGAATTACTTCTCTTAGCAAATAGAGAAGTATCTGCTCTACTCATGATGAATCCTTGATCTTGAAGATATGTAGTCAACCTATGGTTCCATGCCCTTGGTGCCTGCTTCAATCCATAAAGAGCTTTGTTCAGTTTACACACATATGTTACCTTGTTTGGGTCCTCATAGCCAGGAGGTTGAGACATATACACCTCCTCTGAAATCCAGCCATTTAGAAATGCATTTTTTACATCCAATTGGTACATGTTCCAATTCTTTCATGCAGCCATACTTACCAATACCCTGATGGTTGGCATTTTGGCCATAAGTGAGAAGGTTTCTTCATAATCAACTCCTTGGGTTTGTGCCAAACCCTTAGCCACAAGTTCAGCCTTGTACCTGCTTATTGATCCATCAGAATTTCTTTTGATCTTATAGATCCATCTAGAACCAATTACCTTCATAGACTCCTTCTTTGGCACTAGTTCCCATCTATCATTTACCTTGAGTGCTTCAATCTCCTCATCCATAGCTTCTTTTTATTCTGCCTTGGTCTTTGCCTATTCATATGATGATGGCTCTTCAAATGACAAGTCTATTGCAAGATAAACAGAGTGCTTAGTAACTAAAAAAGTGTCATACCCATATCTGATTGGATTCTTGCTCTCCCTTTGTGATCTTCTGATTGCTTGGTTGGATGATTCAAGTATATCCTCCAACTTCTTCATCTTAACTTTGTCTTTGGACTTCCATGCCTTGAATTCTTCTAGGTTGATGATGTCCTCATCCTCTAAGTTGATTTCTTCAATTTGATTTGGCTCCTCCTTGGTGAGACTTGGAAATTCCTCTTCCAAGTCATAAGGTAGTTTTACTTTCCTACATTCACTTTCAAACCAAGAATCATTTTCATCAAAGACAACATCTCTAGTGACCATAAATCCTTTCTTGGAAGGATATTAAAACATGTATCCTTTCTGATTCAAGTCATACATACCCTATGAAGATGCAATTCTCTACCTTAGGGTCTAGCTTACCTCTGATTTGAGATGGTATATGCACATAAGCAACACATTCAAAGATCCTGCAATGATCAAGTGAAGGTTTTCTACCATGCCATGCTTCAGATGGGGTCATCCCAACAAGAGATTTGGATGGCAACTTGTTAACAAGATAAGTGGCAGTAGATACACTCTCTGCCCATAAGTAATTAGGTAATTTTTTCTCATTTAACATTGACCTAGCTGTTTCAACAATTAGTCTATTTCTCCTCTCTGCCATCCCATTTTGCTTAGGGGTACACCATGTGGTAATTTCTCTTTTGATTCCTCTATCCTACAAAAATGCATCAAACTCATTTGAGAAGTACTTACCTCCTCCATCTGACCTTGGTCTCTTTAGACTTCTTCCTGTCTGGTTCTCAACAAGTGCAAGATACTTCTTAGAGCAACTAAATACTTCATCTTTCTGCTTCATAAAATATAAGATAGTCCACCTACTGAAATCATCAATGAAAGATACATAATACCTTGATCCACAGATTTAAGGATCCTTACTTGGTCCCCATACATCTATATGGACAAGCTCTATGTAATCCTCATGCATGTAGCCTTTCTTTGAGAAGGGTTACCTGTGAGATTTTCCAAACTGACAAGCACCACATTTATAGATCATGTGTTGCTTGGATACATTAGGTATCCCAAGCACACATTGATCTCTAAATATTTGCTTTAAAGTTCTCTCACCAATGTGCCCTAATCTCTTGTGCCAAATTTCAAGTTCTGACAATGTTTGATCTTTGTAACTATAAAGTGCAATATTCCTTGTATCTTCAAGTTCAAAAGTCAATAATCTACCTGTCTTTTCTCCTTTGGTAATTTTCTTGAATCCATGTTGGGGAGCTGCAAACCCTTTTCCACAATCTATCCAACACTCATCATGTTCTTGGTAATTGTAGGTACACATAGAACCCTTCTCAATAGATTTCTATTTCTATCAGATGTTTTAACATTTCCTACCTTGATCACTGAGTGCTTCGTGTCATCACCTGTTTGTACATGATGTTTACCCTTACGTTCCTCAAGATCAGAGAGAAGAGCTACATTGCCTGCCACATGGTTTGAGCATCCTAAGTCAATGTAGAAGAGATTCTCATCATTTATACCTAGTTTTGAAGTCATATTTGTTGGAAAACAATGTCCCATTGGTCAAGGATTGGTCAATTTTGTCCATTCTTTAAAGCATGTGTACAGAACATGTTCACTCCCTTGTACAAGAAAGGACGACGGGCGCAGTGGACCAAGCATTGTCCTCCCATCCAAACGACCCGAGTTCAAATCCTATCCTCAGCAGCGGGTGCAGCGCAAAGTTTTTATAATTTGTGCTTTTCAAAAAATTATCGACGGATGCGTTTTTTAATACGACGGCGTACGGCGTTTTCTCCCGATTATGACCAATAGCTTTTTATGATTATGATTGCAATCGTAAAGATTTATGCTTTTGAAGGAGCTTTTGGAGGACAATCAAACACTATATAACAAGAGCTTGAGCTCATTGTTATTCATCCTTCACCTAGGATCAACACAAGCTTTGGAGCTTGGACCTCAGTAGAGGTGGTGTTTCTTCTAGCACATGGGGCAGCCATGGTGCTAACTTGAAGCATGTTGAGGAGCAGCTATGGAGTTCTTCTTGGTGATTCTTCTTGGAGAAGATGAAGAGTGTGCTCACACTCTACCTCATGGAGAGGAGGTTATCTCTTGTTCATGGCAAGAAGACTTGGTCATTAGCAGCTTGATGGTGAGGATCACCCATCTACATGATGTATTTGAAGATCATCTTCTACAAGAAGATGTTAGGTTGAAGATTGTCTTCTACAAGAAGCTGTCTGGCTACTTCAAAGACATTGGATGGGACCATCTACATGATTTTGAAGATTATCTTCTACAGGAAGATATTAGGTTGAAGATTATCTTCTACAAGAAGATGTCTGGCTACTTCAAAGACATTAGATGGAGTTTAACATAAGATTCACATCTTATGTTAAAGTATTCAGGTACATATTCTCTTTATGCACACAGGTACTACTTGAAGTTTATGGAGGTTGTGGCGTTCATATCAGAAGGAGTCCTATTCGGCATAGGTACAAGAGAATCAGTACTTATATGCTTTATGCATATTTTTATGAGGTGTTTGAGAAGGTGTGTTCACATGAGCCTAAGGGCCTACCTCACTTCCAACATTTGGTATCAGAGCACTAAGGTTTTGGTTACAGAACTTTAGATCTTTGGCATCAATGCATTAAGGCTCATTCATAAGCCCAGGTTCCTAGACCTCCAGATTTACAACATATGATTTGAAAGCATCTTCTAACCTTTGACATTTGACATACACACTTAATCTAGATGAGTAGAGATTTGAGAATTAGACATTTCAGTTACATGTGTATTCATCAGTGTAGAGTATGAAGTTGATGATCTGTTAGCAACCGAATATTTTTGAAGAGTATGCAAATACTTTACAAAAGTATTGTTTGAAGACCCAGACTTGATGAAGAGAAGACTACTTCAAATTCAAGGAAGAACAATGGTTTAGAGAAGATGAAGAAATCAGATCAACATCAAATCACAGGTATCAGTTTCTACTATCAGATTATCATTTGCAAGTCATATCTTAGAAGAGCAGTTATGAAGAGATTTGAAGAAATTCAAGGATTGCTTTTACACGCTTTCATCTTTTGAAAGTTAAAGGCTACATCAAAACAGGTATCTAGAGGTTTTTCTAGAGAGTTTTGAGAAATCTCTTTCATGGCAAGAAAGTTCATCTAAGAAGACAAGTGCAGAGATGAGATGAGTCTTTTCAGCCAATTTTCTGTTGTAAGTTGGTTGGATATCAAGGTACAAATGTATCTAGAGAAGGTAACTCTAGAAGGGCAATTCATCATTCAGACAACGATTGGTGAATTTAGTCGTTTCAGACATTTGAAACAACATTTTGATTCAGAGATATGAGGAGATGGTAAAACATGTTTCTATATTCAACTTCCATTTATATACCATGTTTGTTTTATCTCTTACTCTTAGCACTAGAGGAAGAGAAAAGTTCATTCGAAGAAGTCAAGAGTGTTTGCTACTTCAAGATGAAGAGAACAAAAGGTATGGAAGAGAAGTTTGAAGATGTTGACATCATCAGGTGGAAGAAAGATGCAGAAGAAGAAAGTCCATCATTTCCAAAAGAAAAGTAAGGCTTCCTTTTCTCATATATTTTCCATATACTTTTCCTATATTATCCTCTACATCCAAAGACAAGTCTACGAGAACATCTTGTTTAAAGAAGAAGCAGTTTCTTGTTTTGCATTACACTTGGTCATGATTTAGTAGATTTGACAAAGAATTGCATTGAGAGAAAGAAAAGCAGCAGATATATGTTTTGACTCATATGTATATGAGTTAGTTGAAGCTTTTAAGCAGGCAGCTTATATGTTCCCTCAAAGAATTCTTGGAGTGTCAATACAGAGCTACTTGGTATATGACAAGTTGCAGAGAAGTATATTTCTTCTTTAACTAACTCTCTTAAGGTAAAAGAGTTTTTTTGTAGCAGATGTTGAAGACTTGGGTTGAGGTTTTATGTTTGGAAAAGGTTACCTCATATTCAGTATTTTCAGAAACTTAAAAAAAATTCAGAATCTTGTTGATGTACCAGTCAGTTGAAGAATCTACTTTTTATGATTGTCTAGATTTTTGGATACATGTTTGTATTCCAAAAGGTGTTCCATCATATCCTATCACTTGATTGAGAAGTGGAGTTAGCCAAAAGAAAGTCAAGCAGGTACTGTCACATTTCACCCGGGTAAAATATGAAAGTTATGAAGTATCAACTTGCAGCTTTTGGAGTTCTCAAGGTGAGAAGTTTGTCCACTTATGGTTCAAGTAGGAATTTCAGATTGTTTGAAGAAAAGTTTTACAACTTTTTGAAAAGCATGGACACTTGGAGACATTCAGAAAGTAAATCAAACATTCAGTCATGAAGGTTTGATGACAGCAGATTCTACACAGGAGAGATCATTGATCTTGTATGATCTTGTATGATCTTGAGTATTTATGATTCAATTGTCTATCCTTTGTTTGATAAGGTTCTTAGCATTGGAAGAAGTAAGTCAAAGATTCAGATTCTATCAGATTTGTGTTGCAGAGAAAAAGAAGATACTTGTTATGTTACAGAAAAATATGGATCCTAAAACTTTTGTTTCAGATACAAGTATTGATCACTAAAGATCAGATTTATTGAAAGAAGGAAGACGTTCCACATTTCATAAAGTCTGATATATTTGAAGAATACTAGATACTAGTGTTAAGTCATCCAGGGGGGTGATGAAACATGAAGACTTATTTTCAGCCATATGTAAAAGAATGCAGAGTCATACCTACAGGTATTCCTATTTCAGGTATTCCTATATTTCCTTTGTCAGGTTCTCTTTATGTTCCAGCTTTGAAAGAAGAAGGAAGAAGAAGAATATTTGGAGAAAGTTCCTGTTAGGATGTTCCTGTTCAGGAGAAGGTTCGAGAGTTCTATTTAAAGAGAAGCTTGATATTTCAGAAAGGTATATTTCATAAGTGCGCACATATATGTTTATACCAAGTTCTGAAGGAAAGAGGTATGAAGGATTTAAAGGATGAAGACATTATGACATCATAGATTTTTTGACTCATATTTCAATTGAGTTAAGTTGATTTAACTTGAGTACAGTCAGAGATGAACCAGCAGTGTTCATAATACACTAAGTTGTGAGTTGACAGTCACAGGTTCCAGGATTCAGTTTTTGATTTGTTTAGTGTATTTACATGACGCAGCAAAAGTACGTTGAGAAACCTTTTTTGGAAGGTAAATGCAAATATATGGATCCTAGTGTATGTTTTCAGGTTTTTGAAGACAGGAGATAGCAGGTGCAGAGACAGTACATGCTACATTTGTTGTCAAGCAGTGATTGCTTGATGTGTACACTATTGGATATCTAGTTTGCATATTTTCTCAAGTATTATGGTTCATATTCAGCAAGTTCAGGTTCTTTTGAAGGAAAGTCAAATTCAGTTTTGAAGAAGACTTTTTGAAGAAAAGTTCTGAAGTTCGGGAGTACAAGCTTGAAGCTTGTGACAAGCTATTTGAAGCTTGTGATAGTTTGCAGTTTGTGACAGTTTGCAGATCCAGTACAGATTGTACCAATATGACATTGCAGGGGGGATTGTTGGAAAACAATGTCCCATTGGTCAAGGATTGGTCAATTTTGTCCATTCTTTAAAGCATGTGTACACAATCTGTTCACTCCCTTGTACCAGAAAGGACGACGGGCGCAGTGGATAAAGCATTGTCCTCCCATCCAAACGACCCGAGTTCAAATCCCATCCTCAGCAGCGGGTGCAGCGCAAAGTTTTTATAATTTGTGCTTTTCAAAAAATTATCGACGGACGCATTTTTTAATACGACGGCGTACGGCGTTTTCTCCCGATTATGACCAATAGCTTTTTATGATTACGATTGCGATCGTAAAGATTTATGCTTTTGAAGGAGCTTTTGGAGGACAATCAAACACTATATAACAAGAGCTTGAGCTCATTGTTATTCATCCTTCACCTAGGATCAACACAAGCTTTGGAGCTTGGACCTCAGTAGAGGTGGTGTTTCTTCTAGCACATGGGGCAGCCATGGTGCTAACTTGAAGCATGTTGAGGAGCAGCTATGGAGTTCTTCTTGGTGATTCTTCTTGGAGAAGATGAAGAGTGTGCTCACACTCTACCTCATGGAGAGGAGGTTATCTCTTGTTCATGGCAAGAAGACTTGGTCATTAGCAGCTTGATGGTGAGGATCGCCCATCTACATGATGTATTTGAAGATCATCTTCTACAAGAAGATGTTAGGTTGAAGATTGTCTTCTACAAGAAGCTGTCTGGCTACTTCAAAGACATTGGATGGGACCATCTACATGATTTTGAAGATTATCTTCTACAGGAAGATATTAGGTTGAAGATTATTTTCTACAAGAAGATGTCTGGCTACTTCAAAGACATTAGATGGAGTTTAACATAAGATTCACATCTTATGTTAAAGTATTCAGGTACATATTCTCTTTATGCACATAGGTACTACTTGAAGTTTATGGAGGCTGTGGCGTTCATATCAGAAGGAGTCCTATTCGGCATAGGTACAAGAGAATCAGTACTTATATGCTTTATGCATATTTTTATGAGGTGTTTGAGAAGGTGTGTTCACATGAGCCTAAGGGCCTACCTCACTTCCAACAATATTCATACTCAAAAGAGAATCCTCTTGCTCCTCTGTATAGTTGTTGTAATCTTTCCTTGATTTGTAGCCTCCTTGGTAGTTGTTATTGTAGTTGTTGTTGTAGTTGTTATTGCAGCTTTGATGATGGTTGAATCTTCCTCTTGATTGTGTATATCCACCTCTTTGAAAACCTCTACCTCTTTGGTTCTTGAAGTTCCTGTAACACTCATCTGTAGTATGATTTGACAAACCACAAATATTACATGGAGAAGATTTGAAAGGTCTCCCCCTACCTTGCTTACCTCCTCTGCCTCTTGAGTTTCTTACTCTCCCTGCATAGTTGGCTTGAGAGGTAGTTCCTTCATCCTCAGTCTTCTTGTTTTTTCCTTTCTCTTTAGACTTGCCTTTATATGTGTATAGGGCAAAAGAGCTATTACCTCTTGATGAATCTCCATTCTTGTTGAGCTTGGCTTCATGGGTAAAGAGTTGCCTCATGAGTGTGGTAAGATCTGGAATCTGCATGTCCATGTACAAGCCCATAGCAGTTGTGAAGCTCTCCCATTTGTCATCTGCTTTAATGCCATTGATCACTTGTCTCACAATCTGATCCTCTTCAACCTCTTCTCCTATGCTTGCCAATTGGTCAGCTACATCCTTGACTTTGGTCACATACTCTGAGATGCTTTGCTTGGGTTGCTTTCTTTGAGTGGTAAACTCAATCCACAATTGGTTCTTCCTAGCCCTTGTGTTAGAAAAATATGAAGACAATTTTTCCCAAGTTTCTTTGGGTGTCTTACAATTCCTAATGTGTGGAAGAAGAAAATCAGATATTGAGTTCAGTAAGTATGACCTTGCCAATGCATCTTTTCCACACCAAATTGAGTCTTTCATGCTCCTCTCTTGTAGGTTGTCCTTTGCTTCTGAAAATGGGCATCTCCTCATCTCTTGAGATGTATCCATAGAGACTCCTTCCTTGCAAGTATGTCTTCATCCTCAAGGACCATGCTTGATAGTTATTCCTTTCCAATTTATCAATGAAAGAATGAAAACCATCTCCCATTTTACCTTAGCTTTGCTCTAATACCACTGTTGGGAAAGATGGATGGACACTCCAGAAAATGAGTTGGTACTGCTAATCCCTGCTTTGTACCAGCCCTCTTTCTCTTTAGAGTTGTGTTGTAGGCCCTCTTAGCTTTCCCATGACACTAAATAAGTGCCTATGTACTTTGGAAATGATGCAAGTAATTTTTGATATAAAACAAACTACTTCCAAGTTCAAGAATTAATGAAAACCTTCTATTTTTGTTCACACACCTATTGCTTGTTAAGCTTACTCCTTCTAGTACACTAGGAATTAGAAAAATTACTTTTGGATATATCAAATTAGCTTAATAATCTAATGATTCCAAGTGGAATCACTTAAAATGATTGACTATACACAAAGCAATCAATTTAGCAAGTATAGCATTACCCCTGATTTTTTAGGACCTCTGCATAGTTTGACCAGTGGGTATGTTGATGCGCTTCTCTCCCAATTCACTGAATGGATTGTCTTCAAAATGTGTCAGCATGTAGAGGACTTAGAGATGATACTAATGAGCTATAGAACATTGCAAATGGTGGAGTAATGACTCAGATATGAGCAATACAAGATGACTATTTTGAGAGATAATAACAGAGAGATCAACAAATGAATGATCTATTGTATTATGAAACAATGTTGTACATGATCATTGGCATGATAATCAAGGCACAATGATAGTTCGAGGTGTAGGCTATGATATCAGCCTCACTCTCTTGAAATGTGATCTATCAAACACTCGAAATTGTAGTGATCTCTACCGTGAGTCTTTTACATTCATCTCTTATCGATGTTCCATTCAAAATTTGAATTTGAATTTAACTTTTGGCTCTCACTAAAGTTATCCCCTAATCTAGGAGATATTCTCTCCAAATGAAGTCGTAGTTTTTCCATCTAACAAACTCCATGAGTTTAGTGGTAGCTAGAAATATTCCTTTAAGTCAAATAGACCTTTACAAATGTTAAAGGATAGAATCTATAGCAATCATTCACATGGGACTTCAATTATTCCACATAGGATCTTCTCTTGCCTAGCCAAGTGTGTAGGCTTGGCATTTGCACCAACAATATGAACAAGTTCATGTGGAGAGAAATCTGTTTAAAGCATTAAGTGAGAATCTATCCGATTAGGTAATAAAGGCAAAAATAGATCTTGAAAAGATGAGGGAACAATCAACGAGAGCAATAAGCCAAATTGTCACATAAGCTTAGTACGAGATGGTTGAACCACGCCTTAAGAGAGAGGATTAGGAAGTAATCCTCAACCATGGCTTTTAGGGCAAGTGGTTAGCCCATCGCACTCCTAACTGGGAGGTTGTGAGTTCAATTCCCAACATTAGTATCAGAGCCTAGTTGAGAAATTGGGCAATACGGAGGTCCGAACCTCATTTGTGGGCACTTGGAAAAAGCGCTTATCCATGGTGAGTGTGAAAATGGCCTTGGATGAAGGCGCATGGGCATTTGGGCACCCACAGAGGGTGGGATAGGTCCAAATTTGGTCCATGTGCTGGAGTTTGAGGTTGATGGAAGCACTCATGCATGGAAAGTGGGTCCAAGAGTTAGAAGGGTCCACAAGTGAGCATTGAGGACAATGCTCAATCTAAGGGGGAAGGAATGTCACATAATCCTAGTAGGAGATGGTTGAACCACGCCTTAAGAGAGAGGATTAGGAAGTAATCCTCAACCATGGCTTTTGGGGCAAGTGGTTAGCCCATCGCACTCCTAACTGGGAGGTTGCGAGTTCAATTCCCAACATAAATTAAACTCATTAAAAGGCGAGAATGATCCTCTAAGAAACCAAGTCTTGGAAATTTTCCAAGACTAAGAGACAATGAAGGCGAAAAATACTGACATTCAATGAAAATATGCACAAAGTGATGACAAAAAAGTACGCCTAGTGAAATGAAGCAAAATTTTGATACTCATACATTCTTGGAATCATGGGTGGTCCTTGATATGGAGCATATCTTGGAACCTCACTGTCTTGCTCTCTTGGTGGGTATCCATATGGTTTGTACTGTGGTGGTGGAACTCGCTTAGATTGTCTATTACGTGGGCAATTTTTAGTGGTGTGATTGATATATCTTTATTCAATATGACATTTTAGACTATGCCCTTCTATCTATTGTCTATTAGATTGATATGGTTGTGGGGAAACAGGTCTTCCTCTTGCACAAGCATGAGATGGATGGTCACCTCCATAGTGTACAAACATCCTTAGTATGGGCATCGTCATGGGTGTGTTTTGATAATTCTTTTTTCTTTGGACACCTAGATTTTTGGCCACTAAGTGTGCCAATTCTTCTATCTAGTTCGTTTGTGCACTTGCATTACTAGATGCATCCTCAGATTTAGTAGGGGTCTATGGAATCTTCAGATCTTCTACAAGATTATCTTCCAAATATATGCATTCCCTTAGACATTCACTCAATGTCTACAATCGTTTCACATACACAAGGGTTCTCAAATTCCCATTGACTATACCATCTAGAAACAAGGATATCATTTTTCTAGGTCTCTCTATCATTGAACATCAATCAACATATTGATTGAACCTTTTGGCTGCTAACCTCATAGATTCATTAGGAGCCTACTTAAAATTGTGGGTCAGGGAAGAGGAGTTATGTTGAATGCCTCTCCTATTCAATTCCCCAATGAACTCCTCAAAGAAATACTCTATATTCAATGGTTGGGATACAAGAGTTGGAACCAAGTCAAAGTAGTCTCGGTAAGTGTGAGATTGAAAGATTCATACTAGACAAAAAAAGTCATCTACCTACTCAGCATGCAGCACTTGCTTAAATTCTACTAAGTAATCATAAGGGTCTCTAGAACCATCATAGTGATTCCTTATGAACTTGGCTACCTGAATAATTCTTAACCATCTTCCTCCTTCAAGGGGTACAGGAATTACTAGAATCACAGGGTGCACACCTTGTCCTCTACCTTGAGGGGGTCGTAAAGGAAAGGGTGTTCTATTCATTGTTTCACTCCCCGAATGGGTATTTGGTATGGTGCTAGTGCTTGATGTGGTAAAGTGGACATGTGGTTGAATTGGAACACTTTGCTGGCTTGATTGACCTACAAAAGGGTTCTAGTAACTTTGTTGTTGCCCTTGAGGGTTTTGGGAAGTGGTTGCCTCATCCTTGGAAGGAAATACTAGCAAACCCAAGTACTGCAATCTAGATCTCTCTAGATCACTGACTCCCAATATCTTCTCTTGTTCTGGTCTAGATAGGTGACTCTAGAAGAGTTTTCAGGATCCTGCAATTCATAAATGGTGGCAAGATTGGTGCCTTTTCCCCTTAAGGGTGAAGTGGCTTGCAACAATTTGTTGATTCCAACTACTAAGTAGAAGTCCATCAGTTAATCATCTTGCGGGATTTTATCCACTCTCCAAATGTTTACTACTATCGATCTTCCTCTTGGAGTAGATATTGCTTCTCTATTATCTATCTTGATAGGGTTACTAGGGTCCTCCATTTCTCCTCTTTCATTGATTTTCTCAAGATGTTCATTTAGTAAGTATAGTTGTCCTTGCTTCTCAATGTAAAATCCTCCCTCAAATTTCATAGTTAGCTTGCGTAAAACTTCAGATTTTGTGGAATTTCTAAGTCTTTCTATTGACCTATTGAGTCCATCCAAATATATAGAAACCCCTTGCAAGTTTGTAGAGATATTTTACAAGGAAGTCCTATACTCGCCTTCTATTGTAGAAATAAGCTCCGCTAAATGGATGGAGCTATGCATATCTGTAGAGGCCATAATAGTTTCTTCCTCTGAGTCACTAGAGGTGTCTGAGTAAATAGAGTGAATAATTTGTTGGTTACACTTTTTGTTGAGGATATCACACTTCTTTGACTCCCTAGGACACATCTTGACCTTAGGTTCATTCATAGTCTAGGGTCTTATTATTTCCTTAGTGTCAACTATCAAGTCTTAGAAGTGACTTGGTTCAATTTTGAGTGTAAAATTGCTCAAATTTTCATTTTAGAGTCTTTTCTAGGTCGTTCGTATTTGCCATGATACGTGTACTTCACACCCACATGATACCTGGTACTCAAGTCGCATGATACATGATATTGGATATGCCATAATACACAACACCAGACTTTATGATACACAATACACAATTATGGGTGATATACAACACACTTGAAAGTATCAGTGATACACGATAAACCCAGACTACGATACATGATACTTAAAAAGTATTGATAATACATGATACTAGGTCATATCTATCAGCAGAGCACTAGATTGTACTCTTTGAATACAGTAGACAAGATTTTGGATATATACTTCTAATTACAAGAATACCCACGTAGGGAAAATAGTACAAGAATATGTAGCTGATACAAGAAGTACCACAGCCCGGGACTGATAGGTATAGATAACTCAGCTAGAGATGATACAGGAGATCCCACAACCTGGAATCATAAGTATGGAGCAAGACCTCTAGATTACAAGAACTCCCTTCTAGGAGATGAAGTAGATACAAGAAAGAACTCAAAAAGATCTCATACTACAAGATTACAATAGGACAAGGCTAGATGTTTAGGATACAAGAGTAGACAAGACTAGAGCAAGAGAGAAGACTAGAACTGGAACTTGAAAGTACTTAGTTGGTGATCAGGACTCCTTCAGCTCCCAAGATTGGCATTGGCAAGATTGATTATGTATGTGGCCAAGGCCTCCTTATATAGGATTTCAAGGGCGGTTCCCAAGGATGGTTGTGAGCTGATGATGTCAGCAATCCGAAAAAGACCTTCGAATGTCAGAATTTAGTAAATAGATAGTCAATCCTAAGGTTTTGGCATGTTCCAGACACAATGGAAGCATTCATTTTTCCTAATTCTGAAACAATCATGAGATATAAGATTCACATGGAATCTAAGGTTTAGAATGGTTTCCTTTGTCCATGACATCACCTCCCCCTCAAGCAATGAGTTCCTGAGCAATCTTATTCTCTGGTCTCGGCTTCATTAGATTTCTCTCATGGAATTCTCAAACCTTGATTGGTGCTCTTTGAAGGTTTTTTGTAGGTTCCCAACTACGATCACTGATGCCATACCCTTTCCAATGAATAAGGTATTCCAGTCTTCCTCGGGATATTCTCAAATCTAGGACATGCTGGACTTCAAATTCTTCATGATCATCAATCTCAATAGCTGGTGAAGGACTAGGTCTCTCCCCCCTCAATGGTGAAATTTGATATGGTTCCAACATGGATACATGGAAAACTAGATGTATTCTCATGGTACTTGGTAGCTCAAGCTTGAAGGTGACTAGATTAATCTTGGCCAAGATGGTGAATGGACCAAATCTCTGATGATCTAACTTTTCCCGAGACCTTGAAGTTTGGAAATTGTTTCTGAGTAACCATACTTTATCCCCAATTTGATACGATGGATTCTGAACACTATGTTGATCTGCATAGTACTTATATTGTTCTTGAGCTTTACGGACCTCTTCCTTGAGTTCTTTGTGAATGTCCATCAGGTACTGGACCTTGTCTCTGACAGTTGAGTTCTTGACATGATTTGAGAGTTGTATATCCATCGTTGGATGTTGTCCATAATTTTCAAAGAAGGGATTCTGCTTAGTAGATGCATGAACACTATTATTATATGCAAACTTTGCAAAGGGTAGAAGCTCAAACCAATCATTTTGATCATAGTTACTAGTGCAACAGAGATATTACTCTAGGACTTGATTCACCTCTCCTGTTTGTCCATCAGTTTGTGGATGATTTGTTGTAGATCGTTTAACTTGAACACCAAGAAGCTTGCAACGACTGTTCCAAAAGTTGGATATGAATTGTGGACCTCGATCACTAACAATAACATCAGGCAATCCATGAAACCTAAAGATGTATTTGAGAAAACTTCTAGCAGTGGTTGCACCTATGATTGCCTTGGTAGTTGGAATGAAGTGTGCCACCTTTGTAAGTCTATCCACAATAACAAGAATGGCATCATACTTATCTAACTTTGGTAGATCTGTGATGAAATCCATAGACAATGAAGCCCATGGCCTTTTTGGAATAGGTAAAGGTTGCAAGAGGCCATGAGGTTTGTGTCGCGGTACCTTAGATCTATTGCAAGTATCCAAGTTCAGATATATTCTTTGACTTCCTTCCACATTTGAAGCCACCAAAAAACCCTTGATATGAGTTCTATTGTTCTATTCAGTCCAAAATGTCCTACTACAAGGTTGACATGACATCAAAAAATTTCATGTTGTGGTAGATTCTCACGAATCAAATGATTCAAGGCTGAATCTTCATGATGGCTTGAAGAGATAGCTACTAAATGGAGATGCTCAAGCTTGAGGAATACACTCTCTTGTTGATCAAAGGCCTCTTCACCCTTCTTTGGTGCAAGGTAAGATCTTCCAGACAGGGCATCTGACTGACATTGTTGACCTCCTGGACGATATGTGATGACAAAGTCGAATCTGGATAGAAAGTTACTCCATCAAAATTGCCTTCTATTGAGGATGTGGGTGGTCATAAAATACTCTAGGTCATTGTGATTTGTATACACATTAACTTTATGAGCTGCTCATTCTAGATGGTGATGCCAGGTATCAAATGCATCCACTATAGCAAGAAGTTCTTTATCATGAATTTCATAGTTAATTTCTGGAGGGGAAAATTTTCTTGAATGATATGTAACTCAATGTAGGTGTCCATCATCTCCATATTGGAAAAGAATGGCCCCTAGGGCAAAGTGTGATGCATCTGTCTCTAGGAAGAAGAGCTTACTAGAATCAGGATGAACTAGAATTGGAGTAGTAGTGAATGTTGATTTCAAGGTCTGAAAGGCTTTTTCTTCTTCTTCGGTCCATGAGAATTTGGAGTTCCCTAAAAGCTTGGTAAGAGGTGTCACTATCTTAGAGTAATCTCTAATGAATATCCTAATGAAATTGGTAAACCCTAGAAAACATTGTACATCTCGAACTCATGAAGGTGGTTGCCAATCAAGGATTGTCTCAATCTTTTTAGGGCCCATAAAAATTGCTTTATCTGATACAATGTACCCTAAAAATTCCACTTTTGTCTTATGGAAAGACAACTTCTCCAATTTTGCATATAATCCTTTTTCTCTTAGTTTCTTTAGGACTATCTTTACATGACATTCATGATCCTCTAGATTTTTTGAGAATATCAAGATATTGTCAAGGTATATTACAAAAGAATCATCTAAATATTCTCAAAAGATATCATTCATCATACGTTGGAAGACAGCTAGAGCATTTGTGAGACCGGATGGCATAACTACATATTCAAAATGGCCATACCTAGTTCGAAATGATGTCTTCCATTCTTCTCCTTCTCTGATCCTGACAAGGTTGTAAGCTCCTCGAAGTTCAATCTTCGTGAAGAATTTTGCTTTTGCAAGGCGTTCCAATAGCTCCGATATGAGTGATAGAGGGTATATGTTCTTTATAGTGACTTTATTCAATCCATGATAGTGTACACACATCTAGAGAGTCCCATACTTCTTCTTTACAAATAAAATAGGAGCTCATGTTGGAGACTTTGAGTGTTTGATAAACCCCTTTGCTAGATTCTCATCAATGTTCTTGCATAGTTCTATAAGTTCCTCTGGGGATATTCTATAGATTGGTCCAAAGGGCAGTTGTGCTCCCTCATGAAGTTCTATGGCGGAATCATAAGGTCTATGCTCTAGGAGGATATCTGCGCTCTTCTCTTCAAAAATCCTCTTTCTTGGATTCTTGAGCTGGTATGGCATAGATCATATATGTTGGTTCCTTTCTTACTGCATGTATGAAGGCTTTGGCTCCGACATATGTCGTGTTCTTTTGGATATCTCGACGGGTGTTTTTATTCTTTTCCCAATTAATGTATGGATTATGTTTCTTTAACCAAAGCATTCCAATGATAACTAGATGTACTCAGATCGATATTACATTGAAACATATGTGGGATTCATGGTCACCAAGCTGTACTCTTAATGGTGTGGTTTCCATGGTTATATTCCTAAATGCTAGAGGTTGACCATCTACTACTTCAACTACTACTTGTTTGTTCTTCGAAAGTACAAGAATTCCATGTTTCTGAACCAATCCTTCATCGATGAAACATGAGGAGGCTAGTGAATCCACTAGGGCTGTAAGGGAAAGGGTCTTCTTGGCCATGATTAACTTGATAGGTGCAAGACATGTTTCTATGGGTGTAGTTGGAATTATGAGACCCTTTCTTATATCATGGTCCAGTTGTACGGTCTCTTTACAACCGAACTTCCTCATTTCCTTGCTCTACAAGGGTGGTTGTGACTCTGGAGTTCGTTCTCTTGTTGGGAAAATTAGCTGCAATATGGCCAGGGTTTTCACAATACATGCATAACTTGTTATCCCTCCTTCTTTGTTTCTCATGTGGTGTTACAGGTTGGAACCTAGTTACATCTATCTGCATAGGTTAGGGCATAGACTCATCTCTAGGAGTGGACTAGAAGGGTTTCCATTGGCGAGGTCTTCCTTCTATTTGTTTTTCTGGTTTCCTTTCAAAAAGGTGGTTATCACATTGAATAGCTTGGTTGACATATTCATTCAATGTCTTAACCTTTGGCATCATGAGCATAAGGTCCTTTACATCATCTCTTAAACCCCATCTAAATTGGCTTATGAAATAATCTTCATGCCAAGTGAGGTCATATATCAATTATCTAAATTCTAATGCATAGGTAGAGGCAGTGCGGTTACCTTGATGTAGCTTTCAAAGTTTTGTTTCTACCACTCGCTCCTATTTGCATCTCCAAATGTGGCACTGAGTTCTTGAAGAAACCCCTCACAGTCATGAATTACTACCATACCCTTCTCCAAGATTGGGGCAAACCATGATAATGCTTGACAATAGAGCAAGGTTACAATAAAACTGGCCTTGAATGCATCATCACGGTATCTATCAAGCTGCATACGGACGTACAATTTGACTTGTTGTAGGAACCCCCGGAACTTTGTGAAATCACCATCAAACTTTTCTGGCATGCGAATTTTGGGTTCCTTCATGAAAGATGAACTAGGACATTGGTTCACTTGAATGCTTCCTTGATTTGCTTGAAGATTCCCAACTCATTCTTGTACTTCCTCGATGAGCATGCCTACATGCACTGGATGTTCCATCTTGACTTGTTTCTGTCTATGACTTAGGTCCTTAATTTGTTATTGAAGGCTTTGAAGTGATGCCTCAATCTGTTCATAAGCATTCTCCATGATGCCTAGTCTTGAATAGAATCTAGTCTTGCCAAAATGTCAGGAGAGCACTAGATTGTGCTCTTTAACTACAGTAGACAAGATTTCGAAAATATGCTTCTTATTACAAGAATACCCACATAGGGGAAGTAGTATAAGAATATGTAGAGAATACAAGAAGTCACACAACCTGGGACTGATAGGTATAGATAACTCAGCCAGAGATGATACAAGAGATCCCACAACCAGGGATCATAAGTATGGAGCAAGATCTCTGGATTACAAGGACTCCCTTCTAGGAGATGAAGTAGATACAAGAAAGAACTCGACAAGATTTCGTACTACAAGATTACAAAAAGACAAGCCTAGATGTCCAAGATACAAGACTAGACAAGACTAGAAAAGACTAGAGCAAGAGACAAGACTAGAACTCGAATTGGAACTTGAAAGTACTTACTTGGTGATCAAGACTACTTGAGCTCCCAAGACTGGCATTGGCAAGACTGAGTATGTATGTGGCCAAGGCCTCCATGTATAGAATTTCAAGGGTGGTTCCGAGGGATGGTTGCGAGTTGATGATGTCATTAATTATGTCAGCAATCTGAGCAGGACTTTTGAATGTCAAAATTTAGCAAATAGACAGTCGATCTTAGGATTTTGGCACATTTCAAACACAATGGAAGCATTGGTTTTTCCTAATTCTGAACCAATCATGAGATATAGGATTCACATGGAATCTAAGGTTTAGGATGGTTTCCTTTGTCCATGACAATATTGATACTTGACTAGATAATACATGATACCTAAGTATCATGATACATTGGAGTAAGGTATCGAGGATGCATTATACCTGTCAAGTATTGCGAAACATGGGAATTTGGTATCGTGATACCAAACTTGACCGATCATGATACTTGGACTTTTTGAAGTCCAAATTTAAACATTTGTGTAGTTATGTGTTCCTTATGCTCTCCTTGATACCCATATGTGCTTGTAGCTATAAAATCTCTCATAAATCTCTTGATGGACTCCTCACAATACTCAACGAGTGTCATGTCACCTCATGTGAGTGAGCAAACAAAGTTTTGGTTTGATGCTGGTGTAGAGCTCGCCTCTAGGAGTGTTTCCTCAAGTTTTTACTACTAGAAGCTTGTCAATATCCCCATTCTAAGCAATACACAAGCTGTGATAACAGTCATCTTGAGCTCTCCACAATACTTACTAAAAAACAAGTGACTAGAAATGTGGTGAAATTTTGTTTTTAGACTTTGGCTGAGACCAGAGAAATTTATGATTTTTCTTTTAGTATAGAAATTTAGGTTCCAAAAAAATAAAAAAATTTATGATTTTTTTTTGGAACCTAAATTTCTATACTATTTCCACACTCTCTCTCTCCTACTTTCTAACCATAACTCCTTCACTCTTGACCTAATCCTAAAGACTCGTTACACACAGTGAGTGTATGAAAGTAACAATCATAAGAGAAGTTTTGACTTGCCAAGCTACTAAAATCACCACTTCATGCTCATTATCTTCACAAAAAAAAACTTTAACCATCAGGTAGGTAGCTTGATTGAGGTTAATCTCACCAGAAATGGTGCCAAAAACATGTGTACCTAAGCTCACAATGTCTTAGGGATGTGCGATGAAGGAGACTAAATCTCCATCATCAAGCAAGTGCATATGGTGGTAGCATTGATACACTCATTAAATTATCAATCCTTGAGTTTAACCCCATCAAGTGTATGAAGACATGTGCACATGTGTTAGTTAATGTAGGTAAGGGACAAGTAATGCATGCAAATTTGGCTATATCTAGCTCACATGACACCTCTTACACCATGGCACGTATCGTGATACTTGGTGCAATAGCAAATACTAATCGTGATTTCTCTCAGCTTTGATGCCCGAATATAATTAATAGAGGGTTTATTTCAAAGCTCTCAAAGAGACGCATCAACAATGGTGTTTTCAACTTGATCAAACCTTTGTGCTTCATGCTACAACTAAAAAACACAGTGGTGGGAAACACCAACTCTCATTTATATGCTTCCTTTGCTTCACACACACGAACACACACACCAAAACAATGGAAAGAGATGAGGAAGGGGTAGACAACACCTCTAGATGCACATTCCATGCCTCAAACACACATACAAGCTCAAGGAGAAGAAGATACATAGATAAGAAGAAGCCAATTCGAAATTCCGCAAAGTTAGTTCTTCACAATGGCAAAAAGTATTTACAAAAGAGTCACAAGTGACTTATATACATGTGCCCTAAATTTTGTCCTTTCACATAAGGGACTAGCACTTTCTCTATAAATCACTAAGTTCCTACTAATGTAAGGGTAATGTTACATTTTTCAGGGATCATGCATTTAGAGGACTCCTCTAGAGCAATTATAATGCTTTTCAAGATTTTACAAGGGATTTTAGGAAAAGAAAATGGGCTGTTTTATTAAAAATTTTGTGGGCTTTCTCTTCTTTCTTCTGCTTTGTACTCTCTCTTGTCTTTAGCCTTCTTAGTTCTCTACAACAGTGGCATTCAACTAGTTTGGATAGTATTGTGATTCTAGAATGGGTGACTATTGTGGTGGTGGGTGCAATGTACATAAACTTCACCATGTTGGCCATAAGTGGCCTCATTTGCTCATCATTATCCCATGATTGAGGGCATGTTGGTCATATATGAACCACATTGGTCGTGCTCATTATTCAGATTTTGATTAAAATTTTGACAACATGGATTAAATGCACTATAACCCTAATGTTGCTGAGTGATTTAACCTCCTTGATTTTGGTTTTTCTAATTAGAAGATTCCACTACTCCCTATGTTTATGTCAATGTATTCGTTTCTAAAGTATACTAGATCCAATGGGCTTCGTAATAGTTATCTTGCACTTGATTTTTTGTTTTTCTACCCAAAGTAGTGGTAATTTTTGGTGACGTAGTTGTTAATTTTATAGATAGCACAAAACATCTTTTTTAATGCACATGTTGCTATAGTATATCCTATATTGGAACATTTAGCACAATGCAATTGAGTCAATGGATCCCACAATATATGTGGTGTTATAGGTAATATTGGTTCGGGATTCATGACCACAATGAACCCAGTTGGATTGAGCTTGAGTTCTTTCTCTAGTGAAGCTACTACATTAATAATTTCATTCAAGGTTTTCGTGGGCACTATAGCATAAAGAAATAATTTTTCCTGTAAAATGGGAAGCAATCCCTCAACAAATCAATTTTTAAACATCTCTGATGATGGTCTTTTGTTTTTTCAAATCTGCCCCCTTATGGTGTACACATAATAGAACAGGATTCAACACTCTATCTGAGGTATTGTTGCATGCGTTGCAATTCTAATAACATTTTTTCTACGTATGTTTTGTCTAAATCTTTACAAAAATGTTGTTTTTTGTGCCTCATAATCCCAAAAGTGATAAGGGGGGTACTCAATCGGCATCTGACTCCATTTGCCCCTAAGATTGCCATGAATACTTGACACTTTTGATCATTATCTGGGCTACGATCGAGGATGGGGAGTTTTACTTCAAATGACCAGGCATGTAGGTTTGGATCATTTGTTAGAGCATCGATAAATTGGGTAAAATCTAAACCTTTTGTGTGCTAAGCCATGTATGCAATATCTTTGGCATTAGCATCCTATGCTTTGGTTTGGGGTGGATTATTCTATGGGTTTCACCAATCGGAGCTTCATCCTTTGAGCAGAGAGAGCTTCCACTTTAAAATCACTATCCAAGTCAACATACTACTCATAATCAAAATCTATATACTGAATCATGCTCTTCACTCCTTTAATGAGTTAGTAGATCTGAACTCCTTCGATGATCTTTTGTTGGAACTAATCTCCACTCCCTTGAACTAGTCTTGGAGTTTTATCTTACTTGTACTCTGGATCTTCCTTTCTGATCAATGTTTTTGCATTCTACATCAGCATCATTGCTTCATTCACTTGTTCCTTCTTGGAAACCCCATCCCATGTAATCGTTCGTGTTTGCCTTGGTTATGTCTATAAACTTCATCATAGCAATGGGGTTTCAAAGTAGGGGATCACATTGGATTTGATTCCCGTGAGTGTTATATTTTTGCTTCCTCTTGAAACCACACTACAATATAACACACACTCTACTCACATAGAGCCATTTTGTTTTTTGCTAATGCATGTGTTTGTGTTCATCCTTCACATAGGAAAATTCCATTGAACACCACTAATGCGGATTGAAAATGGGCATGGAGCATCGGATAAGTTGTTTTCTTCATCATGGAGAGAGAAACTAGTGGAGCACAAAGGAGATATAATCAAATGTTTGTTTATCAATCACATAAAATTTTGATATAGCCTCAATAAACAAAAAATATCAACTGTTTTTTCTTCAAAAAGATGGAGATTAGCAAGTCTACGGGAAGCACTACATTTCGATATATTCACATTTGTCATGAACAAGATAAAATACATGATGTTATTATGAATGAAGTTTGGTCACTTGAAAATTTACGATAATATTTACTCACTAAATTTGAATGGAGAAATGACTTTGTATTTTTTGTTGATAGTAAGGTTATGCACAAGTGATAAGATACATCACTTTAATGTAAACAAATAAATTCGTCACTATGTATTAGCTTGACATTATGTTGAGTACAATTGAGATGGACTTGTGATTTTGGAGCCATTGTTGATATATTTAGGTAGTGGTGTGTGGACACCCTAGGATCACTGGGGCACTTTTTTCCCTCTTTAGGAGGTTTTATTCCCTCGACGGCTTGTGCATATGCCTATTTCCCTAACGGGTTACTTATCTTTGTACATTCTAGTGGTAATACATTTAGTATTGTGTGTTGTGCTCCAAGCTTTATCTTCTTCCTTGTGTTGTTCCCATGCTTTTGCAAACCTCGAACTCCAACAATTGGTATCAGAGAAGGTCACCACTTCATCTAGGGCATCGTCATCACCCCTTTGGTCACAATCTCAAACTCGCATGAACTTTGGTGAGCATACTCGCGGTGATTAGGAGATCAAAGCATCTTCACTTTGTGGTGCCGAAATCAGAATCTGAGCTCGTTTCAGCCTTTGAACGCACTATCATAGAGCTTGTGTAGGATATTTTGTCTTTTTGTGCCAAAGATATATACAGGTTTTGGTTCTCCATCATAAGCATCTCAAATTCTACTACAAGTTTAGTAGAACTCGTCAGGGTAGTTCTGTTCAACTTTTTCAAATACAATCATTTTTTTGCATCAGGGTATTTTAGTCAGTGGCCATGGCAGAAAGCAGTGATGTATTTCATATGTTGGTTGTTGAGGATAAGTTGGGTGGTATAAATTACCCATTACAGGCTTATATGATGCATCATGTATTGGTCGCAAAAGGACTGTGGAATATTGTGCAGGGTGTTGAACAATGTCATATTACACCTACAAATACAGGTACTAAAGCTGATGCAAATGGCTCAAAGATGGTGATATTCTATAGATTCATGTTCATGTTGCAGTTTTTGCTACAGCTACTGCAGAGCAAATTCATTTAGATGGCAGAGATGCTCAGGCACATGCATTGATAGCCTAGTCTATCAATTGTGTCATTATTCCTCACATTCGCTCTTGCAGAACAGCTAAGGATGTTTGGAATACACTTAACACATTGTACTAGGCTAGGAATGAGGCTTGTGTGGCTTACCTCTTATCCTTTCATGGGAGTTGGTAAGATCATTCCGACTGCTGTTGACGTAGTTCTTTCACTTTGTTGGATGCTTTATTTGTGCTAGGTATCAAGAAAAATCTATTATTAGTTTCTGCATTAGCCAAGATTGTCTTGGTTGTGAAATTTGTTGATGACAGATGTACAGTTCATGATCTATCAAATGGTGTGATATGATTATTTCTTCTCGCATTTTATGTCGTGGGCTATATAAGCTCATAGACTATGAAAACTCTATGAATGATTCATCATGTGCATTACATGATTTCTCAAGTTATGCCAGATGCAAAGCTTTGGCATGCACGCTTTGGTCATATGAATTTTACTAGTTTGCTACGCCTGTAGAAATCTGGAATGATGTCCTCTTTGTCCAAACTTAATGCACCCAGTAAACATGTTTGTGACGGTTGTATTTTGGGAAAAATGCAGTGTTCCTCCTTTCCAAAAGATGGTTCAGTTTGAGCTACTTGGAAATTGTAGCTTGTTCACAGTGATGTATGTGGTCCTATGCAGACACCCTCTTTTGGAAACTATCATTACTTTGTGACTTTCATTGATGATTTTTCCAGGCATGCATGGGTATATCCATTGAAAGAAAAGTTTGAAGTGCTCATGAGCTTCAAATAGTTTTTGGTTTTGGCTAAAAATCTGTCAGCATGTAAAATGGGCACCCTCCATTCTGATCGAGGGGGGGAATATATGTCTTCTAACTTTAATGCATTTCCGACTGAACGTGGGATAAAACATCAGTGTACAGTGTTGTTTACACCTCAATAGAATCAAGTTGTTAAACGGAAGAACATGTCACTCATGGAGATGGCGAGGTGTATGGTCAAGAGTCAAGCTTTACCACATAGTTTCTGGCATGAAGTTGTAATGTGTGCAACATATATACTTATGAGGTGTCCAGCTAAAGCACTATAGTCTATCACTCCATATGAGGCTTGGCATGGTCGCAAGCCATTTGTTGCTCATCAGTGTGTTTTTGGTGTCTGGCATATGCATTAGTGCTTGAACAACATCATAGGAAATTGGATGATAAAGCAATAAAATGTATTTCTGTTGGGTACAGTTTTGAAAGCAAAGGCTATCGTCTGTATCATCCACAAGATAAATGCATTTTGGTTAGTCGTGATGTTGTTTTTGTGGAAAATGCTATTCAAACTTTACTTTCATGTACGAAGGAGATATTTGTTAGCTCCAAAGACATGCATGATACTTTGCTACATCTTTTTACAAGTGGACAGTCTAGTGCTAGTCCTAATGAGGCAACTTCTCAACCTTTATAGGTTTCATGTGATGATGTAGATCATTCCATTTTTTATGCAGATTTGCATGATGCACTTGTTGATGAGAGAGTTGAAATTGAGGAGGCAAAAATTATGCCAAAATGGCTAGTGTGACTTTGCATGACAACAAATTAGATGCACCTCTATCATACTCTACTCGTTTAGGTTCTCATAGTGCCTCTTTTGCATTAGATTTCTATGCTATGGCTGCCTCTAGTCTCGGTCATGAGACTGGGCGTGTTTTGTTTCATGAAGTACAAAATTCTACACATTGGATGTCTGCAATGCAATTTGAATATGATGCTATCATGAAAAATGGTACCTATTCTTTATGTGACTTGCCTCCTAGCAAGAAGGTCATTGGCACTAAGTTGGTATACAAGTTGAAGTGTAAACCTGATGGAATAGTTGATAGGTATAAGGCTAGGCTTTTTGCAAAGGGTTATGCATAGGAAAGAGGAATTGATTTTGATGAGGCCTTTGCACCTACGTGCCAAATGACTACAATTCATAGCATCTATGCACTTGCAGCCCATCATGGTTGGAATGTACATCAATGGGACATTAAAACTACATTTTTGAATGGTGACTTGCATGAAGAAGTGTATGTTTTTCAGCCCTGTGGATTTGTGCAGAAAGGACATGAAAACTAGGTGTGCAAGTTAAAGAAGGCATTATAAGGTTTAAAGTAAGCACCACGTGCTTGGTATGAAAATATACATGCCTATTTGATTGCACATGGTTTTGAGAATAGTCCAACTAATAGAACCTTATATGTTAAGCATGCTAATGATGTACTTCTGATCATTGTTATGTATGTTGATGACATGCTGCTCACTGGCCCTCATGAGAAGCATAGTGCTGATTTTAAGGCTTATTTGCATGCCTCATTTGAGATGTCTAATTTAGGGCATTTGAATCATTATTTGGGCATTCAATTTATGCAAGTTGATGGCGGAATAGCTTTGTGTCAAATAAAATATATTGGCACATTATTGCAGTGTTTTTGCCTTGAAGACTGTAAACCTATTCCCACTCCTATGGAGACAGGTTTACGATTGAGTCTTCATGATGTTGGAGATGCATTTGATGTTTTTCTCTATCAGCAGGTTGTTGGATGCTTGATTTACTTATGCATTACTCGGCCAGATATTCAGTTTCCTATCTCATAGATGAGCAGATTTATGCATTGCCCTGGTGTCAAGCATTGGCAGGCAATTAAGCGCATCCTTTGCTCTTGAGTGGTACCCGGATACTTGGATTGTTTTATCCCAAGGGGGGATCACCACCGCCAGATTTGCATGTTTTTTCTGACTCTAACTAGGTTGGTTGCTATGACACTCGTGTATCCACTTGTGGCTTTTTCTTCATGCTTGGTAGATCATGCATATCTTGGTTGAGCAAGAAGTAGCCTACTGTGGCCACTTCTAGTTGTGAGGCTGAGTATGAAGGGAAACTTTTACAGCGACTGTTGAGTGTGTGTGGCTCAAATGCCTTATGGCTGATTTGGGTGCTGGTCAGTCTTCTGCCACCACCATCTTCACTAACAGTCAGACCGCATTGGCAGTTGCGAAGAACCCTGTGTTTCATGCCCGCATTACCCACATTGAGGTGCATTACCATTATGTCGGGGAGAGGTTCTCTACTAGAGAGATCATCATGGCATATGTGCCCACGCAGGAGAACATTGCAGAACTTTTCATGAAGGCTCTGCCTAGGGAGAAGTTTGAAGCTTTTCACAAAGCTTTGGGATTACTTCCTTTTGTGGATTGATTCCACATAGCTTGGCACTTCCTTATACATGAGTGCCACCTCCTTGTTCACTGCATCACTCCCAGGGAGGATTTGTTGATATATTTAGGTAATGATGTGTGTGAACACTCTAGGACCACCGAGAAACTTTTTTCCCTCTTTAGGAAGTTTTTTCCCTTGGCTTGTATATACGCATATTGCCCTAATGGGTTACAAATCTTTGTACATTCTAGTGGTAATACATTTAGTATTGAGTGTTCAAGCTTTCTTTTTCCTTGTGCTATTTGCATGCTTCCGCAGATGTCTAACTCCAACATATGTCAAACAACCAGAAACAGGTAGGTGAGCAACAGATGGCTTACGACCATGCCAAGCCTCCTATGGAGTGATAGACTGCAAAACTCTCGTATGAATTGGGAAGACCATTTAGAACACTCTACACAAGTGAATTTTCAGGCAAGACTTCATCAGGAGAAATTAATTGTTCCTTCAACTCTTTGAGTATTCCTTGTAGGGCCAGGCTGAAGTGTGTTGAAAATCAAGTGTCAATCATGCAAAATGAATCAACCACAAGTATTTCAAGTGGAAAAATAAAAAAAGAGGACCCAAAGTTGTGGAATAAAGTTAAAAGCTCCACCAAACTCAATCAAATTCAAATCTCATCAAATCAACCACCAAAAAGTGCACCTACACTGATTGGTGGGTGGTTAGCTAGATTGTAGGAAAAGTAAAAGTCTATATAAGCATCATCCCACCTTTGTTCCTTGAGTTGTATGCATTCCACGAGTTTCACACTTAGTTTAGTGAAGTCATAAACTCCAGCAAGCAACCCCCTTGCTTGCTTACCTCATTTTCTCATGATTTTGCTCATCTCTATCTAGAGGTGTAGTTATGCTTTTTCAAATCTGATTGTACCAAATTGCAGAGCATTGTTTGCTCTCTCATTGTACTCATTTTCATTGATTTCAAGATTTATTTGGTCTCTCATATTGTGCCTTGAAATTTGCCATATTTTCAAGTTATTTGGCTTAGTGAGTTGTGAGAAATTGCCAACTTTGTGAAGGTATATCTCTGCACATAGGCAGAGAGTGTTGCAAACAGGTAGCCTATTTTGCAATAGGTGGTTCTACCATCTGGAATATCCATTTGGGATGATTTAAAGTGTGTTGGGTAGCTCTAATACTCTACTAACAGTTTGCAAAATTGCATTTTAACTCTTTGTACAGGTGCAGAGAAAAGTTCATAAAATTCAGAATATATCACTGCTTGTGGACCTAGTGGAGGGCAGCCATCTTCCATTTTTGCATTGGGCTATTAGAATCATCCCCCGACAGTGGTATCAGAGCCATTTTGGAGGCTTGGAGAAATCAATGGCATCATATTGAAGACTTGAAGGGATCAAGACAACTCGTGGAAGCACAAGGAGGACTCATCAATGCAAGAAGACATTGAAAGGGGGCTACATGGATCAAGATCTCAAATAGTCGAAGGTTACCAAGGGAGAAGCTATCAAAAGGTAATATCCATACCTTTGAAAGCATACAAACACTTGAGGAGAATCTAGAGGAGCATCTTAAAGCTCAGTATGACTGAGTATAATGCACAAATAGAGAAGTTAGAGAAAGGCAATTATCAACGATGGAAATTTAGAGTTAGCAACTACCTTATGGGCAAAGGATTGTGGGGATTAGTGAGCCGCACAGAGCAAATGCCTCATGTACATGATCCACCACTTCAAGGGCATGTCAAGGCACTTAATGAATGGATAGAAAGGGATATGAGAGTCATATTCATCATATCCCAACACATAAGCAATAGCATGGTAGGGCATATACAAGACTTGGACACATCCAAGAAGATTTGGGAGACCTTGGAGAGATTGTACTCTTCATCAACCAAGGCAAGGAAGATTCAGCTCAAGAATGAGCTGAATAATCTTAGGAAATCACCAAGTACTAACATAAATGAGTACATTTTGAAGGTTAAGGAGCTTGCAGATGCTTTAGGCTCAATTGGGAGCCCAATCGAAGACGATGATCTTGTTGTGCACAATCGCAATGGCTTGAGAGAGGATGAAAGGTGGAAAGCATTCACCACATCAGTTTATGTGAGGGATGCCCTACCAGAATTCGATCAATTAGTCACATTGATGGTGACCAAGGAGATGAACCAAGGAGCTTTACAATCAAAGGGCATCCAAGCCCAAGTTTTATATGCAGGTAGAGGCCAAGGCAAAAGAGATGGACAGAACTCCTAAGGCAGAGGGAGAGGAAGGTCAACATCAAGCTCAAGCAACCAAGAAGGATCCAACCAAAGCTATGGATTAAGAGGAAGAGGAAGGAGTAGAGAAAGAGGAGGAAGATCATGTGGAAGAGAAGCATCCAATGGAGAATGCTACAATTGTGGAAAACCGGGCCATTATGCAAGAGATTGTTGGTCCAAAGGACAAGGCAATCAAGGATACAAAAGGAACCAAGGTAATTATGCTAGTACTTCAACAAATTCAGAAAATGAGAACTTGCTTACGATGTATGGTTCTAGTGAAAGAGTGAATTCAAATTTTACATGGTACATTGATAGTGGTTGTAGCAACCATATGAGTTGCAATAAAGATGTTTTCTTTAATTTACATTCACCCATCACTCAAGGACATGTAGAGAGAGGGGATGACACTGAGCACAAGATTACACATGTGGGAGCTATTGCATTGAATGGATCTCAAAGCTCCAAGGTGTTGAAGGATGTGTTGCATGTGCCAACCATCACAAAGAACTTGGTTTCGGTAGGTCAAATGGTTGAAAGAGGTTATGAGGTGAGGTTCAATGAGGAAGGATGTTTTTTTGAAGACCCCATGCAGGACCACAAGCTCATAGCAAAAGGAAAGAAGCAAGGAAGACTCTTCACCATGGAGGTAAAGCCATCAACCCCTCACACTGTCTACTTGTCAATTGGAAATAAACAGATTGCAGAAATCAACTTATGGCATAAAAGAATTGGGCACATGAACTTACAATGGATGAAGGACATGCAAAGGAAGGGCTTGCTGAGTGGTCTACCTGATCTTACATCTCATAATATGCAACATTTGTGCCATGCTTGTCAATTAGGAAAACAAAGAAAATTGCCATTCAAGAAGGGAGCACATGTGAGCAATGAAGTATTGAATCTCATACACACAGATGTATGGGGACCTACAAGGTCCATCCATTGGAGGTAATAGATATCTTTTTAGATTTATAGATGATCATTCAAGGTTTGTTTGGATGTATTGCATGAAGTCAAAGTCAGAGGTGTTTTACCACTTCAAGAGGTTCAAAAACCTAGTGGAGAAGGAAACAGGGAAGTATATAAAGACTCTCAGATCGGATGGAGGGGAAGAGTATTTTTCAAATGAATTTTTAGATTTTACACATGAACATGGCGTCAAAAGGCAATTCACTTGCAAGTATATACCTCAACAAAATGGGGTGGCAGAAAGGAAGAATAGATACATAGCAAAAGTGGCTAGATCTTTGTTAAATGAAATGAATGTTCCGAACTCTTATTGAGCTGATGCAACAAATACAGCCATATACATTATGAATAGGTGTCCAACCTCAGAAGTACATGGAGTTAAACCTTATGAAGCTTAGTGTGGTAAGAAACCCAACCTTTCACACCTCAAAGTATTTGGTTGTGTGTGTTATGTTTACATACATCAAGAATTGAGACACAAGTTAGACTCGAAGGCAGATAGGTGTACATTTCTTGGATATTCTTTAGAGCAAAAGGATTTTAGATGCTATAAACCTTGCACCAAAGATCTTAAGGTATCTAGGGATGTAATATTTGATGAGTTGTTGCCTTGGTATGGTAGCAAAGATGTGTTACAGGTTGGAGATGCATATGAAACCGAGAAGAAGTTCAAAGAGCAACAACAAAGCATGGAGATAAGTGGTCTAACCACTTCAAGCACACCATCAAAGAAGCGTACTACATCAGCTTGGCATGGAAGGACAAGGAATGAATCTCATTCAAGTGAAGGAAGTAGCAAAGGAAAGGAAAAGGCAAATGACGTAAACCATCGATGGGTAGACATGGAATCTACAAGTGAGAAGGTATGGAAAAATTAGAAACTCCATGATTTAAAGCATCTAAACCAAGGAGGATGAGATACCTAACACCTAATGGTGAGGTAAGGTCATCCAATAGGGTTAAATACCCTATTCAAAGGTTAACTTATGATTCATTCATTGCAAGACACTATGCCTACATGAGTCAAGTTATAGCTTGTGAAGAACCTAACTTTTTTGAAGAAGCAAATAAGCATAGGGAATGGATTGAAGCCATGGAGGAGGAAGTGAAAGAACTTGAAGAAAATAATAATTGTTCATTGGTGCCAAGAACAAAGGACATGAAACTCATTGGCAACAAATGGGTGTACAAGGTAAAGAGGCATGCAGATGGGAGCATCTCTAGGTATAAAGCAAGGCTAGTTGCCAAAGGTTTTGCTCAAACCCATGGCATAGACTTTGAGGAAACATTTAGTCCAGTAGCAAAGTGTTGGAAAATCAAGTTTACACTATGCTTGAGGTGGATTTGATCTACATCAAAGGATATCGCATCGAAAGAATATCCGTTGGAGAGTTCTTTTTCTTATGCTCATTTATTGTATTTTTTGAGATATTTTTGATGGTTCATTTACCATTGTAAAAGCCTTGAGCTTTACACATGTAAAGGTAGAAAGACAGAGCCCAAATCCCACGAATTTGTGGTGTTTGAAGTTGCATTCAATCAAGCAATCAATCACCTAAAAGTAGATTTTTCTTCACTTTTCCTAGATTATAGGAAAGTGAATTGATTCCCTCCAACAACCATTCCCACCTTCATTTGAATTCAAACTTCACTTGTAGAATTCGTGGAACACTCCTAGAGTCTATATAAAGACTTGAAATCACTTGTACAATACATGGAAGCAATATACATACACTTGTGACCATGATTGTCTTGCTCCTTCAATTCTCTGCATCATCTTCTTCTCCAAGAATACTCTTGTAGAGGTTGTTGCTCTCTCTCTAGAGCTCCAAATTGAGTGCACCATGGCACATCGGAAAGGTATTTGTGTCTATTTTATGCTTATAAATTTTCATAGCATTTGGTTCCGTAGATTGGGAGAAATCTGAGTTTTTCTGTCTCGGGGTCAATCTTTGCGTATTCTTGAAAAACAGGAAGTACCACCGGTGAATGTCTCATTCATTCCTATAGCATATTTTGCTTATTCCTTATAATTTTGTGCATTATATACACTCAACCTTATGTGTATCACTCCCATAAAAGGATTTTTTCTAATTGTAATCATGCTGGTCGCTATGGGCATTTGAAGTTCATTGTCTCTTCCATAGATAGTAAGTTTTTTGAGCTAGTCGACCTGCGAACCTGTCTGTTTTGTATCGACTCATTCTCCTTGATGCTCCAAAGTACATAGTGCATTTCTTTGCACTTGCCGCATGCCTATAAGGTCTATTTGAGTTTCCATAAGCTCAAGGGCTGGTCTTGTGCCGATTGGCTAGACCAAACTTCGTCACTTCGAAACACACCTTTCTACCTTCTACAAGCTTCTCCAAGTTTCTTTCAGTGGTATCAGAGCTAGACCAAGATGGCGGCTTTCCCTCAATGATCGGAAAGCTTGATCAAAACAACTATGCAGCTTGGCAAATCAGAATGGAGGCCTATTTGCAAGGTAGAAATATTTATGGAATTGTAGCAGGTGATGAAGCTATGCCTATTCCAATATCCAAAGGAGGACCTACACAAGAGGAGACAGATAAGCTCACACTTTGATGCACAAGGTTGTACATACTAAACTCTATCTTTGACTTTCTATTACCACATATTAGAGGATGCAAGACATCTCAAGAGACTTGGGATGCCCTCGAGACTTTCTTTTCTGCTAGTATCAAAGCAAGAAAGAATCATCTTTGGAACGAGTTCAACCAAATGAAGAAGACACCTAAAAAAACCATCATAGAGTTTGTTACCAAGGTCAAGGAGGTTGCGATTAGTTAGCATCCATTGGAGAGCTGATTGAAGAAGAGGTCATCATGAGGCAAATTCTCAACGGCATTTGAAGTGATAATCATTGGCAATCCTTCACGACGGCTTATGATCTCATCATGGATGTGCAAACTCCAGACTTCAACATCTTTCTTAGACAACTCTTCAATCAAGAAGCCAACAATAGCATAAAGGAAGGTACCCCTTATCATGGTGTAGCTCAAGCGTAAGCACCACCTCCTTTACTTGTCAATCCGTGGAGACGTGAGGACCGGTATGAAGACCACGAGCAAGTGAAGGCACAAGTGCGTGAGTGAAAGCACACAAACATGCACACACATACACACACACGCGCACAAAGTAAGATCAAAGAGAGGAACAATGGAAGGATTTTGATTACAAAAGGAAATCTATTACAAAACTGAAATCTACAAGAAGCTAACCTCAAAAATGAGCTCTCTAGCTCTTTTTATAGTTTTTTGACTAGTTTTGGCCCTGTCCAGACCTAGTGTCCGGCCTAGTTAAAAATTAGGTTCCAGGGCTTATTTGAGGGCTCAAACGAAGTCTAAAAATTATGAAAATTGGTACGATGGTACTTCTAATACTCCTCAAGCTCGAGGACTCCTCGGCTTGAACAAAATGGAGTTACTAAAAATAGATAATGGTATTTACAATGGTTTCTAGTGATGAAAATCACTATTTTTGTAGGGGATTCTTCTGAAAATTTGACATACACTTCTTGGAGCTCCCTACTTGCTCTCTCTTCTTCTATGTCCACTTCTTTGATGTGCTTCCATGCTTTGTCCTTGACCTTGAGCTTCAACACTCCCCCCCCTCTCGAGTCTGTCGTCCCTGACAGACCCTTGTTGTAGTGGTTGTTCCAAGTAGTGCCTTGAGAGGGAGTGTCCCTTCTGTATGAACACAAGTCGTCCGACGTTCTTCATCTATCACTGTGAGTCTTTGCAGGTTGTAGTCTCTTGGTATGTGCTTCTGCCTTGTATGCCAGCATGACTGTGTCGTTGTGAGTCTCCGTTGATGTTTTCTAGATCTACCAAAGTTGATCTTCATAGTAGTCATGCCAAGTACTCATAACCCATATTGAGTGATGGGTAAGTGTGTTCGTGCATGGGTTGAGGAAAATATGTGCCTTGTGCACGGCCTTGTAATGTAGCCCTATGAATGTTTACTTGGGAAATGCATTGGAAGAAGAATGGTGCAAAAATTGGGGCTCTTGAGCTAAGTGCTCAAGGGTATGCCGACGAAGAGGTTTCCTACGCTATTATGGCTATGATGTTTTCAAAGTAAAGATGCTTACCATGGGGAAGGTCGATGGATGTTCATCTCTTCATGTTGTACACTTGGCGTTTGGGATGGACCATTGTTGATGGTCCACTGATGAGATCTTTTGAATGGCAGATCCCCTCTCCTCCAGAACTATCCCTTGCAGATATCTCCTTGGATGCTCTTGTACATACAGTAGTTAAGCATCACTCAAGTTGTGGACCTTCAAGCTCTTCACTCCTACTATAGTAAGAGGAAACCATAGTTGTGGATGCCCTGCTCATGCTAAGTTCTTGACATCTATGAGATAAGGCAGCAATTAAATCATCTGCTAGCCAAGACACACTTCTATCCAAACTGATAAATGCCCAGTAATCGATGGTTCAATCTTCAACTAAGCATGACTCATTCATGTTCCATGAGCAAAACCTGGGAACAAGTGCTTCCTCGTTTTTTTTTTTTTTTTTTTTTTTTTTTTTTTTTTTTGGAACAATATCACAAAACAAGAAGACAAAAGTTAGTATCAATAGAAATGTTCGACATATGTCACTGTGCTCTTGTGCATGGGATTCTCAAGTGTGTCTATGCACGGCCGTGTAATGTGGCCCTATATTACTGCATACTTTGGAAATGCATGACCTAAATGGTGCAAAAGACAGGGTTGTGCAAGGAGCACATGGTTGTTGCTCGTTCGAGGCTTTCGATGTTATTTGTGGAGGTTGATGCCGACCTTGGTGGAGGTATCCATTGAGTCTCGAACTGATGTGATCCTCCTTATTGGAGTCCATTTTAGAACATCATTTGGCACTGTAGAGGTCACTTCAGGCGTCTTTCTCTTTGGATGCTTTCTGAACTGTGGTATCCAGTGTGGTTGATGCTTTGGTTCGGTGGAGGCTACTTGCACTTTTGGCTTCCAAACCCATATCCTTTTTGCATGTCTTCCTACTAATGTTGAAGAGCTGATTTGATCTTCCTTTGGTCTCTGTACGTGGTTCTTACCCTTTTCTCTTTTTGGCTTCTTTGTTGAAACCTTTTGCATGTGGGAGAACAAAGGTTGTTGTGGGTGTAGGATCTTCTTAGGTACCCACATCTGTAATTGCCCTTGTTGAGCTGCAGCTAACTTCTTAGGCACCCAAACTTGTTGGATATCTTGTGATGGAGCTTGTCTGAGCTGCTTCCTTCGTCTTCTGGCCTGGTTAGTGTGCATGGATGGGATTTGTGGGGGTAAGGTTGGTGGTTGCTCTCCTTTGCGTACCCAGATCTGCTTCATGCCCGGAACCGCTTTTTTATCGAATGGTGTCTTTCTATTTGATGTAGCAGTTGTCGTGAACGGTTGTGTTTGCTTGTGTGGTGGGCTCACTACTGTGGCTACTTGAGTCTTTGGAGAAGAAGAAAGATCCACCCGCCTTCGAACCTGGTCTTCCACGATTGACTCCTTCTGCATCATAGAGCTTTTGACACATACAACATCTTCTTTCCTATGATTAGTCTTGGAAGAACTAAGAGAGTGTGTGGTGCCATGATCTAGGAGCATGCAGTTCTCTAATTCTAATGTAATGCATTGTTCATGTACCCAAAGTTGAAGAATTTGACTTCTTAGGTTTAAGTTAACTGCATGGTCATAGATCCAATCTTGACCCAAGACAAGTGGTTCTGTAAGGTTCTCATCTTGACATACTAGCGCTTTGACTTTCATTGGAACATCTTGAAGGTAGATGGGAAGTTCCACCTCGCCCAAACAAGGGGTTTCCACACCTCCCAATCCTATGAGATAAGCTTCTATGGGATTGATGTTCAACCCCAAGTCTTGGCAGTAGGAAAGTTTAACTGCACTACTTGCTGCACCTGAGTCAATCAATGCTTTCACCGTCCTTGCACCCTTCCCTTGTCCTATCTCTATGGTCACAAAGGGTCTTCGGTCAATGACCTGAGAAGTCGCAATGCCTGACTTTTGACACATATCCATGTGATATTTTGGGGCTTTTGAGTTGACATCTAGGCCTAATCGCCTTAACTTATTTCGCCTAATACGCTCTCTGGCCTCTACCTGTGCTTCTTCTCTCACTCTTAACTCTTCTTCTTTTCGCTTCTTCGCAGTGTTGAGTCTCATTAGCATATCCTCAGTAAGAGGTTCTTGATATAGCTTGACTCTACAGCCACTAATATAGTTTGGCAAGATATCTCCTTCTAGAGTGGCCAACTGAACTGCACCACTAGTGGAAATTCTATTAATGATCATGGGTCCATATCCTCTTTTTTCCAACTTACGGGCATGTTGTTTTAGTGTGTATACCAACACTAGATCTCCCTCTTTCAATCCCTTATCCTTGATGTGTGCATCAAAGTATGCCTTTTGCCTCTTCTTTGCAGCGTAGATGCCTGCTGCCGCTCGTAGCCTCGTTTCACCCAAGCGTTCGAGATCAAAGATCCTAGAGGACAATTCATGCCCATTCCACTCATACTCTTGTGCTACTTTTAAGGCAGGGATTAAGAAATCTAATGGTAGCACAGCGTTCTGTCCGAAGACCATCTGAAATGGGGTGGCGTTGAGTACCGTTTTGTAGGCAACTCGATAAGCTCAAACAGCATGATGAAGTTGTTTGTCCCAATCAGAGCGTTTATTATTCACCAGTTTTGTCAATACGTTACAGAGGATCTTATTGGTACTCTCGGCTTGTCCGTTGGCTTGTGGATGATAGGGGGCGGATTTCTTATGTATCACCAAGAATTCTTGGAGAAGATTTTCAATGACTTCATTCAAGAAGTGTGTGCCTCTATCCCTCACCAACTCTATTGGTAGTCCATATCTCGTGAACACATTCTCGAATAAGAACTTAGCCGTAGTCTGAGCATCATTCTTTGTTGTGGCTTTGACTTCTACCCACTTTGTAAGGTAATCTGTGGCTACAATGATGTACTCTGCATGCGAGTTTCTAGCTGGGGGGTTAATAGGACCTATGAAGTCTATGCCCCACTTCGAAAATGCACGTCCTCCCATCATTGGCCTCAAGGGCATCTCGTCTTTTCTCACTGGATATTGTGCACGTTGGCATGTGTCACATTTCTTCACATAGGTATGTGCATCCATATGAAGAGTGGGCCACCAAAGTCCTGAGAACAGAATGGTCTTAATCACTCGGTCAGGACCAAAATGTCCACCTGCAACACCACTGTGTGCAGTCTCTAAGACCCTTAAATAGTCTGATTCATGAACACACAGTCTTAAGTAACCATCTTTACCTCTTCGGTATAGGTTCTCTCCTACTAAGGCATAGCCTTGAGCCTCTTGCTCCATATTTCGTCTTCTTGCTAGACTGGCCTCTTTGGGTAATCTTCCCGATCTCATAAACTCTACCAATGGAGCACTCCAATCTGGAATTAATGATACTTGATAAAGGGTCGCATGCTCCACTGGTGGTCTCTCTCTGCACATTGGACAATTCTTGATCCACTCATGTATTTCTTTGTCCATGCTAGGCCAATACACTCCTAAACGTTTCAAATTCTGCAATGTTCGTTGTTTAGAATAGTGATTTCCTAGCAATCCCTCATGAGCTTGCTGCAACCAACTACTATGTTCATCATCCTTGACACAGCAAGCTAAAACACCCTCAGTATCTTGTTTGTACATGCTTCCTGCCAATATGTGATATTTTTGTGATTTTACAATTTCTTCTTGTGATGTTTTCACATTCTTATTTGCAGGGCCGAAGGTTAGGACTGGTACCAACTTATTTGCCCATTTAGGAACAACTTCCAAATTGAACAGATAAGCATCAGGTAGTTCATCAGACACTCCTTGTGGTGACTCTCCTGAAGTAATGCGAGAAAGGTGATCTGCCCGAAGGTGGGTTCTACCTTTCCTGACAACAACTTCAAAGTCATACTCCATTAGTAAGAGGAACCATCTTACTAAGCGTCCAGTATTGCAAGGTTTATTGACCAAATATAACAAAGCTTGATGATCAGTGAAAAACTTGAACTTGTTGGCCAATAAATAGTGTCTAAACTTCTTTACAGCATATACCATGCCTAACCCTTCTCGCTCGGTTGTGGTATAATTTCTTTCGGCTGGGTTTAGTTGTCTACTAGCATATGCTATGGGCAAATCTAAATTCCCTTCACTTGTGGGTTGTGCTAGCACACATCCTATGGCATGATTGGATGCATCCACATGGACATGGAATGGCTTATTCCAATCAGGAGTGGTCAATATTGGTGCTGTGCACAAACGTTTCTTCAGTTCATTGAAAGAATTCTCGCATTCGTCGTTCCACTCAAAATTAGACAACAAGGCATAAAGGGGTCTAGCTATGATCGCGTACATGTGGATAAACCTACGGTAATATCCACAATGGCCCATAAAGGCTTGTACCTCTTTAACATTCCTTGGCCTTGGCAACTCCGCTATGGCTCGTACCTTATCTTCATCCGTTGAGATTCCATTCTTAGAAACAATATGACCGAGGATTTTACCTTGACGCACCATAAACACACACTTTTCTGGGTTTAGACACACTCGATATTCTCTACACTTGTTGAAGATTTGTCTGAGCTCAGGGATGTGAACCCTTCTTTCTTGGGAATGAGCACATAAATCATCCACATACACTTCTAAGCTCTTTCGCATGAACTCTTTGAAGACATGACACATGAGCCTTTGGAATGTTGCAGGTGCATTGGTGAGCCCAAATGGCATCACCCGAAATGCAAAGATTCCCCACTCTGTAGCAAAAGCTGTTTTGTGTTGATCTTCTGGGGCAATGGCGACTTGATTGTAACCCGAAAATCCATCAAGGAAGCTATAAACTTCCTTGCCTGCAACACGCTCCAATAGGTGTTCTGTGATTGGAAGTGGATAACTATCTCTAATCGTAGCGGCATTAACTTTTTTAAGGTTAATACACACTCGCAACTTCCCGTTCTTCTTGGGTACCACAACAATGGGGGACACCCATTCGGTATGCTCAATCTCATAGATGAATCCAGCCTCAATCAACCTATCAATTTCTTCTTTGATTTTGGCTGCATAGGTATCATTATATGTGTAGGGCTTCTGTTTGGTGGGCTTAGCGTCAGCAGTCATGGGGATAGTATGCGAGCAAATTCTTGGATCTACCCCTTTCAAGTCTCTATAGTGCCATGCAAACACATCCCTATATTCCCTTAATAGAGCTATGAGCTCCATTTCTTCTCTTGCACTTAGGTCTTCTCCTATGTATGTGCATCTCTCTTCGTTCTCTTCAATGGTCACTACAATCTTCTTGGTCTTTTCTTTATTATCATATGATTCTCCTATGATGGCCTCTCTCTTAGGCATTTGTACCAAAATTTTGCGGTCGTCAACTTCATATTTCTTGAAGTTTTCTGGTACTTCAAACAATGATTCCTCCTTTTCTTGTTTCACTGCTTTTCTTTTCTTTTTCTTTTGACTACTCTCACTTCCATCCTTTGAGTTTACTGTTTTAATACTTGTGAGAGGTTCTTCTTCTTTCTGGGTGAACACTCCTATATCTTCTAGATAGTGCTGCTCTGAGTTAAAGCAACTATCCATCACAATAGACTCCAGATCATCGTCATTCTCTTCTTCTTCTATGACATCACTAGGGTCACATTCTTCTAGCAAGGGTTGACACATGAACACTTAGATATCATAACCCTCCTCATCACAATGAGGTGTCCACTGTTCCTCATTGACAGCAATGTCCATGGTGGCTAAGATTTCTGGCCAGCCATGAGGCTCAAACTCCTCATCTGGAAAGATCATCGGTGTGTAGGCTGGGTCTCTAACTGGTCTATCTCCTAGTGAAGTTCCTTCTTCCCTTGCCTTTAAACGTTTTTCCTCTTCCTCTGCGACTTTGCACATCCACAAATGAGTATCTTCATGCAGCCATGATGGATCAGGTGAACTTTCAGAATGCACAGAGATGGAATCTTCTTTCACTTTGTGGATAGAATTCCACTGTAGGGGTGGTACATCTCTGAAGGTGTAATCCTTCAAATTGACCTTGGTGGTAACCCCTAAGTGCTGTAAGTACAAGGAGTTAGTTCCCCAATCCTGTACTATTTGCAATTGTCGTAGGAAGGGTCTTCCTAGGATCATCTCATAGACATTATTTTTCTCAAAGTCACATATAGCAAATGTGTGCTCAAACTCTACACCACAAGTGGTTAGAGTGATTCCTTCTAACAATCCTAGAGGTCTTTCAAAATGACCATCAGCCATTTGAAGCTTCATTCTAGTTGGTCTTAATGTGGGCTTGCCCCATTGCTTCCACAAGGAGGTGGTCGCAATAGCAACACCAGCACCTGAATCTATGATTGCTTTGGTTGTGTAACCTTGGTAGGTGATTGGAAGATAAGTATTACCTTCTTCACCCTCACACATGTCCCCTATTTTGTCTAGAGGTATCTCTGGTACCCTTTGCTTAGAGCCTGCTTTTGGCATGTTGGAATCAAGTTCTGGGACCTGATCCTTCACATGATTCCATAACTCAGGTTTTGCTTTGAGCAGCTCTTCTACAGTGAGATGACACTGAACCTTAGTGTTCTTCACGACATCCGTGTTCCTTGGAACCACTGAGTCTTCATTTCTTACTAGTATTGTGGGAGCTCTAATCTGGAGTGATTCAGATTCCCATGGGCCTGGAAATTGAGGCAGTTCTTCTAAGGTATTAGATTCAAAATCTAATCTTTCGTCTTCTTGTTCTGCTTCATCTTCGTAAATAGATGGAATGTCTTGGGGAAATTGATCATGAAGATCATCAATCTCAGGAATAGGAGGGGAATTACCCTTCTCCTTGGCCCATTTCTCCTCTTGTATTTCCCGCAAGAACTCTTGAGAGTACTGTTGAATAGAAGGAGGTATTCCAGCATCCGTGGAATTAGGAACATAAGCTCCCCTTGGTGGTGAGCTTCCTCTTTCAATAACTGGTTGAGCCTGTGGAGGTAGAGAAACTTGTGGTTTGTTTACCAACTGCTCTAATCGTTCTAGTAAGCCCTGGAAATGCAAATCCGATTTGATAGAGTTTGTCTGATTGAACTTTTGACTAGTCTCAAGTATGGCTTGAGCTTGTTCTACCATTTTCATGCACATTTTCATTCGTTCAATCTCTAAATCTGCTCTAGGGTAACTCTTGTCTAGGTTTGCAGCTGTAGGCCCTTCTTGAAGTCGAGCCTGGTAGGCCTTGAACATCATGTCCAAACCTTCTGGGGTTGGATCTGCGAGAACAGACCCTGGTTGCGGTCTATTTACAATGGGTGGTGGGGTGGGATGAGGTGGAGTGGATGGAGTTTTGGCATGCGAGGGGCTTTGAGATGCAATGTCTTCTATTTTTGTTTTCGCTTCTTTTAAGCTTTCTTCTAGTTCCGATAACTTTTTATTCCACTTACGATTGGCCTTCTCTCTGGTATCCTTCCATGTTCTTGTTTTCCTCTTACTAGGCTCTCCCGATTCACTCGACTCTAATTGTTCTACTGGTTTATCCTGTTTTAAGGCTTGTGCTCTAGTGACAGCTTGTATAGGAGCCACATTGCTACTACTTGAACTTGGATCTGCCACTAAGCCTACCACATTAATGGGTGTAATCTTGGGTGCACTAGAGGGGTTTCTTGGACAATCTCTGGGGAGATGGTCTTTGCCACAATCAGGACAAAAAGCCTGTATTGTGATAGCCTGTCCTTGGCTCGGAGATGGTGGGTGGGGACAGTCACGAATGAAATGGTCACCATGACATCTGAAACAAGATCCTCTAGGGGCTTGTGGTCTCATTTGTCTCAACTGGGGCCTAGGGTTAGGATTTGTGTACATGACATTGGAGTATTCTGGCTCCCAATTTTGCTCCATAGGTGGCGCCTCATATTGATACGAGTAAATCTCACTATGCTCAGGTGACTCTGTGTAATACGCATGTGGACTACCTTCATGGGAGTAGTCTGAACTATGAGCATGAGAATCATTATCTGGTGTCCATGGGGTTAGGGGCACCAATGCTCTATTTGGATTTTCCTCTCCCACAGCATACTTGATTGGAATCACGTTGGCTGGAGCTGGTGGTTGGTTTCCCAAGACAGGTTGTGGCCTATATGGTACCTGATACTACTGTTGTGGTCTATAATATGGCTGTTGGTATTGATTCTGATACCTACCTTGTGGGTAAGGTTGCTGATAATTTTGTCTAACAGCCTGCCTATTGTAGGGACAATCTTGAGCCGTGTGGTTTGTGTATTTTCTCTCAATAGTGCAATATGGAGCATTCCTTTCTCTAATGTTTTGGTTTTGCATTGGGCATACGTTAGCCATGTGGTCACCTCCGCAAGTATAGCACCGATTCAATGAAGTGACTCTCTGTGTTTGTTTATTTTGGACTCCCAGCTTCTTGGCAACTTGCTCAGCTATCTCTTCTATTTCTGTGGAGATCTTTGAAGTATGACTAGTAGAACTATCCGAATCTTTGTAGAGTTTGGACAATCCTAACTCCTCACCCAAGTTATCTTCTATGTCTATGCACGTCCGCACACACTCTTCTATGGATCTAGGATCTTTCAAGTATACATAGGATCTTAACTTTGTGCTCAGTAAGCCATCTAAAAACAAAGCCACTTGTTTGGCTGGTGTGGGTAGCTCTGGAGCAGGGCATCTTTCTAGGTACTGTCTGAACCTTCTACCTGCTAGTCGCACTGTTTCTTGGGGTGTCTGCTTGAAACTATGGATCAGGGATGATGTGTTATGCCTGATACCACTCTTGGAAAATTCTACAATGAATTCGTCTAGCAGTTGACCTATATCGCGATAGCTGCTTCTACTCAATGGTTGAAACCAAGCTAAGGTAGTGCCTTTAAGGGTCAAACCAAATGCCTCGTACTGGGTGAACCAGTCCTCAATTTGTTCGGCTCTCAGCACTTGTTTGTACTCGGCCACATGATCATAAGGATCCCCTGTCCCATCGAAATAGTTCTTCATTGCCTTGATCACGTGACTGGGTTTAAGGGTTCTTCGGTACTCCCGGGGTCTAGGCAATGGAAAATCCTGTTCATCTCTTTGTTGCCTATGTGCTTGATGTCTCTCTCTTTCAGGTCTTTCATTTTCATATCCTGATCTATTCCTGCCCACGGTGTGTGCAAGGCTTACCTCAGGTCTCTCTCTAGTTCTTTCTCTCTGGGCTTCCTGAGCTTGGAATGACCCTACTCCATGGAGGCCGTGGGAAACATTGGATCTTGGTGGAGGGAAAATCAATTCATTCTTCCAAGTATATGCATGTCTATCATGTTCTGTTACCAAGAAAATTTTCTCTGACGTGTTATCTAGGTAGACAACTTTGCCTGGTATCTCTGGATCCTTGAACTCGTAGATGATGACTATGCCCAATTGGCTAGGTTGTTCTGGCTTGAATCTCCAAAAGGCTTCCTCTGTTTCTCTATTCAAAAATAGTTCTATGCTTTTGTTGTCTTGAGGGATCCAGTTTGGAGTGATCACTCGGGTCAAAACTGACTTGCCTCTAGGAGTCTGGGGTCCTTGTCCTATATTTCCTTGTTCTAGGTCTCCTATCTCATTCTCATGAATGATATTTCCGAACTCATCGGTCCTATCTGGTTGGTTGGTAACCACATACATGGTTCCTTCCTTATCAATGTATGAACCCTCTTCGAACTTGACCACCGGGTGTTCAAGTCCAAAGGATTGATCTGGATTTTTGAGTTGGACCACTGATCGCCTCAGACCATCCTCATAGATGCGAGCACCTAATTGGTTGGTCCGAATATATTCCAACTGTGTCTTATAGGGACCTTCCGGTGTTTGTAGATGGGCAGTCCCTGAGCCACCTGCAGGTTTTCCCATGCTAAAAGACATTTCTGAATCACTTGTGTCTGAACTTAGTAAAAGATGACCACTTAGTTGTTGTGCCCAAGACTTGGATATATGGTTGACACTAGCCTCAGAAGATCTAATGCTTTGTTTATCCTTACCTAAGTGTCTACCAGATCTCAGGTTCATAAGCTTTAGTCAAGAGTCCAAAATTTCCCCTTGGTATGGTTCAAAATTCTTTGGAGTCCCCTTGGTTCCCTAGTCCCACCTGAGGGTCAACTTCAAATTATCCTATCTCAAAATCAACGCATTATTCTTAAAAAAACAGTTGAGATCGTGTAGGATTTGAAACGAGCTTTCCAACAAGCTATAGAGCTCAAAAAATGGACTTTGGATGAAAAAGTTATGCCAAATCAGGCTCCTGGGGGTCAAAACAGGCAAACAGGACCTTTGGAGAAAATCGCGATTTTGTGATCTTTCTGAAAATCGCGATGCTGTGAAGTCAAAAAAATCGCGATGTTGAGCACAAAATCGTGTTTTTGAAAATCGCGATTTTGAGCAGAAAATCGTGATTTGAAAATCGCGATGTTGATCACAAAATCGTGTTTCTGAAAATCGCGATGTTGAGCAGAAAATCGTGATTTGAAAATCGCGATGTTGATCACAAAATCGTGTTTTTGAAAATCGCGATGTTGATCACAAAATCGTGTTTCAGAGAATCGCGATGTTGATCACAAAATCGTGTTTCTGAAAATCGCGATGTTGATCACAAAATCGTGTTTCAGAGAATCGCGATGTTGATCACAAAATCGTGTTTCAGAGAATCGCGATGTTGATCACAAAATCGTGTTTCTGAAAATCGCGATGTTGATCACAAAATCGTGTTTCAGAGAATCGCGATGTTGATCACAAAATCGTGTTTCAGAGAATCGCGATGTTGATCACAAAATCGTGTTTCAGAGAATCGCGATGTTGATCACAAAATCGTGTTTCTGAAAATCGTCATTTTGACTCAGAGAATCGTGATTCACAAAATCGTGTTTTTGACTGAAAATCGTGTTTTCTCAGAATCGTGTTTTTGACATGAAAATCGCGATTTTGAGCAGAAAATCGTGAATTGAAAATCGCGATTTTGAGCAAAAATTCGTGTTTTCTCAAAATCGTGTTTTTGACTTGAAAATCGCGATTTTGTCCCACAGAATCGTGTTTTTCTCAAAATCGTATTTTTGGCTGAAAATCGTGATTTGTGAGAATCGCGATTTTGAGCAGAAAGTCGTGTTTTTCACAAAATCGTGTTTTTTGCTGAAAATCGTGATTGGTGAGAATCGCGATTTTGAGCAGAGAATCGTGTTTTTTGAAAATCGTATTTTTCACATGAAAATCGCGATGTTGAGCACAAAATCGTGTTTTTGAAAATCGCGATTTTGAGCAAAAAATCGTGTTTTCACAGAATCGCCTTTTTCACAAAATCGTGTTTTTGCTGAAAATCGTGATTGGTGAGAATCGCGATTTTGAGCAGAGAATCGTGTTTTTTTTAGAATCGCGATTTTGAGCAGAGAATCGTGTTTTTTTGAGAAAAACACAGAATCGCGATTTTTTTCAACCAACTTTTAGGCGGGAAAACTGAAAATCGTGATTTTTCAAAAAATTTTGAATTTTCACAGAATCGCGATTTTCATCACAGGATCGCGTTTTTTGGCGGGAAATTCAAATTTCTGAGCGCCGGCTATGGCGAGCTCCGTATGAGCAGAAAATCATGAAAAAAATGCAGCGCTTGCTCTCCCTTGCACCTCCTAACTCCTTCCCACACAATAATGCATGAAAAATGGTATGAAAATGGTGAAAATGCACTAAAAAACAAGAATTTTCTATGAAGAAGAAGATGGAAGAAGGTGGAGATGATGATGATGATGAAGATGAAGAGGAAAAAACAGAAAATGAACTGAAATGACAGTTTTTTTTTACCTTCCAACGTCGCAAATCTACGATCTTACCATCACAACGCTCGTCCTCGAAGCTCTCTCCCCGGCAACGGCGCCAAAATTTGGTGTAGCTCAAGCGTAAGCACCACCTCCTTTACTTGTCAATCCGTGGAGACGTGAGGACCGGTATGAAGACCACGAGCAAGTGAAGGCACAAGTGCGTGAGTGAAAGCACACAAACATGCACACACATACACACACACGCGCACAAAGTAAGATCAAAGAGAGGAACAATGGAAGGATTTTGATTACAAAAGGAAATCTATTACAAAACTGAAATCTACAAGAAGCTAACCTCAAAAATGAGCTCTCTAGCTCTTTTTATAGTTTTTTGACTAGTTTTGGCCCTGTCCAGACCTAGTGTCCGGCCTAGTTAAAAATTAGGTTCCAGGGCTTATTTGAGGGCTCAAACGAAGTCTAAAAATTATGAAAATTGGTACGATGGTACTTCTAATACTCCTCAAGCTCGAGGACTCCTCGGCTTGAACAAAATGGAGTTACTAAAAATAGATAATGGTATTTACAATGGTTTCTAGTGATGAAAATCACTATTTTTGTAGGGGATTCTTCTGAAAATTTGACATACACTTCTTGGAGCTCCCTACTTGCTCTCTCTTCTTCTATGTCCACTTCTTTGATGTGCTTCCATGCTTTGTCCTTGACCTTGAGCTTCAACACATGGTAATTCAACTAGTGCTCTATATGCAGATAAGAAGGATAAGAAGCAAAAAGGCAAGAAGGAGGAAGAAGATGAAGAAGAGACCTCCCAAGACAACTTCACAAGCAAGATCAAGTGGAAAGGGAAGAAGAAAGGACCAAAGCAAGACAAAACCAAAGGTCAGAATGTTCAACCTTGTACCATATGCGATAAGACCAACCACACCACTCAGAATTGTTGGTTCAATGGGAAGACCCAGAACGGAAGTGGAAGAGGTGGATATGGCAGCAATAGAGGCAGAGGTGGACACAAATTCAACAATAACAATAGAAGCTATAATAGAAGGACTACAAAAATTATTCAGAAGATCAACCACATGAAGACTTATTGCTTCTTATGAATCTAAGCCACAAAGAAGGTAAAGAAGATGATCATTTGTTCTACATAGATTCAGGATGTTTGAATCATGTTGCAGGCAACATTGCTCTTCTATCTGATTTGGAAAGTCCAAAGCATAGACATGAAGTGCAAATAGGGGATGACACAAAGCACAATGTGGAGAAGATTGGTAATGTCAAAGCTTCCAATGGCAGGACAAACATTCTAAGTAAGGTTCTCTATGTACCCACTATCACTAAAAACCTAATAAGTGTAGGCCAAATAGTTGAAAAAGACTTTCAAGTTAGGTTCACCCAACATGGAGCTTTTGTGGAAGATCCATGTCAAGGCTTCAAAAAGATAGCCCAAGGTGAGAAGCATGGTAGGCTCTTTACTTTTGAAGTAGGAGAAACCAGGAACATAGCTCTATTCAACTTTGGGTTTGAAACCCTAAGTGAGCTTGAAGTGTGGCATAAGACACTTGCTCATGTGAATGAAAGAACCTTGAAGGATATATGCAGGGATCAAAGTGTTCTAGGATTGTCGAACATATCAAAGCAACACATGATCAACAAGTGTGATGCATGTCAGATTGGGAAGGCACAAAGACAACCATTCAACCACAAGGGCTACATCCACAACAACTTATTGGACTTAGTACATACAGATGTATGGGGACCAAGTCAAGAACCTTCACTGGCAGGATTAAGGTATTATGTCTCATTTATTGACGACCATAGTAGATGGACTGTTCTATACTTTATCAAGAGTAAGAATGAAGTGTTTGATTGCTTCAAGAAGTATCTTGCACATGTGGAGAATCATACAGGTAGATCACTAAAGAAGCTTAGATCTAATGGAGGGGGAGAATACTTCTCCAAAGAGTTTGATGAGTTCTTGCAAGACAAAGGTATCAAAAGGGAAGTGACTACTAGGTACTCTCCTCAACTAAATGGAACTGTAGAGAGGAGAAACAAGACACTGGTTGGATAAACCCGAACAATGCTTGAGGAGAAGAAGTTGCCACATTATCTATAGGTAGAAGCTATTTCAACTGTTGTGTACCTTGTCAATAGACTACCATCCAAATCACTTCAAGCTATGACTCCTTATGAAGCATGGCATGGAAGAAAACCTAGTCTTGGACATTGCAAGGTTTTTGGTTGTTTAGCTTATGTTCATGTACCATCACAAATAAGAGGTAAGCTAGATGAAAGGGCAACAAAGGCAGTGTTTATTGGATATGATTCAACTCAGATGGGTTACAGGTTCTTCAATCCTTCAACCAAGCAATTCACTACAAGTAGAGATGTTGTGTTTGAAGAACACAGGTCTTGGTATGATGAAGACAAACAAAAGGTAACACTACCATATGATCTTGATTCTGACTCTTATCAATTAGGAAGCAAGCATGATACAGAGGTCCAGGATCCAAGAAGTGATACAGACAATGACCAAGATGAAAGGGAAAAGGATTACAAGCTATGGAAGTCAAGAGGCAAAGAAAAGATGCAAGAGGTTGGAGAATGCTCCAAACAAGCACCTAGAAGATCAGCAAGAGAGAAGAAACAACCAGAAAGGTATGGATATGATTCCACATTTGTTACGAAGCATTCAATATACTTGGTAAAAGACTCTATTTCAAAGGAACCCTCAACCTATGAAGAGGCAAAGGGAAACCCTAATTGGGAAAAGGCCATGAAAGAAGAGATAGATGCATTGAAGGAAATGGACACTTGGAATTTGGTTCCAATGTCACCAAATCAAAAGGTAATTGGTTTCAGATGGGTATATAAAGTTAAAAGAAACTCAGATGGATCAGTTTGCAGGTACAAGGCAAGATTAGTTGCCAAAGGATGCTCACAAACTCATGGTATAGACTATGAGGAAACATTCTCACCAGTTGCAAAGACGACTACAATCAAGACATTGATAAGTGTAGCTACTGCAAGGAATTGGAGACTCCTCCAACTTGATGTGAAAATGCATTCTTAAATGGTTGGATAAGTGAAGAGGTATACATGTCACAACCACCAGGTTTTGAAAGCCCTAATCATCCATCTTATGCTTGCAGACTTAAGATAGCATTGTATGGATTGAAACAAGCTCCTAGAGCTTGGAATTATAGGTTGGTTACATATCTTCAAGATCAAGGGTTCGAAGCTAGCAACTCAGATCCTTCTCTATTCAACAAAAGGGATCACGATGAGGTTATCTATCTATGTGTATATGTAGATGATATTATTGTGATAGGTGATGATCTAAATGGCATTCAAAGGATCAAGAGACACATGCAAGAAGAGTTCAAAATTCATGACCTAGGTGGGCTCACATATTTCCTAGGTATGCAGGTGATATATACAGATGAAGGAATGTATTTGACTCAGAGAAGATACATTCAGGATCTTCTTCTCAAGTTCAAAATGGAGAACACTAAACCTGTAGGTACACCTTTGGAGATGAATCATAAACTTAGTGTTTATGAAGGTGAGAAAATTGAAGACCTAAAAGAATATCAAAGCTTGGTAGGTAGCTTGATATATGCTACTCATACAAGGGCAGACATCTCATATAGTGTGGGAGTGCTTAGTCAGTTCATGCACTCACCGAGAAGACCACACATGGATGCGGCTAAGAGAGTACTTAAGTATCTCAAAAGTACAATCAATGAAGGTATATTCTATCCTTATTCTTTAGATTTGGATATCAAAATCTATTCAGATGCAGATTGGGCAGGAGCTAAGGATGATAGAAAAAGTACATCTGGTTACTTAGCATTTGCAGGTTCGAAGCTAGTGTCATGGATTTCCAAGAAGCAACCAGCAGTTGCTTTATCCTCAATTGAAGCAGAGTATAGAGGCTTGGAGTATAGAGGATTGACCATAGCAACTCAAGAGGCAATATGGTTAAAAGCATTGTATACAGATTTGGGACTTGTGAGTTCCAAACCTCACATATTTGGAGGTAATGTAAGTTCCATGCATCTAGCAACAAATTCTATTTTCCATGCGAGAACCAAGCACATAGAATTCCATTACCACTTCATTAGGGAGAAGCTCATGGCAAAGGAGATTGACATTTCTTTTGTTCCAACTGAAAAGCAAGCAGCAGATATGATGACGAAGGCACTTGATGGAATAAAGCTTTGTAGATTCAAAGCTATGGCAGGTATTCAACCTATCCGAGAATGAAGACTCAAGCATACTTAAGCTTGAGGGGGAGCTGTTGGAACATCAAGCTTACATTATGCTTGAGGTGGATTTGATCTACATCAAAGGCTATCGTGTCAAAAGAATATCCGTTGGAGAGTTCTTTTTCTTATGCTCATTTATTGTTTTGAGAGATTTTTGATGGTTTATTTACCTTTGTAAAAACCTTAGCTTTACACATGTAAAGGTACAAAGATAGAGCCCAAATCCCATGAATTTGTGGTGGTTGAAGTTGCATTCAATCAAGCAATCAATCACCTAAAAGTAGATTTTCCTTCACTTTTCCTAGATTGTAGGAAAGTGAATTGATTCCCTCCAACAACCATTCCCACCTTCATTTGAATTCAAGCTTCACTTGTAGAATTCGTGGAACACTCCTAGTGTCTATATAAAGACTTGAAATCAATTGTACAATACATGGAAGCAATATACATACACTTGTGACCATCATTGTCTTGCTCCTTCAACTCCCTGCATCATCTTCTTCGCCAACAATAATCTTGAAGAGGTTGCTGCTCTCTCCTCACAGCTCCAAATTGAGTGCAAGATGGCGCATTGGAAAGGTATTAGTGTCTAGTTTATGCTTATAACTTTTCATAGCATTTGGTTTAGTAGATTGGGAGAAATCTGAGTTTTATTATCTTGGGGTCAATCTCTATGTATTCCTGAAAAATAGGAAGTACCACTGGTGAATGTCTCATTCATTCCTATAGCATATTTTGCTTATTCCTTATACTTTTGTGCATTCTATACACTAAACCTTAGCTAGATTGTAGGAAAAGTAAAACTCTATATAAGCATCATCCCGCCTTTGTTTCTTGAGTTGTGTGCATTCCATGAGTTTCCCACTTAGTTTAGTGAAGTCATAAACTCCAACAAGCAGCCCCCTTGCTTGCTTACCTCATTTTCACATGATTTTGCTCCTCTCTATCTAGAGGTGTACTTAGGCTTTTCCAAATCTGATTGTACCGGATTGTAGAGCATTGTTTTCTCTCTCCTTGTACTCATTTTCATTGATTTCAAACTTCATTTGGTCTCTCATATTGTGTCCTAATCTTTGCCAAAGTTTCAAGTTATTTGGCTAAGTGAGTTGTGAGAAATCGCCAACTTTGTGAAGGTATATCTCTGCACATAGGCAGAGAGTGTTGCAAATAGCTAGCCTATTTTGCAGAGGGTGGTTCTCCAAGCTAAAAAATCCATTTGGGATGATTTTAAGCTTTTTGGGTAGCTCTTATAGTTTACTACAAGTCTGCAAAATTTCATCTAAACTCTATGTACTGGTGTAGAGAAAAGATCATAATAGTGAGCATATATCACTACTTGTGGTCCTACTAGAGGGCAGCCATCTTCCATTTTTGCATTGGGGTGTTAGAATCATCCCCCATCAGTGGTATCAGAGCAAGTATGGAAGCTTAGAGACATTAGTGGCATCATATTTAAGAATTGAAGGCATCAAGACAACTCGTGGAAGCACAAGGAGGACACATCAAAGCAAGAAGACATCGAAAGGGGGCTATGTGGATTGAGATCTCAATGAGTCGAAGGTTAGCAAGGGAGAAGCTATCAAAAGGTAATATCCACACCTTCTAAAACATACAAACACTTGAGGAGAACCTAGAGGAGCATCTTAGAGCTTAGTATGGCTGAGTATAATGCACAAATAGAGAAGTTAGAGAAAGGTAAGTATCAACCATGGAAATTTAGAGTTAGCAACTACCTTATGGGCAAAGGATTGTGGGGATTAGTGAGCCGCACAGAGCCAATGCCTCATGTACATGATCCACCACTTCAAGGGCAGGTCAAGGCACTTAATGAATGGATACAAAGGGATAGGAGATTCATATTCATTATATCCCAACACATAAGCAAGAGCATGATAGGGCATATACAAGACTTGGACACATCCAAGAAGGTTTGGGAGACCTTGGAGAGATTGTACTCTTCATCACCCAAGGAAAGGAAGATTCAGCTCAAGAATGAGCTGAATAATCTTAGGAAATCACCAAGTACTAACATAAATGAGTACATTTTGATGGTTAAGGAGCTTGCAGATGCTTTAGGCTCAATTGGGATCCCAATCGAAGACGATGATCTTGCTAAGCACACTCTCAATGGCTTAAGAGAGGATGAAATGTGGAAAGCATTCACCACATCAGTTCATGTGAGGGATTCCCTACCAGAATTTGATCAATTAGTCACATTGACGATGACCGAGGAGATGAACCAAGGAGGTTCACAATCAAAGTGTAGCCATGCCCAAGTTTTCTATGCAGGTAGATGCAAATGCAAAAAATGTGGACAAAACGCCTAAGGCAGAGGGAGAGGAAGGTCAAGCTCAAGCTCAAGCAACCAAGAAGGCTCCAACCAAAGCTATGGATTAAGAGGAAGAGGAAGGAGTAGAGAAAGAGGAGGAACATCACATGGAAGAGAAGCATCCAATGGAGAATGCTACAATTGTGGAAAACCGGGCCATTATGCAAGAGATTGTTGGTCCAAAGGAGGAGACAATCAAGGATACAAGAGGAACCAAGGTAATTATGCTAGTACTTCAACAAATTCAGAAAATGAGAACTTGCTTATGATGTTTGGTTCAAGTGAAAGAGTCAATTCAGATTTTATATGGTACATTGATAGTGGTTGTAGCAACCATATGAGTTGCAATAAAGATGTTTTCTTTAATTTACATTCACTCATCACTCAAGGACATGTAGAGATAGGGGATTACACTGAGCACAAGATTACACATGTGGGAGCTTTTGCATTGAATGGATCTCAAATCTCCAAGGTGTTGAAGGATGTGATGCATGTGCCAACCATCACAAAGAACTTGGTTTCGGTAGGTCAAATGGTTGAAAGAGGTTATGAGGTGAGGTTCAATGAGCAAGGATGTTTTATTGAACACCCCATGCAGGACTACAAGCTCATAACAAAAGGAAAGAAGCAAGGAAGACTCTTCACCATGGAGGTAAATCCATCAACCCCTCACATTGTCTACTTGTCAAATGGAAATAAACAGATTGCAGAAATTGACTTATGGCATAAAATAATTGGGCACATAAACTTAAAAAGGATGAAGGACATGCAAAGGAAGGGCTTGTTGAGTTGTCTAGCTGATCTTACATCTCATAATATGCAACATTTGTGCCATTCTTGTCAATTAGTAAAACAAAGCAAATTGTTATTCAAGAAGGGAGCACATGTGAGCAATGAAGTGTTGAATCTCATACACACAGATGTATGGGGACCTACAAGGGAGCCATCCATTGGAGGTAATCAATATTTTGTCACATTTATAGATGATCATTCAAGGTTTGTTTGGATGTATTGCATGAAGTCTAAGTCAGAGGTGTTTTACCACTTCAAGAGGTTCAAAAACCTAATGGAGAAGGAAACAGGGAAGTATATAAAGACTCTCAGATCGGATGGAGGGTGAGAGTATTTTTCAAATGAATTTTCAGATTTTATACATGAACATGGCATCAAAAGGCAATTCACTTGCAAGTATACACCTCAACAAAATGGGGTGGCAGAAAGGAAGAATAGATACATAGCAGAAGTGGCTAGATCTTTGTTAAATGAAATGAATGTTCCTAACTCTTATTGGGCTGATGCAACAAATACAGCCATATACATTATGAATAGGTGTCCAACCTCAGGAGTACATGGAGTTACACCTTATGAAGCTTATTGTGGTAAGAAACTCAACCTTTCACATCTCAAAGTATTTAGTTGTGTGTGTTATGTTCACATACCTCAAGAATTGAGACACAAGTTAGACCTGAAGGCAGATAGGTGTATATTTCTTGGATATTCTTCAGAGAAAAAGGGTTTTAGATGCTATAACCCTTGCACCAAAGATCTTAAGGTATCTAGGGATGTAATATTTGATGAGTTGCTGCCTTGGTATGGTAGCAAAGATGTGTTATAGGTTGACGATGCATATGAAGCCGAGAAGAAGTTCAAAGAGCAACAACAAAGCATGGAGATAAGTGGTCCAACCACTTCAAGCACACCAACAGAGGAGAGTACCACGTCAGCTTGGCATGGAAGGACAAGGAATGAAGCTCATTCAAGTGAAGGAAGTAGCAAAGGAAAGGAAAAGGTAAATGACGAAGACCATCAATGGGTAGACATGGAATCTACAAGTGATGAAGATATGGAAAAATTAGAAACTCCAAGAATTAAAGCATCTAAACCAAGGAAAAGGAGATTCCTACCACTTAATGGTGATGTAAGGTCATCCAATAGGGTTAAATACTATGTTCCAAGGTTAACTTATGATTCATTCATTGCAAGACACTATGCCTACATGAGTCAAGTTATAGCTTGTGAAGAACCTAACTTTTTTGAAGAAGCAAATAAGCATAGGGAATGGATTGAAGACATGGAGGAGGAAGTCAAAGGACTTGAAGAAAATGATACTTTGTCATTGGTGCCAAGAACAAAGAACATGAAACTCATTGGCAACAAATGGGTGTACAAGGTAAAGAGGCATGCAGATGGGAGCATCTCTAGGTATAAAGCAAGGCTGGTTGCCAAGGGTTTTCCTCAAACCTATGGCATAGACTTTGAGGAAATATTCAGTCCAGTAGCTAAAATGTCTACCATGAGAAGTTTGATTGCAATTTCAGCCTCAAAATGTTGGAAGATGTACCAGTTGGATGTGAAGAATGCTTTCCTAAATGGAGAGCTTGAAGAGGTAGTCTTCATGGACTAGCCCCAAGGCTTTGAAGATGAGAGGTTTCCACATCATGTATGCAGGCTAAAGAAGGCTCTTTATGGACTCAAGCAAGCCCCAAGAGCTTAGAACCAGAGACTTGTGGAGTACTTGGTAAAATGTGGATACAATCAGAGTCATGCAGACCCATCACTCTTTGTGAAGAAGGAAGGTAGCCAAATTGTTTTCATTTGTATATATGTTGATGATTTGATCATTATAGGGGATGATGAAGCAAAAATCAAGGACATAAAGAGGAAGCTTGGATGTGGGTTTAAAATCTCATATTTAGGGATTTTAAGGTACTTCCTTGGGATTGAAGTACTATATAAAGAGGAAGGTATATACTTGATGCAAAGAAAATACATTCTTGATCTTTTGAAGAAGTTTGGCTTGTGTGATTGCAAGCCGGTTTCAAATCCATTAGAAGTAAATGTTAAATTAAGTTCTCATGAAGGTGAAGAAGTGAAGGATGTGACCATGTATAGGTCAATAATTGGTTCTCTCTTGTATGCTACTATGACATGACCTAATATTGGACATGTAGTTGGAGTGTTATCTCAATTTTTTCAAGCACCAAGAGTACCTCATCTTGTTGCAGCCAAAACGGTACTTAGGTACCTCAAAGGATCAGTGAATGAAGGTCTATATTATCCATTTGATGATGGATTAAATGTACAAGCTTATTGTGATGTTGATTGGGGAGGTTCCAAAGATGACAGGAGGAGCACTAGTGGATATGCTATCATGCTAGGGAAGAAGAACATCTCATGCATGTCAAAGAAACAACCCACCATGGCTCTTTTATCAATCGAAGCTTAGTATAGAGGCTTAGCACAAGTTGCATGTGAGCTTATATGGCTCAAGAAGTTGTTTGTTGATCTTGATTTGCAGGTTAAGCAAGTACCTATTTTTTGTGACAACATAAGTAGCATATGCTTGGTTCAAAATCCGGTGTTCCATGCAAAGTCGAAGCATATAGAAGTGCATAACCACTTTATTTGAGAGAAGATCATGTCAAAGGATGTCAAGGTGGAGCATGTCAATACAAAGGACCAATATGCAGATATGTTTACTGTAGCTCAGTGATGAGTAGCACCTCCTTTAATGTCAATCTAAGAAGACAAGAGGATGTTATGAAGACCTCGAACAAGTGATGGCACAAGTGTGTGAGTGAGAAGCACACAAACATGCACACACATACACACACACACGCACACAAGGCAAGAACAAAGAGAGAGACAATGGAGTTCTTTAGATTACTCAAAAGTGCTCTTAAAAGTTCAATTCTACAACAAGCTAACCTCAAAATTGAGCTCTCTAGCTCTATTTATAGTTTTTGACTAGCTTTGGTCCTGTCCAGACCTAGTGTCCGGCCTAGTTAAAAATTAGGTTCTAGGGCATATTTGAGGGCTCAAACAGAGTCTAAAAATTATGAAACTTGATAGGTAGGTACTTCTAATGCTCGTCAAGCTCAAGGACTCCTTGGCTTGCACAAAATGGAGCTACAAAAAGGTGGAATGGTATTTACAATGGTGTGGAGTGACTAAAATCACCATTTGGGAAGTATTTCCTCATGGAAAAATTTAAGGGTCTATTTGCCAGGTCTGCATTGACTGCTCTGCCTGCTTGTTCCTTGCTCTGACTCCCTTCTTTGGCTTCCTTTTCTTGTAAGTCCTTGACTGCCCTGACCACTGCCAACACTCCCCCCTCTCTCGCTCTATCGTCTCTGACAGACCCTTGTTTGGCTGAGCGTTTGACATAGTATCCAACCACATCTGAAGCTAAGTGGTGTTCTTCCAGCCACAACCCCTGTGCTAAGTCTGTTAATAAAGCATCCCAATCTACTGGCCCTGGAATGTCTGGATGTGGCAACCGCAATTTATCTGAGTTTAAGGTCCTCTCCACAACGAACAGTTGGAGGAGATGTGAGGGCCTAGGTACGAATATTTCCGAGTGATATTCCTAGAATCCTATGACAAACATCTCCTCGAAACTTTGTTTGAAGCAAGCTGGGAGGTACTTTATTCTTGCGTGCCAAGCATATATTACCTTGATTGAGGGGGTGGTGCTCATGTCATATACCAGGTCTAGGTTGCCTGTAGTGAAGCCGACTCCTAAGAAATGTGGGTCTTTGATGTTTTTGAATGTTCTGAATGTGACCAACATTAGTTCAAATATCTTCATACACATTTGAGCCATCACATCAGGGGTGTTCCGTAGTCTAGGACTCCAGTGACGGATGGTAGAAATCATATATGCAACCGAGGGTTGTCCTTGTGAAGGTGCTAGATAGACATAATTCAACCACTTTGCACAGCCTTTGACATTCTTGACAGCAATGGAAAACTCTGGCCAGGTGCCTCTTCGAAGGACTGGATCGTAACATGGATTATACTTGATAAATAGTGGCATGTTGTTCCATGTGTGGACCATTTCTAGATATGTTTCAAGGAGACGAATCCGCTAGGTGGGTTGAAAGGTTGATCCTTTTTTCGCATGTTTAGGTAGATCTTCAGGACCAAATTAAGTGGCAAAAGTCAGGGCTTTGCCACACCTTCATTGAATCTCCGCATTGTAATCTGCTAAGAGCACATAGTAAGGCACATATTGAGCATCGTTTGTTCCTATCCAGCGGTGATGTGACATGTGCCTGAAGTACTCAGAGTTTATGATAGTGTCCTCCAGTTTAGCCATTGATTGGATTTGGGCTTCCACACGATCTTCATGGGTTTTGGCGGTCTTTTTGATTTTCTAAAGCCATTCGGGTGCTTCGACTTCCAGGGTGTCCATTCCTTCCGATGTTTGCTAGCCGTCCGGCATAGTCATAGGAACATAGGGTTCCTCATATGACTCATCCACTTCGATGGGCACCAATTCGTCTGACTCTAGTTTGATAATTGGAGAGGGTTGTCTTTCATACTCAAGTAGCTTCTTTTGCAATTCTTCAACCTGCTCTTTTAGCACCTTTACCTCCTCTGAAGTTGATGCCGACCTCTATGAGCTTGGGTTGTTTTTCTTGCTCCCTTAGCTGGCGGCACAGTGTATCTCATTCTTTTTCCATATCATCATGTGCTTCTAGCAGATCAGCATAGCTTTCCAGAACTATTTTCATCGTATCTGAAGGGACTGCTTTAAATTGTTCTGGGTTGATCTCATGGGGGGAGCCTTCCATCGTAGCTTCTAGGTTTTCTTCGTTCTGCTTTTGAAGTCGTTTATTTTCTTTCAGGGCCGTGCCCATGTGCCTTCCTAATGACGATAGGTTGCGTCGAACTTTGACATTCTCTGATTGATCGAGTTCGAGTAAGGCTGTTAATTTTTTAACTTCGGAAGATTCGGGTTGCTGGGGAGCTTCCAATAAGGTCTGGTGGGCATGTGCGAGTGTAGTATAGTGTTGATTCAGGTCCGCGTTCTCTTCTTCTATAGTCACAAGCCTCCTTTGTAGGTGCTAGTGGTCCGTAGTTAATTGACGATGGCGATCTTCGAGAGTCTGACATTCACTCTGTAGTTGATATACACATTGATGTAAAATAGAAAACACATTATTTACACTTAAGAATGCTAAGAAAGGAGAGGATGCAGGGGGAATGGGGAAGGGAAAGGGAATCGTGAATGAGGTGGAATCAAGTGGTGATGTTGGTGGAGGGGGTATGGGAGATTGTGGTTGTGTGTGGGGACGGAGTGGTGCCGTGGCTGGTGATGTTTCCATGGTGTCAAAAGTGTGTGTGACCGTGTAGATGGGAACAGTGGGTGGGGTGGATGTGATGTTCATGAATAGTGTTGTGAATGTGGGAATGGTAATCCCTCCAAATTGGATGCCTGGAGAGACAGGAATTCCCATGACATATGTGGTGATTGTGGAAGTTGGGGTGGTCGTGTCATGGGGTGAAGTGAATTGTGCAGTGAGAGGTGAGGAGGGTGATGGTGGTGCCTCATGATGTTCTTCCATCTGTGTGGTATCTCTTGGTGTCGATACATCTATGTGGATTTGCTTTTCAGAGCAAAGGGGACGGGTAGGCACTCGTTTCTCAAAGCATTGAATGTAAGCCATAGCCTAATGAATGGCTTCATCCAGGCCCAGTGCGTCCGCGTGCAGGTTCAGGGATTCAATAAACACTTTGTCCACTCCTTCTTCTCCTAACATCTGACTTATTAGCATATTTCCTGTTTCTAGTGACAATTTGTGGTGCTCTTGGACTCTTTTCATAGTTTCATACAACCTTTTGATTTGCGCAGTATAAGCTAGGGCACTTGCTAGTTCTGAGGTTTCTTCGTACTCTTTGTCGTGTTCCTCATCTGCTTCCTCTTCAGTCTCTTCTTCAGCTTCATCTACTTCCACTACTTCAGGTTGGGTAGGAGCTGAAGTCGTGGTGGTTGGTTGTTGTAGCTCAGTGATGAGTAGCACCTCCTTTAATGTCAATCCGGGAAGACATGAGGATGGTATGAAGACCTCGAGCAAGTGAAGGCACAAATGTGTGAGTGAGAAGCACACTAACATGCACACACATACACACAAGCGCGCACACACGGCAAGAACAAAGAGACTAAGACAATGGAATCACTTCTATTGCAACAAAGTTCTCATACAATCTCAAAACTACAAGAAGCTAGCCCCAAAAATGAGCTCTCTAGCTCTATTTATAGTTTTTGCCTAGCTTTGGCCCTGTCCAGACCTAGTGTCCGGCCTAGTTAAAAATTAGGTTCCAGGGTTTATTTGAGGGCTCAAACGAGATCTAAAAAATATGAAAATTGGCAGGCAACTACTTCTAAGGCTCCTCAAGCTTGAGGACTCCTCGGCTTGTACAAAATGGAGCTACAAAAAGGTGAAAATGGTATTTACAGGGGTTTTTAGTGATGAGAATCACTTTAAAATGATGTAAGGGTTTTGAAAAAAATGAAGGGTTGCCTTAGTGCTAGATGTGCATGTGTGTCCGTACTTGCTTCTTCCCGTATACTGTCAACACTCTCCCCCCCTAGGGTCTGTCGCCTCTGACAGACCTCTGCTCCACTGTTTGATCGATGTACTTCTGCAGGAGGTCGGTTGCCAATTCTTGTTCTTTTATACGGAGTCCCCGGACCAAATCGCTCTGGAGGGCATCCCAATTCACGGCTCCAGGCATGTTAGGTTGTGGCGTAGTGTAGAGCTCTGAATGCATTGTTTGCTCGCACACAAATAGTTGCAGTAGGTGGGTTGGTCGTGGTGCAAATACCTTTGAATGTGCTTCCCAAAATCCCGTGGTGAACATGTCGTCGAAGGTTTGCTTATAGCAGGCAGGGAGATATCTGATGCGTGCGTGCCATGCATAAGCAACTCGTATGCTTGGGGTTGTGCTCATATCATACAGGAGGTCATAATTGCCATTGATGAAGCCGGGAATCAGAGGCTGAATGTTACATACATTACGGAAGGTTTTGAGCACAACCTGCATCATATCAAATATCTTGAGTAGCATCTGTGCAGCTACATCTGGCATGGAGTGGAGGCGTGGAAGCCAATATCGGATGGTAGCCATCATGTACGCTGTTGTAGGTGGGCCTGTCGGTGGTGCGATTTTGGGGTAGTTCAGCCACTGTTTGCAATTCACATTGTTCTGAACCTTGATGGCGAATGCTTTCCAGGAGCGTCTTCTTTGTACCGGTCCAAAGCATGGGTTATATTTCAGATGCATGGGAGCATGATCCCATGTTCGTAACATTTCCGGATAGGTCTCCAGTAACTTTTGCCTCCATATGGGCTGGAATGTGGCCCCTTTTTTGGCAGCCTCTGGGATGTCCTCGGGTTCAAACTGTGTTGCGAAAGAGGGATACTTGTTGGTTATGTGTTTGATCTCAGCATTGTAGTCCGCCAACAATACAAAATAAGGTTTATATTGTAACTCTGAGCTAGTTATCAACCGCCTAGGAGCCAAGTTCGAGAAATATTCAGACTTGAGTATGGTCTCCTCTATGGTTTTCATGGCCAGCATCTGAGTTGCTACGCGCTCTTCGTGAGTGTGGCCCATCTCCTCTACCTGCTTCATCCATGTGGATGGGGGCTCCTCATATGTGTCTTGGCCTTCCTCCGTAATTCTGCCTCCTGGAAGGGGTTGAGGCTCATAATTGTCTTCAAATGTCTCCTCCACTGGAATGACTACTGTTTCTTCTTCTATGGTTTGATCAGGTGGAGAGGGAGATCGTTCATACTGTAACAACTTGATTTTTAGTTCTGCAACCTGTTGTCGTAGCTCAAGTACCTCACTGTTGGTTGAAGGTTCAGGTTCTGGCGAAGTAGCGGCATCGACCGTCTCTTTAGGTGTGGGTGGGTGTGTTGTCGGTACTTTGGATCCTTGTAGTTCCTTTATCTGGTCTGCCAACTGATCATGGGCTTCCAAGAGGGTCACATAACCTTCTAAAACCTGTTGAATATGCTCTGAGGGGACAGCCTGGAACTTTGCAGGGTCTATAGGTGCTCCCGGGGTGTTTTCCATGGCCGCTTCTAGGTTCTCCTGGTTTTGTTGTTGTAGCCTTCGGTTCTCTTCTTGAGCCGCTGCTAGATGGCGACGTAGTATGGTCATGTTGCGTTGAAGTCTCGCATTGCGGCCCATTTGTTCTCTGAGTTGTTCCTCCATAGCTTTGCCTGTCTCTGCATACTTAGCTTCGAGTTCTGTCTTCGAGTGTTGGAGGGTAGTCACCTGGTGTTGTAGTGCTGTCTTACCTAGTTCCAAGGCATCGACTCGTGCTTGGAGTTGAGCCGAGAGATTGCACAGCTCTGTGTTATTTTCTTCTAATAGCTTATACTCTTGCTTAAGCTGAGTGGCCGCTTCAACCATGGTGTCTAGTGCATTACTAAATGATGTGGATGCATGGGTAGAGGTAGAACATGCAAAGGGTCGGGAGGTGGGAAAGGGAAAAGTGGATGATGTGCCTATGAGTGAAGTGAGATGTGCTGATGGTGGAACTGACGTGGTGGTGGGTGCTTCTGTGGATGGTGAAATATCCATGGGATCGGATGTGAGAGTGTGTGGAGTGTGAATTGTGAATACGGGAACGGTAGGTGGTGTGTTAGTGGTGGCAGTGAATGTGGGGGAGTGGGGTTGGGAAAGGGACTTTTTATTATAGTTTTCGACCTGTTGGAGTATATTTACAAGGTTTGTCCAGAATGACGGTTGTGTGACTTGGGTTGAGTATGAGGCAGTTACTAGGGAAGTGGTGGATAGGATTTGGGTGTGGGTGAATGGAAAAGGATGGGATAAGGTCTGGCTAGTGGCAAGTGGTTGTCCAAGGGCGGGGAGATAGGAAGGGTGACCTATTATGGTTTGATTGGTGGCAGGATGACCGGTGTGAGGTTCAAAAATTTGGGTGGAAGTGATGGATGTGGGTAAAGGGAAGGATGGAAAAACAGAGGTGTGTACAATGGTTTCATGATGGGTGGATATCGGTTGTTCAGAAAGACTAGTGGAGAAGGGTTCTGAGGGTTGAATGGAAGGTGACGGTGGAGATGGTACCTGTGTATTTACATCTTGTTCGTCAGTGGGACTTGGGATCGTCATGTGAACATCCTCTGAAATTGTGGTAGGCAAGGCAGTAGAGACTTCCATTTGAATCATTTTTCCTCGTCGTGGCCGTGTATCAATCCTTCGTTGATCATAGGTAGGGTTCTCCCGATAGACCATAGTCCTCAATGCTTCCCCGATCCCACATGTGTCAGCCAATAGATTCAATGATTCAACAAAATGTGAGTCTACGTTCTCGGCTTGAAGCATTTGGTTCACTAGAGCTCTATTCGCCTCTTCTGTCATCTTATGTCTTCTCTGTACCTGCTTGATTGTCTTGTATAGCCGTTTGAGTTGTGCCGTGTAGGTAGGGGCCTCCTCTTCACTCTCCTCTAGTTCATCTCCCCGTTCTTCTTCCTGATTTTGTGTGCTTGGATCATAAGGATGTTGTGCCTCACCTTCCCAATGTACCCTGCTTGTCTCGCCCTGTGGCTGTTCTCTTTGGAATGATGATCCCGGATCGGCATTGTCAGGAAAATCTTCACTATCAGATAAGTGGGCCGTCTGTAGGAATCTTTCAAAATCAAAATTGGGATCCTCAGTTAAGGTGGCCATAGATGCAAACTCGGCATCGGTCGGTAGTGGAGGGGCAGATGGAGTGGGTTGTACTACGCCCCCTGATTGAGTTCCTTGGAGATGTACCGTGAAAGGTGCTACATGTGCTTCTTTGCTAGGGGGAGCTTCGGCTGTGGCCTCGTGAGGGATCATGACCTGGGAGAGTGATCCACGCATTCGTTTCGCAGGTTAATTCCCTGACTTCCGCCCCTTGAAAAACTCCAGTTGTGAATATTTAAGGGCCCTGGCTATTGGCACATCATATGCAAGACATCTATAAATAATTCTGGTAATCGCACAGCAGCCGTGTAATGTATGCTTCCTCACACCCCGCTTGCCTGCTTCATACAATTGATCCAGAATCCATACAGGCATCTTAATTGGCAAGCTTCCAGTCTCTGCTAAATATAATCCATACCATATTTTCTTGTGAGGTTGGGTAAAGCGGTCTTGAGCTGGAAATGCGAAGTGTTGAAGGCACATTCGCAGGGGTATGGCGATGTTAGGGGTGAGGGCACACATGTCCTTCAACTTCTTGATTCTGTTGCTCTTCATTGACTCTGGTATCAAGGGATCGCAATCGGAAGGCACATGGGTGCCATACATCTGAAGAGCTTCCCTTATTAAAGTAACATTTAACTCAAACTTCTTCATTTCCTCCTGGTTTGACAGGGAGGGCACCCAAAATGTGCCTGAATGATCTTTATCTCCTGTCGGCTTCAGTGTGGCAATCAAGTAGTAGCACCTAAGAAAGTATGGTCTAGGCAAAGCTGCACTAAAGTAATCTTGCAATCCCGCTTTCTGCCAAATATCCTGAAGAGGAGCTGCATTTTGCAATGCTTCAAATTCTCATGAGAAGAACTGGAAGGTCCACCACACTCCTCCACATTCCATCTTGGATTCCCAGATATGATCAGCGTCTCCCAAATCTCCTGGCATCTCATTGAACTAGTGAGAATGCCCCTTTACTCTTTCTGTTAGGCCACTTGGTGGATCCGGAATGGGAATTCTTCTTACGTTCAAAAGCTCCTCCGGCCTAGCTATCAGTGGAACCTCCACAGGCATGGTATCCCAATTGATTTGAGTGCTGGTGCCTGCCTGAGAACTCATGCCTGCTGCTGCTGCCATGGGAATCGGGTGCTTATCTGCTAGAAGAAGAAAGGCACATTAGTGTTGCATAGGAAACAGGATGTAATGGTGTTCCCTTCACAATACTAACATGACAATCCCGAAGGTTAGTGGTCAGAGATGAAGTGCTTGTGATAGGTGTGAGTGGTGATTAGAGGTCAGTATCATCCTAGATGCCTACTTTGGTTATGCAGTGGACTCAGAATGCACCTATGTCAGAGTGGATGGATTTACAAAAATTGGGTCAGGGGGTTTGATACATGGTTTAGGTCTCCAAACTTTGATAGGGGATTCATAGCTCTTAGAGCTAAAGACAGGCAACGGTTTATGAACTAGGTTGTGATGGATTTGGGACCTTTTGGGTACCCATTTCCAGACATTCCTCGATGTGACTGAGTGTGGGTCAGAGTGGTATTTAGGTAGAGTTCCTGTGTTGTTAGTCGAGAGGACTTGAGAGTGTGGAATTATGCCAGTAACTAGAGTTGGAACTATTTGGGCTCGTAAACAGGCCTTGGACACCCATATGTGTCTAGCATTGGGGCTAGCCTTCCTTGACCGCTTAGGGACCCAAATAGATGTGGTGTGCCTAGGAGGTTTCCTAGGGTACTCCTTCACTTGTGTCCGTGATGGTGTGGCTTGTTTGTTGTCTCCTCGAGAGTCTGCTATTAGAGTTGTGGGTTTTCCATCCTTGCGTATCCAGATCTGCTTCGCGCCACGAGGTGCTCCGTGTTGCATGGGTTGGCGCTCCTGCTTCTTGATCAATGGCCTCCTTCGTGTTGTATAGTGTTTGGTCTTCATGTTTAGAATCTCCTTTGACCCCGCTGCGAACTCCTCATTGACTCTTGTACCTTTGGTAAGATTGACAATCCTCTGCACCATAGAAGTTTGGACAAGAAGAGCAACATTATCTTTATGTGGATTCCTGGAGGGACCAGGAGTTGGTGCCTGTTCTATTGGTTTGAGTACTTGATTTTCTAATTCAATCGTCAGACGGCTTTGGCCTACCCAAGCCTGAAGAAGTCCACTTCTTAGGTTGAGGTTGACTGCGTGATCATAGATCCAGTCTTGGCCTAAGACAAGAGGTTCGGTCAGATCCTCGTCTTCACACACTAGCACTTTTGCTGGTATGAGGACCTCCTGTATGTAGAGGGGAAGATCCACCTCTCCCATGCAAGGGGTTTCAACACCTCCTAATCCTATCAGATATGCTTCTAGGGGTTTTACCTCCAATTGCAGCTGCTGGCAATAAGAAAGCCGAACTGCACTTGTGGCTGCTCTTGAATCAATTAAAGCTCTCACGCTTGTTGTGCTGTCTCTTTGTCCTATTTCTAGGGTCACAAAAGGTCGTCGATCCACTATCTTATGGGTACGTTCACGTGAAGCCTCACACATGGCCATGTGATAGCCTGGAGACTCTTGAGTGTCAATCATAGGCTGATCCCTCCCTTGTCTCCTCAACTTCATTCGTCTGATGCGCTCTAAGGCCTCTGCCTGTGCTTCTTCTCGAATTCGCTTTTCCTCCTCTTTACGTTGCTTAGCAGTATTCAGTCGACTTAGCATTTCCTCCGTGAGGGGTTCCTGATACAACTTGACTCTGCATCCGCTAATATAGTTTGAGAGAACATCACCCTCTAAAGTGGCTAGTTGTACTGCTCCACTCGTGGAGATCCTATTGATGATCATAGGTCCGTAGCCTCTCTTTTCTAGCTTCCTTGCGTGTTGTTTCAATGTGTAGACTAAAACTAGATCTCCTGCTTTCAAGCCCTTATCCTTCACATGGGCATCAAAGTATGCCTTCTGTCTCTTCTTAGCTGCATATATCCCTGCAGCTGCTCTCAGTCTTGTTTCTCCTAATCGTTCAAGGTCAAAAAGTCTAGAGGAGAGTTCATGACCCGTCCATTTGTGCTCTTGTGCTACTTTCAATGTAGGTATTAAGAAGTCCAAAGGTAGCACGGCGTTTTGGCCAAATACCATCTGAAAGGGGGTGGCTTGGAGTACCGTTTTGTAGGCGACTCGGTATGCCCAAACAGCATGGTGTAGCTGTTTGTCCCAATCAGAGCGTTTATTGTTCACTAATTTTGTCAATACATTGCATAGGATTTTATTGGTGCTTTCGGCTTGCCCATTGGCTTGAGGGTGATAGGGGGCAGACTTCTTATGCACTACCAAGAATTCTTGGAGCAGATTTTCAATAACTTCATTCAAGAAGTGAGTGCCTCTATCACTAACTAGCTCTATGGGTAGCCCGTATCTAGTGAATACATTCTCAAATAAGAACTTAGCAGTGGTCTGAGCATCGTTCTTTGTCGTAGCTTTTACCTCTACCCACTTTGTGAGATAATCCGTGGCCACGATGATATACTCAGCATGGGAACCCTTAGATGGGGGATTGATAGGACCTACAAAGTCTATTCCCCACTTAGAGAATGCACGTCCGCCCATCATGGGCTTCAGTGGCATCTCATCTTTGCGTATAGGATACTGGGTTCGCTGACAAATCTCACACCTCTTCACATAGGTATGTGCGTCCATGTGAAGGGTGGGCCACCAAAATCCTGCAAATAGGATTGCTTTGATCACCCTATCTGGACCAAAGTGTCCTCCTGCTACACCCTGGTGAGCAGTTTCCAAGATCTTTAGATATTCATTCTCATGAACACATAGTCTCAGGTAACCATCTTTTCCGCGCTTGTATAGATTATCACCAATGAGTGAGTAATCTAGGGCCTCTTGTTCTAGACTTCTTTGTCTCGTCAGGGTCATATCTTGAGGGAATGTTTTCGTCCTCAGAAACGCCACTAGTGGCTCGCTCCAATCTGGCACTAGAGACACGCTATAAAGGGTGGCATGTTCCACTGGTGGCTTAGTGCGACAAATTGGGCATTCCTTGCACATTCTATGGACTTCTGCTTCCATCGTTGGCCAGTACACTCCAAATCTCCTCAATGTTTGCAGGGTTCGTTGTTTTGAGTAGTGTTGCTCTAATGCACCTACATGTGCTAATTGCAACCACTTCGCGTGCTCGTCCTCTTCCACACAACAAGCCAAGATCCCTTGATCCGTGTGCTTGTACATACTTCCTGCCATGATGTGATACTTTTGGGCTTTTACTACCTCTCTATCCTGTGTGGCCATTACTGAGTGGTTAGGCCCGTAGGTTAACACTGGCACTAATGGCTTAGCCCACTGCGGTACCACTTCCAAGTTAAACAAGTAAGCATCAGGTAAGTCATCTGACACTCCTTGTGGGGCTTCTCCTGATGTGAGCCTTGAGAGATGATCTGCTCTTAGGTGAGTTCTGCCCTTTCTCACTACTACCTCAAAGTCATACTCCATTAGTAAGAGAAACCATCTTACTAATCTGCCTGTATTACATGGCTTGTTTATTAGGTACAGTAGAGCTTGGTGATCAGTAAAAAATTTGAACTTATTTGCAAGCAAATAATGTCTAAATTTCTTAACTGCATATACCATGCCTAAGCCTTCTCTCTCAGTAGTGGTGTAATTTTGTTCAGCTGCATTCAATTGTCTACTAGCATAGGCAATTGGGAGATCCATATTACCTTCACCAGTAGGTTGTGCGAGTACACATCCAATAGCGTAATTGGATGCATCCACATGAACATGGAATGGCTTGTTCCAATCTGGTGTGGTCAAGATTGGTGCTGAACATAATCTTCGTTTAAGCTCCTGGAAGGAATTCTCACATTCATCAGTCCACTCAAAGTTAGTCAGAAGTCCGTACATGGGCTTTGCAATGACAGCATACATGTGAATGAACCGGCGGTAGTAACCACAATGCCCCATGAAAGCTTGTACTTCCTTGATATTCCTTGGCCTAGGTAGCTCTGCTATGGCTCTCACTTTCTCTTCATCAGTGGATATGCCATTCTTTGACACTATGTGTCCTAGAATCTTACCTTGCTTGACCATAAAGACGCACTTTTCTGGGTTCAGGCAGACTTGATATTCTCTACATTTGTCAAAGATTTGTCTGAGTTCGGGAATATGGGTTTGCCTTATGTTGGAATGAGCACAAAGATCATCAACATAGACTTCTAAGTTCTTCCTCAGGAACTCCTTAAATACATGGCACATCAGCCTTTGGAAGGTTGCGGGAGCATTGGTCAGCCTGAATGGCATTACCCTAAAAGCGAATATACCCCACTCTGTGGCAAAAGCCGTTTTATGCTGATCTTGTGGTGCAATGGCCACTTGATTGTAGCCAGAGAACCCATCTAGGAAGCTGTACACTTCCTTGCCTGCCACCCTTTCTAAAAGATGCTCAGTGATAGGAAGCGGGTAATTATCCCTGATCGTGGCTGCGTTAACCTTCTTCAAGTTAATGCATACTCGTAATTTGCCGTTCTTCTTGGGCACCACCACAATGGGGGATACCCATTCAGTGTGCTCAATTTCATAGATGAATCCAGCTTCAACTAGTCTATCTATCTCTTCCTTGATCTTGGCCGCATAGTTATCATTATATGTGTACGGCTTTTGCTTAGAAGGTTTGGCATCCGAGGTCATGGGGATAGTGTGTGAGCATATGTCTGGATCAACACCCTTCAAATCCTTGTAACTCCAAGCGAACACATCTCTGTATTCTCTTAGCAAGGCTATTAACTCTTGTTCTTCCTCTTCTGTCAGGTCACGACCTATGTATGTGCATCTTTCTTCTCCTTCCTCGATGGCGACAACTATTTTCTTGGTAGTTTCCTTGCTATCATAGGCTTCTCCTGCTTGTGCCTCACGTTTGGGCATTCTTATCATGACCCTCCTATCGTCCATCTCATATTTTTTAAAGTTTTCAGGGACCTCAAACAAGGATTCTTCTGCCTCCAGAGTGACTTCCTTCTTCTTTCTTTTCTTTCCTCCGCTTTTAGTAGCTACTTCTGTGGCTAACCTCACCTCATTTGTAAGCTCTCCGTGCCTCTGGGGTTGAAATTCTACTTCATAGAAGTATTCTTCATCTGATGCAAAAGGTGGGTCCATGATGATTGACTCTAGATCGGAGTCACTCGCATCCTCAAATGCATCAAGGATAGGTTCGCATTCTTCTAAAACTGCATCTCCCATGATTGGCTCTATTGAAAAGACTGAAATGTCATAGCCATCCTCATCACAGTGAGGTGTCCATTGCTCTTCATTGATGGCTACATCCATTGTTGCTAGGATTTCTGCCCAGCCATGGGGTTTAAATTCCTCATTAGGAAAGACTACAGGTGCATAGGCTGGGTCTTGAATTGATCTACGTGTTTCTTTTGCACCTATCTCTCTAGATTTTTCTCTTTTCTCTTCTTCTACTGCCACTTTGCACATCCATAAGTGGGTGTCTTCATGCATCCACGAGGATCCGGATCCTATGGAATGCACAGACTCAGTCTCATCTTTGGCTCTATGGATGGGATTCCATTGAATAGGTGGTACGTCTCTATGAGAGTAATCCTTAAGATTGACTTTGGTTGTAACACCTAGATGTTGCAAATACAAGGAATTGGTTCCCCAATCCTGGACTACTTGCAATTGCCGCATAAATGGCCTTCCCAAAATCATCTCGTAGGCTTGGTTTTTGCTAAAGTCGCATATAGCAAAAGTATGTTCAAACTCAACCCCACATGTAGTGAGAGTTATTCCTTCTAGCAATCCTAAGGGCCTTTCAATATGACCATCAGCCATCTAAATTTCATTCTCGTTGGTCGGAGTGCCGGCTTGCCCCATCGCTTCCAAAGGGAAGTTGTAGCAATTGCAACTCCTGCACCTGAGTCCAAAATCACCTTGGTTGTGTAACCCTGATGAGTAACTGGGAGATAGGTATTTCCTTCTTCTCCTTCGCTCATGTCTCCTATCTTATCCAATGGTATTTCAGGCACTGTTCTATGAGATCCTACTTGGGAGCGCGATTTTGCTATGTCTGGCACTTGTTTGGCTACATGTTTCCACACTTCTGGCTTAACTTTGAGTAGCTCTTCTAAAGTGAGATTGCACTGCACTTTAGTGTTCTTTACTACCTCTGTATTCCTAGGTATGATAGAATCTTCATTTCTTATCATGACTGTGGGCGCTCTCAGACAAGTAGACTTGGTTTCCCATGGGCCTGTGAAATGTGGTAATTCTTGTAGAGAATTAGACTCAAAGTCTAATCTCTCTTGAGAGTGGATGCTCTCATGCTCCTCATAAATGGATGGGACGTCCTGTGGGAATTGCTCGTGTGCATCATCCACAAGTTCAATGGGAGGAGGGACTTCACTTTCTTTAGCCCATTTGTCTTCTTGAATCTCTCGTAGGAATTTTGGTGTGAACCGATTCATAGAAGATGATGTGTCTAGCTCCGTAGAGTTAGGCACGTAGGCTTTCTGGGGAGGTAGGCTCACGTTCTCACTTGCCTTGCCCTTATTTTGAGATGCGGGTTCCTTTTCTGATTGTGCAATTAGCCTCTCTATTCGTTCTAGTAGTCCATCAAAGTGTAACTGCGTCTTAGCTGAACTAGAGATGTTAAAGAGGCGACTGGCTTCAAACATAGTCTGAGCCAATTCCACCATCTTAGCACAAATTTTGGTTCGTTCTAGCTCTAGTTCTGCTCTAGGGTAACACTTTTCATGATCAGTTACGTTTGGCCCTTCTTGGATTCTGGCCTGATATGCTCTAAGCATCATGTTTAGGTCCTCGGGAGTGGGATCGGCTAGGACGGATCCTACTCTGGGTGGTGGGTGGGTTAAGGGTGGTGTATTGAAAGGTTGGGGAATGGAAGAAGGTGGATTGGTGGGTAAAGGGAGAGGTGGTGGAGGGGTGGTGTGAGAGTGGTTTTGAGATGCGAGTTCACTTATCTTTGCTTTGGTTTCTCTCAAGCTTTCTTCAAGTTCGCTCATCTTTTTTGCCCATTGCCTTTTCATTCTTTCACGACTATCCTTCCAGGCTCTAGTCCTCTTTTTGGTTATGCCATCTGTTTCACTCACCTCGGGGCTCTTTTCCTGACCAACACCTTGGTTTTGTTGTAGTGCTTGAGCTCTTGTGATCACTTGTACAGGTGCAGTGGAAGTCACACTCCCTGTGGAGTCTACAACTAACCCAACGACATTGATAGGAGTGATTTTAGGCATGTTATTAGGGTTCTTTGGGCAATCTCGTAGGAGATGCTCTTTCCCGCAGTCTTGACAGAAACCCTGAATTGTTACTGGTTGAGGTTGTGTAGGGGCAGGCAGTGGACAATCACGTATAAGGTGATCTCCCTGACATCTGAAGCATGGTCCTCTAGGAAATGGGGGTCGTACATGCCTAGGTTGAGGTCTAGAGTTGGGGTTTGTGTACATAACATTGGCATACTCAGGCTCCCCACTATTTTCACTTGGGTCCTCATAATAGTATGACTCGTTATGCTCGGGTGACTGCATGTAGTAAGCCTATGGGCTATCAATATGTGTGGAGTCAAAACTATGGTCACTTGGATCATTGTCTGATAGCAATGGGGTGACGAGGACTATGGCTCTGTTCGGATTTTCTTCAGCAGATGCATATTTCACTGGGATCACATTGGTTGGAGCAGGGGGTTGTTGCACTAGGACTGGTTGAGGTCTCTGTTGCCCTTGATAAGGTGGCTGATAAGTTTGCTGTGGTCTGTTGTATTGTTGTGGTGGGTACTGATTCTGGTATCTACCCTGTTGTGGATATGGCTGAGGGTAATTTTGCCTAACAGTTTGTTTGTTATATGGGCAGTCTTGTGCAGTGTGGTTGGTGTACCTGCGCTCTATGGTGCAGTACTGGCTACTAGGATTCGCCTGGGGTTGGGCCATAATGGGACATACATTTGCCATATGGTCACCGCCACAAGTGTAACACCGCTTAACTGGGGCAAATCTCGGAATTTGTTTGCTAGAGACACCTAGTTTTTGAGCTACCTTCTCTGCAAGTTCCTCAATGGATGTGGATTGACCAGATGTGAGGCTACTAGAGCTATCAGAATCCTTATAGATTTTTGATAGTTCTAATTCCTCACCTAGATTGTCCTCAATGTCTATGCACATGCGCACACACTCTTCTATCGTTCTGGGGTCCTTCAGATACACATATGACCTGAGCTTGGTGCTCAACAATCCATCTAAGAACAAGGCCACTTGTTTGGCTGGTGTGGGTAACTCCGGCATCGGGCATCTCTCCAGGTACTGCCTAAATCTTCTTCCAGCTAGTCTGACCGTCTCTTGAGGTGTTTGTTTGAAGCTATGAATTAGTGAGGAAGTGTTGTGCCTGATTCCACTCTTAGAAAACTCCATGATAAATGCCTCTAAGAGCTGGTCTATGTTTCTGAAATGCCTCTCGTTCAGTGGTTGAAACCACGTAATGGCAGTGTTCCTAAGGGTTAGACCAAAAGCATTATATTGTGTGAATAGGTCCTCTACCTGTTCAGCTTTCAATACTTGCCGAAATTCTGCCACATGGTCATAAGGGTCTCTAGTGCCATCGAAGTAATTCTTCATGGACTTCACCAGTTGAGTTGGTCGCAGGGTCCTAGTGTGTTCTCTCGGCCTTGGCAAAGGAAAATCGTCAGCATTCCTTTGATTCCATGGGGTTCTATGTCTCTCAGGTCCCACTCTATTCCTTTCCATTCCCGTTCTTTCTCTTCCTAGGGAGTTGGCAAAACTTACCTCAGGTTTGTCTCTACTTCTATCTCTTTGAGCTCCATGAGCTTGGGAGGTCCCAGCTCCTTGGTGACTGTATGACACATTAGTCCGAGGTTGGGGAAAAACAAATTCACCCTTCCATGTGTAGGCATGTCTGCCATGCTCGGTGACCACGAAGATCTTCTCTGATGTATTGTCTAAGTAGGTTACTTTGCCTGGGCTATCAGGGTCTTTAAACTCATAGATTGTGAGAGCACTTACTTCCTGAGGGTGAGCAGGTTTATATCTCCAAAAGGCCTCATCCGTTTCTCGGTTTAAAAGCAAGTCTATGCTTTTATTATCCTGTGGGATCCACTCTGGAGTCATGATTCTGGTCAAGACAGATTTACCACGGGGAGTTCTTGGCTCTCTCTCTAAGTTCCCTTGCTCTATATCACCCATGTCGGTCTCCGCAATCACATTTCCAAACTCATCAGTTCTATCAGGAAGAGTGGTGACTACATATATAGTCCCCTCTTTATCTAGGTATGCTCCATTCTCAAACTTGACTACTGGATGGTCTAATCCATGGGGTTGATCGGGGTTCTTAATCTGGACCACAGATCTTCTCAGTCCGTCTTCGTAGATGCGAGCACCTAGACGATTCGTCCTGATGTATTCCAATTGAGTCTTGTAAGGTCCCTCTGGCTTTTCTAGATAAGCCACCCCTGAACTACCTACTTGTCTCTCCATGTGATAGGACATCTCAGAATCACTTGTTTCTGATCTGGGAGTGTATGGGTAATCACTCAACTGCTGGGCCCAAGACCTGGCAGTGTGATTGACACTAGCTTCAGAAGATCTAAGGCTTTGTCTGTCTCGGCCTAAGTGTCTTCCTGATCTAAGGTTCATATGCCTGATTTATCTACCCCCTTGGACCCAAGCACACTCTCATTGCAGGTTAATTTGCACCAATCACTTTGTTCTTTTGAGTTGAATATTATGTTTATGATCTTGTCTGAAATCGCGTCGTCAGGAGTACTTAAGTGAATTTCGCACTTGATAAGTGATCAACTCTAGTTTACCTTTTGTCCCTTAGGGTTTTCGCCCTTAAGACCTACTTAATTCTTGCACTTGGTTGATTAATTCTCTTGGACTTGATTCGTGCCTAACGTTGCCCTAATTAATTACCACACCTAAGTCGTACTTAGCCTAGGCTAGGAATTGACAAAGGAGGGTTGAGAGATCTTCCAACCTCAATTAGCTGGTTGACCAGACTGCTACACAAGCCCAGGAAGCCTTCTCCCAAGCTTGGTACTCACCCTTGCTAGCTTGCTTTGGATTGCCTTGAGTGCACACAATGTTCCTGCAAAAGTTCACCGGTCAGTATAGCTCTATTACCACAAGTAATTGAAAGACACACATCAATATTTGCAGTCCCCCCTGGAGTAACTCATTGTACCCCCTCAATCTTAGGACCACCTAGTCTCACCTAAAGGCCAACTTGAAAATACATGTTCTAAAACTCCACGTATGATTCTACAAAAAACCAAGGTCCACGTAGGATTTTCAACAAGCTTTCCAACGAGACCAAAATCTCATCAATCGGAGTTCGTATGGTGAAGTTATGACCATTCAGGCACTTAGGGGTCCAAACAGGCTCTCAGGGTTCAGGAAATTCCTCCCTGGTTTCTAGGTCTTTTGCCCACTCCTAAGGCTCTCATATCCTCCCAATGTGTCCAAGATTAAGCCCAAAGATATCTTAATTCAGTCAATTAAATTACTCTAAATTTTCATGCGTTAAGCTCGCGATAGGTCGGGTCGAAGTGTCGCGATAGCTCCCAAGTGTCGCGATAGCTCGTGAGGTGTCGCGATACTCCCAAGTGTCGCGACAGGTCGTGAAGTGTCGCGATAGCTCCCAAGTGTCGCGATAGCTCGTGAGGTGTCGCGATACTCCCAAGTGTCGCGATAGGTCGTGAAGTGTCACGATAGCTCGTGAGGTGTCGCGACACTCCCAAGTGTCGCGATAGGTTGTGAGGTGTCGCGATACTCCCAAGTGTCGCGATACTCCCAAGTGTCGTGATAGGTCGTGAGGTGTCGCGATACTCCCAAGTGTCGTGATAGCTCGTGAGGTGTCGCGATAGGTCGTGAGTGTCGCGATACTCCCAAGTGTCGCGATAGCTCGTGAGGTGTCGCGATAGGTCGTGAGTGTCGCGATACCTCGAGGTGTCGCGATAGCTCAAGATATGGTGAATTTTTCAGTTCTGTCTAGTGATCCTAGGAGCTCTCAGCCTGCGCAGTGTCATGGTGCACTCAGAATTGTGATTGGGTGAAGTTTTCGAGGTGTCGCGATAGCTCGAGCTCAATGCCTCGGGGCCTGTGCAGAAGGATTTTGTACCTGCTGAGCTTGCTGGAGATGGTGATGGAGCTGGTACCTGCAAGAACATGCAAAAAAATACACAAAAACAAGCACACACACTCGCTCTCTCTCAAACTCGCACACAACAAATGAGGGGAATGACAAGGAAGAGGGAATATGTAGTGGAGAAGGAGGTGGAGGTGGAGATGGAGAAGGAGGTGAAGATGGAGATGGAGATGGAGAAAAATCAAAAATTTACCGACTACTTACCATTCCAACGCATCCTCTCTACGTCTTACCATCACACGCTCGTCCTCAAAGCTCGAATCCCCGGCAACGGCGCCAAAAGTTGGTGTAGCTCAATGATGAGTAGCACCTCCTTTAATGTCAATCCGGGAAGACATGAGGATGGTATGAAGACCTCGAGCAAGTGAAGGCACAAATGTGTGAGTGAGAAGCACACTAACATGCACACACATACACACAAGCGCGCACACATGGCAAGAACAAAGAGACTAAGACAATGGAATCACTTCTATTGCAACAAAGTTCTCATACAAGCTCAAAACTACAAGAAGCTAGCCCCAAAAATGAGCTCTCTAGCTCTATTTATAGTTTTTGCCTAGCTTTGGCCCTGTCCAGACCTAGTGTCTGGCCTAGTTAAAAATTAGGTTCCAGGGTTTATTTGAGGGCTCAAACGAGATCTAAAAAATATGAAAATTGGCAAGCAACTACTTCTAAGGCTCCTCAAGCTCGAGGACTCCTCGGCTTGTACAAAATGGAGCTACAAAAAGGTGAAAATGGTATTTACAGGGGTTTTTAGTGATCAGAATCACTTTAAAATGATGTAAGGGTTTTGAAAAAAATGAAGGGTTGCCTTAGTGCTAGATCTGCATGTGTGTTCGTACTTGCTTCTTCCCGTATACTGTCAACAGTTGTGGTCCTTGGGTCTGAGCTTCCTCCGTCTCAAGATTAACTTCGTTAATCATCCTAGCTATTTCTTCATCTATTTAATTATCCAAGGTGTAGCCTTGTGGGAACTCTAGGTCAGATGGAATCGGAGGGAAAACAAGATTGGGTCCTTCTGCACTCTACTTGGGTAAGCGAATCGTAAATGGACGGACACGTCGTGTTTGAGGTGGTGTCACCTCTGGTGTGAGGGTGGCACCTCTTGCTTGTGCACAGTGTATTTGAACTGCACCCCTCATTTTCTTTGATGGTGGCCCTGTTGTTGATAGTCGTCTCTGGAATTCCTGGGCTCGCGACCACACTAGTGCTCTTTGAATAGGCACATCATAAGCTAAACACATGTAAATGATCCTTGTTAGCGCACAACATCCATGAAGCACATTCTTATGTTTCTTATTCCACACTGATGTGCTAAGTGGATTTGATCTATGATCCAGTGGGGTAGATTGATTGTGAGGTTTTTTGTCTCTGCCAAGTACAAGCTAAACCAAATTCTTTTGGGTGGCATGGTGAAGCGCTCCTAGGCTGGAAAGGCGAAGTGTTGCATGATTTTGTGTAGCTGGAGAGCGATGGTAGGTGTCATAGCGACCATATCCTTTAATTTGTTAAGATCTTTGTGTTTCATTCTTCCAGGGATCAATGTTTCTTTCTCTATGGGAATGTGCATGCGATTCATGTCCAGGGCCTCCTGTACTAGGTTGAGGGTCAATTTGAATCTTTTTAGCTCGTGGCCTGGCGTTAATGAGGGTAGCACAAAGGTACTATCACCTCTCTTGGCTCTGCTAGGGGTAATGGTACTGATCAAGTAGGAGCAATGCAGAAAATCATGCTTAGGTAAGAGTGCTCTAAAATAGCTTTCCAAGCCCGCCTTTGTCCATACAGATCTCATTACTTCTGCATCCTGATATTTCTCGAATTCATGGGTAAGGAAATGGTATCTTCCCCATTTGCCATTAAATTCGATTTCTGCTTCCCAAAAGTAGGTGCCCTCACCCAATGGACCTGCGACATCGCTGAACCAATGTGCATGTTTACCTACTTGAGAAGTGTGTCCCTACGGAGGGTCCTGAATGGGAATTACATGCACTGCTCTGAGTTCGTGAGGCCTCTCGGTGAGTTGTGGTTTGAGGAGGAGAGTTTCAATGTCCACTATTTGGGCACTGGACCCCGCCTGTGAACTCGTACCTCCTGCTTCTGCCATGTTACTTCTTGTTTACTGGTTCTGTGAGAATATAGAAGCATGTGTTAACATTGTAATGGACAAGATAGAACAATTTTTGTCCCCGTACAACATTAACATGAGGTTAGTGATAGGTTAGTAGGTGAGTGAGTGCTCCGTGATTGTGTGTGTAGTTAATGAATGAATAGTCCTATGAGCTAAATGGAAAGATGCGGTGTGAGGACAATGCAGTTAGTAGGTGGAGATGAATTTACAAATGGGGGTCGGGGGTTTTATTACAAGCTTTGGGCTACCAAACACAGTGGATGACTTTCGGTTTTGATTTTGAGGAGACTCTGGAGGGCTTTATAAGAGTGTCTTCTTGGAAATGAGGCTTTTTAGGGACACATTTACCAGTGATTCTACTCGTGCTCATGGGCGAATATGTGATTGTGCGTGTCGAATAAGAGTGGGTATGAGCTGTTCAAGTGACTGAACCATGTTGTACATGATGTGGTCTATGGGTGGCTATTTAAGCCTGCAAGCAAGCCTTAGGCACCCAAATTTGTCTTGATTGTGGGTCAACCTTCATCGACTTCTTGGGTACCCAGATAGACTTCACTTTAGTAGAAGACTTTTTGAAAGACTTCTTATTAGTGTCATGTCATTGCTCAGTAATATGAAGCTGAGCTGGTGGTTGTGATTGGACTGCAATAGGTTGGTCGCCTTTCCACACCCACACTTGTTTTGGTGGTTGAGTCACCGTGCTTCGTACTTTCTTGTGACTTTGAGCATAGGTCATCTGCTTCTTCTACATTTGATCCGCCTTTGGTTGTCATATCCCTATGGCCTTTGGAAAAGAAGGGAGTATCATCGTATCCCTGACTCCTTTGTTGAGACAATCATTCCTCTGCATCACATAGTTTTGGACAAGAATAGCATCCTCATCTTCATGTGTACTCCTGGAAGGACCAGGAGTTTGTGCCTTTCCTAGTTCCTTGAGTGCTTCATTTTATAACTCAAGTGTAATGTGGTTCTGATTTACCCAGACCTGAAGAAGTCCACTTCTTAGGTTTAGGTTGATTGCATGATCATAGATCCAGTCTTGACCCAAGACAAGAGGTTCAGTGAGATCCTCATCTTGACACACTAGTACTTTAACTGTCATTAAAACATCTTGAATGTAGAGGGGAAGTTCCACCTCACCCATGCAAGGGGTTTCCACACCTCCCAATCCTATAAGATATGCTTCTATAGGATTGACACTTAATTTCAACTTTTGACAGTAAGAAAGTTTAACAACACTAGTGATTGCACCTTAGTCGATCAAGGCCCGTACAATCCTTGCACTATTTCCTTGTCCTACTTCTAAGGTCACAAAGGGACGTCGGTCAAATATTCTATTGGAACTTACACCTGAGATTTTGCACATAGCCATGTAATATCCTAGAGCTGCATCGGTGTCTGTCCTAGGCTGATTTCTACCCTGTCTTCTTAATTTCATTCGTCGGATGCGTTCCAATGCTTCTGCCTGTGCTTCTTCTCAAATTCTCTTTTCCTCTTCTTTACGTTTCTTTGCAGTATTGAGTCAATTTATGTGAACCCTTAGCTGGGGGATTAATAGGACCTACGAAGTCAATTCCCCACTTTGAGAATGCTCGTCCACCCATCATGGGTCTCAGTTGCATCTCATCTTTGCATATAGGATACTAAGTTCGCTGACACACATCACACCTCTTCACATAGGTATGTGCATCCATTTGAAGCATGGGCCACCAAACACTAGCAAATAGTATTGCCTTGATCACCTAATCTGGCCCAAAGTGTCCTCCTGCTACACCTTGGTGAGCAGTTTCCAAGATCTTAAGATATTCGCTCTCATGGACACATAGTCTTAGGTAACCATCTTTGTCGCATTTGTATAAATTATCTCCAATGAGTGAGTAGTCTAGGGCTTCTTGTTCTAAACTCCTTTGCCTAGCCAAAGTCATCTCTTGAGGGAATGTTCTCGTCCTCAGAAAGGCTTCTAATGGTTCACTCCAATCTGGTACTAGAGACACTTGGTACAAAGTAGCATGCTCCACAGGTGGTCTAATACAACAGACTGGGCATTCCTTGCAAAACTTATGGATATCTGCTTCCATAGTCGGCCAATGCACACCAAGTCTCTTTAGTGTCTGTAGGGTTCTTTGCCTTGAGTAGTGTTGCCCTAATGCACCTACATGTGCTAGTTGCAACCATTTAGCGTACTAATCCTCTTCCACACAACAAGATAATATTCCTAGATCTGTATGCTTGTACATACTTCCCGCCATGATATGGTACTTTTGGGCCTTTACTACATCCCTATCTTGTGTGTTTATTAATGGGTGATTAGGCCCGTATGTCAATACTGGCACTACTGGCTTAGCCCACTGAGGTACAACTTCCAAGTTAAACAAGTAAGCATCAAGAAGGTCATCTGATACTCCTTGTGGGGACTCTTTGGATGTGAGCCTAGAGAGATGGTCTGCTCTCAAATGCATTTTGTCTTTCCCAACCACAACCTCAAAGTCATATTCCATTAGTAAGAGAAACCATCTTACTAATCTGCCTGTGTTGCATGGCTTGTTTACCAAATACAACAGTGCTTGATGATTAGTAAAAAATTTAAACTTATTTGCAAACAAATAGTGTCTAAACTTTTTAACCACATATACCATGCCCAATCCTTCTCGTTTGGTGGTCGTATAATTTCCTTCAGCTGCATTCAACTGTCTACTAGCATAGGCAATTGGAAGATCCATATTACCTTCACCTGTAGGTTGTGCAAGTACACACCCAATAGCATAATTGGATGCGTCCACGTGGACATGAAAGGGCTTATTCCAATCTGGTGTAGTCAAGATTGGTGCTGAACATAATCGTTGTTTAGGCTCATTGAAGGAGTTTTCACATTCTTCAGTCCACTCAAAATTGGTCAAAAGTCCGTACAGAGGCTTTGCAATGATGGCATACATGTGTATGAATCGACGGTAATAGCCACAATGTCCCATGAAAGCTTGCATTTCCTTTACATTCCTTGGCCTAGGTAGCTCTGCAATGGCTCTCACTTTCTCCTCATCTGTGGATATGCCATTCTTTGACACTATGTGTCCTAGAACCTTGCCTTGCCTGACCATGAAAACACACTTTTCTGGATTCACGCAGACTTGATATTCTCTACATTTGTCAAAGATTTGCTTGAGTTTAGGTATATGTGTCTGTCTAATATTGGAATGAGCACAGAGATCATCAGCATCGACTTCTAAATTCTTTCTCAGGAATTCCTTAAACACATGGCATATCAGCCTCTGAAAGGTTGCAGGCACATTGGTAAGCCCAAATGGCATTACTCTAAAGGCAAATATGCCCCAGTCCATGGCGAAAGCCGTCTTATGTTGATCTTCCGGAGCTATGGCTACCTGATTGTAACCAGAAAATCCATCAAGGAAGTTGTACACTTCCTTGCCTGCTACTCTTTCTAATAGATGTTCAGTGATCGGTAGTGGATAGTTATCTCGAATAGTGGCTGCATTAACCTTCTTCAAGTTAATGCACACATGTAGATTTCCATTCTTCTTGGGCACCACTACGTATGGGGATACTCACTCAGTGTGCTCAATTTCATAGATAAATCTAGCTTCCACCAGACGATCTATCTCTTCTTTGATCTTGGCAGCATAATTATCATTATATGTGTATGGCTTTTGCTTAGAGGGTTTGGCATCTGAGGTCATGGGGATAGTGTGTGAGCATATGTCAGGGTCTACACCTTTCAATTCCTTGCAAATACATCTCTATATTCTCTTAGCAAGGTTATCAACTCATACTCATCTTCCTCAGTGAGGTCATGTCCTTTGTAGGTGCATCTTTCTTCTCCTTCTTCTAAGGCTACAACTATTTTCTTGGTGGTTTCTTTGTTATCATAGGCCTCTCCTACTTGGGCATCACATTTAGGCATTCTTATCATGACTCTCCTGTCTTCTATCTCATATTTCTTAAAATTTTCAGGGACCTCAAACAAAGATTCTTCCTCTTGTGGTATGACTTCTCTCTTCTTCCTTTTCTTGCCTTCACTCTTGGTGGCCACTTGTGTGGTTAACCTCACATTGTTTGTAATCTCTTCATGTCTCTGAGGGTGAGATTCCACTTCATAGAACTATTCTTCTTTTGATGCAAAGGGTGGGTCCATAATGATTGACTCTAGATCGGAGTCACTTGCATCTTCAAATGCATCAGTGCTAGGTTCACATTCTTCAAGAACTGACTCTCCCATGATTGGCTCTATGGAGAAGACTGAAATTTCATAGCCATCCTCGTCACAGTGGGGTGTCCATTGTTCTTCATTGATGGCTACATCCATTGTTGCTAAAAACTCTGCCCAGCCATGAGGTTCAAATTCTTCATCAAGAAATACGACAAGTGCATAGGCTGGGTCTTGAATTGATCTATGGTTCTCCTTCGCACCTATCTCTCTGGTTTTTTCTCTCTTCTCTTCTTCTACTGCTACTTTACACATCCTCAAGTGAGTGTCTTCATGCATCCATGAGGATCCTGATCCTATGGAGTACACAGACTCAGTATCATCTTTGGCTCTATGGATGGGATTCCATTGGATGGGAGGGACATCTCCATGAGAGTAATCCTTGAGATTGACTTTGGTTGTGACACCTAAGTGTTGCAAGTACAAGGAATTGGTTCCCCAATCTTGTACCACTTGCAAGTGCCGCATAAATGGTCTTCCCAAAATCATCTCGTAGGCATGATTTTTGATAAAGTCACATATAGCAAAATTATGCTCAAACTCCACACATGTAGTGAGAGTTATTCCTTCTAGCAATCCGAAGGGTCTTTCAATGTGACCATCGGCCATCTGCAATTTCATTCTCGTGGGCCTGAGTGTTGGCTTGCCCCAACGATTCCATAGGGAAGTGGTGGCAATTGCAACTCCTACACCAGAGTCCAAAATTGCCTTGGCTGTGTACCCCTGATGGGTAATGGGAAGATAGGTGTTTCCTTCTTCACCTTCACTCATATCTCCTATCTTGTCCAAGGGTATTTCTGGCACTGTTCTATGAGATCCTACCTGGGAACGAGGTTTTGCTACTTCTGGCACTTGATTGGCTACATGTTTCCATAGCTCTGGCCTAACCTTGAGTAGCTCTTCTAAAGTGAGATTGCACTACACTTTAGTGTTCTTCACTACCTCTGTGTTCCTAGGGATGACGGAGTCTTCGTTTCTTACCATGATCGTGGGTGCCCTCATACAAGCAGACTTAGCTTCCCATGGGCCTGTGAAATGGGGTAGTTCCTGTAAGGAATTAGACTCGAAGTCTAATTTCTCATGGGATTGGGTGCTCTCCTGCTCTCCATAAATGGAAGGGATATCTTGTGGGAATTGATCATGCAAGTCATCCACAAGTTCAATGGGAGGAGGGACTTCACTTTCTTTAGCCCATTTCTCTTCTTGAATATCTTGCAAAACTCTGGTGAATACCTATTCATAGAAGAAGTGGTGTCTGGTTCAGTGGAATTAGGCACATAAGCTTCCGGGGGAGGAATGCTTATTCTTTTACTTGCCTCATATCTTCCGTGAGAGTTTCCTTCCTTGGCAGATCTTGCAATTATGCTCTCTAACTTCTCTAATAGTCCATCAAAATGCAATTGTGCCTTAGTTGAGCAAGAGTAGTTGAAAAGGCGGCTGGCTTCAAACATGTTCTGGGCCAATGCTACCATTTTAGCACAAAGCTTGGTTCTCTCTATCTCTAAATCAGCTCTAGGGTAACATTTTTCATGATCTATCACATTTGGCCCTTCTTGGATTTTGGCCTGATATGCCTTAAGCATCATGTCTATGTCTTCAGGAGTGGGGTCATCCAATACTAATCCTACTCTAGGGGGTGGTGGAATTGTATGTTGTGGGTTGGATAGTGGTAGGGACGAAGGTGGTGGTGGTGTGTGAGAGTGTGTTTGAGAGGTGATTTCAATAATTTTGGCTTTTGTTTCTCTTATGCTTTCTTCTAATTCACTCATCTTCTTAGACCATTGTCTTTTCATCCTTTCTTGACTATCTTTCCAGGCTCTCGTCCGTTTCTTGGTTATACTCTTAGTCTCACTAACCTCGGCACTCTTTTCTTGGCCTACACCCTGGTTCTGTTGCAAAGCCTGAGCTCTAGTAACCACTTGCATAGGGGCAGTGGAAGACACACTTCCTGTTGAGTCCACTACTAACCCAATAACGTTGATGGGAGTGATTTTTGGCATGTTATTAGGGTTCTTCGGGCAGTCTCATACGAGATGCTCCTTTCCGCAATCTTGACAAAAGCCTTGAATTGTCACCAATTGGGGTTGTGTAGGGGCAGGCATTGGGCAATCATGAATGAGGTGATCTCCCTGACATCTATAGCATGGTCCTCTAGGAAATGGGAGTCTTACCTGCCTAGGTTGAGGTCTAGGGTTGGGATTTGTGTACATGATATTTGCATACTCTGGCTCCCAACTAGGTTCACTCAGATCTTCCGAGTAATATGACTCATTATGCTCAGATGACTGCATGTAGTAAGCATGTGGACTATCCATGTGAGTAGAGTCAATACTCGGATCACTTTCTGAAAGTAATGGAGTTAATGGCACTATAGCTCTATTTGGATTTTCTTCTCCAGCTGCGTACTTTACTGGAATCACATTGGTTGGGGTAGGAGGTTGCTGGGCTAGCAGAGGCTGAGGCCTTTGCTGGTTTTGGTAGGGTTGCGGATAGGGTTGTTGGGGTCTGCCATATTGCTGTGATGGGTATTGGTTCTGGTATCTTCCTTGTTGAGGGTATGGCTAAGGGTAGGTTTGCCTAACTGCTTGCTTATTGTAGGGGCAATCTTGTGCGGTGTGATTAGTGTATCTCCATTCTATGGTGCAGTACTGACTACTAGGATTTACTTGGGGTTGAGCCATAATGGGACATACATTCGCCATATGGTCACCTCCACAAGTATAGCACCGCTTAACTGGGGCAAATCTTGGAATTTGTTTGCTAGAGACACCTAGTTTTTGAGCTACCTTCTCTGCCAGTTCCTCATAGATGTGGATTGCGTGGAAGTGAGGCTAGAAGAACTATCTGAATCTCTATAGATTTTTGAAAGTTCCAATTCCTACCCTAGGTTATCCTCAATGTCGATGCACATATGCACACATTCTTCTATGCTTCTAGTGTCCTTCAAGTACACATATGACCTCAATTTGGTACTCAGCAATCCATCTAAAAATAAAGCCACTTGTTTGGTTGGTGTGGGTAACTCTGGAACAGGGCATCTCTCTAAGTATTGCCTAAACCTTCTTCCTGCAAGTCTGACCGTCTCTTGGGGTGTTTGCTTGAAGATCTGAATCAGGATGTATTATGCCATATGCCACTTTTAGAGAATTCAGTAATGAAAGCCTCTAGAAGTTGGTCTATGTTCCTGAATTGTCTCTCATTTAGTGGTTGAAACCACGTAAGGGCGATGTTCTTAAGGGTTAGACCAAAAGCATTGTACTGCGTGAATAGGTCCTCAACTTGTTCAGCTCTCAAGACTTGCCTAAACTCGGCCATCAAAGTAATTCTTCATGGACTTAACCAGCTGGGTTGGCCTCAAGGTCCTAGTGTGTTCTCTAGGCCTTGGCAAAGGAAAATCATCAGCATTTCATTGGTTTCTTGGGGCTCTAGGTCTCTCAGTTTCCACTCTATCCATCTCGGTTCTCTTGTTCAGTACCATCAAAGTAATTCTTCATGGACTTAACCAGCTGGGTTGGCCTCAAGGTCCTAGTGTGTTCTCTAGGCCTTGGCAAAGGAAAATCATCAGCATTTCATTGGTTTCTTGGGGCTCTAGGTCTCTCAGTTTCCACTCTATCCATCTCGGTTCTCATCCTTTCTCTTCCCAAGGGGTTGGCAAAACTTACCTCTGGCCTGTCTCTACTTCTGTCCCTTTGAGCTCCATGAGCTTGGGATGTTCGAGCTCCTTGGTGTCCATAAGAGACATTAGATCTTGGTTGGGGGAAAAAATTTTCACCCTTCCATGTGTATGCATGTCTACCATGCTCTATGATCACAAAGATCCTCTCCAAAGTATTGTCTAAATAGGTCACTTTGCCTGGGCTATCAGGATCTTTGAACTCATAGATTGTGATCATTCCTACCTCATTCGGTTGATGAGGCTTATACCTCCAAAAGGCTTCATCGGTCTCTCGGTTCAAGAGCAGATCTATGCTCTTATTATCTTGAGGAACCCACTCTGGTGTGATAATTCTAGTGAGAATTGATTTGCCTCGAGGGCTTCTAGGCTCTCCACTTATGTTCCCTTGCTCTAGGTCACCTATGTCCGTCTCTGGGATCACATTACCAAATTCATCTGTCCTATCTGGGTGACTGGTGACCACATACATGGTTCCTTCTTTGTCCAGGTATGCACCATTTTCAAACTTGACTGCTGGATGCTCTAGTCCAATGGGTTGATCTGGGTTTTTGATCTGGACCACAGATCTTCCTAGGCCGTCCTCATAGATGCAAGCACCTAATCGACTGGTCCTAAGGTATTCGATTTGCATCTTGTAAGGGCCTTCGACCCTTTATAAGTGTGGCACGCCTGAACTTCCTGTGGGTCTCTCCAGACCATGAGACATCTCAAAATCGCTAGTTTCAGAGCTAGGGTAATGCGAATAGTGGCTCAACTGTTGGGCCCAAGACCTAGCAGTATGATTGACACTAGCCTCTGAAGACCTAAGACTCTGTCTATCTCTCCCTAGGTGTCGTCCTGATCTAAGGTTCATATGCCTAATTGAATAGCCCCAACTTTCCCAAGTACAACTTCGTTGTTGAGTTCTTTTGTATTACTCACTTGTTCTTTTTAATTTTCTTAGGATATCACTTCTTGTCCAATCAATCTTCATCATGAGGAATACTTAAGTTTTATCGTACTTGAGTTTGGTTGCTTGATTTAAATTCTTTTCCCTGTTGTTTCGCAAATTTAATCTCTTTGTACTTGCACTTGAGTGATTAGAGTTCTTGGACTTGATCATGCTTAACGTCGTAACCCTAATGAATCAAAACCTCTATCCGTACTTAGCCTAAGCTAGGAATTGAAAGAGGAAGTTGAGAATCTCCAACCTTAAGTCTCCTTCATTGGTTGCCCGTGTGTGCCCAGAAAGCGTGTTCCCAAGCTTGCACTTACTCTGGCTTAGAATGCCCTTCGATGCTCTCAATGGACCTGTAAAAGTCCCAAAGTTAGCTCAAGATTTGAATTCAATTGACACAACAAACCATCTTCATTCATGCAATCCAAAGATCAAATTGTTCTTTGGCTTTATGGAAAAAAATCCTAAAGATCCCTTATTTTTCTTCCCCTTGGGTATGGTCAACTCAAAAATACTATATCTAATAATCCTAGTATTAATTTTACCCACGAGCTTTCCAACAAACCCAAAATCACAGCAAATGGATTTCGTATGAGAAAGTTATGCCAACTCAGGATTCTAGGGTTAAAACAGGGTTAAAACAGGAACAGGAATAACTCGCATTGTGTTCTAAGGATTGGTTATGTTCTAATGACCCTTAATGTTTCCCAAATATTAGCCAAAAATAGACCCAATGTCTTTGCCCTAAAAAATGGCCGAATTTGCCCGTCAATCACGATCGAGTGGTCTGTCAATCGCGATTGATGTGTCAATCGCGATCGACGTGTCAGTCGCGATTGGCAAGTCCATCGTGACTGTCAGTCGCGATTGATGGGTCAATCGCGATTGACACGTGGCCCGAAATTTTATTCAGTCGTGGTCAAACAATCGTTGACTTTGTCAATCACGATTGACAGGTCCGTTGGGGTTGTAAGTCATGATTGATGGGTCAATCGCGATTCATGAGTCGATCGCGATTGACACGTGACACGCGCAGGCTCTGTCGGTCATGGTCAAACAATCGTTGACTGGGTCAGTCACGATTGACAGGTCCGTTGGGGTTGTCAGTCGCGATTGGTGGGTCAATCGAGAATTCAGTTCGTCGTGGTCAAAGGGTCGTTGACTTTGTCGATCGCGATTGACGGGTCCGTTGAGGCTGTCAGTCATCAATCGCGATTGATGAGTCAATCGCGATTGACATGTGGCACGTGCAGGCTCTGTCAATCGTGGTCAGTCGGTCGTTGACTCTGTAGGTCGTGATCCACGTGTCGGTCACGATTGACAGATCAGCCGGCAAGTGTTCGTCGTCGTTTGTCGATCGCGATTGACAGAAAACTGAGGAATTTTAAAATTTTAAACACACTTATGGAATGCTCTAGGCCTACACATCCTGTTTATGCACTTTGTTTAGCAATTTGGTCGATTTTTTTGTCGGTCACGATTGACAGAGGTCAACAATTCGGGACCTGCACAGTCAAAAATTTTACCTACTGAAGCTGGTGCAGCTGCTTAGGATGCTGATTCCTGCACAAAAACTCAAAAAACACAGAAAAGCACAAGCATGCAAACGCTCTCTCGCTCTCTCTCACAAGTGAAATGAGGGGAAATGGTATGGGAAGGTGATATGACCAAAAAACTGAAAATGTCGCGATGATGGACATGGAGGTGGGAGATGGTGATGATGATGATGGTGATGAAGAAAACAAAAGAAAGAAGATAAAAGTGAAGAAAATACCTATGACTCCAACATCTCAACTCTATGTCTTACCATCACACGCTTGTCCTCAAGGCTCGATCCTCGGCAACGGTGCCAAAATTTGGTGTAGCTCAGTGATGAGTAGCACCTCCTTTAATGTCAATCTGGGAAGACAAAAGGATGGTATGAAGACCTCGAACAAGTGATGGCACAAGTGTGTGAGTGAGAAGCACACAAACATGCACACACATACACACACATGCGCACACAAGGCAAGAACAAAGAGAGAGACAATGGAGTTCTTTAGATTACTCAAAAGTGCTCTTACAAGTTCAATTCTACAACAAGATAACCTCAAAAATGATCTCTCTAGCTCTATTTATAGTTTTTGACTAGCTTTGGTCTTGTCCAGACCTAGTGTCCGGCCTAGTTAAAAATTAGGTTCTAGGGCGTATTTGAGGGCTCAAACAGAGTCTAAAAGTTATGAAACTTGATAGGTAGGTACTTCTAATGCTCCTCAATCTCAAGGACTCCTTGGCTTGCACAAAATGGAGCTACAAAAAGGTGGAATGGTATTTACAATGGTGTGGAGTGACTAAAATCACTATTTGGGAAGTATTTCCTCATGGAAAAATTTAAGGGCTTATTTGCCATGTCTGCGTTGACTGCTCTGCTTGCTTGTTCCTTGCTTTGACTCCCTTCTTTGGCTTCCTTGTCTTGTAAGTCCTTGACTACCCTGACCACTGCCAACATTTACCAAAGCATTGAATGGAGTAAAGCTACAACACTTCAAGGCATGCATTGGAATGAAGGACCTAGGCATTGAGACTTGAGGGGGAGTGTTGAAAATAAGGTCTCAATCATGCAAAAATGATCAACCACGATATTTGCAAGTGGACCAATAAAAAAGAGGACACAAAGTCATGGAATAAAGTTAGAAGCTCCACCAATCTCAATCAAATTCAAATCTCATCGAATCAGCCAACAAAAAATGCACCTACACTGATTGCTGGGTGGTTAGCTAGATTGTAGGAAAAGTAAAACTCTATATAAGCATCATCCCACCTTTGTTTCTTGAGTTGTATGCATTCCACGAGTTTCCCACTTAGTTTAGTGAAGTCATAAACTCCAGCAAGCAGTCCCCTTTCTTGTTGACCTAATTTTCTCATGATTTTGCTCCTCTCTATCTAGAGGTGTAGTTAGGCTTTTCCAAATCTGATTGTACCAGATTGCAGAGCATTGTTTTCTCTCTCATTGTACTCATTTTCATTGATTTAAAAATTTTATTTGGTCTCTCATATTATGCCCTGAAGTTTGCCAAAGTTTCAAGTTATTTGGCTAAGTGAATTGTGAGAAATTGCCAACTTCGTGAAGGTATATCTCTGCACATAGGCAGAGAGTGTTGCAAGTCTTATTGCTCAAGGACGAGGGCACTTTTGTAGATAGAAAATCACTTGGGAAAGATCCTTCCCTCTTTCTTGAGGGGGTGTCTAATTCCCATACATAGAAAAAAGGACACACTTAAACCTATGTTAATATAAAGGAAGTTCGGCAATAGCCTACTCTCCCGGACTTGAATTAAATAAAGAAAAGTACAAGAGGAGGGGACTAGTGCCCACGGGACCCCCCAAATCCCACAAAGCAGGGGAAGCTTTTACAGAGCTTAGATGAAATTACAAAGAAGGTTAATTACCCTCTCATCAGCCTCATGTGGGGCCCACTTGGGTTTAAGCTTGTTATCGATCAAAAGGAGTACTTGATGATGCCTAAAGGGGGGGAATTTTTTACAGTTGACAATCCTTTCGCCAAGGAGGAACAGCGATTTCTCAATTGACCACTCCTTGGGGGAGTCACCGAAGTTGAAAGCACATCTTTCCCGCCAGATTTTCCATAGGACCTCCCCTCTGATGGCGTTCCAGAGAGTCGCGGAGCAGCCGATCGCTTCTCCCAGCAGGGCTTGCTGCCAACTGAGACGTTTTTGAAGTCTAATTCTCTTTCCAACCACCTGCCAGAGTCTGTTGGAGTTGGGGCAGGTAAAGAAGATGTGTGAAACATCTTCGATAGACCGGTGGCAGCGTTTGCACCAGGGAGGGATCCCACAAATTTTGCTAGCCTTAAGGTTGGTCCAGATTCCATGATGAAGGATTTGCCATAAGAGGACAGACTTTTTGATTTCTATGAGGGGGTGCCAGATAGCCATGAACTTCATGTCCCACCGAAGCCGCGTCCATGACAGGCACCACCTTTTGTTGAGGTTAGCCTGATAGTCGATCGTTTCTTTGATGTTCGGGACTTTTGATAGGCTATTCCCATTGTGCCATTTGAGACCAAGCGAGCTCGACATGTCGTGTCCCATGAGAAGGCAAACTTTGTGTCGGTCCCAGGCGAGACATCTGCTTTGCAGCGTGTTCCATTCTTCATGCGAAATGTTGATGCTAGGATCAATATCCTCAAAGTTGATCCAGCGGTTGGTGTCTTGTTTCCAGAGATGTTTCCATTTTTTGAAGCCTTTGTTCCATAGCTTCTTGGCATTTTGAATGTTCCAAGATTCCACACTCCGGATGCCATGGATCGGAAACCAGATAGATTCGTTTTGTCTGATACCGGCAGCCCACTTCCAGTCTTCACTTATTCTTGTGAAGCTTTTGACTTTATTCCAACTCTTCCATAGGGAGCACACCAGATTAGAGCCTTTCGGGAAGACGGGGATCGGGGAAAACAACAAGGTCAAGATGTCAAGATTCTTCCAATTTGGGAAGCCCATGAGTGCCAACTCATTTTTGTTTCTGAAGATCAGCTTGGCCCACGAGGCCTCCCCGTTGCACCAAGCCTTAATCATCCATTTGGCCGACAATTTGTTAGCCATGCACCCAATGTCCAAGATACCAAGTCCCCCACTATCTCTATGGCTGGTGCAGATGGACCATTTGATTTTAGGCACCCCCCTCCTATTGTGGTCGCCCGTCCAAAGGAAGTTTCTACAAATACTATCCAGTTTGGACAGATCATGCTCTTTCGGTCTCCAACAAGAAAGGAAATAAATGGTAGATGATAAGAGGAACGTGTTGATAACCATAGCACGACCAGCAAGATTGATTTGCATACCTCTCCAATAGTTAAGCTTGTTTTCGAGTTTGGCAAGCACCCAGTTCCACCGCTGTTCCATAGATACGCCAAACCCCAAGGGAATCCCAAGAAGCCGAAAAATTTGGCCTTGCGGAATGATTTGACAGCCATGATCAATGAGAAGGTCGGGCTGTGGCCCACCAATAGCTCTAAAGGCGGTCTTAGAGTGGTTGATTATGGATCCAGAGGCTTCGCAAAAAGTAGCAAGACACTTCCAGAACGTCTCAAGGCTGGTACTATCATTGTGCACAAAAGCGCTCATATCGTCGGCAAAAAGTCTCATGGTGATCTGACTGTGGTCATGCGGCAAACGAAGGCCTTTAATGTTACCCGCTTCCACCTGATGCTCCACCAGCCTGCTAAGCCCTTCTGTGGCAATGGCAAAGAGAAGGGGAGCCAATGGGCACCCTTGTCTGATAGATCTTCTAAGTTTGATCACCTTTGAAAGATTTCCATTAATGTTAATTTGGGTCGATGCGTTTCCGAGAAGGGTCGCGATCATCTTGGTGAATTTCTGACTACATCCAAGATCTTGTAGCGACTGTAGAATATAGTCCCATTCTAGCCTGTCGTAGGCTTTATCAAAGTCGATCTTGAGGAAAACAACTTCTTGTTTAGACTCATTTGCAAATTCAAGACCTTCCCAGATATCTATAATGGTTTCCAAAATTGACCTGCCTTTGATGAAGCCTTTTTGGTCCTCGCTTAACCACGCTCTCAAGTGGCAAGAGATTCTGTTGGCAATGACTTTGGCGATGATCTTGTATCCTGTAGCATTGTAATGGGACGCCAGTTCTCTATTCTGTTCTTTTCCCCTTTTTTGTGTACTAACTTGATAATGCCATTGTTGAGACAAGAAGGAAGCACGCCAAACTTGAGTGCCTCTTGCCAAACCAAATGAAGAGGGGTGGCAACTGCCAACTTGAAGGATTTATAGAACTCATTAGTGAGCCCGTCGGGTCCCGGGCTTTTACCTGAGGGGAGGGCATCAATGACCTCAATGATTTCGGCTTCAGAGATAGAGGCATGAAGCAGAGAGTGAAGGTTGGGAGGTATCCTGTGGGGGGAAACCCTAGATATGGCAGCCATACAGTCCCTTCTATGGTGGGAGAGGGGGTTTGAGGTCCCCAGGAGTCTCGTGAAGTGCCCTTCAATGATCCCAAAATTATCTTCTTCCGTATTGCATACATTGCCATTTGCGTCTAGCAATAAGGGGATCGATTCTCTGTTGTGTTTCCTTTTGAGGATACGGCACATCTCTTTGGTGGGTTTGTCGGCTTTGCCAACCCACCACTCCTTGAAGAAAATTTGCAAATTTTTCCTTTGTATCTCTTCCTCGTATCTCAGCATCGCTCTGATCTTTCGAAGACCTTTCTGGGCATGAGATTTTCCTTTGTTCACTTCCTCCTCGAGCCGCCAGAGTCTATGATATAGAGCTTCTCTCCGAGCCCGCCGCACAGTCTCAAGCATCTTCCTGGATCTAATCATGATCTGTCGTGACTTATCGACCTCTCTTCTCCAACACTTGGCTGGGGACAAGCCAGTGGCGAATGCCTCCTTCCACACATCAGAAATTTCTTGATGGACGGAGGGGAGAGAGAAGGAGGGCACACTAGCATGGAACCACGGAGCCTTACGGATCTTGGTGGGGGGTTGAAAAGTGATGACGATCGGGTAGTGGTCAGAGATGGTGAGGTCGGTGCGTTGCGAGAGGGAGGGGTGGCCCCACTGATGATTAAAACTCTGAGAAATGTAGCATCTATCAAGTCTAGCTTTCCTCAGGTCCTCGCCTGCTTGGAGATTTGACCAAGAAAAGCCCTTCGAGTCTTTGAATTCGACCAAGTCCAAGTGTAGTTTAGTTCTGTCCCATGTTTCTTTTTCCCGACTATCGATGACCCTGCCCTTGCCCATCCATCTGTCCATAGGGTCCTCCACCATGTTGAAGTCACCACAAATAAGCACGTTGTGGGGGAGCGAGTCCAAGGAGGCCCAAGTGTTAAGTCTCTCAAGCTCCCCGTTAGGGGCATACAAAGAAACTAAGGTGAAACATAAGGGAGCACCGAAAGAAACAGCAATCCATCGATGGCAATCATCTTCGGTGGAGTTCTCAAGCTTCTCAAACCAGCGTTGATTAACACCGATTACCGTTCCACCGGACCCCCGCTGATGCACCGTTGAAATCCAAACATGGGTCGAGGAGACATGTCTAAGCCGTTTCTGGAGGTCTTCTCCGTCAATTTTAATCTCTTGGATACATATAAAATCTGGGTTTAGGCTAATGTCGCGAAGCCATTGACCAATGATGGTCGCTCTTGAGGGGTCGGTTAGCCCTCTAGCATTTAACGAGATGATGATCATTGTCGTTGTAATCCCTCTTTGCGGGAGGGAGCTTTGTCCTTTCTTTTCTTGGGTTCATCTTTCTTTTTCGCTCGGATCGGATCCCGAGTTAGCAATAGGTTCTTGTGGGGGCTTTTCCACGGTAACTCCATAGGTTGTTTTCCTTTGCGGGATGTCTCCTGCTGGGAGGAACAGGGCACCGATTCCAGCTCCGTTTCCGGAATAGTCGATCCGATGATGGAGCTTTCACTATCCATGTTATCTTCGTTGCTAGTGGTAAAGCCGTCTTCTTTGCTTGTAGTGTAACCCTCCTGCAAGGTTTCTTTACTGTCAGGGATCTCTAGGCCTTTGACGTCGGTGTCCACCTCGAGTTGGTTCCCACCAGGGTAGTCAAACTCATTGATTTCCTTTTCCAGGTTGCAATACAAGTTGCTGGAGGGGGTGACTGACTTGTTGTTTCGCTCAGAGGTTGCCCTAGGGCTTCTTTTCCTTCTTCTTCTGACTTCGATGAACCCGTCTGCATCAGCTTCTGGATTAAGGGGACCCTTGAATTCCTCTACTCCCTCTTGAGCATTTTTGGGGGCTTCTTGATTTCGCTTGCTTTTACGTCTCAAAGGGCAATCTTTGATCCTGTGCCCTTGTTGGCCACAACGAAAGCACGCGTTGGGAAGGTTTTTGTAACTGATGTCTTGCTCCCATACATCCCCTTCGCCCAAGTCCAGCTTGATCTTCGATGGGAGTGGCATACTGAGGTCAGCCTCGACACAGATTTGAGGGTGCCACCGGGCGTTGAACGAGTGTCTTGCACCTTCATAAATGAGACCACCAATGTCCTCGCGTGAAGCCAACGGCTTGCCGATAGGAGAGACGATGTCCCACACGAAGTTGTACAAGAAGTATGGCAGGTTAGGGAGCTCAACCCAAAGAGGGTACCGAAGCGATTTCGACTTGTCGGGAGTAAAATCAGGGGACCATCTGAAAAGGCACAGGGTTGCCCGGCCAAGTTGCCAAGTTCCGACACTAAGGGCTAGAAATGCCATATCTTCATTTTCAAAGACTAGCAGCAGGTGGCTTGCCGGTAAGAACTGACACTTAAACCTATGTTAATAGGAGTGATCAGAAAACATTAAAGGCTATTCATCCGTCTTCAAAACTCCTCTCAAAATGTGAGCTTCTATTTAGAATGTATCTCATCCTTTGAAATATGATTCTCCACGTTACATTTTAAACAATAATGTGTATAGTTCCACAACATTACTCTATTTTGCAAATGAGATTTACTTACGTCATGCCTCAGGTTTGAATTTATCTCTTCAGATGACCGAGCAAATGGGATTTGTAACAAAAAAATATCCCTGTGCTTCATCATGGACTGGAAGCATGATCTCTATACATCATCGATCTTTGAGCTTGCTCTTTGTTCTGTTGTTCCAACATAGAGTTGCTTGTATAGATATTTGTTTCTCTATAGTTGTTCCTCAGTTTTCTTCTCTCTTACCCTGTCTGCATTGGGAGGACAAGTACAAATGCATCTAACGTTGACCAAAATAAGTTTTACAAATGACTGTGCAGTATATTATGCAGCAACCAAAAGTGAAATCCTTCCCTCTGAAGTAGAAAATATGACTATTCCTTCACAGTTGCGTCCAAAGATGGCATGGTAGATAACAAGATTTTAGTAGTACAGTGTTGGAGACCTCTTAGCTATTATGGATTGTTGGAGTATGAGGTCTGTGAAAGCACGTGAACAACACAAGGAAGAAGAAGAAGCTTGGAACACAACACACAATACTGAATGTATTACCAAGAGAATGTACAAAGACAAGTGATCCATTAGGGTTATAGTCATATATACAAGCCAAGAGGAAAACCTGCTAAAGAGGGAAAAAAGTGCCTCAGTGGTCCTAGTGTGTTCACACACATCACTACCTAAATATATCAACAAATCCCCCCTGGGAGTGATGCAGTCAACAAGGACCTGGCACTCATGTATAAGGAAGTGCCAAGCTATGTGGAATCAATCCACAAAAGGATGGGCATAGCCTTTGTGAAAAGGTTTGCAATGTTTGTAGTGATCCCCCCTTGGGATAAAACAATCCAAGCAGTCGGGTACCACTCAAGTAGTGAAAGATGCCCTTAACCGCCTACCAATGCTTGACACCTGGGCAATGCATAAACCTGCTCATCTGTGAGATAGCAAACTGAATATCTGGCCGAGTAATTAATAAGTAAATCAAGCGTCGAACAGCCTGCTAATAGAGTACAACATCAAATGCATCTCCAACATCATGAAGACTCAATCGTAAACATGTCTCCATAGGAGTGGCAATAGGCTTACAATCTTCAAGGCCAAAATGTTGCAATAAGGTGTCAATATATTTCATTTGACACAAAGTCATTCCACCATCAACTTGCATAAACTGAATGCCCAAATAGTGATGCAAATGCCCCAAATTAGAAATCTCAAATGAGGCATGAAAATCAGCAATATTTGGGCCATGAGGGCTAGTGAGCAGCATGTCATCAACATACACCACAATCATCAGAAGCACATCATTAGCATGCTTAATATATAAGGTGCTTTCAGTTGGCCTATTCTCAAAACCATGTGCAATCAGATAGGCATGTATCTTTTCATACCAAGCATGTGGTGCTTGCTTTAAACCATATAATGCCTTCTTTAACCAGCACACATGATTTTCATGCCCTTTCTACACAAAGCCACGAAGCTGAAAAACATACACTTCTTCATGCAAGTCACCATCCAGAAATGTTGTTTTAATGTCCAACTGATGTACATTCCAACCATGATCAGCTACAAGTGCACAGATGCTATGAACAGTAGTCATTTGGCAAGTAGGAGCAAAGGTTTCATCAAAATCAATGCCTCTTTCCTGTGCATAACCCTTTGCAACAAGCCTAGCCTTATACCTGTCAATTTTTCCATCAGGTTTATGCTTTAGCTTGTATACCCACTTAGTGCCAATGGCCTTCTTGCCAAGAGGCAAGTCACATAAAGACCAGCTACCATTTTTCATGATGATAGCATCATATTCAAATTGCATTGGAGCCATCAAATGTTTAGAATTTTGTGCCTCATCAAATGAAACAGGTTCAATCACATCACAAAGACTAGAGGCAGCCATAGCAAGCAATCTGATGCAAAAGAGGCACTATGAGAGCATGAACGAGTACGATATGATAGACATGCATCTAATTTGTTGTCACACAAAGTCTGCACCAGCCATTTTGGCATAGTTTTTGCCTGCTCAATATCAACTCTCTCGTCAACAAGTGCATCAGAAATGGAGTGATCTGCATCATCACATGAAACCTGCAAAGGCTGACAAACTGCCTCATTAGGACCAACACTAGACTTTCCACCTGTAAAAAGAGGAATCAAAGTATCATACATGTCTTTGGAGATAACAGATGTCTCCTTAGTACATGAAAGTAAGGGCTGAATAGCATCTTCCATAAAAACAACATCACAGCTAACCAAAATACATTTAGTTTGTGGATGATACAGATGACAGTATTTGCTTTTAGAATTGTACCTAACAAAAATAGATTTTACTACTTTATCATCCAATTTTATGTGATGTTTTCTAGGAACTAATGCATATGCCAAACAACCAAAAACACGCAGATGAGCAACAGATGGCTTGTGACCATGCCAAGCCTCATATGGAGTGATAGACTGCACCGCTTTAGTGGGACACATGTTAAGTACATATGTTGCACACTTGACAGCCTCAAGCCAAAAACTATGTGGTAAAGCCTGACTCTTGACCATACACCTCGCCATCTCCATGAGTGACATGTTCTTCCATTCAGCAACTCCATTCTGTTGAGGTGTATACGGCACTATACACTGACGTTTTATCCCATGATCAGCCACAAATGCATTAAAGTCAAAAGACATATATCCCCCCCCCCCCAATCAGAATGGAGGGTGCCCATTTTACATGCTGACAGATTTTCAGCCAAAGCCAAAAACTGTTTGAAGTAAAGATAGGTCCCAAAAGAAGGTGTCTGCATATCACAGACATCACTATGTACAAGCTTCAATTTCTGAGTAGCCCGAACTGAACCATCTTTTGGAAAGGAGGAACACTGCATTTTGCCCTGAATAACCTTCACAAACATGTTTTTCGGGTTCCCCAAGTTTGGGCAAAGAGGAAACCATTTCAGATTTTTGCAGGCATAGCAAACTAGCAAAATTCAGATCACCAAAGCATGCATGCCAAAGCTTTGCATCTGACATAGCCTCAGAATCATGTACTGCACATGCCAAATCATTTACAGATCTTTCATAGTCTATGAGCTTATACAGCCCATGACATAAAATGCCAAAAGAAATAATTGACAGATCATGAATTGTACATCTATCATCAACAAATTTCACAACCAAGCCAATCTTGGATAATGCAAAAACTAATAATAGATTTTTCTTGATCCCTCGCACAAACAAAGCATCTGACGAAGTGAAAGAACTACCATCAGCAGTAGTCAAAATGATCTTACCAACTCCCATAACAGGATAAGAGGAGTTTTTGGCGCATGTAACAGTACTCCCTGTAGGGGCAAGCTCGAGTGAAGAGAAGAAACTGCACCGCAAGGTAATATGTTTGGTCGCCCCACTATCAAAGTACCAAACATCTAAGTCTATTGCAGATATTCACTGCTCATGAGAAGATGGGTCAAAACTTCAAACACTAGTAAACTCCCATTCTTCATCTTGCACAAGATTAGTAGACTCTGATTTTGGTGTAGAGGCCTCAGCAACAACCATTCCGGCCTCTTTCTTCTTTGCCTCTTTAGTAGCGAGTTTTGGACAGCTCTTAATGACATGATCATTTGCTTTACAGTATTTGCAAAACAATTTCTCCTTTTCTGATTTCTTCTCATCTTTGTCTTCCTTCTTCGAATGTGCAGCATATACAGATTTCTGCTTACTAGTAGAAGAGCTCCATTTTCCTTTGCCCTTCTGCCTAGCCAGGAAATCTTGATCTACAATACGCATAATAAACATGTTCTACCTAGACTGGTCTTCCTGCAACAAAACAGAAACTAACTCTTCAAATGTTAAGGCATTTGGATTGCCATTGATCATCAAACGAAGAGTAGAAGCAAAACTCTAATATGCGTCGGGAAGACCATTCAGAACAGTTTGCACAAGTGAACTGTCAAGAAGGACTTCATCTAGAGAAATCAATTGTTCCTTCAAATCCTTGATCTTTGTCAAAAAATTGTCCATAGAATCACCTTATTCATGTGCTCACTCTCCAACTGTTTTCAAAGGTAAGCAACATGAGCCTCATTCCTAACCTGGAACAATGTGGTAAGTGTATCCCAAGCATCCTTAGTTGTTCTGCAAGAGTGAATGTGAGGAATAATGGCATGTTTGACAGACAAAGCTATCAATGCATGTGCCTGAGCATCTCTGCCATCCCACATGTATTTGCAGGTGTAATAGGATTCCTTTCATAGTCCTTTTGCGACCAATACATGACGCATCATATAATCTCACAATGAGAAATTTGTACCATCAAACTTATCCTCAACATCCAACATACGAAATACATTGTTGCTTTCAACCGTGGCCACTGACTAAAATATCATGATGCAAAAAAATGGTTGTATCTGAAAAAGTTGAACAGATTTACCCTGACAAGTTCTGCTAAACCTATAGCAGACTTTGAGACGCTTATACTGACGAACCGAAATTGGTATATATCTTTGGCACAAAAAGATGAAATAGCATGCACAAGCATTGTGATGGTGCATTCGGAGGCCGAAACAAGCTCAGATCACGATTTCGGCACCACAAAGTGAAGTTGTTTTGATCTCTAAAACACCCTGAGTATGCTCATAAAATTTCGTGCCATTCTGAGACTACAACCACAAAGGTGTCAACAATGCCCTAGATGACGTGGCAACCTGCTCTGATACCAATTGTTGGAGTAGATGTTTGCAAAAGCACGTGAAGAGCACAAGGAAGAAGAAGAAGCTTGGAGCACAACACACAATACTTAATGTATTACCACTAGAATGTATAAAGATGAGTAGCCCGTTAGGGCAATAGGCATATATACAAGCCGGGGGAAAAAACCTCCTAAAGAGGAAAAAAAGTGCCCCAGGAGTCCTAGAGTGTTCACACACATCAGTCCCTAAATATATCAACATTGTCTTGGTGGTACCTACAAGATAAAACACTACCGTCCTACTCGCATGCAAAATGTAATGATGAATAAGCCTATAACCAAATGTATGATGCATATGACATGTATTATACTTGTTCTAAGTGCAAAATAATGCATAAAAAGAGTAGGAATGCATGAAAATCACAAGAAGACTTATCTTGGGATCTAAAACTTTGATATGCATGTATGTGTAAGTGTTGGAAATGGTCGATATACATGCCTCTTGGATCTCCAAGTGTATCTCGATCATTGTTGCATCGAAAAAATGTTTGTATAGGGGTAGTTGATGTTGAACAGCCAACTTCAAAGCTCTATAAAGATTTGTAGATAAGTTCAAATCGTAGGTTCCAATGCTCAATGCATAGCTCTCTAAAAAGGATTCTATAGGGGTTGGAATCACTCAATTTGGTTGAGATTTGAGTGAGATATGGTCATTTTAGTGGAAGGATATAGTCAAATTATGCTATTGTAGAGGGGCTAAGCTATGGAAGCAAAAAGTAATCATGGAATTTCTCTTTTGAATCTTAGATCTGCGCTCACATCTCTCCATTATCCCATATAGCAAGTTTGCAATGCCTTTTATGGGTACAAATATGACTTCATGTGTTATAGATTCTCACAACTAGTGGAGAAGGGAGTGTGAGTCTACCTCTCCTCCTTGGTCAGCCAAAACACCCTCATAGGTGGCCCTCTGTGCGTCTTGAGTCGAGTTGGGTGCTCAGTCGTGTGACCTGCAGGTGCTCAATCATGTGGCCTCTTTGAGGGAGAGCTAAAGCTCCTCTCAAAGGGATCAAACCCCCTCTCTTTTTGCTCAAGCTAGTTTTGCACACCCTTCACACCATGACGGCACTTAACAATTGATGATGAAGATGAGGATTCAGTGAATCGAAGGCAGCCAAAATCTCACGCATGGAATTTCTTAAAATGCAACTTCTCTAAAACATGCTCTAAATACCAAGTGCTAGGCTTAGCTAAAATCTCTCTTGAGAACTTGGAAACAAAGACTTGTGAATGATGTATGTGCCACTTTCCCATCCAATATATCCTCTTGCATCCAAATGGTAATGCTATGGAATGATCTAGTGCTGCCATGTGGCCATCATGCAACACTCATCCCCATTACCATTAAATACCTTAGGATATCTTCGAACATGGCTATGGCTAGCCCTTGTCCCACACAGACATGGAGTGGTCTTTGCAGACCAATGTCTAACACTTCATTCTAACACATTCAAGGAAATACGACAATACATGCTCCAACATGTATTGAAACATGTGGTGAGTATTCTAGGTATGGTAAGTACTTGGATAGCAACATATTTGCTCAAATACAAGTATGGAAAGGATATCTCTTTTTTGCAAAGATCTATGAGGTTTCTCAAACCTCTTCCACCATCACATTATTGTGCGATCATGGAGGAAACAACAAAATAAACCAAAAAATTCCCCAATGATACATGTGTTGGGAAAGATGGATGGACACTCCAAGTCATGAGTAGGTACTGCCAAATCCTGCTTAGTACCAGCCCCTTGTAGCTTCATATTTGATATGTGGACCCTCTTAGCTTTCCAATGACACAATAAAAGTGCCTATGTACTTTGGAAATGATGTATGAAAAGATTGAATCAAAACAAACTAGTTCTAAATAGAAGAATCCAAGAAAACCTTCTATTTTGGATCATACACCTACTGCTTGAAATGCTCAGTACTACCAGTACAATAGGAATTGGAAAAATTCCTTTTAGGGGTATCTAATTAGCTTAGTAAGCTAATGATTCCAAGTATAATCACTTGAAATGATCAACTATACATAGAGAAATCAATTTAGCATTAATCATTACCCCTGATTTTTTAGGACCTCTACAGAGTTTGACTAGTGAGTGCTTCGACATGCTTTTCACCCAATTGGCTGAATAGATTTGCTTCAAATTTTTTCACCATATGGATATGTTGGAGCTGATTCCAACAAGCTATAGAGCATTGAATTTAGTAAAGAAATAAGTGATATATGAGGAGCACAAGTTGACAGTGAGAAATGATTACAGAGATATCATAGATGAACAATGTAGGTATAATGTATTAATGAACAATGTTGTACAAGGTCATAGGCTTGGTAATCATAGCCTTATGATAGAGATTAGTTTAGGCTACAATGTAGGCCTTACACATAAACAAAATGGCAATGGAGAGCTCGGGAAAATGATCGCACTCTCTCTGCGACTTTTTCAAGAGAGTTTATATAGGAGTTCCATTCAAATTTGAATTTGAATTCAACTTTTGGCTCTCTCTAAAAGTGAAACTTCATTCTAGGAGATATTCCCTCAATTTAGTTGTTACTTTCTTAACTAACAAGTCCATGACTTTTTTTCTAAAATATTCTCAAGTCTAAAAGAAATGACTTTTACAAAGGTAAAGAGGTAAATCTCCACTAGCAATGGTTTTCATGTAACTTCACATCTTTATGAACCTCAAGCCAAATGTGAGGGCTTGGACTTTTGCACCAACAGCTCCCCCTCAAGCCAAACATTTTGGCTTGGTGTTCATCTTTAATCTTCATAAATATCTTGCAATCCAATCATTGATTTGAACCTGCAAAGTTTTGTACCATCTAATGCTTTAGTCAATAAATCTGCACATTGCATATTAGTTGATACATATGCAAGCTGAATATCCTTGCTTAATAGCTTGTCTCTCACATAATGATAGTGGACCTCTATATGCTTGGTCCTAGCATGATAAATAGGATTAGTTGCAAGGTGTAATGAACTTATATTATCTCCAAAGATCATTGGAGATGTAGTATGTAAGCCCAATTTTGTATACAACAATCTGATCCATATGGCCTCTTGAGTAGCATTGGCCAATCCTCTATACTCTACCTTTGTAGAAGATAAAGCAACAGTAGGTTGCTTCTTTGAAGAGCATGATATTGGCTTATCACCTGCAAATGAAAGGTATCCTTAGGTACTCCTCCTATCATCTTTGCATCCTGCCCAATCTGCATCTGAATAAATTTTAATGTCCAAGTCTGGTGTATAAGGGAAATATAAACCATGATGTTGAGTATCCTTAAGGTACTTCAAGATCCTTTTGGCAGCCTCCAAGTGAGGTGCCCTAGGCTTGTGCATAAACTGACTTAGCGCACTTACTCCATAAGCAATGTCTATCCTTGTCAAGGTAGCATAATTCAAGCTTCCCACTATGCTTTGATAACCTGTAATGTCATCAAGTACATCACCTTCATGAGCACTTAATTTTAGGTTTAACTCCATTGGCATCCTACAAATGAAACTTCTTCAACATATCTTGTATATACTTTCTCTGAGTAGTTGCAACTTTGGCATCCTGCAAATGAAACTTCTTCAACATATCTTGTATATACTTTCTCTGAGTAATGTAAATTCCAGAGTTAGTATAAACTAACTCAAGTCCAAGAAAATATTTTAGTGATCCAAGGTCACTAATTTTGAACTCCTTCATCATCTAATTCTTGATCTATTTGATGCCATTAGCATCATTACCTATAAGTATGATATCATCAACATATACACATAGGTATATTACCTCTGAATTACTTCTCTTGATGAATAGAGAAGTATCTGCTTTACTCATGACAAAACCTTGGTCCTTAAGATATGTGCTCAACCATGGTTCCATGCCCTAGGTGCCTGCTTCAATCCATAAAGAGCTTTATTCAACTTGCATACATATGTTACCTTGTTTGGATCCTCATAGCCAGGAGGTTGTGACATGTACACCTCCTCTGAAATCCAGCCATTTAGAAATCCATTTTTTACATCCAACTGATACATGTTCCAATTCTTTGATGCAGCCACACTTACCAATACCCTGATGGTTGGCATTTTGGCCACAGGTGAGAAGGTTTCCTCATAGTCAATGCCTTGGGTTTGTGCAAAACCCTTAATCACAAGTCTAGCTTTGTACCTGCTTATTGACCCATCAGAATTTCTTTTTATCTTATAGATCCATCTAGAACCAATTACCTTCATAGACTCCTTCTTTGGTACTAGTTCCCAAGTATCACTCTCCTTGAGTGCTTCAATCTCATCATCCATAGCTTCCTTCCATTCTGCCTTTGTCTTAGCTTCTTCATAAGATGTTGGTTCTTCAATTGATAAACCTTTTGCAATATAAACAGAGTGCTTAGTAACAAGAGAAGTGTCATACCCATATCTGATTGGCTTCTTGCTCTCCCATTTGTGATCTTCTGATTACTTGATTAGATGATTCAGGTATATCTTCCAATTTCTTCATCTTGAGTTTGCCTTTAGACTTCCATGCTTTGAACTCTTCAAGGTTGATGATGTCCTCATCATCTGAATTGGTGTCTTCATTCTGAGGAGGCTCCTCCTTAGTAAGGCTTGGAAACTCCTCTTCCAAGTCATAAGGTAACTTAACCTTCCTGCATTCACTATCAAACCAAGAGTCATTTTCATCAAAGACAACATCTCTACTGACCATGAATCCCTTGTTTGAAGGATTGTAGAACTTATAACCTTTCTAATTTAGATCATATCCAATAAAGATGCACTTCTCTTCCTTAGGGTCTAGCTTACCTCTTATCTGAGAGGGGATATGCACATATGCTACACATCCAAAGATCCTGCAATGATCAAGTGAAGGTCTTCTACCATGCCATGCTTCATAAGGGGTCATCCCATCAAGAGATTTGGATGGCAACCTGTTTACCAAATAAGTGGCAATAGATACACTATATGCCCATAAATAGTCAGGTAATTTTTTCTCATTTAACATTCACCTAGCTGTTTCAACAATCAATCTATTTCTTCTTTCTGCTACCCCATTCTGCTCAGGAGTATACCTTGTGGTAATTTCTCTCTTAATTCCTCTATCCTGCAAGAATGCATCAAAATCATTTGAGAAGTACTCACCTCCTCCATCTGACTTTCGCCTCTTTAGATTTCTCCCTATTTGATTCTCAACAAGTGCAAGATACTTTTTAAAGCAACTGAATACTTCATCTTTGTGCTTCATAAAGTACAATACAATCCACCTACTATAATCATCAATGAAACATACATAATACCTCGATCTAGAGATTGAGGGATCCTTGCTTGGTCCCCATACATCTGTATGAACAAGTTCTAGGTAGTCCTCATGCATGTAGCCTTTCCTTGAGAAGGGTAACCTGTGAGACTTTCCAAACTGACAAGCACCACACTTATAAATCATGTGTTGCTTGGATACATTAGGTATCCCAAGCACACATTGATCTCTGCATATTTGTTTCAAGGTTCTTTCACCTACATGCCCTAATCTTTTGTGCCAAATTTCAAGCTCTGATAATGTTTGATCTTTATAACTATAAAGTGCAATGTTCCTTGTATCCTCAAGTTCAAAAGTGAAAAGTCTACCTGTCTTTTCTCCTTTGGCAATTCTCTTGAACCCATGCTTGGGATCCTCCACAAATGCTCCATATTGGTTGAATCTAACCTGCAAACCCTTTTCCACAATCTGTCCAACACTCATCAAATTCTTGGTAATAGTTGGTACATATAGAATCCTACTCAACAGTTTTTTGTTCCCATTAGAGGTCTTAATATTTCCAACTTTAATCACTAAGTGCTTGGTGTCATCACCTGTTTGTACCTGATGCTTACCTTTGGTTCCTCAAGGTCAGAGAGAAGAGCTACATTGCCTACCACATGATTTGAGCATCCTGAGTCAATGTAGAAGAGATGGTCATCATTTATACCTGGTTTTGAAGTCATGTTCATAATCAGAAGAGAATCTTCTTGCTCCTCTGTGTAGTTGTTGTAATCCTTTCTAGATTTGTATCCTCCTTGGTAGTTGCTATTATAGTTGTTGTTGTAGTTATTGGTGTATCCTTGGTGGTGATTGAGTCTGCCTCTTGATTGTGTGTATCCACCTCTTTGATAACATCTACCTCTCTGGTTCTTGAAGTTCCTGAAACACTCATCTATAGTATGATTTGATAGACCACAAATATTGCATGGTGAGGAGTTATAAGGTCTTTCCCTACCTTGCTTACCTCCTCTGCCCCTTCCTCTCGATGATCTACCTCTCTGTGCATA